>CM066998.1:5690000-6290000 GCA_033977485.1 Hydrangea macrophylla | reverse complement strand
GGCTAAGTAATTGTTTGGCTTCTTTTTTGGAAAGCTGTTATGACGGGGTCCACAAATAAGAATTTGTGACTGATATGGTGTCATCCCTACAATCTCTCTATAATTAAATATGTGATATATATTATCACAATGTTGATTAGGGAAGGATAATATTTTAGAATATGGAATTTTTATCAAGATATGGCAAGTTATATATTAAAAATATTATCACTTTTTGGGATAATATCATATTTTTGGGAAGCATATCTTTTACTTGTACAGGAAGTAAGCCGAATGAAGCCAACATGTGGACCAAATACCAGATATATATACGCATATATATAGATATATGTATATATTTCGAAGATAAGGCAGC
The DNA here is from genome assembly GCA_033977485.1 of Hydrangea macrophylla. NCBI lineage: Eukaryota > Viridiplantae > Streptophyta > Magnoliopsida > Cornales > Hydrangeaceae > Hydrangea > Hydrangea macrophylla. Next base: position 6,289,645 of record CM066998.1, on the reverse strand, counting down.
TTCTATCTGATATGGAAGAAATTATCAAGATCAGATTTATGGAAATAAATCTGGTATTTTTTACCAGGTTATTATTATGAAGATATTTCCTACCTTATCTGGAAGACCTCTAGGCCGCTATAAATCAACAGGCAGGCCAAGCAGTCAAGGGACTCCGCGTCATCTCGACAAACTGCATTCTAAAGCATCCCAATGCATTCTCAGGATTAGTTTTTATTTTTCTTAGCATTTAAATTACATCCTTGTAATTTTCTCTTCCTTATTTCAATTAAATAAAAATGCTCTTTTGATTTAATTTCTCTTGCTTGTCTTCATCACTTGCTAGACTTGTGTGCTTCAACACTGTCTAGGGACCTTAGGCCAAGGGTACTTTCCTACTTGGCCATCACAATCGTTTTGATAGAAGTCAGATTTCCAAACCTTGTGTATCACTCACACAAGTCACTTAGGAAATTTTGTTTTATTAGTTTGGGCCTACCTAACAAGGCTCTGGCACGCCCAAATAAATATTACAGCAAACAATTTGGCACGCCCGGTGGGACAGCTGAGTGATGAATCATGTTTACTGAAGCATGGCTACACTTCTACTACAACCAAATTGATTGGTGTAATGAATCAATCAGCCAACTTCAACAAGAGATTAATCGTCTAAAAAATGATAAATCTGCCACTTACAAGGCTCTATGTGACAAGCCGTGGGATCCGCAGTACCCAAATCGGCATGCCATTGTAGCCTCATATGATTTTGCCATCCATGATCTTTACGAAAAGATCTGGTATTTTGAGGCCGATATTAAGTACTTTACCCAAGGTATCGGCCACCTTCAAGCGAGTGGAGCTGATTGTCCACCCCCCAATGGAAACTCTTTCATGTCTCGGGAGGAGTTGCTAGATGGTGGTTGGAGGCAAAAATCAATCGGCTTGACAGATTTGCAGGTTGAAGAACAAAACGAATCGGTTGCTCGAGAAAGCCGTAATAGTGTCCTTGATGATATCGTTCTTCAACTTAAGCTCTTAAAATTTCAACGGCCCGAGAAGGCCGATGTTACCACTCCGAATCAAGAGACCGATGTCTCTGGTCATCTTGATTCTACGCCGTCCGAGCCGCTCAGGGGGCAAGAAGACGGCGAAAAAATAAATAAAGAGCCGAATAATCTTATTTCGGCCATAGAGCCCCTCCCTGATGTTGAAGACAGTGATAAAGCGCTCGGGGGGCAAATTCAAGACGAGCCTCACAATTCCGTTGAGGCTGAAGAAGAAGGGTATGATAGGCCGAGTGATCCCGTATCGGCCATAGAGCTTCCTAGTGATGAGGAGGACGATGACCTAGACCCTCTTGATGACGAAGAAATCGGCGATAAAGGGCTCGGGGGGCAAGCGTCGCCGAGACCGATTGAAATTAAATCGGTCCATGAAGCTTTTGAAAATATTTCTTTGAGGAAACTCAGCCTCAAGGAATTATTTAATTTTTTCGGTCTCCTTGTAATGACCGATTATTATTTTTATTTTAAGCCAATTAATTATTTGGCTTGGGTTAATTTACATCCACGATGGCTGTGTGGATGTCATCAAAAATTAAATATTATTTGGTGGCTGTTTTTGCAACAATGGTACTATCAAAAGACTGAAAAGGTATTGAAGACCGGACTGGATTAATTCAGTCAATAGTGCTATTCGGACTCACAAGACCGAAGGCAAGAGAAATAATAATAATGAATAAAATAATGCTAGAAGGATGCTTGGGATGCTAAATCGGACATAGAGGCCGATGGGGTGGTGTCAAAAGTGCTTGTATAGCAGTCAAGTGGTGGAGCCCAATGTTTGCTATAATATTTATTCGGGCGTGCCAGAGCCTTGTTAGGTAGACCCAAACTAATAAAACAAAATTTCCTAAAAGCACTTGTGTGATTGATACACAAGGTTTGGAAATCTGACATCTAACAGGCGATTGTGAAAAGTGAGTAGGAAAGTACCCTCACCTAAGGTCCCTAGACAGTGCTGAAGCACACAAGTCTAGCAAGTGATGAAGAAAAGAAATTAAATAAAAACATGATTTTTATTTAATTAAAATATAAAAAGGAATTACAATGGATGTAAGTGAAAGCTAAGAAAGCCTAAGAAAAATAAAAAGGATGCTAAGAGTGCTAAGAATGCTTTTTGGGATGCTTTTGTCGAAGAGACGCGGAGTGAATTGATAGCTTGGCCTGCCTGTTAATTTATAGCGGCCATGGAGGTCTTCTAGATTAGGTAGAAATCTGATGAATCATTATCTGGTAAAAATTACCAGATTTATCTCCATAAACTGATAATAGTTGCCATATCTTCAAAATATATACATATATGCATATATATCTTGTATCTTGAATCTGGTCCACATGTTGGCTTTATTCGTCTTGCTTTGCCACCAAGTAAAAGATATATTTTCCAAATCTCTTAATATTATTTTCAAAAATATTATCTTTCTTAAAGCTGATAATATTACCCTCTTAAGTGATAATATTTTACCATATCAGATAAAATCTATATATCACATTGAGAGTTTGTAGGATGATACACTTCCCAAATGTGACCACATCTTTTCCAAAGCGGCCAAAACTGGTAAAGGCCAGCTCATACATTGCCCGGACTCATTAAAATATTGCCAACCCATTTGTATTGATTCAAAGTTAAATAATTGCATGGGCCCCACCAAAGTTGACCTCAATCCTTGAATATCAATAGCTCTCCAGCCCGATAATAATGAGGTCATGCCAAACGAAGCTTAAGCCCGACTGAATTAATGACTTTGCTGAATGACAATCGGGCTCCACCAATGTATTATCACTTGTAATGTAGATTGACTTGGGCTTGTGCAACCTGGTTGGGCCATTAAGTGGTAGTCCGATCAACTTGATGACCATCCCGAGCAGCAAACTGTTGGACAGTCCGAATAAAATGTGTCCGATCTGAGAAACGCCACATTCAAATCATCAAATTAGCCAAGCTTTTGAGTCATCATCAGGGGGTGGCCCACCATTGACCATGTGAAGATATGACCAACCAAAGTCTCAGCAAACTTTGGCCACCTGTCCGGATGAATTACAAGGCTGAGAATAAGCCTAATTCATATCACTTGAATGATGACCAAATTACAAAATGGTCAATGAAGTGACCCAGATTTATTAAATACTTTAAATAAATATTAGACTTTAAAGAACGTGGCCCACCATCTGAATAGTCATCATATCAAATCATTACTTAAAAATAGTCCGAATAAAATGTGTGCCCGATGGAGATTTGAGGTAGCCCGATTAACATGTATGTCAGCCCAATTACAGCTATAGTCATCTTGCCCAACCAACTTTGAACCATTATTTGGCCATTAATTTTTATGCAAACGGTCTCTACTAATTTTTACTTTAAAAAATGTATTTTTTAGGTGCAAACACCCGATTATATGATGTTGTCTCAGTCATGCTACACAGTGAGATATTACACATGGAGGGCCCGATTCATTCAGAGGTGTTGCACGATAGTTGCAACAATTACAATCGGTCTCTTGGCCAAGCCCGATGTTAGTCCAAAGATCATCAGTCTTCATGATGAGCCCGATTGCAGTCTAAAGGTAATCGGTCTCTAGATAAATATGGCCATTCAAAATTTCACTTATTTTTATTTTAAACGGCCAGGGGGGCAATTGTTTGCACCTAAAAAATACATTTTTTAAAATCAAAATTGGTCGAGGCCGATTGAAATATTTTAATCGGACATAGAGACCGTTTGCATAAAATAAGGGACAAGTGATTGGTTCAAAGTTGGTAGGGCCGAATGAGTCATCAGGCTGGCTAGCATATTTCATTCGGACTGTTTGGTTGGCATACATATTATTTTGGTCCAGTAAGTAGCCCGATGGGTTTTTGCCATTTAGTATGATCTACTTATAAATTTGGCCAACTTAATTGACTGTTTAATAATTATGCTCAAGTGGTTTAATCATAAAGCCACGTGGATGTTCATTTCAATCAACACTTTAGTTTGGCAATGGAATATGTGGTGGGCCATGTGTTCATACGTCCATTTTGCCAAATTGACATGGTAATGTCAATCGGGCTTCACATGTCAATCGGGCTGAAGCCATCATTTGGCAATCGGGCTGAGGTGAAGTTAAAATTGGAAAAACATGGTGGGACCAGAGAAATAATGATGCAAGACTGACATACTCCACCATTGACCAGTATTTGTCCGAACAGTATTGATCAATTCAATCGGGCATCAATTCAGTCGGGCTATCACCATGATCATGTAGCCACGTGGATGACTCAGCCTTTAGCATCAACACTTATCCTTGTTTGGTTATGATTTGTTTGATCCATTAGATGAGTCAGCCTTAGGGTAAGGCTTGTTTGGTTATGGTTTCTTTGATCGGGCTAAGTAATTGTTTGGCTTCTTTTTTGGAAAGCTGTTATGACGGGGTCCACAAATAAGAATTTGTGACTGATATGGTGTCATCCCTACAATCTCTCTATAATTAAATATGTGATATATATTATCACAATGTTGATTAGGGAAGGATAATATTTTAGAATATGGAATTTTTATCAAGATATGGCAAGTTATATATTAAAAATATTATCACTTTTTGGGATAATATCATATTTTTGGGAAGCATATCTTTTACTTGTACAGGAAGTAAGCCGAATGAAGCCAACATGTGGACCAAATACCAGATATATATACGCATATATATAGATATATGTATATATTTCGAAGATAAGGCAGCTTCTATCTGATATGGAAGAAATTATCAAGATCAGATTTATGGAAATAAATCTGGTATTTTTTACCAGGTTATTATTATGAAGATATTTCCTACCTTATCTGGAAGACCTCTAGGCCGCTATAAATCAACAGGCAGGCCAAGCAGTCAAGGGACTCCGCGTCATCTCGACAAACTACATTCTAAAGCATCCCAATGCATTCTTAGGATTAGTTTTTATTTTTCTTAGCATTTAAATTACATCCTTGTAATTTTCTCTTCCTTATTTCAATTAAATAAAAATGCTCTTTTTATTTAATTTCTCTTGCTTGTCTTCATCACTTGCTAGACTTGTGTGCTTCAACACTGTCTAGGGACCTTAGGCCAAGGGTACTTTCCTACTTGGCCATCACAATCGTTTTGATAGAAGTCAGATTTCCAAACCTTGTGTATCACTCACACAAGTCACTTAGGAAATTTTGTTTTATTAGTTTGGGCCTACCTAACAAGGCTCTGGCACGCCCAAATAAATATTACAGCAAACAAATACAATTTTTAAAGTTAATCTACTTTGCCGCATTACCAATTTCACCGAGCTCATCCCAACATTGTTGGATTATCTCCAAAGTCAAACATTGACGTTATTTTGCTATGTTGGATTGTCGTTTTAGTATTTCATGAAAAGATCAATTCAGAAAACGACTTGTTTTGCAATGTTAGTCTCGTTATTTATGAGACAGTTTTGGACATTTCTGGTAATCCCAATTCCCGGCCCAACCATCCGATTCGATCATCATCTCCCCTCAATTTCATAAACCCCCTTGCACAACAATTGAAAGCATCTCGCATTCATTCATTGAAGAGAGAGAGAGAGAGAGAGCTAGCGACTTCTGTGAAAATCAACATAAACAAAATTTTGCCAAAGTCGCATTTTCAATTTGTAATTGGCTTAAATACATTTTTCACCCCTGTAGTTTGCACTGAATGTCAAAATGGTCTCTGTAGTTTCAATTTTGTCAATTTCGTCCCTTAAATTTCAAAACTGTGTCAATGTGCTCCAAAACTCACGGACCGTCAAAATTATTAACAGGCTCAAGATCACGTGAAAATCACATGCTATTTTTTTAGGACACTCTTGTCTTTTTAACCCCAATCCCGCCCAAATCATGCACTCTAGGGTTTTTACTAATAAACTTAGAGAGAGAGAGAGAGAGAGAGAGAGAGAGAGAGTGAGTGAGTGAGTGAGTGGCGGCCATTCAAAGAAATACGTCTAGGTTTTAGGATCAAATGATGGATTCGATCTAGGTCTGGGATTTGCAATCAAAGAGTTCCAAGTTGTTCGAATTGGGTCTGGGGTTTGCAATCAAATGAAGGCTATGAAAATGAGGTTAAGAACCAGCGGCCAGTTCGATCAAGGGGATGCAGCATGCTATGGTAACGATTTTTGAGTGTTTGTTAGTTTTGATTGAAGAAACTTTAATACTTTTCACTTTCGATCAAAGGAATGTTTACACTAGCTTATCCTTTTTCTAATCACTTTTTCATAATAAAAACAATTCCTTTACTTTAATGCTTGTAGTTGTATAGAATATGTATGTGGTCTCAAATTTATGTTAATGTTGGAATTTATATAGGCTTTGTGTAGTCCACTGTGGTCCCCCCTATGTTTGAAGTGTATTTATATATCATGTGCAGGTTGGGAAGATTACTTTAGTATAAAATTGCATCATAGGGGTCAATTTGCATGCACACCAAACAAAATCTATATCGGTGGTAGAGTGAAGTATTTTGACAATTGTGACCCAGACAATCTGTCATTACTTGAGATCAATGACATGATAGAACTACTAGGTTATGAAGGTATCATGAACTACTTTTGCAGAATACCTGGAAAGGATTTGGGTAGTGGACTAAGTCCACTAAAAAAAAATATAGATCTGATGAATATGATGAAATTAATTCCAGAAAATAAGGTGTTAGAAATTTATGTAGAAGGTGGTAGCATTACACAACTTTTTGAGAGTGAAGTTACCTCTCAGGTAGTAATTGAGGAGCTTCCTGATTATAATCCAGCCAATGGTGGAAATAAGGTCAAAGCAACAAATGTGTTGTATGAGGATGCAACAACTGAAGAATCTGATTTTCAGGATAGTGATTATGGGTTAAGTGATGATGATGATGCTTTGTTTGATGCCCATGTTGACACTACTGCTGAGTGGGTTGGTCTGAGGGAAAACAATGACAAAGGGAAGAGTAAAATTATTGATATAGATACTGTGTGTGAAGGGAAAATAGAGGCTTTGTCTGACTATGCCCTTTCAGATGAACTACAAAGTTGTGATAACTCATCTGATGAAGAAGGACAAAAGAGAAAGAGGAAGTTTCCCGAGTTTAGGGCCGATGTAGATATGAAGGATGTGGAGTTCAAGGTAGGGATGTTGTTTAGCTCATCTAAGGAGTTTAAAGCTGCTGTGATGGAATATGCCATTACTAAAGGAAAGGGTATTAGGTTTATGAAGAATGAGAAAACGAGGGTCAGAGCTTTGTGCAGCAATGGTTGTAAATGGATGATATTTGCTTCAAAGATACCAAGGGAAACAACTCTGCAAGTGAAGACCTATTTAAATGAGCACACATGCACAAGAAAGTTTTACAACAAAAATGTCAAGTCAGGATGGCTATCGAAAAAATATGTGGACAACTTTAGGAGTAACCCTCAATGGCCAGTTGAGGCATTTATGGAAACTGTTAGAAAGGATTTCATTGTAGGTGTGAGCAAAAGCCAAGTTTACAGGGCTAAGAGGAAAGCATTGGAATTGGTACAAGGGTCTCATGCTGAACAATTCAGCAAACTCTGGGATTACTGTGAGGTGATAAAGAGAACAAACCCTGGTACAACGTGTTGGGAATATGCCCTCAAACCAGTTAGTTGGACAATGGAATATCATAATGCATTTATGCATGTTAGTTCATGAGATGAATATTAGACTGGAATCCTTAAACAACATTGTATGTGGTTCATTTGTGTATGTGATTACACATGTGAGATATGAATCACAAATCCTTGTTGTTTCAAATAAGTCACAGTGGATGATAAGTCTGGATAACTTATCAGGTATACACTGTAGCATGATTAACGTCTACGGGGTAGAATGATGAATCTCATTCATAAGAGTCTTTGACTCTTGGTTAATATGCTAGTGCACTCGGTGCATTGACGGACCTGAGTTAAACCTATTGACACCTAAACGCTGTCACCGTCAATAGGAACTCAAAACTTGTATAGGGATACATGTCCTCAATCTTGAGACAATTATGGACGCAAGTTGTATGCTTGGTTGATTTGACTTACCAATCAGTGAGGTCTTGCAAGATCAACACCTGGGTATCTTGGGTAATCAAGTATGCAACGTTGGGAACATATATTGTCAAGATGGAATTCTACCCTCTTCTATAAAACGAAGAGTAAGTATTCCCTCGAGAATGTCACTAGGAGTGATTACTGAGAGCTGGCCAGCCTTGTCAACAAAGTGTTATTGTTGACATGTTTAGTAATCCAAGCGTAGTGAATGATACTCGAGGAATATAAGATGTACTATCTATTGGGTCGACAGTATCTTAAAACATACATCCCAATGATAGATACGAATACTGGCTGGTAGAGGGACATCCATATCATATTATACAAGTCTAGCAATCACTTATGTATGTGTGATTATGTTCTTATGCACTGGAGTACAATTATCATTTTATAGTGGCATTAATGATAATTGATTAATTATTGATTCCTTAGTTAAGAGTACTGACTAGATGGAATAATAATTAATCGGAGCCAGTAATTAAGAACCTAGGAGGTCCCACTCTTAGCTCCGCCAGAATGCTTGGAAAGGCAAATGAGGATGCTGTCAAGACTGATTCGATCGATTGAAGTTTAGACAGGTTCGATCGATCGAACGTGGTTCGAGCGATCGAAAGTTCGATCGATCGAACGTGGTTCGAGCGATCGAAAGTTCGATCGATCAAAGTCACTTCAATCGATTGAAAGTAAGGTCGGTTCTGGGAATCTATAAATAGGGCAGCTGCGTCCAGGGAAAGGAGTTCGTCGTTTTAACGTCCCTAGGCTGCTGAAACTGTTTAGGGTTCCCAAACCTTCTTCATCCTCACCATTAGAGTTCCCACCAACTCTAGCCTCTTCGGGAAGCATTCGAGGAGACATAAGGGTGAAGATTTCCTAGAGGTTGCTGCTGTACACACAAGGAGAAGGACAAAAATCAGAATTGGGTTCAAGACCTAAGGTATAGAATCTTCTCCATCTTGTCATGCGCATCTATAGAGTTAATAAGTAGTAGATCCAAGGCTACCAATAATTTTTTGTAACTCGATTATTCCGCTGCACGTTTAAAACTGTTTTAAACCTGTTTTTCCTACAATTGGTATCAGAGCCTCGCTTGCTTGGATCTATAGATGCATTTTTGGAACACTAGTTTTGATTTGCTATTGAATTTAGGACTGTTTTCAAAACTGCATCGTCACAGATCCGTTTCTGCAGTGTTTATGCAGCAGAATACAAATCTGTGATTGCATTGGATGCAAGGTGGGCTCGATCGATCAAAGTAGTCTCGATCGATCGAACATCATCTGTTCTCAAGCGATCTAACTAGTTTCGATCGATCAAACTTTGGTTCTGTTCGATCGATCGAATGGTGTTCGATCGATCGAGACCGCTTTTCTGTCCAGGTTTTCAGTTTACAGATTTAATGGTTTTAAAAATATTTACTTTAAAATTTTATTTTTGCTGTAAGTTTTTCAAAACATTTTGTGAAACTGAAAGTTCAATCGATTGAACTATGTTCAATCGATCGAAGGTTCAATCGATCGAACTTTTTTGATCGATCGAAGTGTGACAGAGAACTGTGATGCTGTTTTAAGTTCTAATTCAGTATGTGAAGAGTTTATATACTGTGTGAATCAATTAGGGGTTCCAATGGTACATATATTTGTTATATATATGCGTGGTTGTGCGTGTGACTAACCCTTTTGCAGCAAGCTTAGTCCGTTATCTCCCATGGCACCAAGACTTTTAAATTTTGTATTTAGTTGTTGGTTTGGATTTAAGGCTTATGTAAAGGGCGATGCGACTTCAATCCTATGAAAAGGAAAGTCGCACCGGTTTCCCTAGCCTTTTATTTTATTGTTGTTATTTCTATTTTTAGATAAATTGTAAGCTTCGAGAGAAGTATAGGACCAATGTAATAGAATTAGAAAATCCATGAAGATGGAGGAGCAAGCCGTTGTCCATGAAGATGGAGTCGGAGGCAATCAAACCAAGAAGGAGGTTCTATGGAGATAGAGCCATGGGAGATAGAGGCATTGTTGAATGCTTTTATTTCATTTTAGTTTTTGTTTTATGTGCTTAGTTGTGATTGGAATTTAATATATTGTTACTACTTGCATGCACGTAAAACAAGTTTTCTAAAATAAAAATTCAAAACCTTTTTTCCAACACATTAGTAAACACTTGATGTTTATGAGCAATGTGAAGAAACGTTTTTTTTCAAATTGAAAAATTCCCATTAGTTCATTGTAAGTATGAGAAATACTCTGTGTTACTCATTTATGAGTGATCATTCCATACGGAGGGTATTTCTTATTGATTACTAGATATGAACTTCTTATAAAAATCTAGTGGGAGAGGGACTTATTTTATAACTCCCACGGTCTTCCATAAACGGTTCATTGTAAGGTGGGTAGTATATTCTGTGTCACCCAGCCATGGGTGATCATTCCATACGGAGGATAGACTATTCATTGGTTACTAGGTATGAACTTCCTTTGGATAGAATCAATGAGACGCGTTAGAGGGTGACCACTACACTGAGGCACTACTTGAGGCAGTTGTCATTGGATTCTAGTTAATGGTAAATACTAGCGAAGCTATGGGTAAGGGATTCCACACGGAGCATTATCCAGAAACTTAGAGACCAAAAGTTCAGGAGTCATGAATTATTTTGTAAGAGTTGCATGACATTCATGATGGGTTTCCCAATCAGGCTATGAGGTTATGATCGCCACACGGAGACTTAATTTCATAGGCTTGACATCCTGAAGACAATTAATGAGTTGGTTAAGGGAATTCCAATGTATCATATAAATTGTCATATTCATGATTTCTATATTGTAATTCTGTTACATTATTTGTATTTCAGATTCATAATGTCTAGCCCACTTGCTATAACCATGATCCAGAATAAGCTAATTGGAAATAACTATGTTGAATGGAAACTGGAACTGGATGAATTGTTAACTGCTAATGGATGTAAATACGTTCTTACCATTCCCTGTCCACCTATTCCATACCATGACACCCCAACTGATCTTGCAGATCAATATTGGCAGTGGATAAGATTTGATGGTATAGCTCGCTCTAGCATCTTAGACTCTTTGTCTGATGTGTTGAAGTAGCAACATCAACCTTTGAACACTGCCCCTGCTATAATATTGAACCTCGAGGAGATGTTTGGGGAACTGAGCCGTACTGCAAGGCTTAGAGCCTTGGAGTTAGTCATGGACACCAGAATGTTGGAAGGAACTTCAATAAGAGAGCATGTTTTTAAAATGGTTAATTATTTCAAAGTAATGGAAGTTCTTGGTTCCAACATTGATGGTGAGACTCAAGTTGACATAATCTTGCATTCGTTGCCTTCATCATTCACTCAATTTAAAAAGGTTTTTAAAATGAGTAAAATAGTTTTTTCAACAAGTGAGTTGATGAGCTCTCTTGAGGCAACGATGGATATAGTCAAAGAGGAGTCAAATGTTCAGAACATTGGAATGGCTTCATCTTCTGGAACTAAGCCTAAGAGCATAAGTTCAGAGAAGGAGAAGCAAGACTCAAGGATAGGTGAGCCTAAGCCAACTGTTGGGAAGAAGGCAAGACTTGGAAAGGGAAAGGCTGGTGCCGTGCCAAAAGGAAAGTGTTTCCATTGTGGCATGAGAGGGCATTGGAAAAGGAACTGTGTAGAATACTTGACTGCCAAAAGGCAAGGTACGATCCTTTCACTAGTTTTTGAAGTAAGTTTAAAAACTGATACTTCAACTACTATGTGCACTAATTCTATATTTTCTAAATTATATCTGTAATTGTTGCAGGGAATTGGAAAATAAGAATGTGCAGTGATTAGAAGATCTTGATTTCCTTTTGGGATCTGATGCAAGAGTTGCTATTAGATTAATAGTTTTATATTGTAATAAAACTTTGGAGTTATTAGATGGATTTCAGTTTTGAATTAATGAATAATATTTATTCTTTTGATTTTGGTACTGAAATTCTTGATTAAAAGAAAGCGTTCTTTTATGTGATCTAAATAACTTGTCAAGCAAGTATCTCACCAATTTACTCTTGTTTCTCATATATTATCTAATGTAGTATTTAAATGACTCATGGGTATTTTACCATCTAAAAGGATAGCACCTTCAACTAATTCTATAACTTTTGGTCTAGAGGTTAGATCACATTTAATCTAAATAGGATAAATGGAGAGTAAAGGATTGGATCCTAAACTCTTTTTGGTCGCTAAGACCACTGCCTATTTGTCAATCCTATTTAGAGGGTAATGTGATCAGGTGATTTTTCTTTTTGAAAGATCACACGACCAAAGACTTATAAGAATTAGGCATACTCATGTATGTGGGCCAATAAACATTAGAGTTGAAAAGTAGTTTTGGCTACTCCAGATACTGATATAAATTTATCTATTATCTTTTGAAGAAATTCGAAAGGTTTGGAATGAGGAGTTGTTGGTAAAAGAATATCATTGCCTTTTGATTTGATCAAAATGGTGAGTACTCCACGGGATGGTGTAGCAGGTAGAAGGAACTATCTTCTTTTAGATATGACTGGGTCATGGGATGAGTTATTTAGAGTTACTATTGTTCCTTGTTTTTCTCGATGGAACTACAATGTACATACTAGATCTTATTCAAAAGCAAATCTTTTCCATAGACGTCCCCAAAGTTGTGAAAAGAATGCGACTTCTTTCTCATGGTAACTTTGGATAAGGATGTCTAGCACTTTGGTGTAAAGAAATGATGAGCCTTTTGAATCTAGATTAGAAGTATAATACTTTTGTAGTGTTTCCAGAGAAAACAAAAGTTGGTTGGAAACCAAATTTTGCAAAGGAAAGATAATATAAAAGAGTAAAGTAATTTATATCTTAAAGCAATCTATAAATCATCTAGAACTAAAATCTACTACCTCTTCATCCGTTCCTACATCGGTACTTCATTCTAGTGAGAGAATTCTTAGCGTTGCTAAAATCTCCTTGTGCATTGAAGTTTTGTGATAAGGAAGCTCCGGTATATGATTTGCATAAGTCTACGGACTTAAGCAATCATCCAGAGATAAGGACATCTATTTTGACATATTGGTCAAAATACTTTGGATTCATCTAAAGTGTGGATGTAGCTTAAGTGGATGAAAGGATCCTTGCGCAAAGGAAGTGTGGTGGTGATTATGGTTCCATATATTGATGACATCTTTATCATTGTGATATGTTAAAGTAGTGTAATTAATGATTAAGGTTAAGTTTCTACAGTATACTTGATATTTATGATCTCGGTGAGGCGAGCTATAATCTTAAGATTTTTCTCATTCAAGATCAGAAAGTTAAGATAATGAAATTGTCTCAAACTTCTATATCAGAAAGTTGCTGGCTAGATTCAACGTAGAACGTTTCGATAAAGGTTTCTCACCTTTGAACATAACCAACTTCTCTTTCAAGACTTGTATCTTGGGATATGAGATGAAAGAGGTCGCATGAAAGGTATACCATAAGCCTTTGCTATTGATAAACCTTGTATGTGATATTAGGTATGGATATCAGTTATACCGTTGAGGTTGTTCACAGATATCAGTCCAAATAAATGTTCAATTTTTCTGAACTATCACAAAGTATATATTCTCTAGGGCTTGAGAAAGAACTAGCGGATATATGTAGGGTGATGGTGTTTTGGACAATGTTCAAATTAGCTTTACTGGATACATGTCATGTGACGTCTTTTGTCTAGGGATATAGTATAACATGAAGATGTTTTACTATGGATTATTTCAGTCAATGATCATTAGCCCCTATGCAAAACCTTATGGGTTAAGGATTTTGACAAGTCACAGAGACGATGCTAGTGTTAGTGCTAACGCTATATGGTTATGAGTGCAAGTGGGAGTTTGTTGGGAATATGCCCTCAAACCAGTTAGTTGGACAATGGAATATCATAATGCATTTATGCATGTTAGTTCATGAGATGAATATTAGACTGGAATCCTTAAACAACATTGTTGGTGGTTCATTTGTGTATGTGATTACACATGTGAGATATGAATCATAAATCCTTGTTGTTTCAAATAAGTCACAGTGGATGATAAGTCTGGATAACTTATCAGGTATACACTATAGCATGATTAACGTCTACGGGGTAGAATGATGAATCTCATTCATAAGAGTCTTTGACTCTTGGTTAATATGCTAGTGCACTCGGTGCATTGACGGACCTGAGTTAAACCTATTGACACCTAAACGCTGTCACCGTCAATAGGAACTCAAAACTTGTATAGGGATACATGTCCTCAATCTTGAGACAATTATGGACGCAAGTTGTATGCTTGGTTGCTTTGACTTACCAATCAGTGAGGTCTTGTAAGATCAACACCTGGGTATCTTGGGTAATCAAGTATGCAACGTTGGGAACATATATTGTCAAGATGGAATTCTACCCTCTTCTATAAAATGAAGAGTAAGTATTCCCTCAAGAATGTCACTAGGAGTGATTACTGAGAGCTGGCCAGCCTTGTCAACAAAGTGTTATTGTTGACATGTTTAGTAATCCAAGCGTAGTGAATGATACTCGAGGAATATAAGATGTACTATCTATTGGGTCGACAGTATCTTAAAACATACATCCCAATGATAGATACGAATACTGGCTGGTAGAGGGACATCCATATCATATTATACAAGTCTAGCAATCACTTATGTATGTGTGATTATGTTCTTATGCACTGGAGTGCAATTATCATTTTATAGTGGCATTAATGATAATTGATTAATTATTGATTCCTTAGTCAAGAGTACTAACTAGATGGAATAATAATTAATCGGAGCCAGTAATTAAGAACCTAGGAGGTCCCACTCTTAGCTCTGCCAGAATGCTTGGAAAGGCAAATGAGGATGCTGTCAAGACTGATTCGATCGATTGAAGTTTAGACAGGTTCGATCGATCGAACGTGGTTCGAGCGATCGAAAGTTGGATCAATCAAAGTTACTTCGATCGATTGAAAGTAAGGTCGGTTCTGGGAATCTATAAATAGGGCAGCTGCGTCCAGGGAAAGGAGTTCGTCGTTTTAACGTCCCTAGGCTGCTGAAACTGTTTAGGGTTCCCAAACCTTCTTCATCCTCACCATTAGAGTTCCCACCAACTCTAGCCTCTTCGGGAAGCATTCGAGGAGACATAAGGGTGAAGATTTCCTAGAGGTTGCTGCTGAACACACAAGGAGAAAGACAAAAATCAGAATTGGGTTCAAGACCTAAGGTATAGAATCTTCTCCATCTTGTCATGCGCATCTATAGAGTTAATAAGTAGTAGATCCAA
This sequence comes from Hydrangea macrophylla, assembly GCA_033977485.1. Taxonomy (NCBI): domain Eukaryota; kingdom Viridiplantae; phylum Streptophyta; class Magnoliopsida; order Cornales; family Hydrangeaceae; genus Hydrangea; species Hydrangea macrophylla. The sequence goes on along the minus strand of CM066998.1, from coordinate 6,274,266 downwards.
GGCTACCAATAATTTTTTGTAACTCGATTATTCCGCTGCACGTTTTAAACATGTTTTTCCTACACAACGATGGTTATGCAAGTGTCTCATGCTGATGGTGATGGAAATAATCCCTTGTTTGAAAGGATTTATGTATGTCTTGGGGCTTGTAAGGAAGGTTTTAAAGCTGGTTGTAGGAAGATTATTGGGGTTGATGGTTGTCACCTAAAAGGACCTTATGGAGGGCAGTTGCTAACCGCTGTGGGGATTGATGGGAATAATTGTATGTTCCCACTAGCATATGCTATTGTCGAAGGAGAAAAAAAGAGCTCATTGATGTGGTTCCTCGAATTATTGGCTGAAGATGTTGGTATTGTCAACCAATTTGCATGGACTTTTATTTCTGACAAACAAAAGGTATTGCTCACTTTTTTTTTCTCTTAATTTATACCAAATGTTTAGCATACATGATTAACTTATATGTTTTTTTGTAGGGCCTTATCCCAGCATTTCAGACTGTGCTCCCAAATTCAGACCATCGATTCTGTGTTAGGCATTTCTACAATAATTTCAAACTGAAATATAAGGGCAAGGCTCTTAAGGATAGGTTATGGAATGATGCACGGGCAACTGTTGTTCCTAAGTTTGAGTATGAGATAGAAGAACTGAGGAAATTAGATGTTGAAGCTTATAACTGGTTGGCAGTGAAGTCAGCAGTACATTAGAGCAGGTCACACTTTAGTGACTTTTCTAAGTGTGACATCTTATTAAACAACCTTTGTGAGCCATTCAATGGGTATATTTTAGAGGCAAGGGATAAACCTATTCTTACTATGTTGGAAAGAATAAGATGCATGCTGATGAGGAGGATGCAAGTGAAGAGAGAGGCAATGAGAAAGAGTCTCAATGTAGAATCAACTATTTGCCCTAAGATTCAGAAGAAATTAGAAAAGATAAAAGTAGAAGCAGCAAATTGTATCGCAGTGTGGGTTGGAGGACCAAATTTCCAGATAAACTGTTGTTATGGGGATCAATATGCAGTTAATCTAGATGAACATACATGCAGCTGTAGAAAATGGGATCTATCTGGAATTCCTTGTGCACATGCTATCTCTGCAATATTCTATTTTGAACTTCAACCTGAGAATTATGTGCATAGCTTCTACAGTAAGGAGACTTACCTGAGAGCTTACAACCCCATAATTTACCCAATTAATGGCTCTACTTTGTGGCCTAAAACAGGTTTTCCACCAGTGCTTCCTCCTAACATTCGAAAACAACCTGGGAGGCCTAAGGTTAAAAGAAGAAAAGGGCTTGATGAAGTGCAAAATCGTACAAGCAGCAAGTTGAAGAGAATGAACACATCAATTACATGTGGTATTTGTGGAAAATTGGGGCATAATAGGAGAGGTTGCCAAACCAATGGTTTTAATGTGCAGGAAAATATGGAACCTCCTAGTGCCAACGCAACAGCGGAGTAACAGAATCTCAGCAACATGAACTGAAATGAAAAAGGATCTGTAGCTCTCTCTTTTTCTTTCTTTTTTTTTTCTTCATGGCTTTTATGTTTTTGGTGTTATTGCTGTATGGATGGTTTTTGGCTTTAGATATGTGAAGTTTTGAATGATGTAATCCATGAACAGCTTTTTTGGTTGGTGAATCTTGGTTAAATGCCCATGTTAATGGATGGTTTTGAATCTTGTTCCCATATGATGTATTTTGTATTTTGCCCATGTTAATGAAGAAAATGGCTTGATTTTGGCTCTGCTATGTCTCAGGTTTTGTGTAATTTGCTAGTGTAAGATTTGGGCGGGAGGTTAAAAAGACAAGAGTGTCCTGAAAAAATAGCATGTGATTTTCACGTGATCTTGAGCCGTTAATAATTCTGAAGGTCCGTGAGTTTTGGAGCACATTGACACAGTTTTGAAACTTAAGGGAAGAAATTGACAAAATTGAAACTACAGGGACCATTTTGACATTCGGTGCAAACTACAGAGGTGAAAAATGTATTTAAGCCTTTGTAATTTTAAAAAGTTGATGAGATTGGGAAATAAATTGAAAAGTTTATAAGTAGGGGAGAAAAGTTTTAAAACACCTTCTTAATTACCTAGTGGTGGGCGTTTGTTTAGATTTATTAGACTTATATAGTTGTATTGAAGTCTTCTAATTGCACTTAAAGGTATGGTTATATTTAAGTACCTTACTTAGGATGAGACTAAATACACCACCATATTTGCTATGTACATACCACCTTATCTTAACTTCATAACTTTTTAAAATACCATAGAAGACACTTTCCTATAAGCTATCACTTTTGCAAATATACCCACAATGCCCTTTAAAAGCACCTATGTCTTTTGCCCAAGAAAAGGCACTGATTAAGGACAAATTAACCCTAGAAATTCTTTACTTTCAAATTGTCCAAGTGGTAGCTTCCCTCCTTCATTATGTACGCATTCACCATTTTGTAAAGTTGCATTCATTAATTCCTTAAGTTCTTCCCAATTCATAATTATCTATGTACTTAAAAAAATTACCAAAAAGGAGTGTGTATATACAACAATCTGGTATGCAACAATCAATTTACCCAATCTATGTAATCTGATAATCCAGATAAGAGGGAAAGAGAGAAAAGATAATAGGGAAAACGATAAACTTACCCTGGCCTAGCAAAGCCACAGGAATTTAGGGTAAGCGGTGGCGACATCTGGTGAGTAGGCGACAGTGACGGTGACAGCCGTGAGGATAGACGGTGACAGAGGGTAGGCTAAAGAGGGACGATGAGGAACTCAGAAAAATAAAATGTATGTGCCCTAATTGGCATTAAAGGGTAATGTTGGTATATTTGCAAAAGTGGTAGTTTTTAGGAAAGTGTTTGCTTTTATGTTTTAAAAAGTAATAAGGTAAAGATAAGGTGAAGTACATAGCAAATATGCTGGTAAATTTAACCCCACCCCTTATTTATTTGGGATAATTATACTTCAGTTGCTTTTCTGTGTAAAAATTAAAAGTCAGCCTACTAAAATTATCAATTTTTTTTATGTAAAATTAAAAGTCATTAATTTTATACAACGTTGGGAGTAGGGATGTCAAAATGGCCCGCCTGCCCGGTATTGATCGGGCTTGAGTGAGTTAGGGCTCGTGTGTCTCTACGGTCGAATCAGGCTCGGGCTAGGCTTAAGAGTTCACAATCCAGACCCGCCCTAAGCCCTAAGGTAGAGCCTAAGTGAACTCTTTAAATTTATTATAAAAGTGTACAAATACTATTTTATATGTGTGTAACACCCCGAAAACAAAGAGAGCGGGCAACGGGGAAGAAGAGAGAGAAAAGACTTAGAAATAACTTTAAGCAAGCTTTACAACGAATCCAAGAATGCGAAAGACTTTATTTAATTTTTTTTCATAAGGATCCTAATTAACAATATGTGAGTCAAAACTTATACCGGAGGAGTTAGAAGAAGTAATGTGAAAGAAATGCAAATTTCCTTTGAAAGACATTTGTAAAGCAAGGTTTTTGTTCATTTGCTAACCCCAATGGTAAAATGGTAATTTCACTTTTTGGGTCAAATTTTATTCCAAAAGGTAGAATTTTGATTCTAGAAACCAACGTTGAAAACGGCGTGCGATTCCGAGTTATAATGAAAAAGTTATGCACATTTTAAGAAATTCAATGGGGTAGCGGGCATCAGGGGACTAGTCGACCGGTCCCAAGGGACAGTCGACTGTAAACTGGTGAAAGGTGATTTTTCACCTTATTTTAACCTTCTTACTTCTCCACTATCAAGGGGGTTCAATTGCATAAGCATGGGGCTATCCCAAACACACCAAAAACATGTTTTAACACCTCTAAATATGGAAAAAAAATGAATCAAAAGATAAATTTTTTTCATTTACTAACCCCTATGGATGATTCCATTCTCTCACAAATCTCATCAACTAAGGTCTACCATGAGTATATGCTTGAAGATAAAGATAAAAGAGAAGTTCTTTGCAATATAGATGAAGTTCCGAATATGTACACAACACAACGACGCGGTTGACAGGTGTCGATCCTAAAAGAAGGTGAGTCTAGCTATTACAGATTTCATATAAAATGTTCATATGAATTAGTACATGCAATTCTATTGATCTAGTCCTATTCTCCGGCAATAGATCACATAAATTACATGTTGCTCTATCCATCCACGAGCTAGCTCTCAAAACAAAGTCCTCCAACAAGAGGCTTCAAAAAAGGATACCTTTGATCCTTCCCCTTGCACAGACTTGGGGTCTTTCCCCTTGTCAAAATTACCAGCAAAATGATTTGGGATCGTAGTCCCTTAGCGCGACGACTAAGTAGATAATGTATGTAAAGACACAGTGTAATTTCTATGACTAAGAATGAAATGCGATGCAGTAAGGTTGCCACCGAGGCAATGCAAATGTAAGGCTTCTTAGCCATGCATGTAATCGTTCACTCCCCTCGTTACCAGACTGCGAGCCACCCCAAATAGGAATATAGCATACCAACCTTCCGATAGCTAGTTGGCTATAAGTTAGCTTTTGGCACGTTCTTAGGTACGTCCACCCTGTCTCACAATACAACCCGCATCCGGATTTCCATGTCATCTCATTTTTTGCCCTTCCTCGTGAGGGATATTTTGAATGCATATCATGTGTATGCAATGTATTTGCCGAATTGGCACCATTGCAATGAATCCCTTTGATTCACTCAACCAATGTCAATGCTTATGCAATGTCATGCCCTATAATCATTTTATAATGTTTTGTGCATTATTGCCAAGTAATTAAAGGATAAATAATGAAATTTATGCCACAAGCACATGATTTAATCATAGTAACTCAAATAACAAGAAATTGAAAGGTTCCAAAGAACTTCATTTTCAATTTACATGAATAGTGACCATTTAAGCAAAATTCTCATTTTTCAATCAAGCATGCTTTCTAACATGGATTCCTAACTACCAAGTAGACAAGTAGGCATATTGATAGCAACTTAAGCATATAAATTGCATAGTTCCATTCCTAAGCTAAGAAATTAAAAAGGACTAGTTTAGGGGAAAATTACAAAATTAAAGGATTTCATCCCAATAATTAAACTTCACAATTTACACTTTGTAGTAGGAATTTCAAGGCATCAATGAACACAATTTCCTGTTTAGTTATAGAATCTAGGAATTTAATTAATGAAATACCAATTAACCCTAGAAATCTACCCAACAATCCACTACACATGTCATACTTAGAAGTAGGGATTAAAATGTATCAATACACAGAAAATCTACCTTGTTCTTGGAGAATCCAAAGAACACCCAAAAGTTTGGTTAGGGCTAGAGAAGGGTAAGAGAAAGAGCTCCTAGTAGTCTTGAAGTATAGCTCTCAATTCTTCCTAAGCTTGGTCCTATAGCTCCTAGTACCTTGATTCTTGAAGAAATTTGATGTTCAAGCTTGCTTCAATGGAGAAAGTTGAGAGGGGAAGAGAAGGGAAGAAGAAGAAGATGAAGAGATGAAAGAATAAGGGGAAAAAAATAAAATAAGGAGGTGGGATTCTAAGGAGAGGAGAGAGAAAGTGTATGTATTTTGTGTGGTTCAAAATTAAAATAGCTAAAATGTGGGTCCCAATATATGGTCAATTGCTCAATATTTTAAACATGTGGGTACACTTATACCTATGTAAGCAATAATACAACATTAATTCTACAAATTGGGGAAAAAAATATACCAAAAATAAATGGGTCCAAATTTAGGTACAAATTACCAAAATACCCCTCATAAAACTATGGGTTATTACAATCTACTCTCCTTAAAAGAATTCCATTTCGGAATTCAGAACAAGAACGAAAGAAACTCAATCAAAGAACGGTCCATGACCACACCAGAATGCCGTAGTGTCACAAACATCGTGGACACTAGTACAACATGAGAAAACGAAAATTCTAACACATCGATTCCAGAAAGGACAGGTAAGCTCAATAAATCGTCAGTAAGCACACCAAGGGTGCTGAGGAACAAACGCAAGGGACATACGAGGTTCAACATTAAAAGATGGAGTCCACTCTAAAGATCGACAATAGTAATGGACATGAACCTCCAAACCATTGGATCAACCAAACTGTCCTTGAATGAAAAACATCGGATGTCTCAAATTCATCGAATCAAAACAAAAGTGGTCCCTTCAAAAGGAACACGTGATCACAAGAACACGACGACTGTCGTATACTCAAAATTTATCTTAAAAATGGATAAGCAACAAGTATACAAACGATATGTATACCAACGAAGATATGATCTAAACATTAATCGAAACCCAGTTCAAAGAACAGAGGGTAACCCGTAGAACGGAAATAATATTCTACAACCATCACTCATGATGAAAACTTTTGCAAGACCCAATGAATAAATGAGATAAGCTTCAATCAATATATAAAAGAATCGAAGGAAGATGATACACAAGCGTAAATATCACACATAGATCGAAATCAATTAAACACAAGATTCCCACAACAGATCAATGATAGAGTATCAAAGAATCGTCATTTGAAGCAAAAGTATGATGTTTCAAGACACGAGTTCCAAAATGAACCAAATAATTGGGCCAACTCCCAAGGAATGATCCAAACACTCAAGAATGAAAACAAGAAAAACTTCATAAAGCAAACGATGTACTCGGTACTAAAGATCGTAATGACTCAAAGTTAAATCTTAACCACATGGGAGGTATGACTCACAAAGACTTACTCATAATACCTCGCTCTTCACAAGAAGACGATGATCAATATAGACATAAAAAGTCTACAACAATGGCAACGAGAAGTCGATAGAAGAAATGATTATCACATCCCAAAACACTAACATTGCTAGAGTCAATTGTAAATATCTCACTAATAGATAGATCTATTGAAAGATCCACATCTTAAAACAATACAGCAAAAGAAATGCCACTGCCAAAAGTCAAAGGATCTCACAAGGAAAAGTTTTTAAAAGACACAATGATGCCATCAACAAGACATCAATAAATCGAACATGTGAACAATCAGATACAAACCAACGAGTTCACTAACATTCATTGTCACAGGAGACAACCAAAAATATATAAAAGAATTACACCTTGACCAAAATAAGAAAATATATTGTCATAACAATATCAAGCTCCCGAACCTTTAACTATTGAAAACATGATTCACATCAACACAAACAAGAAGTTCCTGAACTGGGTGATCTTGAAATGTCACACGAAAGATGGAAGCAAAATAGGCAACATGCCTAAAACAAGAGTTAAAACAAATTCACGTCACAAATGGACCATAAATAACAAAAGTGTTCAAGGAAACATGATAGAAGTTTCTGAACATAATGAAGACAACTCTATAGAAAGTTGCCACACTAGCCGAACGTGACCTCAAAACAAACGATCACCAAGAATCCTCATCTGCTCAAAGTAAGGATGAAATTGAAAGATTGCAACGATCTTGAACAAAACATAATCACAACTATCTCATGACAGGGCGAGGAAGAAGGACTCACTGATCACGATAGATAAGGAATGCACCAAGTGCCTGAATCAAACAAGTCAACAATAACATCAACATCAATATATCAAGATGATATGAAAGTAAAACTAGGGGTCCGCCCAGTTGTTGAAAGCCCGTAACCCAAACATAATCGACCTAGGAGGTCTAAAATCACAAGCATAGAATTTCACGGGATCCACTTCTAAACACAAAGTAATCGAGATTACTGGCAAGAGGATATGCCCGATGCAAAATCCTAACACCAATGCAGAAATAAGGTGGATGACGTCAAGCAGATACTCTCATTCAAATGACAGAGTAAGAGATAAATCAATAGAATCAAATGATGAAACTAAATACAATCTAATGGATAATTTATAGAATCAACAAAAAATAAATCCCCCCTTACGGATCAAACTCAAGGTCAAAGAAATAACAACGGTTCACATCGATAGGCTACAAAAATTAGGCAACATCAACAGGGGATTGCGAGAAAGTCCAAATAACATAGAAATTACAATAATGTTCCTTAACAAGGACAGGGTAAGCTCGAGTTCAACATAGAACGGAATCGAAGAACTCAATCAATTACAAGGAAAACAATCCTTATAGTCACAGCAAAAGATACATCTAATGTAGATTTACACAAAAGTCTTGCACAATCCAACAATACGGTACTATGCGAACAACCATAGTATTCTAGGTAACTATAAGCCCTCAAGGCATACAATAAGACGTAATCGAATTTAAAAGTCTGAGCGAACGATAAATTAAGGCTACCAACAACAGAGATCCACAACACATTAGAGATCACACTCCTAAAATCGATATGATCTTGAATTCACGAAAATAACGAAATTGAGAATCTCAACAATAAATTATCTAACAACATCTATCCCTCAAGGCGTAGGGAAAGATCCGAGTGTTCAACAACTCAAGTTCAAATTCAATGAAATAAATTCTAAGAATTTAATAAGGCAGAACCGTCAGAGAAAATCGACTCAAGAATCAACAAGTTCAAAGGAAAAAGTCATCACAACACTACAATGCAAATTACCCAAGTTCATAATTTAAGGGTGAACTAGTTTAAAATCGATAACCCTCAATCATGAGAATCGAATCAACAAGGCACAAATATGCTTTCAAGAAAATACTTGGAACGATGGAACTAGAACACTCTAGCACGAGTTCAAAGATCATAAGGATCAAGAATAAACCTACTTCAAGAAGTACAACAGGAGCGAGAATCCATACTTACTCATAAGTGAAGAAACACCAAAAAAAAAGTGCGTGTTCCTAAGACCAACGCCACACCGTTAACCCCATAATGCCAACAACGAACCCTCGATGAAAATTGATAATGATCGGTGAACAACTTATAGAAAGGATTTCACCAATCAACAGGTTATGCAGTCTTAAAAGACGAGACGATCCTCAGAGTCACGGAATTCGCTCAAACGTGAAAAAAAATCACTGAATTAAGAAACTAATAGACTTGGAACAACACAAATCTATTCCCCCAAAAGCTTAAATTCTCACAATGATTCATACGATAGGATTTGATCATATGCAATGATCACATAATGAAACGAAGATTTGGTTATGAAAATCTAAGCAATCACTAGAAATTTGGGTCAACCGACCAACTACATGATAGAAAGCTAATAATCTATGCGAAAGAGTAATTACAATGTCAAACTGAGATTCGAACGATGAAATTCTCACCGAAAAAAGAGTACGACAATCCTATAAGAAGGAAGAACTATTCCCATGATAAACAAGTATTCGTAGTCATAGTAAAAACACATGGACTACCAGCCGTAATCGAGGGCTATCAAGATGGAATACTCTCACAAAGATCAACATAGCCTTTAGAGAGGCTTTGCATCACATGCAAAATAAAATCCATGTCCCCCGAAGGTAAGCATCTCAGAATATACGCAAAAACTTAGGAATACCCGAGTCCGAAGACACAACCTATATAATCCGTCTAATAATATGTAACGTCGCGTTATTTGAACCAACACTACACCAAATTGGCCGAATTGTCTCACTTATTTTCGGACGTTTTGTCACGGTTATGGATTGTGACAAATTTTGTCACGGTTTTAGACACTGACAACATAGAAATTGTGACAAGAATACAAAATTGTCACGGTTGTCACGGTTACGAACAGTGACAAATTTTGAGGTAGTTTGTCATTGTTTACAACGGTGACAAATTTTGTCACACTTATTTTCGGACAATTTGTCATGGTCTTGGACAATGACATATTTTTTATTTTACTATTCTTCTTTCTTTTCCTTTTTTTTTTTTTTGGGTTTGGAGTCACTTTTGACTATTAGTTTCCTGAGAAATGCTAGGCAAACATCCCAAACCACACCCCTTGCTTTAAATGTATGTACCTTGTGTTGTTTGAATTTTTCACACTTTTCTGTGCATCACTTACACATCACATGATACATGTATTTAAAGAAAATGTGTAATTTGGGGTATGGTTTGAAATGTGTGCCTAGCATTTCTCTAGTTTCCTACTTAGTGCTTGACCAAAAAAAAATCCTCTTTCTTTCCTAAATTATCGGTTCCCTCACTTTACCAAAGCTAAACCCTTTGTTTCCCTCTCTTTTCCCTCACTTTAAGCCCAAACCCTAACACACACAATTAAACACACAGTACACACTCACAGCTGCATAGAGGTCTGAAGGTTTTCTGTTGGGTCTCTACATCATTAACTGATCAAGGGAAGAGAGAAAGAGACGCCGCCACTCACCTCACCCTCATCCTCGCCGATGCCGCCGCTCACCTCTCCTGCTCCTCACCTCGTCTCTCACCTTACATGTACCTCGCCACCTCTCTGCCTCACCTCGATGTTCACCCACCTTCTGTCAGTTGTTCTCAGTCTCTCTCTCACCCTCTTCCACTTGATCTGATTTGAGGAAGAAAGGTACCACAAACCCCCTAACCCATTCTTCTTAGATGTTCATTTCTGTATTTAATGGGTCTAACCCTAACCTTCAACTCTTCATCCCCTTTTGTTCATGTGGTTCAACTTTTTTTTGGTCATGAAACTGTAGATGCACAACATTATTTGCTAACACATATGTATTGTATATGTAAAGATGTATATGTAGATTATGTAGCTAATTTTTATTACTTTATGTTCTCGATATTAATGTCACAGGAGCGACACCAAAATCTGTGTTAGAGTCGATGAATGTGAAGGATCTAGCTGAAGAAAGACTTAGACGATGCTGAGAATCAAATTTCAGACATGTACAAGGTAATTTATTGTCGGTATTAGTTTAGCGAGTTCTTCTGGGTGGTGATTGCAAATTTTCTATGAGGTTATTGTGGGCATGTTGAAGAGAAAATGAAACATATGCTTCCAATTGTAGACACCCCATTTTGTCGGCTATCAGATTTAGGAGACCCATAGCTTGGTGGTTCACAATGATCGTAAAAGACTCAAAAAGACTCCTGGAAGTCAGCTCTATCTCTCAGAATGCTCAGATTGACCAAAATGCCCCTGAAAGCCCGAAAACACCCAAATTTGGTTCTGAAGTTCTGAAAACATGCTATGTCATAAGAAAAATGATAAAATAAGTTTTTGAGTAAAATCGGGAGGAATCGTCAGCTCCCAGAGACCCCCGGAAGTCCCGAAAGTTACCGGAAAGTCCCCGTTGACCAGTTTGACCAAGGTTTGACTAGGTTTGACCAAGGTTTGACCAAGTTTGACCGAAATCATCCAAATTCACCGGAATCATTCTAGATCACATGGAAAGTATTAAAATGAGTTTTAAAAGAAAATCGAGCGAAAACGTCGGCTCCCGGGAGTTCCCAGAGGTTCCCAGAACTTCCCGGGAATCCCGGATTTGACCAGTTTGACCAAGATTTGACTTTGGAATCGGGGCACCGAAACAATTTTCAAATATTTTTCATGGAAACTAGAGGTCAATATCTTTCCAACGGTATATCGCACATAATTTCTGGGTTTAAACGAATTTATTATGAATTTCTAAAGGCGAAAAAGGCGATCAAATCGACTTTTATCGCAAATAACGCGAAACTTTTCAAAGTGAACTATCCCCGAACTATTTTTTATGTAAAGTAGACTCCATTACCTTTCCAACGGTATATCACAACCTCAGTTTGGAGTTCGTACGCATTTTCTGTGAATTTTGGACGAAATAGGGCCTTTTCGCGAATACCGGAACATCAGGGGACCTAAACAGCATTATCTTGACGGGGGAGGAGCAGTGCCGCGGCGGCACTGGCCTAGTGCCGCCGCGGCACTCCCCCCCAGAGCAGTGTATTTTTGTAATTTGTTTTGTGGTCCCATTTTGATTAATTAAAAACCAAAACGACATGGTTTTATGATTTCAGATGTTTGGAGCCAATGGGAATACTTTCTAAATCCCAAAACCACCCCAAGTTGGCCTATATAAACACCCCATTACTCTTCATTTTGGGGGAGTCAAATGAAAGTTGAGAGAAAGTTTGGGAGAGAAAGTTGTAGAGATAAGGTTAGAATAGAGAAGAAGAAGCTTCCTTCTTTTGATTTTTCAAAACAAAAGTGAGTTCTAAACTTTGTTTTTACTTCATTACTCCCATTTACTTCAACATTCAATACTCCCAATCACCATTTTAGTGAGCATTCAAGAGAGTGGAAGCTTCTTCCATGTCTAGTGTCATTACATATGAGTGAAACACCAATCTATAAGTCTCATGCTTCATGAATATCATCTATTGATCATCATCTACTTGCTTGTTTATTTATTGTTCATCTCTTCTTATCTCATTTCTTTTTGATTTTTTTTATTTACTTACTAGTTTATCATCATCTAAGTGATGACATGAAGTTTGGGGTGAGTGAATCCTTATGGATAGTAGCTCTTGACCTCAAAAACATGTTTGATAGATGATGATCATAACCTCAATACTTCCAAGGTATTCTTGAAATGTATTGAAGTTATGTTCAAAAAAATAAAAATAAATCTCTCCAACAATCATGGAGGTTCTTAATGATGAGTTTGATGTTGGCATTTTAAGTGGCTATAGTCCTCATTGAGTATTAAAAATATGCTTTCAAAACATCTATTTCAAAACCCCTCTCAATCCTTCTCATTTTGGTTTCAAGAAACAAAACCTTGTTTTCCCCAAAATCTTCAAAATAATGGGTCAAAACAGTGAGTGAGTTGAGTTCAAAGATTTCTCTAGAACTCAATACTCAACATATGGATGCAAGGCCACTTGGAAAGTCTTCCTAACCCATTGGATAACACCCATGATTTTTGGTTTGACTTGGAAGTACATGGAAATGGTCCATTTAGACCCAAACATTCCTTCCAGACATTCTGTTTTTGCTGTCACAGCAGCTAGGTCCACTTCCAACCTCTTTTTCAGAAACCCTTTCCAAAAGGGGTGGTCCTAACTTATTTTTACATTAAACTTCTTTGTCTTAGAAAACTTTCTGTATAAAATGGGCCTCTAGATCATTCGTTTTCAGTTTCTAAGATTTTCTAACATTTCAGCCGACAGTACGGACTCTGTTTCTGAGTGACCTCTGTTGTTTATATGATTTCTCTCAATCTGTGATAGTTATTAAAGATTGGATTTTTGGGTTGTGTTCTAGACACAATAAGGAACATCTCCATAAAAAATCATGCATTGAAAACATTCCTAACCCCTCTTTTCAATTTCCCAAAGATTTGGTCACTGTTCTGTCCACTATTCACAGCAAGCACATTCTAACTTTCATTCTTTGTTTGGATGCTTATATGCCTTCCAAATTAGTTCATAACTTAGGAAGTAGTTCATACTACATTTGTACATATCCCATATTGATTTCATCCATCCATTCATGCACACTTTAGACTTTTAAGCCATCCTAGGAATCCATGAACACAAAGCACACTACAACCTTGGCACGTTCTAGATACATACATTGCATCCATGCAAGATTTGGGACCTACATGGCTCCTAATCTAAGAAGGTTGTAAGGAATGATCATGATCACACGTTCATGCTCCCCCTCGATCTAATCATCCTTTCTCATCCGTCCCGGGGATTGAGAGATCTTCTCTTCTCAAAGAATATCATGCATCATTTTAGCTTGTTAAGCATATTTTATTTTCTTTGATTTATTTGTTTTAAGAACAATTCATGCACCCTTTAGATTAGGAAACTTGATTAATTGATATATGATTAGACAATTTTTCCTAGGTTTATTTGTGTGATTTTCACTTTACATTGTATGATATTTGACTTAGATTTTATGAATGATATCTTATCTTTTGATCTTCAATTTCAAGATTCTTATGTGATGTAATATACTATCATAGTATTAATCGTCGAACCATTCATAGTATAAGATGATTATTTGGATGCTAATTGAAGCCCGTCGAGAGACGGGGCGAGTTGAGGGTGTTTTAGTCGCGACAAAGGCTCCTTCCTCTCTCGTACCAAAACCCCGAGCCAAGTTCTTTGGTTATGAAGGGTCGGTGCCCTTTATCCGTTTGGGTGAGTCAAAATTAGGTTTCTTGGTTCCTTAAAGACCAGGTGGCGACTCTGTATCTGTTTTCAACAGACCTTTTGTCTTTCCTTGATTCAAAAGTCAAACAAGTTTCGAAAACATAACGAAGCGGTGGAATCCCGGTATCCACAATCTGGCGACTCCACTGGGGATTTTTATTTTAAAATAAAAGAATACAGAGGTTTGACTCATAAAAAGCATCCTTAAAATCATCTTTTTACTGTGTTTGGTTCACCGCATTGCACTCTTGCATTTCCCCCCTCCGACTGTGTCTGAAACGCGGCGCTGACATTGTTCAGGTCTTACTGTGCCAGGGCACAAGTCACCGTTGATACTGTACCTTCCAAGGTATATCAAAAAGAGTAAAAACCTCCGTACTGTCTCTCTGACGCTATATTGGAACTCTCGTCAACGGACCCTCTTTGACTAAACCCAGCCTTTGCATATAGATTCCTGTAGAACCTTTCATAGGACTGTTCATTTATCTTTTCAGATAGGACAATGTGATATAACTGCTGTATGCCCTGATGGGATTACCTGAGCGGTGTAGACGCTTATGTGGCATAGAACAGAACCTCTTTCTTATGATTCCCAAGGCAATCACTCATATGTGATTACATTGAGTTGACCTGCCTAGGCACCATGATAAGGATGTCTGCTCCATGCTCACAAAGATATACACCGCAAGCCTTGTTTGTCGGTCCTAAGACATAGGAGTATGAAAACCTGCTAGACAGTATGATCACTATCACCACATATTAACCAGTTTCTCCCTGAAACTCTGTCCAGATATCCCAGATATAACCTATTTCTCCCAGAAACTTTATCCAGATATCCCAGATATAACCATATTAACCAGCTTTTTTTCAGTAGCTCTGTCTAAATCTCCCAGATTTCCCATATACACCTGTTTTCCCCCAGAAACTCTGTCCAGATGTCCCAGATATACCATGTTTCTCCCTGAAACTCTGTCCAGATATCCCAGATATAACCTATTTCTCCCACAAACTCTGTCCCGATAT
Organism: Hydrangea macrophylla; assembly: GCA_033977485.1. Classification (NCBI taxonomy): domain Eukaryota; kingdom Viridiplantae; phylum Streptophyta; class Magnoliopsida; order Cornales; family Hydrangeaceae; genus Hydrangea; species Hydrangea macrophylla. Next base: position 6,259,221 of record CM066998.1, on the reverse strand, counting down.
CCTAGATATAACCGCATTAACCAGTTTCCCCCAGAAACTCTATCCAAACCAACCAGAAATGCCCAGATATATCAGTTTCTCCTTGAAACTCTGTCCAAACCAACCAAAAATGCCCAGTCTCTGCTAGAAGCCTTCATAAAACCCTGGAAACCCCTGTTATCCCTTGGTGATCATACTAGAAGGTAAAGTTGGCACACTCTATATGGTTAGGACCTTATTTGTTTAACTGCTATCTGTTAGAAATAGGAGCATCATATAGATTAGGGCCTACATCCGTATGCTTGCCTCATTTGCATGCACCATTCCTATCGATCTGCACGCACTGTTTCAGTCAGGCTGTACACGAGTCAGTCCACGTCTGTTAACATCACTATAGTTGTCATCTCAATCATCACTGTTACAAGTCTAACACAGTCTTTTCACACCTATATGTCAGTACAAGTTTTGAGCACCCAGGATCTGCATTTGTGAGTCAGAGGATTAGGGAGTCACCTTGTCAGAATCACTCAGCCAAAAGTCAGCTTTATGGATCCAGAAGGTTTGGAAGCAAGAATGACAGAAATGATCAACCAACAGTCTGACCGGTTGGCCCAAGTTTTATCCTTCATGGAGGAATTGAAGCAGCAGCGGCCGCAGCCTCCACCTGGGTTTGAGCCACCCCTACATGAGAACGGCGGAGAAGAAGTATGGTTTCAAGGGGTCCCGCCGCCTACATATGAGAAAAAGCTCCAAGAGAAAATGGATAAGGTCGACAAGCTCGAGAACATACTAAGGAAGAGTAAGGGGGTCGACGATTACATGTTAGATCTGGAAGGATTGTTCGAGCCCAACAAGGTGAAGCTACCCGAGAACTTCAAGATGCCTGAAATCGACCGTTTTGACGGAAATGGGAATCCAAAGAGCCATGTAAAGTTCTGCATGAGTGTTTTCCAATCAATGGGCTGCAGCCATGAGCACATCGCAATGTTGTTCCCTCAAACCCTCGCCAAGGCTGCTCTATCTTGGTTTCTGACCTTGGAGGTTTCTAAGACGCGGACTTGGGAAGATATAGTCCAGGTCTTCGTTGATCATTACTCCTACAACCAAGAGCTTGATGTCACCATCCGGGATCTGGAGACTACCCGGCAGAACTTCAATGAGTCCTTCACTGCATTCTTGAGCAGATGGAGGAACAAAGTGGCCCAAATGACCCACCGACCAGTCGAAAAGGAACAAGTCTGGATGTTGATCAAGAATCTACAGTCGATGTACCATGAGAAACTATTCTACCAGTCTATCTCAACATTTGAAGAACTGTTTGAGATTGGGACTAGAATTGAGGATGCAATCAGGGAAGGGAAAATCAAGAATGAAGAATCACAAAGCCAGTCCAAGAGGCCTGACTACTCCGGAAACCCTTCAGATGTCAATGCCCTTAGTAACCAACCCATGGCCTATTCTCCCCAATCATACCAGCTCATAAACCAAACCAGCTCGCCTAGCCGCCCTTACCAAAATAGGGTACCCCGTGAATTTTCCAATCTAGATGTCTCACCCTCCGTAGCCTTAGGCCGCCTGCTAAGAAAGGGACACCTCCAACTCCTTCAGCCTCGTGCCGATCCCCCACCACCTAACTGTGATGTGTCCAAACGATGTGCCTACCACCAAGGCCCAGGCCATGACACCGACCGGTGCATACGTCTCCGCCATGATATCCAAGACCTCATTGATCAAGGAATCATCGAGCCACCACCCATTCAACCCCACGTCACCTAAGCCCATGGCCTATCCTTTCAAATGATCCCTTTTATTAACACCCATGAATGTTGAATCCATGCAGTGGAGCAATAGTGTTTGGAACTTCTGCTTTAAAAAAAACAATAATAATAAATGGGTCACAAAGACACTCCATTTGAGACCAAGTCGAGTCTGTTCTATATTTTGAGTCTATTTCAAGTTTGATTTTGTGGTCGAGTCTGTCTGTCGTCGAGTTGTTGCGAGTTTGTATCGAGTGATGTAATCATTCTCTTGTGATGGAATGAAGTCTCATTTTGCCTAATCTGATGTGTGTAATCATAAGTACATGAATCGCTGAACTGAAAATGTCACTTTTCAAATTACCATGGATATTACTCTGCTAATAAATTTTTGCATCAAACAAAAAAGAACCCTGAAAAGGTCAAAGTCGATTTCACGCTGGCACCGATGAAGAGCCGAGAATTGAATAGTCTTACTTTAAGAATTCAAAGATGCTTTTGCTCAAATCTCGAAAAAAAACATGCTTGGAACTGATTTGGGGCTTACCCAACACCCTTTTCTACCATTTTAAAGCCTTGAGCCCAGTCCAATCAAGAGCCATACAAACCTGTCCAATGCAGACTTAGTCATTGTTGGTAGCCAAACATTTCAATGAGTTTCTTCCCCCTTCAAAAAAAAAAAAAAAAAAAAAAGAAAAGCTCGCTAGGTTGAAAACTCGAAAAGGGCACCTAGGCAAAAGTGAGAGCTAAAAAGGTGTTGATTTCCAAAAATCTGACCCTAGCCAGTCAAAAGGTTGAAGAAAATTTTGATGAAACAAATGAGAAAATTGTATGCTTCAAGGTACATCATAAGAACGTGCCTAGATCACATTTCCAAAGGCACGGAACAACCACAAAATTCCAAGAGCTGACATGCACATTTCGGAATTCCAAGATTGCGATTGAAAGATCTTGCAAGAATCAATTACATGAAAAGCAGAATTGACTGGTTAGGCAAAAGTGAAAAGGATCAATCCTCAAAATAAAAAGAACAAGAAAGAGAAAAAAAAGGGGGATTGAAACTGAATCCTTTTATTCAAAGCTACCACAAGTGGCTCAAATTTGAACTTATTTGATGATTGGTTTGAAAAACCCTCATACCCAATTTCTTTCAAAATCTTGCCTTGAACTACGCTCGACCTGATTCCTGCTCGGGGATACGTAGGCAACCACAACGGTTCGGTCACCCCACCTACCTAAAAATCAACCCGCTTCTTTCCGACCATGGCCCGAACTACGTTGGACCTAATCCCCACTTGGGGGTACGTAGGCAGACTTTCAAAAAGAAAAGAAGGCTGGCTCGCTAGGTCAAAAATCCGAAAGGACGCCTAGGCAAAAGTTAGAGCTAAATCCAAGGTGAGCAATAACAAAAGAGAGAAAAGAGCTCGCTAGGCCACCTGACTGGTGCCTAGGCAAAAGTTACGAGCATTTGAGAGATTAAAGTCACGGTCCTTGCCTCAAGCCAGAAAACCACCTTCCACACTAGGGGCAAACTTCGGCTACTCGCCTCGTTTGCCTGAATTCTACTATCAACCCTTCATACAAGGGGCAAACTTCGGTCACCTACCTCGTTTGCCCAAAACCTCCAATAAACCATTATCCAAACTAGGGGCAAACTTTGGTCACCCACCTTGTTTGCCTATGAATTCCACTTTGTACATCTTAAACTAGGGGCAAACTCCGTTTGCCTAACACGATCCCTTCACACCAAGGGCGAGTTCTTAAGTCACCAAGTTGTTTTGAAATTTTTTGAAATGGAGCATCTTTTATTCTAAAAGATAAGGCACTAATTCAAAGCACTTCCTGGGAGAAGTAGAGAATTGATTGGATCAATGGGGAGGAATTTTCAAAAACCAGATTTATCAGCAAAGTGCTGACATATCAAGATGAAGAGTGAACATAAAAGATGAGCGGTACATCATTCATGATGAAGGCACATTGGATCGTGGAAATTTGAGAATTTCATGTCCAAGTCAATCCTTCTTTATTTGAGTCAGTAGTAATCTGATCACAAGTGTGTCAAAGACCAAGGTCTCATACAAACTAACCTAACTTTCCTTGTCGTTCCTGTTAAGTCCATTTGTCCTGATGGTCTCAAAAGTGTGGGTTAAAGGTGATTCCCAATTATAAAAAAAACTTTGGGTATAAGCAGAAGTACCAAACATTATTACTACACCAGTCAAGGTCGCAACATGAGAAGTGTCCTAGGTACGAGTGGCATAAACTCGTAAGTGGTTGCAAACTACAAACCGATCGTTGTTTCTCAAGGCGACTGATCGGAGGAAATATCGCCAACACCAAGAAACTATTGCTGATAAGATGTGTCGATGAGATGTATTATTGAGGTGTTTAAGGTTCAAAGTCCAAGTGTGTTGTTGAGGAGGAGCATCAGATGTGTCGAGGAACATCAGAAGAGAGTATTGTTGAAGAGGAGCATCGGGTGTGTTAAAGAGTTGAGGAACATTGGATGTGTTGAGGAGCATCAGATTTGTTGAGAAGTATCATTCAAGAGTTGAGGAACATCAGATGTGTCGAGGAACATCAGGAGAGTTGAGAAGCATCGTTGAAGAGTCGAGGAACATCAGATGTGTCGAGGAACATCAGATTTGTTGAGAAGCATTGTTGAAGAGTTGAGGAACATCGGATGTGTTGAGGAACATCAGATTTGTTGAGAAGCATCATGGAAAAGTCGAGAAGCATCGTTAAGATTTGAAGAACACCGTTGACAATCAAGAAGCCTTGAGAAAGCACCGTCAAAGATTCGAGGAACAACATAAGCGCCATTGAGAATTGAGGATTGAGAAGCACCGTTGATACTTTGGGAGTCACCGAGTCCATAGTGTCATAATTAAGAGGAGCACGAGTCAAGAATCACTTCATCCAACATGACACATAGCCCATCGGTCGCGGCACACACAAATCACAAAGCCCACTAGAGTGGCAAAGACACCATAAGCATTCTTTTGAGCACCACAATATCACTTTGAGCACCACGCTCTTCCTTGAGTAAGACCTCTAGGTCGAGCTCCCTCACAAGTCTATTAGTCGTAGCGAAGCATAGATCACCAAGCCCACTGAGAGTGGCAAATACACTGAACACATGTACTAGGACCACAAGCGTTTTAGAACACAATACAGGCACGACACAAGTCCACTCGGAGTGGTACACCCCACATCACCTGCACATACTAGGATCATAACACTAGACATGATAGGACTCATGACACAATTCATATCACATCCATGCATTGCATATCACTCTTTTAGCATAGCATCTGCCTGATTGTTGTGTATGTATGTGATTTGTTCCTTTGTGCCCTGAACTACGTCCTAGTCTGATTCCCCTTGGGATACGTAGGTAGCTCACGCAGAGCACGACTAGTACTAACCTCAGAATCATTGCATCTTTTGCAACGCTTTTTATCCTAAATCTATAGCCTCCAAAAAGTCCTGTCTCTTTAAAAATTTGGCACTCGCTTGCGACATGCGTTGCCTCGCAAGTTCCTGCCAAAGAGGGGCAAACTGTAGACACCCCATTTTGTCGGCTATCAGATTTAGGAGACCCATAGCTTGGTGGTTCACAATGATCGTAAAAGACTCAAAAAGACTCCTGGAAGTCAGCTCTATCTCTCAGAATGCTCAGATTGACCAAAATGCCCCTGAAAGCCTGAAAACTCCCAAATTTGGTTCCGAAGTTCTAAAAATATGCTATGTCGTAAGAAAAATGATAAAATAAGTTTTTGAGTAAAATCGGGAGGAATCGTCAGCTCCCAGAGACCCCCGGAAGTCCCGAAAGTTCCCGGAAAGTCCCCGTTGACCAATTTGACCAAGGTTTGACTAGGTTTGACCAAAGTTTGACCAAGTTTGACCAAGTTTGACCAAAATCATCCAAATTCACCGGAATCATTCTAGATCACATGGAAAGTATTAAAATGAGTTTTAAAAGAAAATCGAGCGAAAACGTCGGCTCCCGGGAGTTCCCAGAGGTTCCCAGAACTTCCCGGGAATCCCGAATTTGACCAGTTTGACCAAGATTTGACTTTGGAATCGGGGCACCGAAACAATTTTCAAATATTTTTCATGGAAACTAGAGGTCAATATCTTTCCAACGGTATATCGCACATAATTTCTGGGTTTAAAACGAATTTATTATGAATTTCTAAAGGCGAAAAAGGCGATCAAATCGGCTATTATCGCAAATTCCGCGAAACTTTTCAAAGTGACCTATCCCCGAACTTTTTTTTATGTAAAGTAGACTCCATTACCTTTCCAACGGTATATCACAACCTCAGTTTGGAGTTTATACGTATTTTCTGAGAATTTCGGACGAAATAGGGCCTTTTCGCGAATACCGGAACATCAGGGGGCCTAAACAGCATTATCTGGAAGGGGGAGGAGCAGTGCCACGGCGGCACTGGCCCAGTGCCGCCGCGGCACTCCCCCCCAGAGCAGTGTATTTTTGTAATTTGTTTTGTGGTCCCATTTTGATTAATTAAAAACCAAAACGACATGGTTTTATGATTTCAGATGTTTGGAGCCAATGGGAATACTTTCTAAATCCCAAAACCACCCCAAGTTGGCCTATATAAACACCCCATTACTCTTCATTTTGGGGGAGTCAAATGAAAGTTGAGAGAAAGTTTGGGAGAGAAAGTTGTAGAGATAAGGTTAGAATAGAGAAGAAGAAGCTTCCTTCTTTTGATTTTTCAAAACAAAAGTGAGTTCTAAACTTTGTTTTTACTTCATTACTCCCATTTACTTCAACATTCAATACTCCCAATCACCATTTTAGTGAGCATTCAAGAGAGTGGAAGCTTCTTCCATGTCTAGTGTCATTACATATGAGTGAAACACCAATCTATAAGTCTCATGCTTCATGAATATCATCTATTGATCATCATCTACTTGCTTGTTTATTTATTGTTCATCTCTTCTTATCTCATTTCTTTTTTATTTTTTTTATTTGCTTACTAGTTCATCATCATCTAAGTGATGATATGAAGTTTGGGGTGAGTGAATCCTTATGGATAGTAGCTCTTGACCTCAAAAACATGTTTGATAGATGATGATCATAACCTCAATACTTCCAAGGTATTCTTGAAATGTATTGAAGTTATGTTCAAAAAAATAAAAATAAATCTCTCCAACAATCTTGGAGGTTCTTGATGATGAGTTTGATGTTGGCATTTTAAGTGGCTACAGTCCTCATTAAGTATTAAAAATATGTTTTCAAAACATCTATTTCAAAACCCCTCTCAATCCTTCTCATTTTGGTTTCAAGAAACAAAAACTTGTTTTCCCCAAAATCTTCAAAATAATGGGTCAAAACAGTGAGTGAGTTGAGTTCAAAGATTTCTCTAGAACTCAATACTCAACATATGGATGCAAGGCCACTTGGAAAGTCTTCCTAACTCATTGGAGAACACCCATGATTTTTGGTTTGACTTGGAAGTACATGGAAATGGTCCATTTAGACCCAAACATTCCTTCCAGACATTCTGTTTTTGCTGTCACAGCAGCTAGGTCCACTTCCAACCTCTTTTTCAGAAAACTTTTCCAAACGGGGTGGTCCTAACTTATTTTTCCATTAAACTTATATGTCTTAGAAAACGTTCTGTATAAAATGGGCCTCTAGATCATTCGTTTTCATTTTCTAAGATTTTCTAACATTTCAGCCGACAGTACGGACTCTGTTTCTGAGTGACCTCTGTTGTTTATATGATTTCTCTCAATCTGTGATAGTTATTAAAGATTGGATTTTTGGGTTGTGTTCTAGACACAATAAGGAACATCTCCATAAAAAATCATGCATTGAAAACATTCCTAACCCCTCTTTTCAATTTCCCAAAGATTTGGTCACTGTTCTGTCCACTATTCCCAGCAAGCACATTCTAACTTTCATTCTTTGTTTGGATGCTTATATGCCTTCCAAATTAGTTCATATCTTAGGAAGTAGTTCATACTACATTTGTACATATCCCACATTGATTTCATCCATCCATTCATGCACACTTTAGACTTTTAAGCCATCCTAGGAATTCATGAACACAAAGCACACTACAACCTTGGCACGTTCTAGATACATACATTGCATCCATGCAAGATTTGGGACCTTCATGGCTCCTAATCTAAGAAGGTTGTAAGGAATGATCATGATCACACGTTCATGCTCCCCCCCGATCTAATCATCCTTTCTCATCCGTCCCGGGGATTGAGAGATCTTCTCTTCTCAAAGAATAACATGCATCATTTTAGCTTGTTAAGCATATTTTATTTTCTTTGATTTATTTGTTTCAAGAACAATTCATGCCCCCTTTAGATTAGGAAACTTGATTAATTGATATATGATTAGACGATTTTTCCTAGGTTTATTTGTGTGATTTTCACTTTACATTGTATGATATTTGACTTAGATTTTATGAATGATATCTTATCTTTTGATCTTCAATTTCAAGATTCTTATGTGATGTAATATACTATCATAGTATTAATCGTCGAACCATTCATAGTATAAGATGATTATTTGGATGCTAATTGAGGCCCGTCGAGAGACGGGGCGAGTTGAGGGTGTTTTAGTCGCGACAAAGGCTCCTTCCTCTCTCGTACCAAAACCCCGAGCCAAGTTCTTTGGTTATGAAGGGCCGGTGCCCTTTATCCGTTTGGGTGAGTCAAAATTAGGTTTCTTGGTTCCTTAAAGACCAGGTGGCGACTCTGTATTTGTTTTCAACAGACCTTTTCTCTTTCCTTGATTCAAAAGTCAAACAAGTTTCGAAAACATAACGAAGCGGTGGAATCCCGGTATCCACACCAATAACTAGAGATTATATCAAAATAATTTATTGATGAAGCAGTGGTGTTTTGCAACTAAAGCCCTTTTAAAGTGAGGTTTAAAGTGAATAATTTCTCCTGCGACAATTTTCTAGGAAACAAATATGCCCTCCTTGTAAATGATGACAAATTTTATTGTCTAAAATAAATAATTGCTTTGTAGCACATGAAGTTATAGTCTAAACTTTTTTTAGCTTTGCAGCACGTGAAGTTATATGTACTCGTGTATGTATCCTCAACTTAAAAGAAAAGTTGTCCTTAACCTTCATCTATTTGGCAACCAGATGTAGATTAGAGTTTCTTCTTCTTTACTAGTTTATATTTGTAAGAGAGAGAGTTTCAGTTCTTTTACTTTACTCTCATTTTTGGAAACTGATTTTTGATGGTAAGATTAGTGTTAAGGTCAGAAAATAAGGTTAATACGTGTTCCACCAAAATGGGAATTGGCTAGGGTAGATAGTAGAATCATTCCAAACTTCTAACTTAAGAGATAAATTTCTTCTTAAATGTAGACTCTTAATAACTTCTAACTTCTATACCAGCTTCCTACTCATTACAAAACGTACGTCCAATCTCTCTCTCTCTCTCTCTCTCTCTCTCTCTCTCTCTCTCTCTCTCTCTCTCTCTCTCTCATTACATTGTATATCTTTGATCTCTATTAGCAACAAAATGTCTTATTGTATAATATTCATGTTTTAATGTTATGGTACATATTGTCCTTAATCTGTGTTGATTGGTTGTTTTTATATATGTATCTAGTCTCAATCAGTTTCTTTTTGCTCTCGATTCATGTATCAATGGTTTAGTAGTGACAAAATCATGGCTTTACTTTATATTGGTCAGGCATTTTTTTTGTTCCTTTCTTTAGTTCACTACAAGGAAAAAGGCTTTTTATGTCACTTTAAAACTTATATTTATGTCACTTTTATTTTGAGTGACATAATTATTTCTTGCTGGGTCTTTTTATGTCACTTTTTTAGTATTTATGTCGGTTATTAAAAAAGTGACATAAATGCTTGATTATTTATGTCATTTGTTTAAAAAAGTGACATAAATAATAACGTATTTATGTCACTTTTTTAAAAAGTGACATAAATAATAATACTTTTATGTCACTTTTTCAAAAGTGACATAAATAAAAACACGGTGGCAATTTTGTAAATAAAACTAAATTTTTTTATGTCAGTTTTTGTAAAAAGTGACATAAATAATACACATTATTTATAGGAATCCTAAATTTTTATGTCACTTTTTTTAAAAAATTGACAAACATTTTACAAAAAGTGACATAAAAGAAATAAGCGCGGGCGGGAAAGGGCGGAGAATAAAAGTGCAGGAAGCTCCTCTAGCTCTTCATTCCCAAATCCAAACGCTCAAACCCAAACCATCTCCACTCTCTCCGTCGCAACCACACGTTGCCTCCTCCTCCACTCAGCCACCGCCGCCTCCTTCTCTCAGCGCTGCTGCGTCCTTCTCCATGCTGCACCGCTGGCGCCTCCTCCTTCTCAGCCGTAACCGCTTGGTATCTTCTCCTCCTTGATCTCCAGGTTTCTCTTTCTCTCTCTCTCTCTCTCTCTCTCTCTCTCTCTCTCTCTCTCTCTCTCTCTCTCACACACACACACACACACACACACACACACACACAATGTTTCAGTTGTTCTGGATACCACTTCTTAGATGTTGTCGTACTTCAAATCTTAGTTCTTCCAATTAAACATGTAATGTAACATAGGACAAGAGATCGAAGAGGGGCTTTTCACAGTGCATGTCTTAAAATTATTGTGGGTTCTAATTGTCACATGCTTACTTTAATACCTTCTGATAACCTCTTCATCTTCTCTTATTATATTTGCATCTTGAACTTCTCGGTATTGCTTTATGTTATGTATATATCAAATGTTTAGATTTGTGTGATTCAATTACTCAATGTATGTTCCATGCAGAGAATCATTGCAAGTTGAGTAGGTGCTTGCTTAGTCGCAAATCAGGCGTATTTCCATGTGCTGAGATGTAGTCTTAGGACTCATCAGCTTTTCTTCTCTACCATATTCATCGATTTTTTGCACAGTCTACACAATTCCTATAATTTGGTCATTATCACGGATCAGAAGTGGGGCCCACAAATTTTCCTAATTTCTGTGGCCTCATGAGTGTGAATGTCACATGGTATAACAATTAACTTCTAGCCACACTGTTGTTGCTGCACTGCCTTGACCAACTTTAGAAAAAGGAATGCCTTTCCATTGTTTTAAGTTTTACTATTGATCTTGTTGACATGGAAGGCAAACATGTCTTTTAACTTTGTCTCATGTACATGTGATTTGAAGTTTTGAATTTAATGGTGGGCAAAACAAAAGGAAATCTCCTTTTCTGTCCTAAGATTACTTACAATTTCATCTCTTTCCCCCTAACTTTATCATTATAACTAATACAGTGAGGAAGTTTCCCCTATAATATCCTTTGTCTAGACGGGCTTTCCTTCACATTGGATGTCTCCTACAATGAATGTTGTATTTACATGACTTGTCATTGGCAGATTGATCTGTTCACTTTGACAAAATCATTACATTTTCCATAACCATTTGGATTTCTTATAATTGTGTACACATTTATATATGTACGGGGCATTAGAATGAGAAAAGGCTTTGTTTTTTTATGAATGAGATTTGGGACATTTGTTTGCTTCTTGTAGATTCTGATTGGCCATTTGTTTGGTTAGAGGTTACTCTGCTATAGCGACACCATGATTGCCCTAGCTTGTGCTTGTATATACTGGCACAGTTGGAATATTGTTATACGAGTACACGGTTATTGCGATTTATATATGTTAAAAAATCTGACTTTTGATTGGTTTTGGATGTGACACTCATTTTACTACATTTCAGTTTAAGCTTTCTTTTATATTCCTATTTGTTCTTCAAATGATCTATTCATTTTCATCTAGGTTGGTGATTATACATGCCTTCTAGGGTTCTGATTCAACTAAAAAAATAATTAAATTAGGTATCTTCTTAGTTTACATGTAGAAGTTGAAGCCCTTTTTTTTTTTTTTTTTTAAAGGTTGGAGCCCTAGACAATTGAACAAAAGGAAAGGCTTTGGCGGTGCCTTTGTAATGCAAGCATGAGCATCACTTTTTTAATCAAATTTGTTAAATCTTGAACTATAATTCATAGTTTGTGAGAGCATCTAGGAAAGAGTAAATCTTGATTCTTGAAGGGAAAATAAAATTTCTAAAATAGATTATTTCATGACTAATCAGTCTGTCATAAATTTTTACTTGTGTGAAATTTCACATAATGACATCTTTTAATTATGTCAAGGAACTGCTATGTTGAAACAATACTTATGTAAGCCAGCCTATACATGTCTGCAAAGACCTTTGTGAAGCATTAGTCTGGTAAGTGGTAACACAATAAGGTGTTATATGTATGTTTGTCAAATCGGGATTCATATCGCGAATCGAAATGATACATGTGAATCGAATCGGGATTCGCGAATCGTGAATCATAAGATTCGGTACAAATTAAAAAAACCCTATAAACATATCCTTTTTTTTTCTAGGCTTGTATAAACATATCCCAAGTGGTTTAAAAGAGGGTTGGTAATCAGTTTTTTAAAGAAAAAAACTGTATTTTTAAAGAAAGAAATAGTATTTTTTTTATTTTTTATTTTGTGTGTGTGTGTGTGTGTGGAAAAATTAAGGTTTTTGCCTAGCAGTCAAGCGAATCATAAGAATCGCGAATTGAATCATAAGATTCACTCGCGAATCAAATCGTAAGATTCGCCTTTGATTCTTGTATGTGTTCGATTCGTGTATCGATACGTATTGTTTTTTGTGGTGAATCGTATCGAATCTTACGATTTTGACAACGGAGGTTCTAACTTCTATGGGATCTAAAGCACATATGTATGAGTTTTGATATAGGTGTTTCCATATTTTTCCACTCTCTATTAGACGACGGTTGTAAAAAAATGTTTGTTTTAGAGAATTTATAAATCTCATAACTGTTCTTGGTCCTCTCCTTCTGCCCTGCAGTCCTACCTCACTTGTGGCAGACGGGTTTCTTTTTATCTAATTAAGTCTAAGTTACATTGAAGATGAGAACCTGATAAGGTTATCAGCCCTCTGGCCCCTCTTCCATAAACTTAAAATCACCTCAACCTTGATGAAAGTGGGATCCAACTCCGATTTTCCTTGTTTCCAAGTTTTGCTCTACGATGATACTTCCATTTGACTAGTCCACTGTAAAATAACTTATTGTAGGAATAATGTGATTAGTATCATAGTTTGATTATTTTTCAGTTGCACACACATTGGCATTTATAATATTGCTAACTTTGACAGCTTGTGGGGTTTGAAATGGACGTAGTTAAAACAACATCTGCTGGACATGCTAGAACTCTTGCATCCAGTGTTGACTTCAGCACATGCCCTGATGGTACTACAAACTTCAAGGCTTTCTTATAGTGTGTGTAATGTTTGGTCCTAGTATGCATTTTAGTTATGTTTATTATCATCACTTATTGTCCTATTTTTTAAATTGTACTTTATTGCAGGAATTATATGTGTTGGCGGTGATGGAATCCTCAACGAGGTGAGCTGGTTTCCACTTTATGGGCCGTACTTTCTCATTTACATTCGAGAAATGAACGACTTTTTTTGCATATTTTCTCATTATTCTCCAAAGCTTGATCACCTGTATATAAGATTATGATGCAAAAGTAAATTAGAACAATAATACAATTTTTATGGGAGGACAAGTCTTGGTGCTGCGCAAAGGGCATGATTTGTCCACATTTGCAAATGTTGCGTATGTGGAGCACATGTGGACCAATCATAGCCTAAAGCAACACCATCTCTATGAAGGAAATGCACTCAAGTGCTGTCCTTGAAGCACGAGCATGACATAACACGAAAAATCTTAAAAAACTTTGAACCCGCATGAAAAGGGTCCACGAAGTGTTGTGTTCTTGTGTCAGACATGACATGCCATGCCACGCGACACTTTATCTTCTTAGAAGTGTCCGTGCCTTCCTAGAAGGAAACCCTTACCATGATGAACAATGTTAGCATATTTTAAACTTGCAACTGTAGAATTCAGATTAATTGTTTTTGGCGAAGGAAAAATAGAGAGAAAATTATTAGATCCCCGCTTTGGGAAACATCATAGTTGTCTACAATAAACTATTTGCTAAAATGTCAGTGGGGTTTAAGTCAAAATTGTTGTCTTCTTGAGTTTGGTCTCTGGACGTGTCGTCTACTTGGTTTCTATGTCAGAAGTTTTTTACACTTTTTGCTATAATTTGTATCATCATCATTCAGCGGTGTCAGGGTGTGAATTCTCGATCTCTTGGACCACACTACTGCATGGGTGCTAAGCCTGTAACTTGAACTGGTGATCTTACTTGTCAGTCCGAGCAGGAACTATTGCTCTAAACAACGGTCCCTTTATAGAGTGATTGTATTCAAACTTCAATATTTTTAATCAGTTGCCCACTTGCTCATGCTAGTATCAGTCCATGAATCACATTAGTTCCACTGCCATTTTTTTGTTTGCTTTCATGTATAACAAAAACTTTTACTTGTAATTTACCTTGATTTACTCGACATTGTCTACTCATGCAGGTTTTAAATTGTCTGCTTTGTAGAGACAACCAGCAAGAAGCAATCTCAGTTCCAATTGGAATAATACCTGATGGTTCAGATAATTCTTTAGTTTGGACTGTTCTAGGGGTCACAGATCCAGTTGCTGCTGTAATAGCTATAGTAAAGGTAACTCTTCACATAAACTTTGTCAGATTCTATATTGCTTGTGATTCTATGATAATAAGTTTTTTTCAAGTAGTGAATTTGCCTGAGACTTGTTTTGTGGTTTTGATATATATATTTGAGCACCCAACTGTAAGTCCTCATGTTCTGCAATTTGTCATGCTAGTGTACATTTTTTCATACATTTTTTTATTATTTTTTATTGTGGATATATATGTTATTACATATAGTGATTGCGTCAATATCTCCTGCAGTAAGCTATACCTAATTGCTTGATGAGCATGTAACTTCTTCTACTCGTATGAAGGATAAAGTGGAATTCTAAGTATTAAATATTAACCATCTGCTTCATGGTTTGCATACCATGGATGATTAGACTACTTTTATATTCTGAAATAACTGTAGCAGGTGTGATTAGCCCATTTCTTAGACCTTTTCCATATTCGCTGATCAGAATTTATGCCCTCGTCATGTGTCCAGAACTCTCACTGGTCCCCGTGCTTGTGTGTGATGGTGAGCTAACCGGGTTTGCCATTGGGGCTGCACTGCTGATTTGGTGTTGCCTATATATATTAAATTTACCAATAATTGATAGATGAGCATTCTTTGCAAGTTTCTTGACCTTGTTTTGGTCAATAAATTAAGTTCCTCAAAAACGTACATTTCAGATCTTAATGCTAAATTTTCTGAGGTTTAAATCTCGAAAAGCATTTAATTGTTTTCATAGCTGGTTTCAATGGCAATATAATATGAACAACCCAATAGGTAAAGATGATAAAATTAATGTTTACAAGAGGGAACACTGCCATATTTTAAATATTTAGTTGCCTCAGCTCTAATAAAATGCTGATGTATGATTCTTCAATTCATAATGCATTAACCTCGAGTACAGTAGGTTTGCTTGGGAAAATGTAATATTTCCATACACATTTGGGAAGTCCATGTTAAGAGTGACAATACAGATCTACAAATGCTATTTATATTATGTAATTTCTGTTCTTGTCATTACGTATATATTCTATATATATACACACACATAGATACATAATCACCCGCATTGCTACATTCTATTGGCTGTAAATCTTTTGACATGAAGGAGACTCTTCATAAAAAGAAAGACATGAGGTCCTTCATTTTTGTGCATAGCTTACTGCTTATATCCACATGGCGTCTATATCATCATGGTTGCCATAGTCCGACCAAGGTTTTGATTCTATGCATATCCTTTCAACATGTGATAAACTTTTTGGTGGAAAGGACTACTAATAATGCCCTGCATGGTCAAGTTACAATTGGGACACTTATTTTTCAGGTATCCTTATACTATTAACTTGTTTTCGGATAGTGACACAAAAAAATTGATGAATGGCCTTTCCTAAACCTCCACCAACATGGATTACAAAGTTGAAACAATTTATTTTAGTATTTTTAAGCTTCAATTTGAGAGCGAGCCTCGATGCAATAGGATGGTTGCTCCATTGTGACCTATAGGTAAAGGATTCGAATTGCGAAAACAACCTCTCTGCACATGCAGAGGTAGGGCTGCGCGCATCTAACCCTCCTAAGACCCCGTAATGGCAGGAGCCTCTTGCTCTGGTTTGTCCCTTTTTAAGCTTCTAGTTGATAGATTGTGTATGTCCTAAAAGCTAACTCTTTGTCTTTGGTCTTAAATTTTGGTAGATTTGCCGAGTTGAAGACATTATTGTGAGTGGTAAATTTTGGCTTACATGATTAACTACCATGCTTGAGCTTGTCAACTATCACTTTGAGGTTAGTTGTCTCGGTTCTTATTTGGTATGACTCACAAGTCACCATTGATATTAAACTAATCAGGGTTTGAGGTTTGGCATAAAAAAAGGGAGTTATAATGTGAAATGTAATTGTCTTTGAAAGCAAAAAAATTTGTGAGCATCATTGTTATATTAAACTGGTTGTGATGTTGTTTGGGAGCCACCTTGTTTGTAAAGGCTTTTTGTTTGGGCTCTAAGGAAAGTTGTAGCAGAGTGCTGAACTGTCTGGAAAAAAGGAACTCAGTACAAATGGATTCTTTGTTGAGCTTAATGCTCTGTTTTTGGTTTGTGGATTTAGAAAAGGAAAACATAAGGGAGAGGAAAATTAGAAGGAAAACTATTCCTTCATATTTGTGTTCGTGCTTTCCTTTGTGCTTAAATAACTCTAAATTCTCACAATCCGTGAATCTGTGGTATAAAAAAAAAAAAGAAAAGAAAAGAACTTACTTAATGATAAAGAAATTCTGTGGTATATAAAAAAAGAAAAGAAATACTCACAATCCATGTTTTCCTTTAACCGTGCTGAGTATTTATTGTCTTAAAGCCTATTCAATTACTTAATTATATTAATAAGTTTTTTTTTAAGTGCTTTTACTGTTTTGTGGCTTCCTTTTTAATGATAAATTGTTCTTTTAACTAGATTGTGTTGTGAAAAATTTTGTTGACTACACTGAGCTTTCTTGGTCTCAGTTTTTAGATTCATTTACCAAGTATGGATGATAGAGCTAAGTTTAGCACTGTGTGCAAATTATATATTACTTTCCTTGAATGCATGCTTGCTTTGTGCATTGTCTTTCTTGTGTTGCCGAATGAGCCAATACTTTCGTTCAACTGTTACAGCTTGTGTTTGACATCTACGTGTTTTTTTTAATCTCAATTCAGCTCCTGAGGTGGTTGATATCAACACTTAAGTCGATGTATACTCAATTCAAAGAGCTTTCAGAAAGTGAAGTATTGTATGTCTACTCTCTGTCTTTTCTGAATTCCATGACTTTTAGGGCCTGTTTGGGGAGATAAACAACTGGTTATAGGGTTCATAAGTGAACTGGTTCTATTATTTCAAGTGTTTGGTGAGTGTCCATGATTCCAGCCTACTGTCTCTCTTAAAACTAGTTCTTTGTTAAAACCAACATAACATTAGTTCTCATAAAAACCAGATAGAACGTTCGACTGAGACTAAACATATCGCATTCCCAAATTGGCCCCTATATTTTGTTTTTTTCCTCCTTCACTGAATGTCGTAGGATCTGGGACCCATGTAGATTTTGTGAATTGTGCTATAACCCTCATCTTTTCATTATCTGTGTGGTAAATAAACTTGCGGGAACTAACGGAATGCATAACGCATTCACGGTTCACAAAAAATGCGAAAAAATGACTCTTTAGTCACTTAGGCTTGAAAAAGCTTAGTTTTTTAGGTTTCGAGTAGTGAATCGGTAAATCGCTTAACCAAACGCCACAAAATCTTACTTGCACCTCAAACATACCTAAATAATCTTGTGGGAAGTAATAGAATGCATAACGCATTCACGGTTCACAAAAAATGCAAAAAAATGACTCTTTAGTCACTTAGGCTTGAAAAAGCTTAGTTATTGAGGTTTCAAGTAGTGAATCGGTAAACCGCTTAACCAAACACCACAAAATGTTACTCGCACCTCAAACATACCTAAATAAACTTGTGGGAACTAACGGAATGCAAAAAGGATTCACGGTTCACAAAAAATACGAAAAAATGACTTTTAGTCACTTAGGCTTGAAAAAGCTTAGTTATTGTGGTTTCAAGTAGTGAATCGGTAAACCGCTTAACCAAACACCACGAAATGTTACTCACACCTCAAACATACCTAAATAAACTTGCGGGAACTAACGGAATGCAAAAAGGATTCACGATTCACAAAAAATACGAAAAATGACTTTTAGTCACTTAGGCTTGAAAAAGCTTAGTTATTGAGGTTTCAAGTAGTTAATCGGTAAACCGCTTAACCAAACGCCACGAAATCTTACTTGCACCTCAAACATATCTAATCAAACTTCTGGGATCTAACGGAATGCATAACGCATTCACGGTTCACAAAAAATGCGAAAAAATGACTCTTTAGTCACTTAGGCTTGAAAAAGCTTAGTTTTTGAGGTTTCGAGTAGTGAATCGGTAAATTGCTTAAACAAACACCACAAAATCTTACTTGCACCTCAAACATACCTAAATAAACTTGTGGGAAGTAATAGAATGCATACACATTCACGGTTCACAAAAAATGCGAAAAAATGACTCTTTAGTCACTTAGGCTTGAAAAAGCTTAGTTTCTGAGGTTTCGAGTAGTGAATCGGTAAATCGCTTAACCAAACGCCACAAAATCTTACTTGCACCTCAAAATACCTAAATAAATTTGTGGGAAGTAATAGAATGCATAACACATTCACGGTTCACAAAAAATGCGAAAAAATGACTCTTTAGTCACTTAGGCTTGAAAAAGCTTAGTTATTGAGGTTTCAAGTAGTGAATCGGTAAACCGCTTAACCAAACACCATGAAATGTTACTCGCACCTCAAACATACCTAAATAAACTTGTGGGAACTAACGGAATGCAAAAAGGATTCCCGGTTCACAAAAAATACGAAAAAATGACTTTTAGTCACTCAGGCTTGAAAAAGCTTAGTTATTGAGGTTTCAAGTAGTGAATCGATAAACCGCTTAACCAAACACCAAGAAATGTTACTCACACCTCAAACATACCTAAATAAACTTGCGAGAACAAACGGAATGCAAAAAGGATTCACGGTTCACAAAAAATACGAAAAATGACTTTTAGTCACTTAAGCTTGAAAAAGCTTAGTTATTGAGGTTTCGAGTAGTGAATCGGTAAACCGCTTAACCAAACGCCACGAAATCTTACTCGCACCTCAAACATACCTAAATAAACTTTCAGGAACTAACGGAATGCATAACGCATTCACGGTTCACAAAAAATGCAAAAAAATGACTCTTTAGTCACTTAGGCTTGAAAAGGCTTAGTTATTGAGGTTTCGAGTAGTGAATCGGTAAACCGCTTCACCAAATGCCACAAAATCTTACTCGCACATCAAACATACCTAAATAAACTTTCGGGAACTAACGGAATGCATAACGCATTCACGGTTCACAAAAAATGCGAAAAAATGACTATTTAGTCACTTAGGCTTGAAAAAGCTTAGTTATTGAGGTTTCGAGTAATGAATCGGTAAACCGCTTAACCAAATGCCAGAAAATCTTACTCGCACCTCAAACATACCTAAATAAACTTGAAAGAACTAACGGAATGCCTAACGCATTCACGGTTCACAAAAAATGCGAAAAAATGACACTTTAGTCACTTAGGCTTGAAAAAGCTTAGTTATTGAGGTTTCAAGTAGTTAATCGGTAAACCGCTTAACCAAATGCCACGAAATCTTACTTGCACCTCAAACATATCTAATCAAACTTGCGGGAACTAGCATAATGCATAACGCATTCACGGTTCACAAAAAATACAAAAAAATGACTTTTAGTCACTTAGGCTTGAAAAAGCTTAGTTATTGAGGTTTCGAGCAGTGAATCGGTAAACCGCTTAACCAAATGCCACAAAATCATACCCGCACCTCAAACATACCTAAATAAACTTTCCGAAACTAACAGAATGCATAAAGGATTCACGGTTCACAAAAAATGCGAAAAAATGATTCTTTAGTCACTTAGGCTTGAAAAAGCTTAGTTTTTGAGGTTTCGAGTAGTGAATCGGTAAACCTCTTAACCAAACGCAAAAAAATCTTACTTGCACCTCAAACATACCTAAATAAACTCTTGGGAAGTAATAGAATGCATAACGCATTCACGGTTCACAAAATATGCGAAAAAATGACTCTTTAGTCACTTAGGCTTGAAAAAGCTTAGTTATTGAGGTTTCAAGTTGTGAATCGGTAAACCGCTTAACCAAACGCCACAAAATCTTACTCGTACCTCAAACATACCTAAATAAACTTGCAGGAACTAACAGAATGCATAAAGGATTCACGGTTCACAAAAAATGCGAAAAAATGACTTTTAGTCACTTAGGCTTGAAAAAGCTTAGTTATTGATGTTTCGAGTAGTGAATCGGTATCCCGCTTAAGAAAATGCTACGAAATCTTACTCGCACCTCAAACATACCTTAATAAACTTGCAGGAACTAACGGAATGCAAAAAGGATTCACGGTTCACAAAAAATGCGAAAAAATGACTCTTTAGTCACTTAGGCTTGAAAAAGCTTAGTTATTGAGGTTTCGAGTAGTGAATCGGTAAACCACTTAACCAAATGCCCCGAAACCTTACACGCAAGTAAAACATGCTTAAATAAGCTTGCGGGAACTAACAGAATGCATAACGGATTCACGGTTCACAAAAAATACGAAAAAATGACTCTTTCATCATTCCGAGTCCCCGAACACATTGT
Source organism: Hydrangea macrophylla (assembly GCA_033977485.1). Taxonomy (NCBI): domain Eukaryota; kingdom Viridiplantae; phylum Streptophyta; class Magnoliopsida; order Cornales; family Hydrangeaceae; genus Hydrangea; species Hydrangea macrophylla. Next base: position 6,238,612 of record CM066998.1, on the reverse strand, counting down.
GGTCTCTCAAAACCTCCAAACATAGTTTTACTCTTTTATTATTTTATATACAACTAATTAATGAAAACTTTATCTTTTTTGTAGGTACAAAGTTTCACATTTTGATGGAAGGTCTTGACAAACAAACCACTTTTTTTGTTGGGCTAATTCTTTTTTGTTGCTTTTATAGTTTTGTTTGTACTTTTTGATGAATATGTAATATGTATATGTTATTAGTTTTGCACTTGACTCGGATTTTTGTTCAAACCAATTAATTGGTTGATATTGAGATGAATCGATGGAATTTAGTAGTTGAAATAGATTATATATTCAGTTGGATTTAATTTTGTACAAGGTGCATGGTATTGTATATATGTATAGGGTGCTATATATTGTTTTTACAGGGTGTTATTTATGTCACTTTTACGGTATTTATTTCACTTTTAAGGCTTTTATGTAATAATTTTGTTTGGTATTTATGTCACTTTTCTACTTTTATGTCACTTTAGGTTAAAAGTGACATAAATAAATGGTATTTATGTCACTTTTAAGTATTTATGTCACTTTTAAGACTTTGATGTTATAATTTTGTTTGGTATTTATGTCACTTTTATACTTTTATGTCACTTTATGTTAAAAGTGACATAAATAAAATGGTATTTATGTCACTTTTAAGTATTTATGTCACTTTTAATACTTTGATGTAATAATTTTGTTTGGTATTTATGTCACTTTTCTAATTTTATGTCACTTTAGGTTAAAAGTGACATAAATAAAATGGTATTTATGTCACTTTTAATTATTTATGTCACTTTTTATTAACAAATGTGTTGGTTTTATGAAACATTTATGTCACTTTTTCGAAAACATTTATGTCACTTTTAAAACATTTATGTCGCCTCCATTTATGTCACTTTTTATTGGAAAAAAAAGTGACATAAATACCTATTTATGTCACTTTTTAAGTGACATAAAAGTCCTTTTTCCTTGTAGTGGTTTGTTTGCAAAATTTATATCTTTTTCCTTTTTCTGATATCTGGTTTTGGGCCTGGGGCTTCTTGTTCTTGCACTCAGTGTTGTTTGGGTGTTTGGTCCATTGTGGTGGGTTTTTTTTTCGGTGGCTTATGTGTTGTGTTTTTGTGCTTCTTTGTCTCTAGGTCCTCGTCTTATATTCGTGAGGGATTTCTGTTTGGTTCTGCCCAGCTTGGCTCTTAGTTCCTGTGCTGAGGGCTTGTTTTTTTTTTTTGCCCCGATTGGATTGAATCGGGTCATATCCTCCATTGTGGAGGAGGTGGGGGAGGGAGAGAGTGAGTGTGAGAGTTAGAGTGAGTGAGATTCTTCCATGTTGTAGCAGTTATGCGAGTGGAGTGAGAGAGTGAGAGAGGGAAAGAGTGAGTGAGGTGTGAGAGAGTGAGAGGGAGTTAGGGAGATAGGGAGTGTCTGAGGTGAGATAGGGTGATTAAGAGGGAGAGAGAGAGAGAGAGAGAGAGAGTGTGCGAGAGTGAGAGAGGGAGAGAGCGCAAGGTTTTTTGCATTGAGTTGCTGGTTTTGTCAGATCAAGGTTGCTGTTGGTTGTCCTAAGTTGGTCTGCAATGGGTTGATTTGTGAGGCCAATGTGGAGAATGTGGTTTTTGTTGTTGCAATCTGGATTTTTATGTTGTGTTCCTGGGCTTTTTGGGTGTCTGGTTGCCATTATTTGGGTTTTTTGTCGCGGCTGCTGTAGTTACTGATGTTCTAGTCTGATAAGGGTTGGGCTTGATGCTCATGCTTGTAAAGTTGTTCCAGTTTGTTGCGGCTCGGTGGCTTCGGCTAATCCTGCTTTGGCATGTTGACTTGTGCATTTGTTGGGTTGAAATTGCAATCTTGCTTGTTGCTGTTTTGATTTATGTATATTATGTGTGTGTGTGTGTGTATACTTTTTTTTCGGTTAGTTTATGATTTTATACATGCTGGCTAGTTTCAGAACATAATCACTTATACACAACAACACTTACCTTTTTGGATGCATATAAATGTATGTCTATATGTTACTCTATCTCTCAGTGTAGATTTATGTTTAGATGTGTGTGTGTATATCCCATTTGCAGAAGGCTATTAATCTTTTGGGGTAATTGAGAGCAAAATGATGTTAAGAGTATATTGGCCCTTTTAAAGAACCTCCACTTTTCACATTTATGTTATCATTATTTATACACGGGTAAACAGGTAACTTTTTTTACCAAAAAAAAAAAAAAACAGGTAACTTTAAATTCGATTAACACCGTTAGTTGACTTTAGTCATAAGCGAGGTCGTTGATTTTTTTTTCAAAACACAGGGGATGGCATTGATATATTGACAAACCTTAGGGGAGGTCAGTTATATTTACCCTAAAGTTTAGTTTAGTCCCTCTATTATAAATTGTGCGTCTTAAGGTTCTTGATTTTGACCACAAACAAAAAAAAGAAAAAAAAGACAATGTTCTTGATTTTTTACATTGGTTTTAACCGAAGACTATCAATGTCAATTGAGGATAACTATTTAACGTCTTCAATCGTCATACTTGTTAATGATTGTCCTTAATTAATCGATTTAAAAATTGAGGGCCTTATGTGGTGTGATTGATATTAAATTTCCGGGAAAATAGATAGGACCAAAGTGTATTTGAGACTAAGAGATAATATTATAATGTGGATAAGTAGGAAAACATTTTGTTTATCTGAATTTGCTGATGATGGCAGCAACCAATTTTGAGGACCTTGTTGCTTAATGAACCCTTTAGATTCCTCATATTCTCTAATTCTAAGGATAGGGGAGAGAAAATTATGGTTGCTGCGTCAAATTTTGTGCCCAAAACATTTAACTTTTCACAGTTCTCTCATGAAGATATACCTACTTTCTCTGCGGATGACTTTGAAGGCAATAATATAGTGCTCCTTCTGGATGAGTCCATACTTTGTTAAACTTTAGAAAATTACTTGGACTTATGAAATATGGAAAAAATTGAATCTGGAAATAGTGCTCAAGGAGTTAGAAGTTTTCTATGGGATACTTAATTTGAACTTTGTTGTATGTTCTTCTCACAGAAAATATATAGAGCTTTCCATCAAAGACTGTCCACAATCATAGTTGGGGTGCAATATGTATGATTATCTATGTTTTCTTCTGCCCTGTTTGGGCTGGTGAAGATCTTCGATTTCTCTCAATATAGAGAAGCTTGCAAGCTTCTTAGGAGGTACACTTTGTGACCAACTTAATTACAGTCGAAAAGTTAGCTTATGTCATTGAACTTGTTCAAAAGAAAGTGCCCACCGATTTTCCTTTTTGTCTAATTTTATCAAACTCACTAGGAAAAATGACTACAGGTTTTGGAGGTGCATCATTTATAAATTCTAAGGATGGATAGTCTAGTAGTTTCTAAAGATAACAAGTCATTTCAAACGTTTAACAATAGTTCGTGCATACCACGGGTTATCGACTTGTAGAGTACTAGAAGCAGAGGTTTTCCCTTTGGGTAAACACAGTGCTGACACATGGCACTCTTCTAGAGTAGGATTGTTCCCTAATTTCGTTGGTTTCTTTGAACTACTTGGACTTAATGTTTTGTTTGATGCAATCTTATCTCATCTCCTAGTAATTAAATGGTGGTGTTGCAATTTTTATGCAGATTCATAATATTGTGAGGCTGCCCTAGTATCTATTCGTATGCAATACTTGAGCGATTATAGGGATGGCCCGACATACATATGTAACAATGGAGTGAAGATTCAAGAGAACTTGTACTACTCACAATTTGACTCCAAGACTATGATTATATCATGAAAAATTGTGACTTTTTTTCTATGTTATTATGCAATCAATGGGATAAACACTGATAAATTTAATGATTGTTACTGTTTAAATTTGTGTATTGGATTGCACAGTTGTGTTTTGTGGAAATCTTACAATTTGTGTTTATAATAGGTCGTGTTGGATTGCAATTTTTGTTATTGGTGGTTATATTGTGTTAGGTACTAAAAATAATAGGGTGGAATCTTGCAAAAACAAGAATTTTTTTTATAAAAAAAAAAATCAGATTTGTTACTGTTCTAAACCGTGACAACTATAGACAATCGTGACATTTTTTCATATATTAGTCACTGAGCTCTGAAAAATTGTCACTGTTAAGTATCGTGACAAAAGAATGTGACTAACTATCATAATTTGTCACGATTCATAAGCGTGACAACAAATGTGGCTAATACCATAAATTGTCATGCTATATAAGTGTGACAAAGAATGTAACTAATGTCATTATTTGTCACGGTCCTGAGCGTGACAATCAATGTGACTAATTCCATAAATTGTCACTTTTGAAAACTGTGTGACAAAACTGTGACAATTGGAAGTGATATGTCACTTTTAAAGGGTAACAAATGAACCGTGACAAAGGCCTTTTGTCACGGTTTATGACAGTGACAATTTTTTTTGTCACACCCGAAAATGTCACGGAATGTAACTGTGACAAAGGGCCTTTGTCACTGTCTACAACCGTGACAAATCGGCCATTCTGGTGTAGTGCAATAAGTTATTCGTCGAGTTATGAAACATCTTTTAAGTACTTCAAAAGTACATATACATATAGGTTTTCAAATATACGCAACATATTAACATGTTGGTCTTCACAAGTTCAAAACTTATCTTCCAGATTTTCTACCTAAGAAAACTCACTATGAAACGCCGATCAAAGTATCTATGAGTGCGCGTATAAGCTACTCTAAACACGTAAAACATAAAATATTATCTCAACATGCTATCACTATCATGCTTAACGATTCAGTGATATTAAAACAATTAATCACATAAACACATTAGCATGTTACTACCTCCGTCCCATTTTATGTGTCCATCTTGGGGAATCCAACTATTTAAGGGGACAAAAAGAATCTACACCTACTTTCCACAATTGCCCATAATCATTGCACTTTCTTTTTTTTGTTTTGTTTTGGTATTGATTGCAAGGAAGGGTAGTTAGGGAAACTAAGTAAAATTTATGTACTAATTTAGGAAAGTGGATAACAATTTTGGGACATCCCAAAAAGGAAAGATGGACACATAAAATGGGAAGGAGTGAGTATCACATAATCCCAAAGTTAAGTAAACATACTTTTCATCCTTTTCATTTATAGCATGAAAATCTATTGCGTAATGTGCTAACCACTACATTATGTTATAATAGTGTAAAAGCATGCTCGCTTAACATCTTCCAACTTAAAGAAAATCGGTGACAATTTCATCATATTGGCATGTAATACTTAAGCATGTTTTCTCAACAACTAAAATAAAAACGAGTAATATAAGTCCAACAAATATAATTGAGATCTTTAAGCATACAACTCGATGTAAGTCACTGTTCAATACCTAACTACTAACCCTACGAGGCGTAGTACGTCGAGCGAATAATCCAAACAAGGAAACCCTCATGTATATACCTTTTAACCTTGCACGGTCAATGATTAAACATCAACACATAGTTACATCAAGATGTAATACAAAAGTTAGTTTTAATGAGTATAATGTTAAGGTGAATTGAAAAGTAAAAACCACCTCAAGTCCACGAATCAAATAGAGCGGGCAACGGGGAAGAAGAGAGAGAAAAGACATAGAAATAACTTTAAGCAAGCTTTACAACGAATCCAAGAATGCGGAAGACTTTATTTAATTTTTTTACAAGGATCCTTATTAACAATATGCAAGTCAAAACTTATACAGGAGGAGTTAGAAGAAGTAATGTGGAAGAAATGCAAATTTCCTTTGAAAGGCATTTATAAAGCAAGGTTTTTGTTCATTTGTTAACCCCAAGGGTAAAATGGCAGTTTCACTTTTTGGGTCAAATTTTATTCCAAAAGATAGAATTTTGATTCTAGAAACCAACGTTGAAAACGGCGCGCGATTCCGAGTTATAATGAAAAAGTTATGCACATTTTAAGAAATTCAATGGGGGTAGCGGGCATCAGGGGACTAGTCGACCGGTCCCAAGGGACAGTCGACTGTAAACTGGTGAAAGGTGATTTTTCACCTTATTTTAACCTTCTAACTTCTCCACTATCAAGGGGGTTCAATTGCATAAGCATGGGGGTATCCCCAAACACCCCAAAAACATGTTTTAACACCTCTAAACATGGAAAAAGTGAATCAAAAGATAATTTTTTTCTCATGTACCAACCCCTATGGATGATTCCATTCTCTCACAAATCTCATCAATTAAGGTCTAACATGAGTATATGCTTGAAGATACAGATAAAAGAGAAGTTCTTTGCAATATATATGACGTTTCGAATATGTACACAATACAACGACGCGGCTTACAGATTTCATATACAATGTTCATATGAATTAGTACATGCAATTCTATTGATCTAGTCCTATTCTCCAGCAATAGATCTCATAAATTACATGTTGCTCTATCCATCCACGAGCTAACTCTCAAAACAAAGTCCTCCAACAAGAGGCTTCAAAAAAGGATACCTTTGATCCTACCCCTTACACGGACTTGGGGTCTTTCCACCATGTCAAAATTACTTGCAAAATGATTTGGGATCGAAGTCCCTTAGTGCGACGGCTAACTAGATAATGTATGTAAAGACACAGAGTAATTTCTATGAAATGCGATGCAGTAAGGTTGCCACCAAGGCAATGCAAATGTAAGGCTTCTTAGCCATGCATGTTATCGTTCACTCCCCTCGTTACCCGAAAACGAGCCACCCCCAATAGAGAATGTAGCATACCAACCTTCCAATAGCTAGTCAGCTATAAGTTAGCGTTTGGCACAACTTTTAGGTACGTCCACCCTATCTCACATCACAACCCACATCCAAATTTCCATGTCATCTCATTTTATGCCCTTCCTCGTGAGGGATCTTTTGAACACATATCATGTGTATGCAATGTCTTTGCCGAAATGGCACCAATACAATTAATCCCTTTGATTCACTCAACCAATGTCAATGCTTATGCAATTTCATGCCCTAAAATCATTTTATAATGTTTTGTGCATTATTGCCAAGTAATGAAAGGATGAATAATGAAATTTATGCCACAAGCACATGATTTAATCATAGTAACTCAAATGACAAGAAATTGAAAGGTTCCAAAAAACTTCATTTTCAATATACATGAATAGTGACCATTTGGGCAAAATTCTCATTTTTCAATCAAACATGCTTTCTAACATGGATTCCTAACTACCAAGTAGACAAGTAGGCATATTGATAGCAACTTTATATAAATCACATAGTTCCATTCCTAAGCTAAGAAGTTAAAGAGGACTAGCTTAGGGAAAAATTACAAAATTCAAGGATTTCATCCCAATAATTAAACTTCACATTTTACGCTTTGTAGTAGGAATTTCAAGGCATCAATGATTACAATTTCATGTTTAGTTTTAGAATCTAGGACTTTAATTAATGAAATACCAATTAACCCTAGAAATCCACCCAACGATCCAATACATATGTCATACTTAGAAATAGGGATTAAAATGTATCAATACATAGAAAATCTACCTTGTTCTTGGAGAAATCCAAAGAACACCCAAAAGTTTGGTTAGGGCTGGAGAAGGGTAAGAGAAAGAGCTCCTAGTAGTCTCAATCCTTCTAAAGCTTTGTCCTATAGCTCCTAGCACCTTGATTCTTGAAGAAATTTGATGTTCAAGCTTGCTTCATTGGAGAAATGAGAGGGGAAGAGAAGGGAAGAAGAAGAAGATGAATCGATGAAAGATTAAGGGAAAAAAATGAAATAGGGAGGTCAGATTCTAAGGAGAGGAGAGAGAAAGTGTATGTATTTTGTGTGGTTTAAAATTAAAGTAGCTAAAATGTGGGTCCCAAGATATGGTCCAATTGCTCAATGTTTTAAACATGTGGGTACACTTATACCTATGTAAGAAATAATACAACATTAATTCTACAAATTGGGAAAAAATAATATACCAAAAATAAATGGGTCCAAATTTTGGTACAAATTACCAAAATACCCCTCATAAAACTATGGGTTATTACATTGTGCCACACCCCAAAACAGCAAAAATAGAGAAATATAAAATTTCCTTTTTTAGTCCATAGGGAATGACTGGTGAATGTCACTAAATTATCCATACCACGCAGTTAATAAAACCAACAAATATATATATTACAAAAGTCTTAGCTAATACAACATTAGAGTCTGCAACAAGAATGTACAAGGTCTGGAAGCAACATATGCCCAAATACCAAGTATATAAAAGTTAACAGAAATATAAAACTACTATCTATCTCCGAGTCTTCAACTAGCATTAGACGTAATCATCAGCGTCGTAGTCTTCCCTGGTATAAATGTCATTAGTGAGTCATCCTTTGCATATCCCCCCTCTGGGTAGTAGTCGTCATTGTAAACTCCATCACCTGTATTAATAGGGACAGGGTAGTCTAGACGGGGAATGTCCAGGCAAAAATAGCCATCAGCATACTGAGAACTGAGTGAATAAAAACTAACAAGGTACTAGTTATCTGAAATATAAACAAAGTATAAGGCAGTATAAGTTAAGTTCTAATATATACTATCTTTTCTTTATTACATTATAGCATAGCCAACCATTATCGTCTTGTTATCCTATAATCGATAACCAACGTACTCTAACAGAAAGATCAACTCAGTCATTTGAACTCATATAGATACACCATCATTGTGTTCACCTCTTTTAAGAGTATGTTCACAGCTCACCGCATGTCATGGACTCCACGTCAGGCCATCTCGAGCTTCTAAGAATGTATTCACAGCTCACCACAATATACGGATACAATGTTTCGAATAACAACATATCGTTCTATTGCCACGATTAGCAACGTCTACCAATAATCCCAGCTCACCACCTTTTAAGAGCATATGCATAGCTTATCAGCTTTTAAGAGCATATCGTGGATCCTATGGCTATCTTAGGACTACTTGGTCTAGCTCATTACCTTTTAAGAGAATATGCATAGCTCACTAGCTTTTAAGAGCATATCATGACCAAACGTTGACATGACTTAAATTGTGTGGTACGTCCAAGTGTAGACGGTCGCGTCGAGTAAAAATTGGTAAGTCCAGGTTGTATCCCAAGGAACGGGGTTAGGGATAGAATGTTCTAGATTGAGTCCTAAAGGAAAAAGAAAAAGATGATTTCTTGAAGGTGGAGGTTCTAACGATTCTACTATATTCAAGATTAAACTAAATTAATTAAGGTCAAGTAACTATTGAATTAACTAGAATAGGACTTTGAATTCAAAACTATTTATAAGAGGGTGTTGGGAACATGTGAATCTACATTGTCTCAACCACTACCATGTTTTAACATTTAAGTACTAATGGGGCTATACCTCTTTAGCATTCCTTACTTCGAAAATGAATAAGTTAAGAAGCTTAGACACTCGTTATGTGAATTTTACATGACAAGTGGTTTGATTTACTCGACTTTCTTTAAAGAACTGAAATAGTTACTAATTAAAACAATGAATTATGACTAACAAATCAAGTAAGAAGTATTCGACGTGTTCATCACATTTTGTCATTGAGTTAAGTAGTCTAAGGACCCATATTCCAAAATATGTTTGCAATTTGAACTTTAAAATATCAATTTGGTTTAATTTCTAAAATAAAAGTCACTGGGATGCTGTGAAGGTTCTGCCCAGATTATGTGCCTACGAATCGATTGCTATAGACAATAATTGACTGGCAAGGAATTTCTCCCAATCGATTGGCATGAAATACCAATCGATTGACGTTGAATCTATGGCAATTGGTTGGGTTTTGTGTCTAATCGATTGCCATTAGTTCTTATATAGATTCATGGCAATGGCTAGGTAACAATGTTTTTTCACATTGTTCCCAACCAGGATTCTAAGTTGGCATGTTTAGGGATACAGAAACAAAAACAAACTGAAACATATTATAAAAATATAATCTTGACATGGATTTAATCATGAAACTTGAAATTACAATATAAGTTCAAAACTAAAACTAAAACAGAATTCTGACAAAACCAAATCCAGGAAAACAGAGTTAAATTAATAAAACCTGAACTGAATAAAGAAATCGAAATGTAGAATCCTTAGAATTAAAGTTGTTTATAAAATTTAAATGAAGAAAAACCTACAAAATAAGTAACAATGAGCCAACCATTCACTCCTTATGCTCTCTCCTATATATACAACTTTCTGTCTAAATAAGGAGTATACAGGTTCACTCTGTAACCGCTGGTTGTCGCAAAATCAGGGATTGCTGAAATTTTGTATTATTAAAGAAGTTTGACTACACAGCCCCGACCAATCGATTGGCTTCTGGAGGTAATCGATTGGAACTTGTGCCAATCGATTACTTAGTAATGTCAATCGATTGGTCTGGAGGAGATGTCAATTGATTGCCAAAGGATGGCAATCAACTGGGACTTGAACTTCAACTTTGAAATATCCTCTTTGTTCTTGAGCTAACCCCTTTTCAACCTATTACTTAATCCAGCTTCAAAACCTACATGAAACTGCACTGGACACAACAACATACCATGGAGAATAGATCATTGTGTAAAGAAAGGGACTACAACACAAATGAAGATAAAACTAGAGATAGGAGGCTAAGATTGGCTAATTCTATTCATTATTGGGCCAATGTCCTACAAATATTAGTCCTCATCAAACGTCCAACAATGTAACGTTCCTAGAACCTAGCAAACCTATCTACGTTATGTACTAATACTAATACATGACATCACATTGTGGCCTGACTACTCTGTTTGAAATGAAACAGATAACGAACCCATAATGAATGATATAATATCTAACATCATCATGTTAATCCCTTATTCACAATCATACTGTCTTTGGCATCACATTATGCCTTATTACCCAATAGTCGCATAACGAACATACAAAACGATGTCTGAACAATCAAACCCTTGTTATAATAAACAAAGGAAACCATCTATGCTCTGCAACTACCAATCGATTAGGACAAAGATCCAATCGATTGGGATAAAAATTTGGGTGTGGGTCTTTTGTTGAAATGGAATGGCCATCCCTTTTTTTATGTCCCCATGCCCCCCGTGTGGCGATATGGGGGCGAAAAAAGGAAAGAGAGGGATGGGGTCGAAAAAGAAATCTTTATTAGTTTGTCACACCCGTTCCAGAATTTCATAGTTTAATCATGCATGATATGAAATTTGATGAATTATCATTAGTATATGATAATTGAGGATAAGTGGTTGACTGTGGTCAACGGTAAGGTGTCAGTAAGGACACGAGAATATGGAAGTTCATATTGCATAATCATGAGTAAATGACATTTATGTGATTTAAATGTTATTTGACTTTATCTGGTAATTGTTGAATAGTAATTATACCTGTGTAGTATAATTCTGGTAAATTTTAATTTGGTAGTATCATTTTGAGAACTGTGGTGACAGAACGTGAGAGACACGTTAATTAAAAAGGTAGGTTGTGTAGAGATTCCACAGAATATAGTTTTCGGACGTATTTTGGATCCAAACGAAACTTAGTCAGAAACTTTTGAAATTTATAGTTTTCACTCGTAAAGGCATAAAATGGATGTGCGCGCAGTTTCATGGACTATTTAGAAGTTTGAGGAACTCGTGGGGAGGTAAGCGTAATTTCAAGAACTTTTGCCTATAAATAGATGAGGATGAGATTCATTCTCATCCAAACTTTCCATAAATATCTAGAGAGAGGAGAGAGAAAGGAGATTTGGTGGCCACGGGCTTTGCGACGCCGATCGACGACCGTTCGTCTGTCAGATTTTCTCCAAATTCAAGATTTGAACTCGTGGAGGTAAGACCTACGTTTTGATACTACTTAGGTCATGTTTGGCTAAGTTTTGTAAAAATCTTAATTTTGGACTTTTGTGAAAAATCAGGTAAAACTTGTAGGAATCGTACCAAATTCGAAATCCGACGATTATTTAGCCCCCTAGACGATCCTTCAAAGTTTGGGGGAAATCGCACGAGGTATGAAGTTCTAACTTGCGAAATATAGGGAAATACATGTTTTATATTTCGACGACGAAATTGTGATCCGGGCGAAATCCATGTGTTAATTGTAGGCCCGTTAATTATGCGCGCTAATTTGTGAAAAGCATGTCTAAATTTATGCGAGCACGTTAAGTTGTCTATGTGGGTCAAAGGGGAGTCTTATACAATTTCATGCCGGAGTAAGCTTCTCGATGTTTGAGAATTTAGTAGCGACAGCTACTGTGCATGGTTGATAGACTTGGACTTGCCATGGCACTTGTGGATACAATGGTTGATAGACTTGGACTTGCCATTGGTATCGCGGTTTAAGGCTTGGACTTGCCGCTACCGGATGAATGCGTATTTTTCTTCCTAGAGACTATTGTATGATTTATGAGATTAAAGCATGTTTCATCATATATTGTGCATGTTAGACTTGTACGCTCAGCATATAGCTGAGCAGTGGAGATGTACTCCATTGCAGGTAAGAAGAAGGATAAGAAGTAGCGCGATGAGTGAGGCCGATGAACGCCGGGGATAACACTTGTATATATTTTGTTTTAAATCCTAAACTTGCGTAAGGATTGGTAATATGTTGTAATAGAACCATAGATTAGTGCTATAGTATTGTAATCTTGTAATTGAACATCTGTAGTTATGTTTTAATACATTAAAAATCAGTTGTGGTTGTGTTGTTGTTGGTTTTGAGTAGTAGGACTTGTTAATTTCCAGCACAGGGCTGCCTGCAGAGGAGCAGTCGACTGGACCCCCTGATCAGTCGACTGGATCTCGTGTATTTTGGATACTGTAAGTGAATATCAGAGAAGCAGTCGACTGGACCCCTTGGGCAGTCGACTGAACACTGTTGATTTTAGCTACTGCTTCCTTTGATTGAAAAGCAGTCGACTGGATCCCCGGATCAGTCGAGTGGACCCCTTTGCAGTAGGATGTATTTTGGTTTTGCTTAACACAGTCGACGGAGCAGTCGACTGGACCCTAGCGCAGTCGACGGGGCAGTCGACTGAGCCTCTGTTTTCAAAACTGTTTTCTTTTGAAGTGCTTTCCTTTGGCCAAAACTTTTTATAACTCTGTTTTCAATGGTTTTTATAACCTCAGAAGGTAATGTTCCCTAAGTTTTAAATACCCAGGATTGTTTTAAAGTTTTTTTTTCCGCTGCATATATTTATATGATCGCTTGGATGAGCCTTGGTGGCGTGCCACGTGTCCTATTTCCACGCGTAGTGGGATGGGTCGTGACATTTATTGGTATCAAAGCTAGAGGTAACAAAACTTTGGGAACGTTCGACGACGAGTGGAGTGTTGAGTGAATTGCCACATGTTTTCAATTGTATTCATGCATCTTAGAGATGTTTGATGCATATGGATGTTGTTTTACATACATACTATTGTTATTGTTGTACATGCATAGTGTTTATGCATTGGGAACTACAGGATTGTAATCATGGATGACCGAGAGTTATCACCCCATACCCGACGAATGAATGAGATGGTAGAGATGATGGGGAATATGAGGGAAATGATACGGAATATATCAGAGCGATTGCCTCCCACACCTCACATTGAAGTGAAACCAATAACTGTAGTACATGCACCCGAAAATAGGGGTATGAGATCAATATCTGAACAGTTTATTCGAAAGAAACCGATGGAATTTCATGGGACACCCGATCCAACGTTCGCAGAACATTGGATAATGGACATGGAACGAATCTTCCGATCTATCCCGATGACCGATAGGGAGAAGATGGAAAACGCAAGTGATGTACTGAAGGGTGAAGCCCAGAACTGGTGGGTTAATGTCCTATATCAAGGAGCACCGATTACTTGGGAAGGGTTTAAGGCAGAATTCAATCGCCGATTCTTTCCGCGAGCCGCCTATAATGCAAAGAAGAGAGAATTTGATAACTTGAAGCAAGGAGATATGACTGTGACAGAGTATACTTCCAAGTATAATGCGTTGTTGAGATTTGGAAAGGGTTCTGTACCAGAGGAGGAGGATAGGGCAAGGAAATTTGAAGAGGGTTTAAGGGAAAATATCCGTTTGAGGGTAGAGACTTACGAGCATTCGACCGTGGCAGCAGTACAACAAACGGCACTGGTGGTCGAGAGTGGGATGGAAAGGTCGAGGCAGAATCAGTACGGGAAACGAAACAATGAGAGTGAGGATAGGAACCAAGGCGGATCTTTCAAGAGACCGTTTCAAAGAGGCTCTGGTTCTAGTTTCAGTGAATTCAGGAGAATGCCAAGCAGCATACCGTTGTGTTCACTTTGCAACCGACCACACTCAGGCCGATGTTTCATGACCAAACCCTAGAACAGGAACCAAGGCGGGGGTAGTACAAATTCAACACCCGACATGAGAGGCAAGTGTTATGATTGTGGAGTTTTTAGACACCAAGCCAGGGATTGCCCCAGGAAGTATCTTCAGCAAGGAGCTAGTTCGATGGCTTCCAGTGGGTCGAAGCCTAGACAGTCCAATGACGGAGGACAAAGGACAGAACAACGTCAAGGAAGAGCATATCAGATGAACCCAGGAGATGTGACTGCTTCCGAGACAGTAGTCTCAGGTATGGTTCTTGTATGTTCGCACTTAGCACGCATACTTGTTGACTCGGGATCTACGCATTCATTTGTATCACATGCTTTTGTTGAACATTTGAATGTTAAATCGGCACCGTTAGGATATGATTTGTCTATTACTGTGCCACTTAGTAAAGCGATAATGACATCTACTGTATATAAGAACTATGAGATCAAATTAGGTGAGAAGTTGATGACTGTAGACCTTATACCGATTGTAGTGAACCATTTCGATGTAATACTGGGAATGGATTGGTTAGCTCTTAATCAAGCCACAATAGACTGTGAACGGAAAGAGGTTAATTTTCGATCACCGGTACATGGGAGCTTTTGTTTCTAAGGGAGCGGGGTTATATCGCCGTCGTATTTGATTTCAGCTATCCGAGCGGGAAAGTTATTGAAAAAGGGATGTCACGGATTTCTATGTTCAGTGACTGATGTCTCGGCGACTGAATTAAAAGTAGAAGACATTCCGATAGTACGAGAATATACAGATGTCTTTCCTGATGATCTACCAGATGTTCTTATTGAGAGAGAAATTGAATTCACCATTGAGGTGAAGCCAGACTCAAGGCCGGTATCCAAAGCACCGTATAGAATGGCACCAGTAGAATTGAAGGAACTGAAAGTGCAATTGCAAGAGTTACTTGACAAAGGTTTCATCCGACCAAGTATTTCGCCGTGGGGAGCTCCAGTGTTGTTTGTAAAGAAGAAAGATGGTTCAATGAGAATGTGTGTGGATTATCGGGAACTGAACAAGTTGACAATCAAGAACAAGTATCCACTACCCAGAATTGATGATTTATTTGATCAACTTCGTGGGGCACAAGTATTCTCCAAGATAGACCTAAGATCGGGTTATCATCAGTTGAAAGTGAAGGCCGAAGATGTTGAAAAACAGCTTTCAGAACGCGTTATGGACACTACGAGTTCTTAGTTATGCCATTTGGAGTTACTAATGCACCAGCTGCGTTCATGGACCTTATGAATCGAGTATTCAAAGATTATTTGGACGACTTTGTGATTGTATTCATTGACGATATCCTTATCTATTCACCTAGTGAGACAGAACACGAGAACCACTTGAGGTTGATACTTCAGAGATTACGAGAGAAGCAGTTGTTTGGTAAATTCAAGAAATGTGAATTTTGGTTACCTAGCATTACTTTTCTTGGTCACGTGATTGACAAGAATGGAGTATCAGTTGATCCTCACAAAGTAGAAGCTGTATCAAATTGGCAAAGACCGACTTCTGTATCCGAAATTCGAAGTTTCTTGGGATTAGCGGGATTTTACCGCCGTTTTATTGAGCACTTCTCGAAGATTTCATTGCCTATGACAAGATTGATGAGGAAGGGAGTTACATTTGAATGGAGTCAGGAATGCGAGGACAGTTTTCAAGAATTGAAGTCACGGTTGACGAGAGCACCTATTTTGACAATACCATCCGGAACCGAGGGATTTGTGATCTATAGTGATGATTCACACAAAGGGTTGGGATGCGTATTGATGCAAGGGAGTAAAGTGATTGCTTATGCTTCTAGACAGTTGAAGACACATGAGATTAATTATCCGACCCATGATCTTGAATTAGCCGCAGTAATTCATGCTTTGAAGATTTGGAGACACTACTTATACGGGGAAAAGTGTGAGATATTCACGGACCACAAGAGTTTGAAATATATTTTTACCCAAAGGGATTTGAACATGAGACAACGAAGATGGTTGGAGTTGATGAAGGATTACGATCTTTCGATTGAGTATCATCCGGGAAAGGCGAATGTAGTAGCAGATGCATTAAGCCGGAAGACGCCGAGGAATTTAGCCGACGAGCTAACGCAACAAAAAGAATTGGTAAAAGAAATGGAACGTTTAGACTTGGATGTGATACCAGGGGTTAGTGGTGGCTTAATGATGGCAATCATGGCACACCCAGATATTATTGATGAAATCAAGAGGGAACAGTTTCACGATGTTTACTTGTGTAAAATGAGAGACGAGATACCTTTGGGAAAGCGATCTGGTTTGGTTTTGGAACAAGGGATTCTGAAGTTTGGAGATCGGTTATGTGTACCGAATGTGAAAGACATAAAGGAACGACTCTTAGAAGAAGCTCATAGTACTAGATATTCAGTGCACCCGGGAAGTAATAAGATGTACCAAAACTTGAGAGAAAACTTCTGGTGGAAGGGTATGAAGCGTGAAGTCGCCAAGTTTGTATCTGAATGTTCGGCATGTCAACAGGTCAAGGCAGAGAGACAAGTACCCGCGGGGTTACTACAACCTTTGCCAGTGTCGGAATGGAAATGGGATGAGATTACGATGGATTTTGTTTCAGGATTTCCACGATCAATCAATAAGAATGATAAGATTTGGGTTATAGTTGACCGATTAACAAAGTCAGCTCATTTTCTACCAATCAAAATGACGAAACCGTCCAAGTTAGCAAAATTGTATGTGAGAGAGATTGTAAGACTACATGGAGTACCAGCGGTGATTATATCCGATCGCGATAGTAGTTTTACGTCAAGGTTTTGGGGAAGTTTGCAAAAGGCTATGGGTACGAAATTGAGTTTCAGTACTGCATTTCATCCTCAGACCGATGGACAGTCAGAGCGTATGATTCAGACCTTGGAAGATATGTTGAGATTGTGTGTATTAGACTTTGGGAGTGATTGGGAGCACCACTTGCCATTAATTGAATTTGCGTACAACAACGGATTTCAGTCAAGTATTGGTATGGCACCATATGAAGCTTTGTATGGCCGTAAGTGTCGATCACCGGTTTGTTGGACCGAGGTTGGAGAAAGGAAGTTGTTAGGACCTGAATTAATACAGGTGACTACTGAGAAGGTGAAATTGATTCAAGAGCGACTCAAGGTAGCTCAGAGCCGATATAAGAGTTATGCAGACTTGAAACGACGACCGATGAATTTTGAAGTAGGAGATTTCGTATACTTACGGGTATCGCCTTCAAAAGGCATTGTACGATTTGGGAAGAGGGGAAAGCTCAATCCGAGATTCATAGGACCTTTTGAGATCCTAGAAAGGGTTGGTCCAGTAGCTTATCGATTGGCCTTGTCATCAGAGTTGGAACATGTACATAATGTATTTCACGTATCGATGTTGAGACGATGTATGACTGACACGAGTAAGATCATTGTACCTGAAACGCTACAGATCCAGGGAGATTTGACTTATGTGGAACATCCTGTAGAGATTCTAGATCGCAAAGAACAAGTGTTGAGAACAAAAACCATTCCAATGGTGAAAGTGCTATGGCGTAGTCATACAGTGGAAGAGGCTACGTGGGAAAATGAGGAAGACATGAGGAATGAGTATCCATACTTATTCGACGCATGAGGTAAAGCTTGGGGACAAACTTCCTTTTTGGAGGGGAGAGTTGTCACACCCGTTCCAGAATTTCATAGTTTAATCATGCATGATATGAAATTTGATGAATTATCATTGATATATGATAATTGAGGATAAGTGGTTGACTGTGGTCAACGGTAAGGTGTCAGTAAGGACACGAGAATATGGAAGTTCATATTGCATAATCATGAGTAAATGACATTTATGTGATTTAAATGTTATTTGACTTTATCTGGTAATTGTTGAATAGTAATTATACCTGTGTAGTATAATTCTGGTAAATTTTGATTTGGTAGTATCATTTTGAGAACTGTGGTGACAGAACGTGAGAGACACGTTAAATGAAAAGGTAGGTTGTGTAGAGATTCCACAGAATATAGTTTTCGGACGTATTTTGGATCCAAACGAAACTTAGTCGGAAACTTTTGAAATTTATAGTTTTCACTCGTAAAGGCATAAAATGGATGTGCGCGCAGTTTCATGGACTATTTAGAAGTTTGAGGAACTCGTGGGGAGGTAAGCGTAATTTCAAGAACTTTTGCCTATAAATAGATGAGGATGAGATTCATTCTCATCCAAACTTTCCATAAATATCTAGAGAGAGGAGAGAGAAAGGAGATTTGGTGGCCACGGGCTTTGCGACGCCGATCGACGACCGTTCGTCTGTCAGATTTTCTCCAAATTCAAGATTTGAACTCGTGGAGGTAAGACCTACGTTTTGATACTACTTAGGTCATGTTTGGCTAAGTTTTGTAAAAATCTTAATTTTGGACTTTTGTGAAAAATCAGGTAAAACTTGTTGGAATCGTACCAAATTCAAAATCCGACGATTATTTAGCCCCCTAGACGATCCTTCAAAGTTTGGGGGAAATCGCACGAGGTATGAAGTTCTAACTTGCGAAATATAGGGAAATACATGTTTTATATTTCGACGACGAAATTGTGATCCGGGCGAAATCCATGTGTTAATTGTAGGCCCGTTAATTATGCGCGCTAATTTGTGAAAAGCATGTCTAAATTTATGCGAGCACGTTAAGTTGTCTATGTGGGTCAAAGGGGAGTCTTATACAATTTCATGCCGGAGTAAGCTTCTCGATGTTTGAGAATTTAGTAGCGACGGCTACTGTGCATGGTTGATAGACTTGGACTTTCCATGGCACTTGTGGATACAATGGTTGATAGACTTGGACTTGCCATTGGTATCGCGGTTTAAGGCTTGGACTTGCCGCTACCGGATGAATGCGTATTTTTCTTCCTAGAGACTATTGTATGATTTATGAGATTAAAGCATGTTTCATCATATATTGTGCATGTTAGACTTGTACGCTCAGCATATAGCTGAGCAGTGGAGATGTACTCCATTGCAGGTAAGAAGAAGTATAAGAAGTAGCGCGATGAGTGAGGCCGATGAACGCCGGGGATAACACTTGTATATGTTTTGTTTTAAATCCTAAACTTGCGTAAGGATTGGTAATATGTTGTAATAGAACCATAGATTAGTGCTATAGTATTGTAATCTTGTAATTGAACATTTGTAGTTATGTTTTAATACGTTAAAAATCAGTTGTGGTTGTGTTGTTGTTGGTTTTGAGTAGTAGGACTTGTTAATTTCCAGCACAGGGCTGCCTGCAGAGGAGCAGTCGACTGGACCCCCTGATCAGTCGACTGGATCTCGTGTATTTGGGATACTGTAAGTGAATATCAGAGAAGCAGTCGACTGGACCCCTTCGGCAGTCGACTGAACACTGTTGATTTTAGCTACTGCTTCCTTTGATTGAAAAGCAGTTGACTGGATCCCCGGATCAGTCGACTGGACCCCTTTGCAGTATGATGTATTTTGGTTCTGCTTAACACAGTCGACGGAGCAGTCGACTGGACCCTAGCGCAGTCGACGGGGCAGTCGACTGAGCCTCTATTTTCAAAACTGTTTTCTTTTGAAGTGCTTTCCTTTGGCCAAAACTTTTTATAACTCTGTTTTCAATGGTTTTTATAACCTCAGAAAGTAATGTTCCCTAAGTTTTAAATACCCAGGATTGTTTTAAAGTTTTTTTTTCCGCTGCATATATTTATATGATCGCTTGGATGAGCCTTGGTGGCGTGCCACGTGTCCTATTTCCACGCGTAGTGGGATGGGTCGTGACATAGTTCTACCACCTTTTTTTGAGAGGCTTCCCCAGTCAACATAGAGAGGGACAGTCGATAGAATAAATCATCCGAGGAACCTTCCTTCACTATTGGTGTCCTATATTCAAAGAAATTCATAGCTATGTGCTTTTCCCAGGCAAGTTGTGGATTTCGGGGTTTCATCTTAAGATAAGAAAGCTACTTGCAGAGGGTGGAGAAGTGCCACACCTTTGTGGATTGATCGAGTTCTGAAATAGCAATCGATTGGATCCAAAACAATGCTAATTGATTACATATTATAGCAATCCATTGTGAGTCATCATATGCCAATTGATTGGGAAACTATCCAATCAATTGGGTCCAGGCTGATGTTAATCGATAGGAAAAAAGTCTAATCGATTAGGATTTTGTCTTCTCTAGTAAGAAAATAGTACAGCATATATAATGTCCATGGGGCGTATTCGTTATGTCTAAATTTCATGTAAACTTGTAAAAACATCCAATTATGGGACCAAGTGAGTTTAGAACTCACCTAGGGTATGTTTGGCTATGGTGGCCAAGCTTTTTCTCTCCTCCTTCTCTCTTCTCTTTCTCTACCTATGACTTTTTATGTCTCTTCTTATTTTTTTTTTCTTTTCCTTCTTTCTTTCCTCTGTTCTTCTTCTCCAACTTCTTCTATGTGTGTGGTGTGTTATGTATATATGGATGTATAAATGTGTTTTAAGTGTATGTATATACCAAAGGTCTCTCTCTCTCTCTCCCTCAAGATTGTTGAAACAAGACCAAGGGCACAAAATAAACTCATATATATAGGAAAAGAGAGTGTCACACGTCAAAACACGAAGCAAAATTGAAAACAAAGATCTGCAGATGGCAATCGATCGGGCTCAGTGGCAATCGATTGGCTTAAGATATTTCATGGCAATCAATTGCGAGTCAAGGGGAATCGATTGGTATATGTCACATAATGGGTTTAGGTCGGCAGGATGAAAATTGATTGGGAAAGATGGCAATCGATTGATACTCAAAAAGTTGCAATCGATTGAGACACAAGGACAATTGATTGGGGTACAAAATTGTCCAACAGTAGGGTAAGGGTCTTACAAGTATACAAGAACAATTATCAAGTCTTATTTATTAATATACATAAAAAATATAGGGTATTACAATATGTAACAATTTTTTTCATAGGCCGAAAATAACTTTAAATATAGAATCTTGCATTTGTTTAATTATATTTTTAATGCTTGAAAATAGTCAATTTTTTTATTTTTAAGAAGGTTGTCAGGCTTTTATGCGAGCTTTGGGCCGTGCTAGATCAGATCGGGCCTCGGGTCGGGCTCGACCTTCAAAAGGTAGGTCCAGGGTCGGGATAGCCCAACTTCGAGCTTGGGCCGGGCTTGAGGCCCTTTTTTTGTGATGGGCTATGGGCTGCCCATCAGGCCAGGCTTTTTTTTTTACACCCCTAGATGGGAGCAACTCTTCATGTGGGGAGCAACTATTTATAACATTATTATTTTGGGGAGCAACTCTGCACAAATTTGGAACAACTTACCAAAATGTTGGGAGCAACTTATCACAACATTGGGAGCATATTCACAAATGTTTTGGTGAAAGTTTATATCGTGCAAACATAAAATATACTAAAACATAAATCAACTTTTCAAAAGTTGATGTTTTTATTATTATGTTGATGACTTTTTAATTTTTTTTAATTGTTATTGATTTTTTTGAATTTTAAAAAAGTAATGGTGACTTTTAAATTCACCACATAAACTTAAGTGAAATGTAATTATCCCTATCTATTTTTTGTTTCAATCTCCCTTTCGGATATAGTTTTGAGAAGTTCTCATATAGACATTAGTTTCCGTAAAGTAGTGCAAATTAAATATGGGGTAATTTAGTATATAGTCCTAATATATGCATCTAACTAGAAATATGTCCCTTTTTCAAATGAATCTAGAAATAGATCCCTATAGTATTTTAAGGACAAAACTGTCCCCGTATATATATATATATATCCACATAAAATCTGGGTTTTAAATTTAAATCAGGGAATTTATCACTTTTAACACGCTTCCCACTTTTTTGTAAGAAATTCTTACTTTTTGCACGGTCCATTTTTTTAAGGTAACTTAAGAGTCGGACTGTCTATATATATATATATATATAGAGAGAGAGAGAGAGAGGGAGAAAATCTGCTAGAGAGAGAAAAAGTGAAAAATTCTCACAAAAAATGTGTGAATTTATCATTTTTTGAAATTTCTCACTTTTGAAATTTCTTTAGGTCCGGTTTTTAAGGTCCGCTTAAGATCCGGACCGTTTGTATACATACATATAGTATTGATGATGATCTCCTTATTGTATAGACTGTAAGAAATTCCTCACTTGTTATGTACATGAAGTTAGTGAGAAATTTCCCACTTTTATAGGTTGTAATAAATTGCTCATTTGATATGTAGTGAAATTAGTGAGAAATTTCTCACTTATATAGGCTGTAAGAACTTGCTTCCTCATTGTATGTAGATTAAATTAGTGAGAATTTTTTCACTTGTATAGACTATAATCAATAGATAATGTGTTATGTAAATGAAATTAGTGAGAAATTTCTCACAAAAAAATGAGAAATTCTCACATCACTTTGTTAAACCGAAAATTCCTTGATTATAGGGATATTAATTTCATTATCCATGATCTCCTAAAAAAACGTTTCCCAAAACTGCATATAACACAATTTTAGAAGTGTTTTGAATATACAAAGCAGTATAAACAGAGAGAGAGAGAGAGAGAGAGAGAGAGAGAGAGAGAGAAATTATCACTTTACTCTATTAAATCCAAAATCCCTTGATTTTAGGGATATTAATTCAGTGAGAAATTGCTCAAAAGCATATTGAAAATCAATAAAAGCTAGTGAGAAGTTTCTTGCAGTTTGATTTATGCTTCTTATATTTTGTTATAGAAAATTTGATTTACTACGATTATGCTTTTCCACATCGTATGTAGATTAAATTAGTGAGAAATTTCTCACTTGCATAGACTGGAATCAATAGATCATATGTTATGTAAATGAAGTTAGTGAGAAATTTGCACAAAAAAGTGAGAAATTCTCACAATATTCTGTTAATTCGAAAATCCCTAATTTTAGGGATATTAATTCCCTTATACATGATCTCCTAAAAGTACGTTTCCCAAAACTGCATATAACACAATTTTGGAAGTTTTCGGAATATACAAAGGAAAAAAAAAAGTGAGAAATTCTCACATTACATTGTTAATAACCGAAATTCCTTGATTTTTGGGATGTTAATTCCCTTATCCATTATTTCCTAAAAACATGTTTCCCATAACTGTATGTATATGTATGTCAAGGGTATAATGGTCAAGATTTATACTAACCATTTAGGAATAGGGACTAATTATTAATTTCTATTGCAAATTAAAGATTAATTTCTATACACCAAATCAAGTCAGGATCAATTGCTATTAATGGCCATATTTAGGGACCAAATTATATATTTCTATTAAATATGTACCACAAAATGAACTTCGGATGGGCAGTGAAAATTTTCGTAGGGCCGGCAATTCAGGCCCGAGCCTAAAGTCCCGCCCAAATAAACCCATAAAAAGTGAATTCGAGCCTAAGAAAATTCTTTTGCAGGCAGCAATCGGGCTTTAAATAGTTAGCTATCTTCTTAACTGGGCAAGGCAAGTAGCCTGCATGCAACCCTTCACTGCATTTATTATTCCTTAAAAAGTAAGGTCAAAGTCCTAATCTATTATTATATATATAGAGAGAGAAAAATCAAAACCCTTTTCACAATGTTCCACACGGTATTTTGTGGGTTTTTTTCTTTTGTCCACTTAACATTTCTTAATTTCTTTTTCTTTTTCATAACTTCATTTTTTTCTTTATAACATATGTACTATATATTGTTTGCTGTAATTTGCGTGGGCGTGCCAGAACCAGCAGTGGTTCGATGTGTGTGTGTGCGTGCAAACTAATTTTCTATCCGCTTGTGTGAGTGATACACAAGGCTTTGATGAATCTGACTTCTAAACAAGGTGACAGTGTATAGTGAGTAGGAAAGTACCCTCACTATAAATTCTCTAGCAGTACTGAAGCGCACAAGCTAAAAAGTGTCAAAGTTTAACAAGTAAACAAATCACAAACGGTTTAATAAAACGAAGATTTTATTAAGTGTTTGGAAAAAATAAAACAAATCTCAAGAACAAACAAGAAAGAACACAAACAGAAAATAACAAAAAAGACAGACCTATTTGCTATGAAGGATAAAAAAACATAAAGACTGGGAGTGCTTTGAATGCTTCGAATGCGCTGTATGAATGTTGTTTCGAGAGTGACGCGGAGTCCTTTGCTTGGATGGCCTGCCTCTTATTTATAACGGCCTTATACAACTTCTACTTGGACAATAATTCCTTGGCTTGCGCCCCAAGTTGCTTAATTGATTGGCTGATTGAAGACCTTCCTTATCTATGACTCAATTGAATCAATCCCTTCAATTTAGGGATCAGACGCCTCAATCCAGCTGGCAACGAACAGATCCTTTCCTAAATGGACTCTTGTTTCCAAAACTCCCCAAAGATGACGACATCCTGCCAGCTGTAGACAACACCACCTTCACCTCAGTCAATCGGCCTCATTACTGATTCTCCTGGATGAATCGGGCTCTATCAGTTTACATGCCCGATTACCTTTCTTTAACCGCCCATGGCCAATTGGACTGTTACTTCCCTCTTTCATTACGTAGTGTCCAATAGGCTTTCCGTCTTACATCATCGAGCTGTCAACGCACTAGGTTATGTTTCCCCAGAACCCGATGATACTTACCCTTATTCAATCTTTCAACCGGGTTCTACTTACCTTACCTAATATCTATCATCGGTCTCCCGGCTATATTCGAGTCTGATGAGTCACTGATTGCTTAGCCCGGTCTCTCCTTCATCTCTTCCACTTAAATCGGGCTCGAAAACATCCTGCCTTGATTGATGTGACGTTTTGAATTTCAAACTGGCCACGCGTCAAGCATGCAGCAACTGTCAGATAATGGAGAATCCCACCAGTCACGCCCCATTTAATACGTCATGATCACAGCCTTGTGGTTTTTAAACAGCCCTTCTTTCAAAGATCCTTCACGCATTTCCATTCTCACTCTCTCTCTACCATTCAAGCAAAACAGAGCTTCTCTCTCTAGACCTCCATTTTTTCCGGCGACTTTTCTCCTCTCCACAGACATGGCTCCTAAAACCGCTCCGGCAACCTCCAAAGGAAAGAAAGCCTTCATGGATGCACCTCTGCCGCAAAACCGCTGTAGAGAGGTTAGGACCCTAGCAAAAGCTCATGCCGCTTACATCTCTACCGATTACCTCACCCCCTACAGCTCCTCTGATGGCTCTCCCGTCGCACCAGGCTTAGGAGCGGCGTTTCTTGGCCACCCTCCGGCTGCTTTTCTCCCATTCCTCCCTCCGATAGAAAATGAAGCATTCCTTCAAGTCCCTGCTCACTGGGGCAAAGTCCAAAGTGCTAACCAGCCTATTCGGGGATGGCCGACCCCTGCCCCAGACTGGGACAAATGGGTGACTAGGGTTTCGGCCTCTAAGTCCGGTGTTTGGAAGCAAAAGGGCATTTATGATGCCATAATGCTCAGTCGGTCTCGAATAGAGATAGACCGACCTCTTCTTCTGTCTGCTTTATTATTTTGGTCTTCTTCTTGCAACGGCTTCCTTTTTCGTTGCGGACCAATGGCTCCCACCGTGAAGGACATAAGCTATCTGCTCGACCTTCACCCCCATGGACAAGAGATCATCCCCGGGCTTGACGTCGGGACGTCCAGCTTTGCCTACCCCCAACAAGAAATTATCAGGGATGTGGCCGTTTTACATAGGCCGATTACAGCCTTTGGAGGCTTTCTAACTGCCTGCATCGGAGCAGACGAGACTGAGGTGTCCGATGCAGAACACACTGCCTTCCTCATCTATTGGCTCAACAAATTTCTCTTCTGCTCGGCCAGCCAAGCCATTACCAAAGAATCCACAACCTTGGCCTTGGCTCTTGCATCAGGGAAGCCTTTGGCCATGGCTACACTTGTTTGGGCGCACCTTGTCTGAGGCATCACGAATTTTTTCCATTCGGGCTTCGGAGTGGTGGGAGCCCAATATGGGTTCTCCAACTCTGGCTACATTCTTATTTCCCGGAGTTTCAACCCACTATCCATCAAGTGGCCGACGTTCCTATCTCTGCTATCCAGTTTATGGACGTAACTCCTTTTTCCCACTCCTTTGAGGAGTGTTTTACTTTCTTCTACGAAGGTTGCTCCCCTCGGGATGTAAACCTCTTTACCCCATTCTTTTCACTTCAATTCTCTTCTTTTCTTCAACTTTCTAATGATCCTTCCAACTGGGGTTCGGGCACCCAGTCCACTTATAATGAAATCCTATCTAGCTACTTAGTAGCTAGAGACATTATTTTTAGTCCGAGCATTCCGTCGGCCAATAATAAATGTGGGGCTGAATATTACTTCGCTCCTTTATATGCCCGTCAATTTGGGCTTACACAACTCGTGCCCGTTCCCCCTGGCATTACTGTCAATGTTGACTGGGTAGAACGCAGCCTCATTGTCAATGACGGTCAGGTGAAGAAAATAAAAGAAAGATCAGACCGGCTCAAAGCGGCGTTCAGCTTCACACCCTTCTCCGCCCGGCCCATAGTGTCAGAGGAGTTCACCCAATGGTGGGGTGAACGGGCACGCAACATATTTCCAGGCACTGCTGCCGAGGCCCTTGTGCCTTTTACTGCATCATCGGCCACTGAAGCCGATGCTCCTGTCCCGACAGCAGCTCCAGTCAGGCGCAAACAAGTAGCCAAGAGACCGGCCAGAAAGTCGGCTCCGGGCAAAGGTCCTTAGAAGAAACAAAAAACAACACCGGCCTCTACTCAGGTTAGACTTTAACATCTTCTAACAGCTAAACCCGATTCTGCTTGTTTGTTGTTCTAATCCTCTGTTTTGCAGCTCGTTGATGAAGACTCAGGAGAGGATCCACTCCCTACTTCAACCCAGACTCTTCCTCATCCAACTCTCCCTGCATCACCGACGTCTGCAGCGGCCTATCTGGAACGGGTAGCCGTGCGGGTGATGCCTCTCCACATCGTGCCTCCTCTAACGCCCTCCAGTGGAGATGAAGACCTTGCACATATCAGCCAAGCTCCTGAGCAAGTTGTCCTATCTTCCAGCACTGAGGGCGCGGCCGATGCTGGAACTACCACAGAGGCAGTTGGGGAAGAAGTGGACCAAACTGTCCCTGCTGAAGTCAGAGCTTTCTCCGGGCAAGGGGAACCTCCTGCAATTATTGGGTCTTCCACTCCCTCAACAATGGAGTCGGTAATGGCCGAGGACAATCCTCTTGAAGTGTCTGCCATTGAGGCTGGAGCTGACAATTCGGGCGCAACCCAAGAGACCGAGGTCTTACCAGTGACAGCGGCCTCAATGAGTCCAGGAGAAGAGACCGGTCACGTTTCTTCCTCCTCAGGGTTGGCTCAATCTCCTTCTCAACCAACTTCTTCGCAACCCAGCGAGGCCGATGTTCGCGAAGCGATTTTGGCCTCACTTAGTCCTCACACCCAGGTATTGCAGTGTTACTTCACTTTAATTTGTACAATTTTTAAAGACCATGTCTGACTGCATTCTCTTGAACAGGACGATCCCACAGGTCCAGTGCCAATCATTCCCTTTCATGACTTCTTCTCGGGCCTGGACCTGGGAGCTTTTGACCTTGGACCCCTGGAGCCCGAAGCGGTCTCACCTTCCCTCCTCCAACAAGCCAAGGACCTACTCTTCGGGCTTACTGACCAGGAACTATCCAACCTTCCTGCTGCTGCTGATCTTGACACAGCCTTGACCACTCTCATGGCCGATCCTTCTCTTTCAGAAGGGCAGCTATCATTACTCCTTGAGATAAAAGAGAGACTCCCCTGCGCCCGTCTTGTAGACCGATCGGCCTTAAAAATTCAGGCTGATGCAGAACTTCATTTAAGCTCACGGCAGAAAGCGTTGAAGTTCTTGGAAGGGGCCAAAGCCAAGTTTGAGGCAGGGAAGGCTTCTCGGACTCAGGTTCTAGCAAGGGACTCTTGGCTGCAGAACCGTATTGTGGCACTAAAGGCTCAGCTTGCCCAATGTGAGGCCGAGGTCGTCACTAACAAAACCGCCCTTGGAAAAATTGATGAAGCATTATCTTCACTTGGCAGCGATGCCCAAAAGTGTAGCGAACAACTGCAAGCCAGTGTTCTGATATCCCGGGCTTGGGCACAAAAGCTAGAAAAGGCCAAACGGGATCGGTCTGGAGCCATCAAAACCTGGGAGGACTTGAAGGCTAAACTTAGGAATTTTGGGTCGGCCTAGAGGCCGACTCCTATTTTGTACTTTGTAAAGAATCTCTTCTTTTCCATCATTTTTGTAAGTAAGCTATGCTCAGCCTATCAATACAAAAATAATGTTTTCTCTAAATCATTCGGGCTCAGGCTCATAATTTATCAACTGATCATATTCCAACCCAGGGTTAGGTTTATAATCCAGATCAATGGTCTCCCATAATGTAGGGTAATAAGACTTTAAATACTGACCATTGATTAAACGGACATGAACAGTTCCATCTAAATCACGAAGCCTGTAGGCACCTCCTCTTTTGACTTGGTGGACGATGAACGGGCCTTCCCAATTGACCGACCATTTACCATAACGATTATCCTTGTCCCCAATTGGTAACACGGCCTTCCATACCAAATCATCAATGCAAAAAGACTTCTCCTTCACCCTCTTATTATAAGCTCGGGCTTCCCGTTGCTTTTGCACTTTTAATGAATCCAAGGCCGTTAACCTCATTTCATCAAGCCCTTCCAATTCAGATATCATAGCCTCTGTATACTCAGCGGGCTCAAGCTGATTCTGCAAAGCCCTTCTAGCCGATCGGACTGTCACTTCCATAGGTAACATAGCGTCATGTCCATAAGTCAGCATGAACGGTGTAACCCCAGTACTTGACCTTTTAGATGTCCGATAGGCCCATAGTGCTTCGGACAAAAGCTTGTCCCACTCCCTTGGATTTTCCACAATCATCTTCTCTATGATCCCCTTGAGGATTTTGTTAGTGGATTCGGCCTGACCATTAGCTTGAGCATAATAGGGCATAGAATACAGAATTTTGATTCTCCTACTTTCTGCAAAAGCCGATGTTTCCGTCCCAATAAACACGGATCCTTGGTCGGCCGTGATTGTTTTCGAAAGGCCGGACCTATGGATAATGTGTTCCTCAATGAATTTGATGACGGTGGCTTGTGTCACCGTTCTACAAGGTATGGCCTCGGCCCACTTGGTAAAGTAGTCCGTAGGCACTATGATGAAACAATGCTGGCCCGATGATGGCGGTAGGACTTTGCCAATTAAATCCATCGCCCATCCTCTAAACGGCCATGGTTTGATTATGGGTTGCAATTCTTTGGCCGGCACATGTTGAATCGGACCATGCTTTTGGCAATCTTGACACCCCTTTGCATAACTGATACAGTCTTTCAACATGCCGGGCCAGTAATAATTGTATCTTCTCAGCAACCACTTCATCTTGGTACCGGCCTGATGTGCCCCACAAATACCTTCATGTACCTCGGCCATAACCTGCATGGCCTACTTTTTCCCTAGACACCTCAAGATTACATCATCACCGATTGGTTTCTTGAATAACTCTCCATCGAGCACAACGAATCGGACAGCAAACAATCTGACTCTTCGGTCTACCCTGACATTTGGGTGATTCAGGTATTCAATGATGGGGATTCTCCAATCGTCATCCTCCATCAAGACCGAATTGGTAGTAGCGTACCAACCTCTCTTCGCAACAGACGGGAGTGATCGGACATGAACAGTGATGAGTTGGTCTTCTGCGCTCTTCTGAGAATGTGAGGCTGATCCTATTTTTGCCAACTTATCGGCCTCAGTATTCGTGGTTCTTAGAATGTAGCTTACACTAATGTCATCAAATGCCTCCATGAGTTGAGTGGCAACTACGTGGAACGGGCATAGCTCCAAACTCCTTATCTGAAACTCCCTGGCTATCTGTCCGATCACCAACCGTGAGTCTCTCTTTATGTGCACGGATGATGCCCCCATCTCAAGGAGTATCTCTAGTCCGATGATAAGCGCTTCGTATTCGGCCTAATTGTGAGTGCATTTGAAATTGAGCCGAAATGACATTTTGGTCTTTTTATACTTAGGTGATACAATCACCACACCTGTCCCAGCACCCCCTGCGTTTTTGGAATCGTCAAAGATCAACGTCCATGGGACTAAGGACGTGCTCAGGACTTTGGGTGTTGAAGGCAGTTCCCCCAAATCGGTAGGATCTGGGTGATCAGCCAAGAAATTGGCTATGGCCTGGCCTTTCACCGATTGCTGCGATCGGTATTGGATAGCAAATTCCATTAAGGCCAAGGTCCATTTCCCAATTCGGCCTCTCATAATCGGTCTTGACAACATATATTTTATCACATCAGTTTGACATATTATGTAAGTTGAAACAGGAAGCATATATGTTCTTAACTTTTGTGAAGAAAAATACAATGCCAAGCATAACTTCTCAATCGGCGCATAGCGCTGCTCGATTGGAGTCAAAATTCTACTTAAATAATAAACGGTCTGCTCGTTGCCTTGCTCATTATCTTGAGCTAGCATACTTCCTATAGAGAAGTCAGAGGCCGATATATACAATTTTAGGTGCCTACCCTTCTTGGGTGGCATTAACACTGGAGGAGTAGACAAATACTGTTTGATTCCTTCAAAGGCTTGTTGATGGCTGTCTTCCCACTTGAAGTCTTCATCGGTCTTGATCTTCAATAGTGGGGTCCATACTTGGGTCTTCCCTGCACAATTTGATATAAACCTTCTTAAGAAATTGATCTGCCCGAGCAATCTCTGAAGCTCTTTCTTATTAGCAAGTGGCTTTGCTGCCTGGATAGCCCGAGCCTTATTTTTGTCAATCTCTATCCCCCTTTGATGTACTAAGAAACCTAAGAAGTTCCCGGTTGTAATGCCGAATGCACATTTGAGAGGGTTCATCTTTAGTCTGTGAGCCCGCATCCTTTCAAATGCTTTTTCCAAGTCCCTCAGATGATCGACATTATCCTCCGACTTCACCACCACATCATCTATGTAAACCTCCATGAACTGTCTGATCATGTCATGGAAGATTGAATTCATTGCCCGTTGATAAGTGGCTCCCGCGTTCTTCAGCCCGAAAGGCATGATAACCCACTCAAAGGTTCCAATTGCCCCCGGGCACCGAAAAGCAGTCTTCGGGACATCCTCTTCGGTGATGTAAATCTGGTTATACCCCGAGTGTCCGTCCATGAATGACAAAATTTTATGTTTAGCGGCCGAATCGATTAACTGATCGGCCATAGGTATGGGATACTCATCTTTTGGGGTAGCTAAGTTTAAGTTTCTAAAGTCAATGCAGACCCTCAGCTTCCCATTCTTCTTTACCATTGGGACAACATTCGAGACCCATTCAACATATCGGGCTGTCCGAATGAATCCAGCATCCAGTAATCTCTCGATTTCTTCTTTCACCTTCAGTGTTACTTCTGGTGACATACGTCGAGGCAGCTCCTTATACGGTCTGAACCCCGATTTAATTGGCAATCGGTGTTCAACCAGTTCTCTTGATAAACCTGGCATTTCATCATATTCCCATGCAAAACAATCTTTGTACTTGTGAAGGAGTGCAATCAATTCGGCCTGATACTGAGAATCAAGCATCTGACTTACATAGGTAGGTTTGTGCTCCCCTTCCTTGCCTAGGTTGACTTCCAAGAGAGGGTCTTGGACATCGGCCTTTAAATCATCAAGTTTTGCCGTGGCCGTTTCCAGCTCGTCAATCTGAATCTCTTCTTCCCTCGGTGCTTCTTCTTCATAGATACAATCAGCCAGATTGATCATTCCATCACAAGGACCGATTTCCAATCTTCTGTCGGCCAGAAATGCACACCATCTGGCCATGCTGGCCCTTAAGGCCTGCAGCTTCCGTTCTTCAATTATCGGAGTCCCCATGGACATCTTCTTGTTCAACGATCTCAATCGGCCTTGATTCTTCTGTCCGGCTGAGATTATGAAAATATGCTTTAATGTCCGACGAACTCCCTTTAAGGAAGGTCGCTGAATTTGGTCTTCCCATTTTGTTGCGCCCCAGCAACTTAACTGGCCCGATGTCATCTTCGTACAAGACTGCATCGGCTGTCTGCACCCTGGCTACAAAGGGCTTGGTGTCTGCCCCAACCACTTCCACCTCATCATCTCTCCAGAAAATCAACAACTGATGAAGTGTGGAGGGAATGCAATAATTGGGGTGTATCCAGTCTCGGCCTAATAAAGCATTATATGCCGCTGAAGTTTCTACTATGAAAAAAGCAGTCATGACCGTTTTACTGCCAACGGTCAGTTCAAGGGGTAAGATACCCTTAGTCCTTGAAGGTGCCCCCGTGAAGCTTTGGACATTCATCTCGGTGGGAATTAGCTCCGACTCGGACTTCTGCAGGATCCTCAACAGTATTTGAGGCATGATGTTAATGGTAGACCCTCCATCAACAAGGATCCTATTTATTGGGACGCCTTCGATATGTCCTTTCACATACAAAGGCTTCAGATGTTGGGACATCTAGCGTGTTGGCTTTTCAAACACTACTTTAACTGGTCCAGTCTTCACTCCATCCTCAGTCTGCTGCCCTTTCGGCCTTAAGATGGTGATTTTAGGCCGATCGGTCTGCGAATCGGTGGTGTCTACATTTTTGCTCGTACCTTCCACCACTTTAGGCTTAACGGTCTCTCCCCCATTCTAAAAGATTTCTTCCAACACGGCTGAGTCCTTAGCTAGGCCTTCTACCACATCCCCCTCCATGGCCGATGGCTGGTCTGGCTTGGCCATGAAGGACATGGGTAGCGTAAACACCATGTTGGATGACAAGCCTAATGGGATAGTTCCGAAATGTATTGGCAAAAAACTTGAGTCCGACAGATCTCCATCGGACTCAATCATCTTGTCTGAGGTAACTCTACCTTCTTCCTGCGATCTTTCCTGTCGGACTCTTTCCCTTTGGTGCTCAATGACAACGCGCATCGCCCTCGTGGAGAGTCCTTGGTTATCAGACACCTTGAGCTCTGTGGGAGCAGGAGGGTTTCTAGCCTGATTCTTCAAGAACTGACGCTCTCGCTCGGCCTGTCTCATTCTCTGATAACTCCTTTTCTGAGACTTACTGTATTGTGGCCATGCTGGAAATTAAGAGTGCTCAGCTCTGTGCCACTTTTGATCTTGTACCCGAGGTAGTAGCACCATCCTCGGGCCCCTGCCAGAGGTTGTTGCTTGCATCTGAGACCTTGGGACTGTCTGGGAACTCCTTGCCCCCAGTCGACTGGATTAGCTTTGGCCGGTTCGCTGCACCAATGGATGTTTTTCCCGCCACTCGGGCTTGGCCTGACCTTGCCATGGTATTGACAATCTCTTATGTACGGACCTTCTCGGGCTTGATTCCCGATGTTCATAACTTCTCGGCCTCTTGCTCGGGCTCGAGACTTCCTTCTTGACGTCAGCCTTACACCTCGGGCAAAGGCCTTGTTCGATGATCTCCAGTTGTCGGCGTAGATCAACTACCAAATTGTCTGTGCTAGATCTTGCCGTTTCTTCCTCGGCCTTTTGGGCTTCTGCCTTGCGTTATTGATAGCTCTTTTGGAGGTCATGTTTTGTCACCTTCGGCCCATCAGTAGCCGAAATAGCAATTTGCTTACCCTCCCTTTGTTTCGGCACAACCTCTCCGTCAGACAAGTCTATCTTTGGTCTCGGCCTTGAAAGCTTGGTTAGATCGGGCATCACCATGTTAGTGCCCGTAATCTGAGGAAAAGGATTTGAATCGATCCCCATAGCTTTGTCCGAGAATTTGAAGACTCCCTTCTCCACGTTTTCCTGTATAAAATTGCAAAAAACAATACAATTGTTAGTAGAATGCTTCCAAGAATTATGCCATTTATAGTATTCTTTATTTTTCATGTCATCGGCTTTTGGTATCCGATGACCTTCACTTAGCTTGATCACTTTATCAGCCAACAAGGCATCAAATATTTGATCAGCCATAGTTATATCAAAAGTGTAGTTTTTTCCCGCCTCGAACGCCATTTTCTTTGCAGCGACGTTATTATTTACAGGCTTATTCAAGGCGTTACATACGACTGGCCATTTGTAGATCAGCTCAGCCATATCGCTTTCTACTTCAAGGTCACATTCTGCCAAGTGGACCTCGTAATTGGGGTCTTTATAATATGTTCCCTTGGAGGAGTTCTTCTTCTCCTGCTCATCCAAGAGAATACGCTCATAACGACCGGCCCGTGTAGCAAGCTCGAATAAGTCACGGAAGTCAGTTCCCTCAAACCTCTTGCAAAGTTCAAAGGACATGTCACCCATGGCCATCTTTGCATACTCCTCCTCGGGCAAAACTGTTTTACACCGATATTTTGCCTTTCGGAAATGGGCTATGTAGGTTTCCACGGTCTCCCCTACTAACTGCATCATCCTGGATAAATCTGCCAGTGATGTCTCGGGCTCAGTCCTATACAACTGGCCATGAAATAGTTCTTCCATCCCTTGCCAAGTTAACACCGAATTGGCTGGGAGGTTAACATCCCATAAAAACGCCATGCCCGTTAGCGAGTTTGGGAATAGTCTCAATTTTAATGGGTCACTGTGACCCACATGGCCGCATTGAACAATGAAACGGCCAATATGCTCAATAGAGGACTGTTCACTCTCTCCAGAGAATAGAGTGAAATTCGGTACCTTGTACCCCTGAGGAAATATGACTTGGTCAATTTCAGGGGGTATGGCCGTCTGTAAGTCGGCCTTTCCAGTCTTCGCATAAACGGGCCATACTCCTCGTGTATGGCCGCTACCAGTTCCTCCCTATTGATGGGTTGGGCTACGGGCTGAACATTCCTTACCGGGGGTACCAACGGTGGCGGTCCGTGCTGTTGGTTGTTGCTCTGATGAGTCCAAAACCCACCATTGTTCCTTTACCCCCCATGGCCGTGGCCTAGGGGCTGTGAGTGGCCGACTGAACTGTCAGTGTAGCCTGTAGATCTACCAAAACCTGGAGTCGCCGATCCGTTGGGATCGGTAACTGCTGAACCGCTTGCCATACCGGCCTGCGACTCAGACTGCCTGCCTGAGCCATTACCGTCCCTTAGGTTTGGACATACATAAGGCGTGTCTTTCGGCTTATCGGACTCAAGCAAAGTGCACGAGCCCGATCCGTTGACCTGTTCTTTGTTGCTTCCAGCCTTATAGGTTTCAAGCAGCCTTCCGATTGCTTCCGTCAGGCGGTCCAACTTTATATGGGTGGTCCTGGTTTCTAGGACCAATTCAGCCTGACTCTTATGAACATCGGCCGTTTGGTTCATGACCGATTTAAGATTGCCCATTGAGCCTATGAGCGCGTTGTATTCCTGCCATATGGGCTCTACGTTGGCTCTCATGGCTTCTGAAATTGCCTCAAGAATGACGCTGCCATCTTGGGGAGAATGGCCGGTGCTCTCCTCCTGAGGTGGGTCCGTGGGTTGATCGTCCTAGCCATTCTTCGTCATCTTATCTTTCTTCGGAGGCATGATTTGACACTGTTGGTCCCACCGGGCGTGCCAAAAATGTTTGCTGTAATTTGTGCGAGCGTGCCAGAACCAGCAGTGGTTCGATGTGTGTTTGTACATGTAAACTAATTTTCTATCCGCTTGTGTGAGTGATACACAAGGCTTTGATGAATCTGACTTGTAAACAAGGTGACTGTGTATAGTGAGTAGGAAAGTACCCTCACTGTAAATTCTCTAGCAGTACTGAAGCACACAAGCTAAAAAGTGTCAAAGTTTAACAGGTAAACAAATCACAAACGGTTTAATAAAACGAAGATTTTATTAAGTGTTTGGAAAAAATAAAATCTCAAGAACAAACAAGAAAGAACACAAATAGAAAATAACAAAAAGGACAGACCTATTTGCTATGAAGGCTAAAAAACATAAAGACTGGGAGTGCTTTGAATGCTTTGAATGCTTCGAATGCGCTGTATGAATGCTGTTTCGAGAGTGACGTGGAGTCCTTTGCTTGGATGGCCTGCCTCTTATTTATAGCGGCCTTATACAACTTCTATTTGGACAATAATTCCTTGGCTTGCACCCCAAGTTGCTTAATTGATTGGCTGATTGAAGACCTTCCTTATCTATGACTCAATTGAATCAATCCCTTCAATTTAGGGATCAGACGCCTCAATCCAGCTGGCAACGAACAGATCCTTTCCTAAACGGACTCTTGTTTCCAAAACTCCCCAAAGATGACGACATCCTGCTAGCTGTAGACAACACCACCTTCACCTTAGTCAATCAGCCTCATTACTGATTCTCCTGGATGAATCGGGCTCTATCAGTTTACATGCCCGATTACCTTTCTTTAACCGCCCATGGCCAATTGGACTGTAACTTCCCTCTTTCATTACGTAGTATCCGATAGGCTTTCCGTCTTACATCATCGGGCTGTCAACGCACTAGGTTATGTTTCCCCAGAGCCCGATGATACTTACCCTTATTCAATCTTTCAACCGGGCTCTACTTACCTTACCTAATATCTATCATCGATCTCCCGGCTATATCCGAGTCCGATGAGTCACTGATTGCTTAGCCCGGTCTCTCCTTCATCTCTTCCACTTAAATCGGGCTCGAAAACCATTGACGGTTTTTGGGTGCAAACATATATATATATAATATAATATAAATAAAAGCGTGAGTTCCCTTGGGAACCTCGCAATTTTGCAATTAGAATGTCCAATTTGGGCATTTCTCAACGTGTTTTGTCCATTCTTGTAATTTTGACCATGCAAATTGAATGGCAATCTTTTATGACACGTTAGGTCATTACAATTGCTATGAAAACAGCAATGCTATTTTCAGGCGCGAGTAACCTTTGGGTCATAAGAGTTACACAAAAAGAGTATACATAAATTTTTTTGTGTCTATCTCTGTCTTGGTGGGTCCACTTACACTGTGGGGTCTATTGACACAGTGGCGTTCATAGAGGAGAGATAGACACATTGTAGTTTATATCTACTCTTTTTGTGTAATACTTATATATGTGCCCAAAGAGCTACTCTTTCGGGCGCACCATTTTCGTGCCTAAAAGACGTTCCATTTCTTTGAACAAAAATGCTGTTCCTTTATTCTTGTGGGTCCTATGTACGACTCATGTGGATCAGGATTGTTAGGTGTGGAATTTGATGTGAAATTTGATGTGGGTGTAGCGTTACTCTTCTTTGAAACATTGGCACATTTACTTCCTGGCTGATTAGTATTACATCTAAATATTACATTTATGACGATAAAGGTTTTTAAATTATGAAAAAGAAAATTAAATTGTACATAGAATTGCGACTGACGAGTTGTGTGCACAAAAATTTATTACATATAAGGCAACAAAATCTTTAAAATTATGGAGAAGTAAATTGTAAACACAAAATTTTAAGATGTAATTGGGGTTTAGTCTATTTTAGATTACGTTTAAGCATTAGGTCCAATAGCAAAAAACAATTTAGTGAAAGGTCTCTCACATTTAAAACTACCAAAAATATCCCAACGATTGCTCGAAATATAATTAAAGTTGCCATGTGGCATAACCCATATATTGTAATAAGGCATCCTATGCAAAAATAGAGAGGGTTTTGTTCTACAACCTACAGTAATTATAAAATGAAAAATCCATTTTAATAGTGTTAGTGACAAAATTAAGGCAATCTTTTTTCCTTTTTTTTTTTTGGATAGATGGGAACAAGGGTTTCGAAGACTCACCATGTGGGTGGGGATGTTGGACTTTTGCCACCAGCGTAGAAATGTTGTTCTAAGGCAATCTTTTTAATTGTCTTCATACCTTCTTTTCAAATGTGTAATGACCTAATAAATTTATGATGCATTTATCTCTCCCTCTTGTGGGTGCCAGGCATAACACCTGGAGGTGAGAACTCAAATCGAATAAAACGATTTGAAAGGGTAATAGAAGAGTTCAAATAGGTGAAATGCATGAGGTCAAGGAAAGACCAGTGCAACCAAATCCGAATCTGAGGGAAGTGATTGTTACCATCTCACAATTCCACAAGTAAAACCCGACAATATTCTATAGGGAAGCATATCCAATGAAAGCAAATTTTTGGAATTCTGATATGGAGAAGATTTTCAGAGTGCTACCATGTCCGGAAGAACAAAAAGTGATATTTACAGCTGACACATTTAAAGATGATGCGCACTATTGGTGGTGTACTGTAACACTAGCCCATTTACATGTTTTTATCTATGTATGGATGTATTTTCGTATTTTTGTATCTGTATGTGTAAGATAAGATTGTTTATGAATGAGTTTTGATGATAGTTAAAATGTATGTTTATTCCTAAACCTTTGAACCATTTAAACAATGGAAGGAAAGCTGAAGTAGGAGCCCCGAACGCTCGAGGCACTAGAGCGCTCAAGCTAAAAAGGGGTAAAATGACTGTTTTGCCCCTGGGGTCTCAAAGCTCTATAAATACCTAAGCTCCTCCAGTATTTGTACATTTATAAACTCTGTTTTACTGAGAACTTAAGAGAGAGGGAGTTTGAGAGTTCATACACAATCATACACACATTCATGCTTGCATGGCTTCCAATTCATGATCCATGAACCTCCTACACACACAAACACTTGTATTACAACTATCTTGAAGTTCTGGAGCTGAGTTCTTGAGGATCAAAGTGCATGAGGAGAAGTTTGGGAGTCTTGAAGCTTGCTAGACTTGTATTGGAGCTTGATAAAGCATATACATCACACATTTTCTTCAAATTTCATCATCTAGTTCATCTACACTATTGGTTAGTATACTTACTCAGTCAAAATCATGTTTTCTCAAGTTTAATTCATAATCTAGACTCATGCATGTGACAAGCATAAAGATCTAAGATGATATTTAAGTTGTTAAAACTGTCACTATTCTGAACTCTCAAACCCGAGCGATCGAACCAAGCGCGAGCACTAGAGCCTAACCAACAGGCCGAGCCTGAGCGCTCGAGAGGCGCGAGCGTATGAGTTCAGTAGTGTAATACCCTGTATTTTTGTAATGTATAAATAAGACCTTGTATGCTTCTTGTAATACTTGTATGAGTTTTCCCTTGCCTTTGGTATAATTTGGATACCAATCAATTGGCAAGCTTACCAATCGATTGCCGATACCAATCGATTGCCACTTATACCAATCGATTGGAGCATTTATACCTAATACCAATCGATTGCCATTTATGCCAATCGATTGGCAGCAGCTGCGAAGATTCTCTTGCCTTGGCTGGGGAAAGGCCTCGTGAACACTTATCCCCTATGTATGTGACCTTT
Source organism: Hydrangea macrophylla (assembly GCA_033977485.1). NCBI lineage: Eukaryota > Viridiplantae > Streptophyta > Magnoliopsida > Cornales > Hydrangeaceae > Hydrangea > Hydrangea macrophylla. The sequence goes on along the minus strand of CM066998.1, from coordinate 6,199,060 downwards.
TCCTGCATTTTTCCTTTTCAGAAAATCAGAGAAAGGGAGAGGGAGGGGGAGTGTTTGTGTGTGTAATATATATACACTCATATATATATATCTATATACACACATATATATATCTATACACTCACACACACACTCACATGGATTGAGAAGAAGAAGACCAGAGAAGAAGAGGAGAAAGAAAGAAGAAAAGAGAAGAAGAAGAAGAGAGATAGGTAGAGAAGACAGAGGAGAGAGAGAGAGGAGCCACCATTGAAGCTCCAAGCTTTAATACACACAACTAAACACACCCTTGAATCCTAAGGTGAGTTTTAAACTCACTTGGTGATGAATTATTGATGTTAAAGCACGTTTGAATAAAGAAATGGGGCTGAAATGATGATTTTCTCGTATTTATTCATGTTGGACAGTCTTCACTGTGAAGAAAACGAAGTCCTAATCGATTGGACTTTTCCCAATCGATTGATATCCCAATCGATTGCCAATATTAGCAATCGATTGGCATATGATCCAATTGATTGGACCTTTTACCAATCAATTGTAACTATTTTTATACCAATCGATTGAACCCATGTCCCAATCGATTGGCAGTTGTAGAATGTTGATGATGATGCCGAAAATTGGTAAGAAGGATCGAAAGAGAGAAAAAGATACAAGCAAGTTATATGTGGTTTGACCCCGTTAACAAGGTGACCTACGTCCACGGTTGCGTTTGTGCGCATTCACTAGCAGATCACCGGCGGGCCTGGTGAGCCAACAAAGAGGGGCGGCACTACCAATAATACTGGTTGGGTATATGTGTACAATGGTGAATTCTGTGTTCTATGCTTGTTAGCTAGAGAGTTCTTCGGGGGTCCCTGTAGATAGGGTAGGTGGGCTCTTTTATAGGTGCAAGGGTCCACCCATACATGGTAAGCTAGTCAGATTAGGAAGCTTAATCTGATTACAATTGATTTGCATGATTTGGGGAGACTTTCCTAAGCGGTTTAGGAAACTACCACATTCCCTCTCGCAGTAATGCAGCTGGTTAAGGAAACTGCTGTTTAGGCCAGGCCCACGGGATGCCGCGACCTTTCATGCCCGGCCCATTGGCACGAACCGGGCAATCCTGACGAACACCTCGGGATCGCTGGGCTATTGGCGCCGTTACCGAAGTAACCAGCACCTCCCGGTGACATGGCAGACTGACTTCATGACTGGATAATCTTGGACATATCAATTGCCCCCCATTTTCGGAACTGACTGGATGCTTCATCGGGTGAGGATCGAAAATCAGTATCGCCTTGGAAACCGTCCAGATACCCTCCGGGAATGCTGCCCAGGAAGGGACCCACCTTCCAGATCACCCGGTGGAATAACCGACCGGTACAAAGAGGAGCCCGACTGTTGGTGTTGCCACGTGTCAGGGAGTAGTTGGCCTGGTCAGGATCCATCAAAGTTGGTTCGAAGGTAACCAAAAAATTGCGTGGTAATCGGCCCGCCACGTCATGCATTTAATGCGCGCGCTTTTTGAGACGACCCTTAACTTGCCTGAGGTGACAGCTGTCGGATGGTTTTTGGTGGGAAATCTTCTGAGCCGTTGGATCTAATTGATCTGGACCGCCCGTTATTCCTATATAAGGAACACTTGATCATTCCTTCAATTCCTGCTGCCAAGTGATAGAGATTACCGAGTAGTTTGAGAGCGAACAAGATCCCGGGCAAGATTCCCGACCCCTTTTCTGCGCTAAACTTTGTAAGTCTCTCCTTTCTGTCTTCAGTTCTTCACTCTCTTCTTCATTTCTGAGTGAACCTGGAGGGAGCGAACCCACTTATGTCAGAACGGCCGTGGGATTTTTTTTTCTTAGGTTCTGTTATTTCTTCCAATCAGGAGGTACTTTAGGGCAACTGGACCGAACAGGTGTTCCCGGGAGAATCTTGAGAGAGTGTTACTTTTTGTCCAGAGTCTTGTACGACCTACCCTTAAGGTTATTAGATCTGCCCCCCGTGTATCTCAGGCTTGGAGTCCTTGACCCATTTTTAGGTCGCCGTTGCCTCCTAGGTCCACCGTAGACTCAGATATGTGCCACTCTGACTTCAACTTGTCATCCCGATCGGAAGACGAGCAGTCACGATCGGGAACCCTGAGCACAAGCCTAGACCCTCCTTCCTTGGCCCCCTCTGGTCAGCACAGTGAAGGAAGGATCCCTGCCCGAGCATCTCACGAGGAAACGTGCCGGGGCTCTCCTGTGGCCTCGGTGTCTCGGGGGTCAGGTGACGAAGGGTCTGTACTGAACAATCCCGGCGTCGTCTTTGCCTGCTAGTCGATCATCAGCACCCTGCGTGTCCCTAATTTGGGTCGGGTTAGGGAGAGATACTATATTCCCGGCCCTTTCTCTCTGTCGGTCCACAACGGCGGGGCTCACTTCCACAAATCGGGCTTCGTTACCTTATACGAAGATGCCTTTATGGCAGGCCTTCACCTACTGCTCCATCCTATTGCCCGGGATGCACTCATCTACCTCGGGATCTCCCCAGGGCAGCTCACCCTGAACGGTTGGCATTATCTGATGGGGTCCATCTCCTTGTGGCCCCAAGTCCTCGGGTACGAGCTTACCCTGCAGGAGTTCTTTTGAACCCACAAGCCGTTCTAAATTCACGGGGAGTCCGGCTTCTTCTTGCTTGGGGCCAGGCAAGAGCGGAAGATGATAGTCAACTGCCCGAGTAATAATAAGGGGTGGAAGAAGAAATTCTTCCAAGTATCTACCTTGGGGCTATGTGAAAAGGCACCGGGTGTGCAGTTGAGGACCTCCTGGGCGGGGAAGTTGAGGAGTAAGCCCAATCACTTTCCTTTCATGATTAGTCTCTTTGTTTTACCACGACTAACCCATTTGTATTTTTGCTTTGCAGTGGGGTCAGTTGACTCCCCTAGTTTTCCCGATGAGTGCCAAGCGAGGATCTTGTCTTTGGTGGAGGACCCGACCGACATCAATAAGGTGCTGACCCGGTTGGGAAACCCGAAGGTTCCTTACGAGCCCAAGCATCGCTTCAAAGCTCCCATATTCCCGGCGATTATTCCTGGTAAATTCCGTTACTTGACTTTCCGATTATTATTTTTTTTGGCACTTTGCTGAGCTCCCATGCGCTCTTCCCCGGTTTTACAGAAATGGCTCCCAAGAGTGCGGCAGCTCTGAAGGAAAAGGAGGCGGCCCTGATGGCTCAGGCCAGCCAGAAGAGGAAGAAGCAAGACCCCACTGAGGGCTAGCCCCTCAAAAGGATCTCTCGGGGGATCTCGATTCGGGTAGAGAGGGGGGCTATTGCGACCTCGACGCCGGGTGTTACAATCGTCGCACCATCACCTCTTCCTCTCACCTCCAAGCCATCCGGGGTCTCATTCCCTAGCATGGAGGAGACGGCTCACGCGGGTCCCTCCTCGAGGCCGGCAGTCGAGACGGTAGATGACGTTCGCAGAAGGGTCTGGCCTGGGCTGCTGTAGAGTCAGGTAGACAAATGCACTCTGCTGAGTCCCGAGGCCATAATCGGTTGGCTCTACAGCATAAGCCACATGGTAAGTCATTCTGTAACATGAGCATTAGCCATTCTTCCATATGTACACTGATATTGTTTTGATCTTGCAGGTTGGCTGCATTGCAGCAGGGGCTGAAGCTACCCTTCTCGGTGTCGCCGAGAGGTTGGCCGCTGCGGAGGACAGCTTGTCGGTAGAGAAGGCTACCCGAGAGTCTACGGAGTTTGCTCTCTCCGTGGAGCTGGGGGAGACCCGCGACTCCCTCTTAACTGAGCGGGCTGCTCGAAAGGTTGCAGAGATGAAAGCTACAACCGCGAAAGCTGGGAGGATCACTGCCGAGAAAGACCTGGCGGCCATGACGGCTACACTTTCTAAGCTCGCTGCCGCTCGGGACTCTGAAGCCAAGGACACCGAGGAGGAGTTCGATGAAGGATTCCTTACTGGCTGCACTGATGGCTAAGCGGGCTGCTGTTGACCACCCCGACTGGGACCTGTCTATCTACTCGTGGGCAGAGTCCAGTTACTGGAAGGAGGGCCAAGCTGACGCCGAGGTCGTTGCTGAAGCTGCACCGATCGAGGACCCCGTTGTGGAAGAGCAGGCCGCTGGGGAGGAAGAGTTGGTCCTCGTGGACAACCCATGACCTCTAGGTGTGTTTTCATTTTTTTGTTTTTCTTTTTTGGGTAAGGCTACTATAATTCCCCCCAGCCAGTGTACATATTTTTGTAATTAATGAAAAGGCCCTCGAGGCCAATTTTCTTTCCATTAACTGCTTACTATTGTCTGCACTTTGCCTGTTTGTGATTGCTAGTATCCGCCCGATTTTTAGTCGACCTAAGCCCCTGCCTTAGCAAATGGTTTAGGACCGTAACCAGTAGAACTCCTGGTCTTCTCGACCTGTTTTAAAGGTAATTGCCCAATGTACCATAGGAACTTGTCATGTTTAGCGTCTGGGATGTCCCGGTGTATTATAGGAGTATCCTGTTTTACCATTCGGGATGCCTATCTCTGATCACTGTAAGTATTTAGGAATGTCAGGATTCCAAGTTCTTTTAGTGACCGGTGTGATTTCCTGGTCTGGCCTAATACTCCCCTGCCCCCCAAACATTTTGCTAAGGCGGGAGTGCAGGAGTTAGTGGCCATAGGAAACTGACCTGAAACATGGGTGGTTGCAGGGTCCTTTGAAGCTTGCCACCGTCAGCCACCTAGGGGTTTGCCCCCGTCGTCGGTTGGACCTAAGCAAAGCGTTGTGTAATTTCCTGTCTAGGTCTACTATCCCCTTGCCCCCCGAGCGTCCTATGAAGGCGGGGGCGTGGTGAGGAGTGACCATAGAAAACTGACTTGGAACATGGGTGGTTGCAGGGTCCTTTGAAGCTTGCCATCATTAGCCACCTAGAGGTTTGCCCCCATCGTCGGTTGGACCTAAGCAAAGACGGTGCCTCGGGGGTGACCCCGAGGTCGTTTGTGCCTGGGTTCGGAGCCCGAGGTCTTTTCTGCCTTAGTCGTTAGCCAAGGTCTTTCATGTCTCGGGGTTAGGCCTGAGGACTTTTCTGCATTGCACGGGATACTGACAGGAGTTAATTTGCAAAGTAAACTATTCAATTTTATTTAAAAACAAAAATTTATAGCGATTGCTCAATTAGAGCTACAATGCTAAATTTTTCCCTACCAATGATAAATTGCCCGTGGCCAAGTGTTACTGATAGTACTTGTGGAGGTGCCGCACATTCCAAGGATGAGAGAGATCGTGCCCGTCCAGGCTCTGCAGCTAGTACGTTCCCGGTCGGTTGACCCAGGTTACTTTATACGGGCCTTCCCAGTTTGGCCCCAATTTTCCATGGCTCGGGATTCGGGTGGACTGGTTCACTGCTTTAAGGACAAGATCTCCCACTTGAAAACTGCGATGCTTCACCTTGCTGTTGTAATATTGCGAGACTCGTTGCTTGTAGGATGCCACCTCGAGATAGGCTCGGTCTCTTTTTTCCTCCACCAGATCCAGTTCTGACCAGAGAGCGTCTTCGTCGTCTAGCGCACTGAAATTCGCCACCTGATACGTAGGTAACCCAAGCTCTATGGGGACCACCACCTCGAATCCATAGGTTAAAGAGAACAGCGTCTCACCTGTTGCTGCTCGGGGTGTAGTGCGGTAGGCCCACAAGAGGGTTGGCAGTTCTTCAGCCCTTTGGCGCTTTCAAGCCTTGTTTTGATTGACTGCAAGATTGTATGGTTTGTCACCTCAGCTTGACCATTGGCTTGAGGGTGCTCGGGGGAGGAATAGTGATTGAGTATCCCGTAGCCCGAGTAGAAATTCCTGAAGATAGGGGTGTCGAATTGTCCGCCGTTATCGCTGACCAGGACCCGGGGGATGCCGAACCTACTAAGGATATTCCTTTCCACGAAGCTTTCCATTTTTTGTTCGGTTATTGTTGCCAAGGGCTCGGCCTCTGCCCATTTGGTGAAGTAATCAATGGTGATGACGGTGAACTTGACCTGTCCTTTTCCCATTGGCATAGGACCGACAATGTCAATACCCCACTGGGCGAACGGCCAAGGGCTATGGATTGGTGTCTAAAGCTCTCCCGGTCGGTTAATCATAGGGGAGTATCTTTGACACTTATCCCACCTTCTGACGTACTCTTGAGAATCCCGGGCCATGGTTGGCCAGTAGTAACCTTGCAATAGGGCCTTCCTGGAGAGTTCTCGGCCTCCGATGTGATTCCCGCACACTTCTTCGTGGATTTCAAACAATATTGCTTGGACTTGTGCGGGGTGGACACAGCGGAGGTACGGGATAGAGAATCCCCTCTTGTAGAGGATGCCGTCAACAAGATGGAATTGGGCCGCCTGGTACTTGACCTGGCAGGCCTCTTCTTTCTCGTCTGGTAGCGCACCTGTTGTCAAGAAATCTACGATCGGGTCCATCCAGCTGGGTCTTAGGGTGACCGGATCTACTTCCATGCCTTCTGAGTTCATCACACTTGGCTCGGGTAGATATTCTATCCTTATCCCGGGCAAGTCTGACTCAGAAGATGAGGCAAGGCGGGCCAACCGGTCGGCCCTAGTGTTTTCCTCTCTGGGTATCTGCGTGATGGAAAATCCCCGGAGCTTCTTGGAAATCGCTCGGACCAGGGCCAAGTAGGCTACCATGTTGTCTTCCCTCGCTTCGTACTCTTGGTTGACCTGATTGACCATGAGCTGGGAATCGCTGTATCCTTGGACCTGTTGTGCACTCATAGAAGTGGCCAATTACAATCCGACCAGTAGGGCTTCGTATTCAGCCTCATTGTTAGAGGCACGGAACCCAAACCTTAGCGCGTACTCGAGCTGGATGCCGTCGGGAGTAGTTAGGATGATGCTTGCCCCACTACCTTGTTGATTCGATGAACCGTCCACGTGCAGTACCTAGGTAGGGATGTTAGCCTGTAACCCGGGCAGTAGGGCCGGCGGCTCAAACTCTTCAACCGGGTCTTCTGGATACGTAAACTCAACCAGAAAGTCTGCTACAGCTTGTCCCTTGACGGCCGTCCGAGGTCGGTAGACCACTTCAAATTCGTCCAACTCCAAGGCCCACTTGATGAGCCTCCCGGACGTGCCGGGCCGGCTTAAGATCCTGCGGAGAGGTTGGTCTGTGAGGACCACAATGACATGGGCCTGAAAGTTCAGACGGAGCCTTCGGGCCGAGGTGATGAGGACGAACGCCAGTTTTTCGATACGGGAGTATCTGCTCTCTGCCCGTTGGAGCGCCCTACTAGTATAGTACACTGGGAACTATATCTCGTGCTCTTCTCGAATGAGTGCCGAGCTAACCGCTGAGGGTGACACTACCAAGTATATGAACAATTCTTCCCCCGGCACGTGTATTAAGAGTAGAGGAGGGGACGCCAAGTACTTCTTGAGTTCCTGGAATGCCTCTTCAAACTCTTCTGACCACTGAAACGCCTTGCGGAGGATTTTAAAGAATGGCAGGCACCGATCGGTAGCTCGGGAGACAAATCTGTTCAATGCGGCCCACCCGTTCGGCTAAGCTCTGAACCTCCTTCGTCGATTTGGGCGACCGCATGTTGATGATGGCTTGGATCTTTTTGGGGTGCCTCAATTCCCCATCTATTGACTAGATGGCCCAGAAATTTCCCAGACGAGATGTCGAAGGTGCATTTGGCCGGGTTCAACCTCATCCCGAATTTTCTCAAAATCCTGAAGGCCCCGACCAGATGCTCAAGGTGGTCGGACTCGTCCCGGCTCTTGACCAGCAAATCATCTACGTAAACTTCCATAGACTTCCTGATCAAGTCCTTGAACATGTAGTTGACCAGGCGTTGGTAGGTGGCCCCAGCATTCTTGAGGCCGAATGGCATAACCTTGTAACAATACGTACCCTGGTCAGTGATGAATGCAGTCTTCTCTTCATGCCCAGGGTACATACTGATCTGGTTGTACCCCGAGTAGGCATCCATGAACGAGAGGAGTGAGTGACCGGCCGTGGAATCCACAAGGAGGTCTATCCTGGACAGCGGATAGCAATCCTTGGGGCAGGCCTTGTTGAGGTCGGTGAAGTCCACACACATCCTCCACTTCCAGTTGCTTTTCTTGACGAGAACGACATTAGCTAACCAGTTGGGATAGTGGACCTCTCGGATGGACTTTGCCTTCAGGAGCTTTTCCACCTCTTCGGATACCGTTGTCTGCCTCTCGGGGACCATTCCCCTTCTCTTCTGCTTCACTGGCCGAAAATCTGGGCTGACATTAAGACGATGGGACATTATCCGGGGATCAATCCCGGGCATATCCTCATGACTCCAAGCAAAAATGTCCTGATTTTGCCGCAGGAACTGAGTCAGTTTTTCCTTCAGGCCGGGCTCCAGTAGGGTACCGATGCTGACCGTGCGGTCTGGGTACTCGAGATTCAACATCACTCTTTCCAATTCTTCCACCAGACCCATCGTGTCACTCTGGTCCCGGGGGTCCATCTCCTGGACGTTTAACGTTTCGGTGATAGCCCCTCGGCGCAACGAGCTGACATAGCAACTCCGGGCGGTAGTTTGATCTCCATGCAAGCTTCCGGGTCCCTGAGGAGTTAGGAACTTCACCATTAAGCTGTAAGTGGAGACGACCGCCCTGGCCTTGTTGAGGGTAGGCCTCCCAAGAATGACATTGTAGGCTGACGGGGCTTCCACGATCACAAAATTTGTCAGCACGGAAGCCTGCTGAGGGTAGGTCCCCATGCGAACTGGGAGCTCGATTGTTCCGAGCAGTTGTGTACTGGAGCCATTGAATCCTACCAGGGGGTAGCAACTGGCCGGAGCCGATCCCTGGATATCCCGAGCTGATCAAATGCCGATGTGAACATGATGTTAGATGATTTGCCCGTGTCCACCAGCACCCTCTTGACCATGTAGTTGGCTATAGAAAGCGTCACAACTAGCGGGTAATCATAGGGGCAGTGGACGCCCTGTAAATCGTCTGAGGTGAATGTTAGAACATCAGTTGGCGGGGAGCCAGTGGATTGGACCTGCCAGACATCTGCCCAGGATGCCCGAGCATGCCTCTTCCGTGTCGACTGTGAGTCCCCGTCGCCTGACGTTCCTCTGGAGATCACATTAATTTGACCGAGAGGCTGTATTTGATCAGGAGCTCGGGCTCCTTGCGCAGGCCGTCCATCTGTTGCGACGTACTCTGCAAGATGACCTTGCTCGATCAATTTTTCAATTGCTATCTTTAACTTAAAGCAGTCCTCTGTGTTGTGGCTGTAGTCTCTATGGAAGCGGCAAAACTTGTCCCGATTCCTCTTCCCGGGCGGGGCTTTGAACTTTGCTGGCTACTGAAGCAACCTTTGCGCCTCGGCGGCGTCCATAACTTCTTGTATGGGTCGGGAAAGGGGTGTAAAAGCAATCAAGGGTTGGCCCTGGACATCCTTCTAATCCTGCTTCGGCTTCTTTCCCGGGCCCTTCTCAAATCCTTCACGCTTATGCTTAGCCTTCGGGGATTCGTCTCCCGCCTGGCTGGCGTGCTTCGCTTTCAGGAACTCCTCAGTGTCTATGTACTTACCAACCCTCTCCGAGAGCTCCACCAGGGTTGTCGGTCGGTCACGATGAAACAATGTGGCAACTTTGGTGTGTTGAACTCCCGAACAGCAGGCCATAATTACGGCTGTTTCATTGAGATTGCGGATCTGAAGCCTTTGGTGGTTGAAACAGTCCACATACTCCCTTAGGGACTCCCCCTTGCGCTGCTTGATGCTCAACAGCTGAGTGCCCGATTGTGACCGGTCGAGCATCCCGACAAACTGGCTGATGAACAGCTTGTTGAGGGCTTTGAAGTCATCGACCATCCAGGGCTTTAGAGCATGGAACCACTATGCTGCTAGCCTTTTGAGGGTACTGGGAAAGGCCAAGCACAGTAGCTTGTCCACCGTGGTGACCAGTGCTATCTGAGCCTTATAGGTATGGATGTGGTCCACCAGGCTCCCTGTTCCGTCGTAGGAGCTGAGGCGAGGGGATTTGAACTTCCACGGGATAGGGAACTGCGTCACCCGAGTGGTGTAGGGTGATTCCGTCTCTGTGTTGGTGAGGTCATGGCCGGACTTGCGGCTCAACCTCTCAATCTACTGTTGTAGTTCCTCGAACTGGGCCTTAACATCATCCTGCCCTATTTTTTTCTCTATATCCGAGCGGTAGGTCGGATCGAATGACGAGGCCTCTTCATCAAAGTGCGTCGACCTTGGGGATAGAGCTCGGCTCTAGGACTGAGTAATTGTGTGCCTAAGGTCCCCCTGGCTTCGGGTCGGAGGGTCTTTGGCTGATTCCCGGTCCTTCCGTCCTGGCTCCTCCCCTCTGGCCGCGCGCCGCTAGTTGATGATAGTTCTGGCATCCTCCACCCGGCGAGGATTTGGCCGAGCTCGCCTCTGTGAGCGTCTGGTTGGCTGGCTGCGCTCGCCGTCATCGAGTTGTTCCCAGTCTGGTGGGGACACTGGGGCAGAACAGGCTCGCATTCGTACTCGAGCGGGCTCCTGAACAGGGCGCTTTTCTCGGGCTGATCTTCTGATGCATGACGCTTTTCCTGCCGGGCCAAAAGTGCCTCAATTTGTTCCTACGTTCACCACTGGCCCTCCAAGAGTTGCGCCAGCGCTGCTGTAACAACCCTAATTTTCTAAGTACTTTTTATATTATTATTTTCGAGTATTAGACATTAACTGTGTGTATGTATCTTAGTGACACCTAATAAAAATGTTGAAGTTGCGTATACGAGTAGTTAGTATGTTAAGTAGTGTACTTAACATAGAAATTTATTGCCTGGGGTCATGGGTACCCATTGGGCTAATCATTTGTCACATTAGAATGCATTTTCGGGTCCATATAAAGCCTTTTTGTGAGGCCCTTAGATAAAAAACGGGATTCACATGTTTGTGTGTGTTTTATTTATAAGTGTTGTGTGTGAAATATATATACACATATATTAAACCCTAGCCCCCATTTAACAAAAAAAAAAAGGGAAGAGGAGAGAAGAAACTAGAGAACAGACGTATGTGAGAGAGAGAGAGAGAGATAGAGAGAGGGAGAGAGAGGGAGGAAGGAGAAGAAGAAGAAGAAGAAGAAGAAGAGAGCAAGAGAAGAAAAGAGGAACCTCAACCTTTGGTTTGTGTAATCATCATCAACCTTGAAGCCCTAAATTGGTGAGTTAACTTGTTATTTTCTTTCAATCTCGTTTGATTGAAATTTAAATAGATAGAATATTAAATTAGTATGGTTATGGATTATGAGATTTAAGTTTTTTTTTTTACAATGATTGAAGTTGTGATTTGAGATTTATAGATGAGCATTGAATATGCATTTGAGCAATTATTCAATTTTCGGATTTGGGATTTTCACGGATCAGATTTGAGTAGAAAATTCATAATAAATCATACGTTCCAGTTTTCTTGATTCTGTTCGTGTAGGGCTGTAGGAAACGCAATTCTGGACAACTTTCGTCTAATGGTGTTTTTCCCAATTCTGCACCGTTTGGGCAGAAAATTTATATTGCAGTAGCAGTTTTATGAATGTTAAAATAAGTGTTTTTGCCATATCACATTTTTGTGTGATTTCGTGTTCGTTAATATGAATTAATTTGTTTGTACTTAGGGAGCTATGAGTTCTCATGTATAGTTGAGTTTTCTAAAATTGTGACTGTGCAATTTTGTAAGAGTTATGAATCTGTGTGAACATGTAGCTGTTAATATGATTTTAATGGGAATTTGATTTGAGATATATGAATCTCTTATAAAGTTGAGTTTTGTGAAAAACGTGGATGTATGAACGTTAGAAAAGTCCTTATAGTTCACCACTACTCCTTATAATTTTAGGCGGCGACTTCGTGGATGACCCGTCCTTGTGTGATTAGACGGCGACTACGTGGATGACCCGTCTCTTCATTTTTAAGCCTTATGCCCGGCTTGTTGGTCTATTTCATGTGTATTTAGACATTGTTTTATTGACGTCAAGAACGTAAGGACTAGCCTTTCGGTGGATACTCAAATCCCAGTGATACCCTATGGGAGTTGGGACCGGAGTGGGAGTTAGTATTAGGTTAGGAGACACATGGGATATATGTGTAGGCTGAACCATGGATGGGTGGCCGAGGTGGTGAACATAAGGTGTAATTTGGATCGAAAATTATATGTTTTTTTTTATTTGCGGATTTACAGTTGTAATGTGGTTTATGATTTTCAGTTATATGAAATTATAGGAATTGGTAGTCGTGTAGTTTTCAGGATTTTAAATAATTTCGGTGTTGTGCCCGTTAGCTGAAACCTAACATTCTATGTGTAACGTACCATTTTTGGGAACGTAGTAATTTGATAATTGTTTGCACCTAAAAACCACCGAAGGTTTTCCAGCCCGATTGATATGGGGATATGGGGCTAGAGATAGTCGTGCATGGGCATATTAGAGGCCGGTTGGTCCGGAGTAGGTGATGACATCGGGCTTAGGGGAAGCGTCATCAGAAGTTTAGAGAAGGCAACCCGGATGTTCCATGGGATGGAGCCCGATAGGCAGCATCAGACCCGCATTGGTCTATCGGGCATCAATGGTGGAGGTAATGGAGCAATGACACACGTTGGAGACCGATTGGGACGCCGGGAATGGAGGACTTCATCGGGAATTTGTCAGAACGGGAGCCCGATGGGGAGTTAGGGAACATGAATGTACCGACGATCGGACACCATACCTACGGAAAGTGATAAAGGTGGGTGGGATGAGCCCGATCGGACGTGAGCACCTGGAAAGATGTTATCGGGCATAAAGACATGACAAGACGTTACATGAGTCCGATGAGTCTTCAGTTACAGTCATGAGGCCGATGGGAGTGGAGGCAAGGCGGTTCTGGTGACAGCTGCCATTTGTGACGTCACCCCAGATTTGGGGAAATCCGAGTCCGTTTGGGAAAGAATCTTATCACTAACAGCTGGATTTAGACGAGATGATCCCTGAGATGGTGGGATTGTTTCAATCAAGATAATGATAAGGCAAGGGGGGGAGATAAGGAAGGTTTCTGCTAGCTAACCAATCAATTACATAGCTTAAGGCGCAAGCTAAGGAGTCCTTTCCTAATATCAGAATTCAATCATGGCCGCTATAAATATGGAGGTAGGCCAAGCTGCAAGGACACTCCGCGTCACTCTCGAAAACAGCATTCAACAAAGCATTCAACAGCATTCAAACTTTTGTGTTCTTTCTGCATTCATAGCAAATAGGTCTACCCTCTTTTTGTTATTTTTCTTTTACTGTTTTCATTCTCACGAACGATCAGAGCCTGTTCTGAATCTGTTCTTTGGTTATATTTTCCAAACATTTAATAAAATCTGTATTTTATTAATCGTTTGTGATTGTTTACTTGGTAAACTCATACACTATTTGGCTTGTGCGCTTCAGTACTGCCAAGGGATTTCTAGTGAGGGTACTTTCCTACTCGCCGTACACAATCGTTTAGTTTAGAAGTCAGATCTGAAAGCCTTGAGTATCACTGACTCAAGCATATAGGAAATTAGTTTGCACACACCGAACCACTTTTGGTTCTGGCACGCCCGCGCATAATTACTAGCAAACATTTTGGCACGCTCGGTGGGACCCATAGTGTCAAGTCATGCCGCCAAAGAGGGATAAGCAGACGGGCAAACACGGCCAAGACGAGTCTACCGTTGATCCATCTATGGAGGAAAGCACTGGTCATTCTCCGGACGATGGTGGCGTTACTATCGAAGCAATCTCGGAAACCATGAGAGCCACCGTTGATCCCTTGAGGCAGGACTATAATACCTTGATAGGGTCAATGGCAGACCTCAACAATGTGGTCAAGCAAACTGCCGATATACGCCGGGAACAGTCTGATTTGGTCGTGGAGACTAGGGTTACCCACGTGAAGCTGGACGCCCTGGCTGCTCAGTTACGACAGCTTTGCGCTATTCTTGAGGCCAATAACAACCAAAAGGCCTCGGGATCAGCCTCAGGCTCGGGATCGGGCTCTGGCACGCCGCTTGAGTCCGACAAACAAAAAGACCCACTCTATGTCTGTCCAAACCTAAGGGAGGGTAACATCTCAGGCAAGAAGCCCGAATCACATAACGAAACGGCTAGTGGCGTGGTGGTCACCGATCCCAATGGATCGGCGACGCCGAGCTTTGTCCAGACAGGAGGCCGTGTTGAAACCCAGTTCGACCGTACACCACCTCTAGTTCGCGCTGCTGGGGGGCAAAGAAACAATGGCGGGTTTTGGACCCACCAGATCAATAATAATCAACAGTTGCCGCCTCCACTAATAACCCCGGTAACAGGGGCTCAGCCTGAAGTAATTGCAACGATTGGCCGTAACCCAGAGGTAATCGGCCAACAAATGCCCTCGGGTAACGCTGCTGGGGGGCAAAGGAATAATGATGATTTTTGGCTTCGTCAGGCCAATATCAACCAACAGCAACCACCACCCCCTTAGGTGAATGACCGACCCGCTGCGCAGCCTATTAACAGGGAAGAGTTGGTGGCGGCCATACACGAAGAGTATGGCCCGTTCATGAGAAGGATGGAGAGGCCGACATACCGACGGCCTTACCCGCCTGAAATTGACCAAGTTAATTTCCCACAAGGGTATAAAGTTCCGAATTTTACCCTATTTTCTGGGGAAAGTGATCATACCACGGTAGAGCACATAGGCCAATTCATTGTGCAGTGCGGCCATGCAGGCAATAGCGACCCTTTAAAACTAAGGTTGTTCCCAAACTCGCTCACGGTCATAGCGTTTTTGTGGTATGTCAATCTCCCGGCCAATTCAGTACGAAACTGGCCAGCAATGGAGGAATTGTTTCATGGGCAGTTTTATAGGACTGAGCCCGAGTTATCGTTGGCAGATCTGTCTAGGATGCTCCAACTAGTGGGAGAGACCGTTGAAACATATATAGCCCGATTCAGGAAGGCTAAGTACAGATGTAAGACAATATTGCCCGAAGAAGAATACGCAAAGATGGCTATGGGCGGAATGTCTTTCGAGCTTCGCAAAAAGTTTGAAGGGACTGATTTCCGTGATTTATTCGAGCTGGCTTCAAGGGCCGCCCGTTACGAGCATATCCTACTTGATGAACAGGAAAAGAAGAATTCTTCTAAAGGAACATATTACAAAGATCCCAACTACGAGGTCCATCTAGCAGATTGTGACCTCGAGGCAGAAATCGACATGGCCGAACTAATCTCTAAGCGGCCTATTGTGTGTAATGCCTTGAACAAACCTGTCAATAATAACGCCGCTGCTAAAAAAATGGCGTTCGAGGTAGGAAAAAATTACACGTTTAACATAACAATGGCCGATCAGATTTTTGACGCCCTTTTGGCTGAAAAAGTGATTAGGCTAGGTGAAGGTCATCGGATCCCCAAGGCCGATGACATAAAAAATAAGGAATATTGTAAGTGGCATAATTCCTGGAAACACTCCACTAATAACTGCATTGTTTTTCGTAATGTGATACAGGAGAACGTGGAGAAAGGAGTGTTCAAATTTTCGGACAAAGCTATGGGAGTTGATGCGAATCCGTTCCCACAGATCACTGGAACCAATATGGTAGTGCCCGATTTGACCAAGCTGACATGGCCAAGGGCCAAGGTAGACTTGACCGACAGCGAGAAGGTCCCAAAGCAAAGGGAAGGGAAACAAATTGCCGTTTCGGAAACTGATAGGCCGAAGGTGACTATTCGCGAGCTTCAGAGGACATACCAGGAATGCAAGGAAGCAGAACTAAAGGCTGAGGTCGAGGTAGCCCGATCAACCACAGATAATTTGATCGCAGATTTACGACACCAACTAGAGCTGATAGAACAAGGCCTTTGTCCGAGGTGCAAGGCCGATATTAAGAAAGGGGCCTCCAGCCCAAGCAAAAGGCCTAGAGTTGAGGAACGATGAGAATACAGCCCGAGAAGATTCGTGCATGAGAGGCTTTCCTTTCCCAAACAGGGACGCGTACAGCCCGAGTGGAAGCCAAAGCCGCCGCCAGCAAGCGGTATGCCTAGCTCGAGTCATATGGAAGGAAGGCAATATCGATCACGACCCACAATGAGTGCCTCACAAAGGGTTGAAGCATCGGACATTCGCTCCCGAATGATACTCCCACCAAGAGTGAGTGATGGAAGGTGGTATAGAGCCGAGCATCCAAAATTTCCAGTGATGCCTCAATACAGCAAGTCTCAGAAGAGGAGGTATCAGAGGGTGAGACAGGCCGAGAGGGAACGGCAGCACTCGAAGAAGGGTCGCGTCCAGAATCCTCCAAGGTCCCCTCAGCGTAAGGCCGACAAACAGATAACGGCCATGGAAGAAGATGAGCTCGTTTTCGACAAGAAAGCGGGCAAAGGGGCGATGCATGCCATAGATCGATTAAAGAAACTTTTTGAACAAGAAAAGAAGTGTGAGCCATTGGTTCATCCAATGGAGGATGTCGATGATTATGAAGATGAGGATGATACACCAATTCAATTCGGAACAATCCCGAAAAGTCTATCCTCGAACATGGTGTTTACTCTTCCCATGTCATTCATGGCCAAACCGGATCAGCCAACGGCCATAGAAGGTGACGTAATAGAAGGCCAGACCAAGGAGTCAGCAGTAATAGAAAGTTTATGTTGGGGTGGTGGAAAAACCGTCAGACCCAAGGTGGTAGAGGCTACGAGCAAGAACGTGGATGCTACCGATATACAAACCGATCGGCCTAAGATAACCATCTTGAGGTCGAAAGGGATCCAAACTGAAGAAGGGTTGAAACCAGCGGGACCAGTCAAGGTGGTTTTCGAAAAACCTACCTATCAAATGTCTCAGCACCTGAAGCCGTTGTACGTAAAGGGTCACATTGAGGGGATCCCCGTGAATAGAATATTGATCGATGGGGGATCTACCATCAACATCATGCCCCAAATAATGCTGAGGATTCTTCAAAAATCTGAGTCAGAACTGATTCCGACCGAGATGAATGTTCAGAGCTTCACGGGCACACCATCTAAGACAAAGGGCATCTTGCCTCTTGAGCTGACTGTTGGAACCCAAACGGCCATGACAGCCTTTTTCATCGTTGAGACATCGGCCGCGTACAACGCTTTGCTTGGCCGTGATTGGATCCATCCCAATTACTGCATCCCTTCCACTCTCCATCAATTGTTGATCTTTTGGAGAGATGACGAAGTGGAAGTGGTTGGGGCCGATACAAAGCCATTCGTTGCCCGGGTGCAGACAGCCGATGCAGTATTATACGAAGATGATATCGGACCTATCAAATTACTAGGATGCGGCAAACTGGGTAGACCAAATGCAGCCACATTCCGTAAAGAAATTCTACCAAACTTAAAGTTTGGTTATCACAATCTCAGTCGGACAGAAGAATCAAGGCCGATAGAGATTAATGAACAAGAAGACTTCGATGGATCCACGACCAATTGAAGTAAAAAGACAGCTGGCCCTCAAGGTCAGCATGGCCAGATGGTGCGCATATCTGGCCGATAGGAGATTAGAGATCGGCCCTGTGGACAGAATGATTAATCTGGCCGATTGTATCTATGAAGAAGAAACGCCAATAGAGGAAGAGATTCAAATGGATGAACTCGAAACGGCCACAGCCAAGCTTGATGACTTGAAGGCCGACGTGCAGGATCCACTATTGGAGATCAAACCTAGGCAATGAAGGAGAGCACAAACCCACATATATGAGTCAGGTGCTTGAACCGCGGTTCCAGGCCGAGATCATTACTCTTTTACACAAATACAAGGATTGCTTTGCTTGGGATTACGATGAGATGCCCGGACTATCCAGAGAATTGGTAGAGCACCGATTGCCAATTAAGCCGGGTTTTAGGCCGTTCAAACAGCTCCCACGGCGCATGTCACCTAAAGTCACGATGAAGGTGAAAGAAAAAATTGAGAGACTTTTGGGAGCTGGCTTTATTCGGACAGCCAGGTACGTGGAATGGGTATCAAATGTAGTCCCAGTGGTGAAGAAAAATGGTAAGCTGAGAGTCTGTATTGATTTCAGAAATCTAAACCTAGCTACCCCAAAAGACGAGTACCCTATGCCCATGGCCGATCAATTGATTGATTCGGCCGCCAAACATAAAGTTTTGTCCTTTATGGACGGGCACTCAGGGTACAACCAGATTTACATCGCTGAGCAGGACGTCCCGAAGACAGCTTTCCGGTGCCCGGGGGCAATTGGAACCTTTGAATAGGTTGTCATGCCTTTCGGACTAAAGAACGCTGGAGCCACATATCAGAGGGCGATGAATTCAATCTTCCATGATATGATCGGGCATTTGATGGAGGTTTACATTGATGATGTGGTGGTAAAATCGAGCGACAACGCTGATCACTTGAGAGACTTAGAAAAAGCATTTGAAAGAATGCGGGCTCACAAACTAAAAATGAACCCTCTCAAATGTGCTTTCGGCGTCTCGGCAGGGAACTTCTTAGGATTCCTGGTGCATCAAAGAGGGATAGAGGTGGACAAGAACAAGGCTCGGGCAATACAGGCAGCAAAGCCACCAGCCAATAAGAAAGAGCTTCAAAGGCTGCTTGGGCAGATTAATTTCCTGAGAAGATTCATATCCAACTGTGCAGGAAAGACCCAAGTATGGACCCCACTATTGAAGATCAAGACCGACGAAGAATTCAAGTGGGAAGACAGCCATCAACAGGCCTTTGAGGGAATTAAGCAATATCTGTCAACTTCCCCAGTTTTAATGCCACCCAAGAAGGGTAGGTACCTTAAATTGTATATATCAGCTTCTGACTGCTCTATAGGAAGTATGTTAGCTTAGGATAATGAGCAAGGAAATGAGCAGGCCGTTTATTACTTAAGCAGAATGTTAACTCCAATCGAGCAGCGCTATGCGCCGATTGAGAAATTATGCTTGGCATTGTATTTTTCATCACAGAAGTTAAGAACGTATATGTTGCCCGTTTCTACTTATATTATATGTCAAACCGATGTAATAAAATATATGTTGTCAAGACCAATCATGAGAGGCCGAATTGGAAAATGGACCTTGGCCCTGATGGAATTTGCCATCCAATACCGATCACAGCAATCGGTTAAAGGCCAGGCTATAGCCAATTTCTTGGCTGATCACCCAGATCCAACTGATCGGGGAGAGTTGCTACCAGCACCTAAAGTACTAAACACTTCCTTGGTCCCATGGACATTGATCTTTGATGGGTCCAAAAGTGCAGGGGGTGCTGGGGCAGGTGTGGTCATTGTATCACCCAAGTATAAGAAGACAAAAATGTCATTTCGGCTCGATTTCAAGTGCACAAACAACCAGGCCGAATACGAAGCATTAATTATCGGACTAGAGATACTCCTTGAGTTGGGGGCATCGTCCGTACACATAAAGGGAGACTCAGGGCTGGTGATCGGGCAGATATCAGGAGAGTTCCAGATAAAAAGTTGGGAATTATGCCCGTTTCACTCTGTCGCCACGTAGCTCATGGACGAGTTTGATGATATTAGCGTGAGTTATATCCCTAGGTCTACGAATACCGAGGCCGATAAGCTGGCAAAGGCAGGACTGGCCTCGTCTTCTATAAAGGCTTTGGAAGACCAAGTTATCACGGTTCATGTCCGATTGTTACCTTCAGTTGCAAAGAGAGGTTGGTATACTAGCACTAATTCGGTCTTAATGGAGGACAACGACTGGAGAAGGCCTATCATTGAGTACCTGAATCACCCAAATGTCAGGGCAGACCGGAAAGTTAGATTGTTCGCAGTCCGATTTGTGATACTTGATGGAGAATTGTTTAAAAAGCCCATCGGTGACGACGTGATTTTGAGGTGTTTAGGCAAGAAACAGGCCATGCAGGTTATGGCCGAAGTGCATGAAGGGATCTGTGGGGCTCATCAGGCCGGTACAAAAATGAAATGGTTGCTGAGAAGGTATAACTATTATTGGCCAGGTATGCTGAAGGATTGTATCAGCTATGCAAAGGGATGCCAAGCGTGTCAGAAGCATGGCCCGATCTAGCATGTACCGGCTAAGGAGCTCCAACCAATAATAAAACCATGGTCGTTCAGAGGATGGGCTATGGATCTAATTGGCAAAGTCCTGCCACCATCATCAGGCCAACACTATTTTCATTATAGTGGCGACGGATTACTTCACTAAGTGGGACGAGGCCATACCATGTAAAACGGTGACCCAGGCCACCGTGATAAAATTCATTGAAGAACACATCATACATCGATTCGGCCTGCCAGAATCCATAACGGCCGACCAAGGGTCTGTGTTCACAGGGGCCGAGACGACCGCTTTTGCGGAGAGCAGAGGGATTAAAATTCTCAACTCTACCCCATACTATGCTCAAGCTAACGGTCAGGCCGAGTCAACCAACAAGATCCTTAAGGGGATCGTTGAGAAGATGATCGATGAGAACCCTAGGGAGTGGGACAAGTTATTGTCTGAGGCACTATGGGCCTATCGGACGTCTAAGAGGTCCAGCACCGGAGTCACACCATTCATGTTAACTTACGGGCACGACGCTATGTTACCAATGGAAGTCACCGTCCGATCGGCCAGGAGAGCTTTACAGAACCAGCTTGAGCCCGCAGAATACACAGAGGCTATGATAGTTGAGTTGGAAGGACTTGATGAAACGAGGCTCATGGCCTTAGACTCGTTAAAAGTGCAGAAGCAGCGGGCCGCCCGAGCTTATAACAAGAGGGTGAAAGAGAAATCTTTTAGTACAGAAGACTTGGTATGGAAGGCCGTTTTACCTATCGGGGACAAGGATAATCGGTACGGTAAATGGTCGGTCAACTGGGAGGGTCCTTTCATTATACATCAAGTCAAGAATGGTGGTGCTTACAGACTGCATGATATGGATGGAGGTATTCATCCTAGATTAATAAACGGTCAATACTTGAAGTCTTATTACCCTACCCTGTGGGAAACTATTGATTTGAACTATAAACCAAATCCAGGGTTAGAATACGACCAACTCATTAACTACGACCCTGAGCCCGAGTAACAAAAATATTGTTTGTATTGATAAGGCTGACCACAACTTACTTACAAATATATATGAATAAAAAAAATAAGTACAAAAGAGGAGTCGGCCTCTAGGCCGACCCAAAGTTCCTAAGCTTGGCCCTTAAAGACTCCCAAGCCTTGCTAGCACCAGCCCGATCTTGCTTTGCCTTGTCAAGTTTCTGGGCCCAAGCACGGGATGTCGGTAGGTTGGTCTGTAGTTGGTCACTACACGTTTGGGCATCCACACCAAGCTGGGTCAGGAGTTCGTCAATTTTCACCAAATTGGCATTATTGGTAATGACTTCGTCTTCACATTGCTCCAGTTGAGCCTTAAGTACAGCAATACGCTTGTGCAGCCAAGCGTCCCGTGCTATCACCTGAGCCCGAGAAACCTTCCCAGCTTCAAACTTAGCTTTGGCACCCTCAAGAAACTTCATCGCTTTCTGCCGAGAACCAAGGTGAGCTTCAGTGTCAGTTTGAATCTTGAGGGCCGATTGGTCCAAGAAACAGCAGCTTGGGAGTTTTTCCTGGATTTCCCGGAGCAGGGACAGCTGTCCGGCCGATAGAGCGGGGTCGGCCATAAGAATGTTCAAAGCTACGTCAATATCGGCGATGGTGGGAAGGCTTGGCAAGTCATGTTCAGCGAGTCCGAGCACAAGTTCTCTGGATCGCTGAAGGTGAGTGGGAGACACCGCCTCTGGCTCAGGCGCGCCTAGGTCATACGCTCCAAGGTCTAGGCCGGCAAAGAAGTCGTCGAAGGGAATGAACGGCTCTGGACCGATGGGAGTGACCTGTTCAAGACTAGGGGTCAAAAAAGAGGAAAAGTACATAAGAAAAACTAGAAAGAGGTCTATAATACCTGGACTTGGTGAGATAGTGAGGCCGAGAGCTCTTGACGAATCTCGGGCTCATTTCTCGGTTAAAAAGAAGACGGTTGAGAGGACTGTTGATCGGGTAAATGTGGGGCGGTGATGGTCTCTGCCATCGGGATAACAGTTCCCTCATTGGAAGAGGTCTGAATACCAAGGGTTGAGCCCGATTCGGTAGCTCCAGCCATATCCTCAGCATTGGCAGACGGTGGACCTTCAGGAGGAGGTGACGAAACGGTCTCAACAATTTCCTCCCTAACATTCGAGGCCGACCCCGTGGCTTCTGTGGCATCGGTTCGACCGATAGGAACATCAACCACATTTGGGGCAACCTGTTCAGTTTCTTCCCCTGCCGCCTCCCTAGCAACGTCGTCATCAGACATGCCCTCGCTGCTCGAGGAAAGAATGACTTGTTCAGGGACGTTGCCTCCAACGGGGTTGGTCACGTCCTCGTCAGAAGGGGATAATGGAGGCAGGATATGAAGAGGCATTACCCTCATAGCAGCCCGTTCTAGGTACGCTGCCTGTTGTGTGGGAAAAGTGGGGAGATCAGTTGGGAGAGTTGGTGTTTGTGTTGGTTGAGAGGCTCCACTGGTCAAGATAATGTCCTCCCCAGAATCCTCGTCGACGAGCTGAAGTTAAAAAAAGGGAAATATTAGAATTCTTAAATATCATCGGGCTTTCACATGACACAAGTAAAGAAATTAACCTGCGTGACAGAGGCCGATGCTTGTTTTTTCTTCTTCTGAGCAGGACCTTGGCCCGGCGCTGGTTTGCGAGCCGGTCTCTTGGCTATTTGCTTACGCCGGGTTGGAGCCGCTGTTGGAGCAGGAGCATCGGCCTCTGTGGCCGGTAATACAGCAAACTGTGTGAGGGCCTCAGCGGCGGTACTTTGAAATATTCTGCTTGCCCGATCAGTCCACCACTTTGTGAATGCCTCTGATACCACAGGCCGGGCAGAGAATGGGGTGAAGTTGAAAGCAGCCTTGAGTTTGTCCGACCTGCCTTTGATCTTTTTTACTTGCTCATCGTTGACGATAAGGCCGCGCTCCACCCTGTCAACATTAATAGTGATGCCCGGTGGAACGGGCACCAGCTGAGAAAGCCCGAATTGGCGGGCATACATCGGGGCAAAGTAATATTCGGCCCCGCATTTGTTATTGGCCGAAGGGATTGATGGGCTAAAAATTATGTCTCTAGCCGCCAAGTAGCTAGAGAAGATTTCGTTGTAGGTTTTTTGAGTACCCGGGCCCCAGTTGGCCGGGTCGGTGGAAAGTTGTAAAAAGGAACGAAATTGAAGAGAGAAAAAGGGTATGAAAAGGTTGATAGCCCGAGGGGAGCACCCTTGGTAGAAAAATATAAAACATTCCTCAAAAGAATGGGAGGAAGGTGTCACGTCCACAAATTTTATGGCAGAAATTGGGGTATCGGCCCGTTGAGGGATGGCTGGCTGGAACTCTGGGAAGTAAGAATAGAGCCAGACCTGGAGAATCCAAATCGGGCTTCCCCCAGCCCCAAAACCCGAGTGCACAAAGTCCGTTATGCCACGGACAAGATGGGCCCAGACTAAACTGGCCAAGGCTAGTGGCTTCCCAGAAGCAAGAGCCAAGGCTAGTGTTGTGTACTCCTTGGTGATGGCTTGGCTGGCTGAGCAGAAAAGGTATCTGTTCAACCAGTAGATTAGAAAGGCCGTATGCTCGGCGTCTGAGACTTCGGTGCCATCAGCGCCCATGCAGGCTGTTAAGAAGTTACCAAAGGCCGTAATCGGTCTGTAAGACACGGCCCCGTCCCTCACGGATTCTTGTTGAGGATAGGAAAAGCTGGCAGTGCCCACATCCAGAAAGCCTGGCATGACTTCTTGACCGTGAGGGTGAAGCCCGAGCAAGTAGCTGATGTCCTTGATGGTGGGAGCCATCGGGCCACAGCGGAAGAGGAACCCATTGCACGAGGCCGACCAGAACAGGAGCGCTGCAAAAAAGAGTGGACGGTCTATCTCCAGCTTCGCCCGACTGAGCATAATAGCTTCATATATGCCCGTGCGCTTCCAAAGGCCGATACTCTTGCTACCCATCTGTCCCAATCCGTTGCTGGGGCAGGCCATCCCCTGATGGGGTGTGCTGCAGTCCATGCCTTGTTCCAGTGGGCCGGAAGCTGGAGGAACATTTCGTTGTCTACCGGCGGGAAGAAAGGGAGGAAGTCCACTGGAATGTCACCTTAAAACGCTGCGCCAAGCCCTGGTGCTACCGGAGCACCGTCAGAAGAGCAGTAAGGGGTGAGGTACTCGGTGGAGATGTTAGTGGCGTGGGTTTTTGCGAGGGTCCTGATCTCTCTGCAGCGGTTCCGTGGTGGGGGAGCGTCTACGAACGTCTTCTTACCCTTGGAGGCGGCTGCTGGAGCTATTTTGGGAGCCATTTATGTGACAGGATGGAGTTTGGTGTCGCCGGAAGAGATGAAGTCTAGAGAGAGAGGAGCTCTGGTTTTTTTTAGAAAGAGAAAGCAGAAAGACGCGATTGAGAAGGTGAAGAGATTTTCAAAAATCTGTGCTTTATACGCGTTGCATTTAATGAGGAATGATTAGTGGGATTGTCGATGATCTGACATTGTCTGCATGGGTGACACGTGGTACAAGTTTTAAAATTTAAAATGTCACATCAACCAAGGGCGGGACGTTTGATATGACCTTTTGGGGGGCAATTGCTTGCACCTAAAAACCGCCGAAGGTTTTCCAGCCCGATTGATATGGGGATATGGGCCTAGAGATAGTCGTGCATGGGCATATCAGAGGCCGGTTGGTCCGGAGTAGGTGATGACATCGGGCTTAGGGGAAGCGTCATCAGAAGTTTAGAGAAGGCAACCCGGATGTTCCATGGGATGGAGCCCGATAGGCAGCATCAGACCTGCATTGGTCTATCGGGCATCAATGGTGGAGGTAATGGAGCAATGACACACGTTGGAGACCGATTGGGACGCCGGGAATGGAGGACTTCATCGGGCATTTGTCAGAACGAGAGCCCGATGGGGAGTTAGGGAACATGAATGTACCGACGATCGGACACCATACCTACGGAAGGTGATAAAGGTGGGTGGGATGAGCCCGATCGGACGTGAGCACCTGGAAAGATGTTATCGGGCATAAAGACATGACAAGACGTTACATGAGTCCGATGAGTCTTCAGTCACAGTCATGAGGCCGATGGGAGTGGAGGTAAGGCGGTTCTGGTGACAGCTGCCATTTGTGACGTCACCCCAGATTTGGGGAAATCCGAGTCTGTTTGGGAAAGAATCTTATCACTAACAGCTGGATTTAGACGAGATGATCCCTGAGATGGTGGGATTGTTTCAATCAAGATAATGATAAGGCAAGGGGGGGAGATAAGGAAGGTTTCTGCTAACTAACCAATCAATTACATAGCTTAAGGCGCAAGCTAAGGAGTCCTTTCCTAATATCAGAATTCAATCATGGCCGCTATAAATATGGAGGCAGGCCAAGCTGCAAGGACACTCCGCGTCACTCTCGAAAACAGCATTCAACAAAGCATTCAACAGCATTCAAACTTTTGTGTTCTTTCTGCATTCATAGCAAATAGGTCTACCCTCTTTTTGTTATTTTTCTTTTACTGTTTTCATTCTCACGAACGATCAGAGCCTGTTCTGAATCTGTTCTTTGGTTATATTTTCCAAACATTTAATAAAATCTGTATTTTATTAATCGTTTGTGATTGTTTACTTGGTAAACTCATACACTATTTGGCTTGTGCGCTTCAGTACTGCCAAGGGATTTCTAGTGAGGGTACTTTCCTACTCGCCGTACACAATCGTTTAGTTTAGAAGTCAGATCTGAAAGCCTTGAGTATCACTGACTCAAGCATATAGGAAATTAGTTTGCACACACCGAACCACTTTTGGTTCTGGCACGCCCGCGCATAATTACTAGCAAACAATAATAAACTGGACCAGATTAGTAAATTGAATATTTTGGATACTTAGATTCATAGTTTATGGCCATTTCGTGTAAACTGAAGTAAAACGACGATCCGAACAACTTTCGTGTTTTACACTTTTTCTAAAAACGTCATCTTGACCCTATTTTCATCGATTTTCATAATCTGCTGAACATCGTCTATGTAAGAGCTGAATTTTAATAATTAATTTCTGAATTATCTATTTAGAATTTATGAACGAGGACGCGTGTCATTCCTTCAAAATTTTATTCTTGACATTTTTTGTGTTTTAAGTTTTGTCTAATTCCAATTCTTTGTTAGAGATAAAATCATTTTAATTAATAACACCTGATTTTTGGTTTATATTATTGTGTTAAATTCTATTTGTACAGGATGGTAGGCCTACTAATGGTTTGCAGGTATCGGCCTACCATAGTTAAGAAAGGTAACTATTTAATTGTTTTTATTCGGGCAAGAAACTACTTGCCACCACATAAATGGAAACTACTCTATTGTCCAGATATATGTGTGGAACTACCTGTCTTGGCCCAAGAATCTTGTAATATGATTTGTAGTCTACGGGTTCAAGTTGGATCCCTAAGACTTGTGTTTTGTTTAACTCATACCAGTCATGTGACTGACCCGAGTGTGTTATGCATTCGGGTGCGTTTCTATATGAAACGTAGTCGAATGTATGTGTAGGTTTAGTATTTGGAGATTTTCTTTGGAGCTTCTGTTTGGGTGAAGAGATTGTCGTGGTGTTGTTTATTATTAGAGTTGTATTTTTTTGTTGTACTTTATTTTATTTCTGGCAGTGTGGGCCACAAGTGTATAATTGTAATAAGGATTATATATTGGGTATTGGGAATGTTGTAGTTGCTCTGACCTATGGATGTATAGAATTTTATGCTTAATTGTTTTTTTTCCGCTGAACTCTGTAAAGAGGGTTTTATTGAATGAACATAATATTTCTTTGGTAAATCGAAAGGATATAATATGTGGAATGGAGTTTAATTTCTTTTATAATGAAAGCGAATGTTTGGGAATTTAAGTTTAATAAAAAAAGAGTTTTTTTTTTAAACACAAAATCACATGTTCTTATTTAATGAGTATAAAATACTGTTTTCAATAATTATCTATTAGTCTGTGTGAGGCCGGGTGTCACTCTCGGTGCTTTGGAAATTGAATATTAGTCTGGATATATGCTCTAGATTAAATATTGTGTTGTCCAAAAATTGGGGTGTGACAGCTGCCGTTACTTGTTCTGTGGTCATGGAGGCAGCCGGTCGCCCGGGCTGTGAATCCTCCTGACCGGGCTGGGTAATGGCCTTCTTACTCCTTCTAGGCGGCATGTTGATCAGTCAGTATTTGTTTTTGAGAGGAAACAGTCGTTTCCCACAGACGGTGCCAAATTGATGACGCCAAAAATTGGTAAGAAAGATCTAAAGAGAGAAAAAGACACAAGCAAGTTATATGTGGTTCGGCCCTGTTAACAAGGTGACCTACGTCCACGGTTGCATCAGTGCGCATTCACTAGCAGATTACCGGCGGGCCTGGTGAGCCAACAAAGAGGGGTGGCACTACCAGTAATACCGGCCGGGTATATGCGTACAATGGTGAATTCTGTGTTCTATGCTTGTTAGCTAGAGAGTTCTTCGGGGGTCCCTGTAGACAAGGTAGGTGGGCTCTTTTATAGGTGCAAGAGTCCACCCATACATGGTAAGCTAGTCAGATTAGGAAGCCTAATCTGATTATAATTGATTTGCATGATTTGGAGAGAGTTTCCTAAGCGGTTTAGGAAACTGCCACATTCCCTCTTGCAGTAATGCAGCTGGTTAAGGAAACTGCTGGTTAGGCCAGGCCCACGGGATGCCGCGGCCTTTCGTGCCCGGCCCGTTGGCACGAATCGGGCGGTCCTGACGAACACCTCGGGATCGCTGTGCTATTGGCGTCTTTACCAAAGTAACCAGCACCTCCCGGCGATGTGGCCGACTGACTTCATGACTGGATAATCTTGGACATATCAGTTGATATTCTTGTTTAGTTAAAATCATAACTGTTTAGTTGTTTATTTACTGTTCAGTATTCCCAGCATGCTTCATTGTTGTAATATAGACGTGATAACGAGATAATGCGACGTAGGGTCATAGTAATGATGAGATTAATGGAAAATGGTTGTGAAGTTAGATAACGTAATAGTTGTGAATCCTTTGGACTTAACGTTCATTTAATTCAGAGTAGTCAGGCCACATTGGGATTGTCATGTATCAATGTTAGAGTTGAACTTAAGTAGGTTTGTTAAGATTCGGGAATTTGCGTGGGCGGGTTTTGGTCGATCATATGTTCTTAAAAGCGGTAGACAGATGAAGGTGTCTACGACTGCGGTGGACCGGGCCATTTACCCGAAGATAGCCAGATGATTTAATCATATGTTCTTAAAAGTGCTAGATAGATGAAGGTGTCTACGACTACGGTGGACCGTGATCACTGGTAGATGTCACTAAGTCGTGGCATAAAATGATGTACAGTTGCTTAAAGCATTATATCTCTATAGTGCGGTGAACTGAGCATATGTTCTTAAAAGCTGGGGATGGATTGACGTGGTATCCATGACTGCGGTGGACTGTGCATATGTTCTTAAAAGTGGTGGATGGAGCAATGGTATATTTATAGAGTTAAACTACTGTTGAGTTTGTTCCCCTGTTATAATGTATTTTCAAACTTAAAATGAGTAAGACGTTAGTAATCAGATCATCGGTTTGATTGAAGGAGTCACCCTCACTAAATCTTAATGGTTATCATTTATAACTTGTTATAACTTCAATAGTTGATACCCTGTTAGTATCTAATTCAATCAGCTTTCAGTAAGCTAACGGCGTTTATGCCGCTGGATATTTCTACGTTCCAGCGCATCCTGGTTATGACCATATAGGTGAAGGCCCTGCAGGAGAGGACTACTATGCCAGTCACGATGTTCCTTTGGAGGATCATCCCGACGGAGATCAAACAGAAGAGGACTACTACGTCGAGGACTACCTCTACGCCAATTGAAGATTAGGCTAGACTATAATTATCTTTATCGCTTTCCAGGCCTTTTGTAATCAGGCATATGTTGCTATCTTTATCGCTTTCCAGACCTTTTATAATCAGGCATATGTTGCCTTGACAATTGTACTTCTGATGTGTTTTATTTTGATTCGAGACTCTGATGTATAATAGTTAGTAACTTCTTTTTGACATTAAGTTATGTTTTAACCAGAACTTAGATCTCATTCTTGTCATCTCTTTTACTTATTGTTGCTTAGTACTGCGTGGTGTGGACAATCATGTGACTTCACCAGTCGCTGCCTTTGGACCCAAAAAGGAAATTTATTTTTCTCTATTTTTTTTTGTTCCGAGGCGTGACAAGCAGTACTTGTAAGAATAAGTTGTTGCATTTTAGATTTATGTTAATCCATGATATGTTTGATGGTACCACAAGCTATAAATGCTGTACCTTGGTGTTGTACTTGTCATCTGTGTTTGTATGTGCTTATAGAGAGCTGTACTTTATGTTGTTGCTATAATACTTTAGTAATATATCACTTTTAAATAAGGAATCCTGAAATTATGAAGGCGTCAAGCTCACCCGAGCGCTAGAGCCTACTGGATTAACAACAAAAATGTTTTCTATGGTAAGCAAAGGATGAGTTTAACTAGTGGACGCATACATGTGAGATACGTAAACTCCAAGAGTAACGTGAGATGTACTTAAGTACACAACTCTGATAATAATGTGCTTTAATGACTTGTACTGCTTGCGTTAGTTGATGATGCGTAAGTTGCGATAGCAAAAATGTAAACAAGACGATCATGTCCGTCGGTCTAGTCCTTGTGTTTTCGTCCGTGAAAGAGTAATGGCTATGATGTTGTCGAGATGTCACTGTATCCATAAAAGTAATGGTGGCAAGAGTAGTCGTGTCTTGTCAATACTGCCTATTATGGATGCCACAGTGGCAAGTGTAGTGGTAGTACCTTGTCGGTACTGTCAAAGTCATTGTGTTAAAAGAGTTAATAGGCTACCCTAGGCTGAATGGAATAAGATTGGAGTTGCCAAGAATGAGGCTGTAAGGAAAAGATGCCAAGTAATGAGGTCGTAAGGATGGAAAGATGGTAACCCAATGACCATAAGGTAGAGATATTCCAGGCCAATGGTGGTACGTCGGATTGCTTGTTAACCAAGGCTAAATGGAATAAGATTGGGGTTGCCAAGAACGAGGCCGTAAGGTAAAGATGGCAGGATAATAACCCAACGGACGTACGGTAAAGATATTCCAAGCCAATGGCATTTATGCCGGGATGCATGCAAAGAGTCGAGTATGTAAGATTGGGCCTAGGGTCCAAAGATTGGATCGGTAATCCAAAGAAAGTTGAGTAGTACAGATTGAACCGGTGGTTCAAAAAGCAAAGAGTAAAGTCTGTATCGATTGGACATGTGGTTTAAAGTAAAGTAAAGATTGGATCGGTGATCCAAAGTAGTCAAGGCGTAAGAGAATGAACCTGTGGTTCAAAGTGGATTCGTCAAGTCAGATTAGACCAAAAGTCCAAAGTAATCAATCAGTTGATGTCAGTCGTACTTCAAAGAATGAATACTGCCGTTGAGTGCTTCCTAACGTATAGGACACGATGAGATTGAGATTGAGATTAAGAGAGACTTAATGTAATGTTTTTCTAAAGTATAAAAAAGGGAACGTTTACT
Organism: Hydrangea macrophylla; assembly: GCA_033977485.1. Lineage (NCBI taxonomy): Eukaryota > Viridiplantae > Streptophyta > Magnoliopsida > Cornales > Hydrangeaceae > Hydrangea > Hydrangea macrophylla. Next base: position 6,168,496 of record CM066998.1, on the reverse strand, counting down.
TCTAAAACGGATTAACAAGTGTTTTTTGAGCATGTTCAATGTAGTAGGTTTACTAACTCAGTTTATAGTAAAGCTGATGACTTTTATGTCATGGACTATCAAATCTCTAGATCTTATAGAAGTTGACTACCCAAAAGAAGAGTAAGTCGAGGAAGGCTATGGCTTCGTAAGTTAGCTGGCGGGAGCCGGAGACTATTAGTTTATCTATCTTTTGGTTATGTTGAGGCTCTAGGTGCCAGTTATTTATTATGTTGTAGGGTTTATGCCCAAGACAATGTTCTCTTCTTTCCTCTTCTCTATGATGATGTAATAATGAAGTGTATGATGGATTAGATGTGAAAAGTGCATATTCATAGCGTATTATATGCTCTTTTATGCATACTTTTATCCCTATGTCCCTAGATTTAGATGCATATCAATGATTAAGTGTTTTCTATGATGTTGAGACTCAAACATGTGTTTTTACACTATTTTACAGGTCATGGAAAGCAATCGTTGCATAGAAAGTGATTCTGGTGGAGAGAACAACAGAAGTAGCTGAGAAAATGCCATTTTTGACAATGAAGACTTCCGATTTGGAAGTTTATCCTATAAATATGAAATGTAGATCTTTGAGGTACGATCGGGTGGCTATAAACGGTAGGTCAATCTGAGGTCTGAGTGAAAGGTTATGGCTATTCTCCCATCGGTGCGCAGAGCTGTCAAAATCAGAGAAGTTCAAGGGCTTGAGGAGAGTTCAAGCGCTTGAGAGTTCGATCGATCGAACTAAGCTCGATCGCTTGATCTCTATTTTCCCCTAAAAGTTGTGTAAACTCTGCAGGAACCTTATAAATAAGTCGTTTTGATACCAGACGAAATGAGGATGCTTGAGAACGTAAAAAATAGCAGTTTTAGGGTAGTTTTAGGGTTAGATTAGGAGTAGATTAGGTTAGATTCATGTTATTAATCATCTTTTTCATTGTTTTACTGAAGATTATTGAAGATTCAAGTTTATTTCAAGATTATTTCAAATTATATTTAGATTATTTCTAAGTTTTTCTATTCTTTTTGTTTATTTGATTGTTTATTAATCTAGTTATTATGATTGCTTTAGATTATTATTGCTGCATTAGTTTATTTATGTTTCTGTAGTTTAGACATTGGGAATATGTGATGAAACATTGATTTCCAACCTCTGCCATGAAATCTTTAGAAACCTTGGGCTCGATCGATCGAAAGTATTTTGATTGATCGAACCAGAGCCATAGTCAAGCGATCGAAGGCATTTCGATTGATTGAAGGCATTTCGATCGATTGAAGGATGATGCAGTCCGATCGATTGAGAGCGCTTCGATCGATCGAACTTGTTGATTCCAGGGATGATTCTTTTAAGTATTCCAAGACTTTCTATTTTAGAAATCTATCATCAAATTGTCCCTATAAGCTAAGTTTGTCACAACCGTTTTAGAACTTAAAGCCTTAAGGCTATTTTCTTCAATGATTTTTGGAAATCACTTTGAATGCGAACACCATTTGGAGTGCAAGTAATAACCATTGTTTTAAACCATCTTCCAAGTATTTTAAATCAACTGTGATGATGTAGTCCCGGTCATGAAAGAACTATTAATTCTTTATCTTTAGAAAAATATAGATTTCTGAAGAGGAATGAACTCCATAGAATGTTAATGAATATACATGGTAGATGGTTAGGATCAATGTGGATTCACGTATTTCAACACCTTTAGTTTATTTATTTCTTTAGTTATCTGTCTATATGCTTTAGTTTATTATTTAGTTTAATTTAATTATTTAGGCATTTGATGAGAGTAATGGGTGTGGTTGGAGGAGTACCTATGGCATTTGATGCACATAGATGGACTATTGCACTTGGACAGGATTCGTATAGGGGCTAAGCATCGTACACGTACTGTAGAGCTTGTTTATATGGAGATGGGTCGGATGATATTTGACGATGAGGCCTTTCACTCCATTGAGCTATAGGCTATGTTAGCAGATCCTATGTAGGCACTACCCGTACCATGACCCCTAGTTCCAGTGCCAGCACCACCTCTAGTTACAGAGCCAAGGCCTTAGGTCCAGCCAGACGTACCCGTTTCCCCGTATGAGGAGCCTATTGAGGAGGGTGATCAGGAGGACGTAGATCCTGAGGATGATGATGATGATCCTGAGGAGCTAGAGATGGAGCCTGAGGAGGACGACGATGACCATATACAGGTCAAGGGGGATGGAGATGACGATGGGGACGAGCATGGAAAGGATAATGAGGGAGTAGAGGATGAGCACGAGGATGATGGTGAGAATGGAGGGATTGATCCCATGGATGACGATGGTGAGTGTGAGGAGTTCGAGGTAGTTCAAGTACCTTAGGGCTTTGTTGCACGACCCGCTCCACTGTAGCATATTATTGATAGAGATTGGCTACCAGGAGCCAGATGTTCAGTAGGAGGACGACCTGATCCTCGAGATGGTTGATGAATTTGATTTGTGGCTAGACTGGGTGCCACCGGAGGAGATTGATGTTTCAACTAATGAGCCACCTCCACTCGAGTCAGATGATGAAAACTTCTAGGATCGGATCCCGAGGATTTAGATCTCTTATTTCTGTTGATCAGGGCATGTAGCCCACTCTCTTTCAGTGTACATTTTGTATATATTTTTTATGGTAGTGGAATATGTGGATGTGATCTAAATACCCTAACCATACCATAGTGTAAATATTTTTGACTATGTATATGAGCAGTACACTTTTGGCTTGATGTCATTTCTGAGTTCTTAAACTCATTGGTTATAGATGTTTATTACTTTAGATGTTGATCCATTTGCATAGTGTGTATTGTAACTTTCCTCGAGGATTACTGAGTAATGATGAGACGGTTGTATAGGTCTTCATGACTGACGAGATGAGAAATGCAAGGAACTGATAGGAGAGGGCCCTTATACCATAAAACATGGATCCTACTGGAGCTATCGAAGCTTTTCTACAGCACTTAAGAGTATATTGGCAATGATCATCGAGGAAATTACAATCACAATAACAACAATAATCGTAATAACAACCACCAAGCTGCGCCACAACCACCAATCACTGAAGATAAGATATGCAAGCAATTCAGAGCTATCCTCCTAGATACGTTTGATGGAACTGGCGAAGCATGGTAAGTCGTAAAGTGGGTGAGGAACATGGATCGTATATTCGAGAGGATAAGATGAGATGAGATGAGGAAGAGAAGTAGCGTCTAGCGAAATTTCTGCTCACTTGTACTGTTGATGATTGGTGGGAGGCTGAGAAAGCCACGATGGGAGCTGAAGCATTAGAAAGAATGTCGTGGACTGCCTTTCGGGAAAGGTTTCTAGAGAAGTACTTCCCCGAGGAATAGAGAGATCAGAGGGAGAGGGACTTCTTGGATATGGTCTAGGGAAACATGACAGTGCGTGATTATAACACATAGTTCAAGAGGTTGTCTGGATTTTCCCAACACTAGATAGACACTCTCCAGAAGAATATTAAGAGATACCACTGAGGACTGAACCAATATATGCACCACATAACTTTGGCCCAATTAAACATGACATTCGAGGTCGGGAGACTGTGTTTTAGGCCACAAACCTTCACTGGGGCACTGGATATTGCATTTATTACCAAGAGGGACATTGGGTATACACCGAACATGCAACCACTAGCAAGTCAACAAGGCAAGAGAGCTAGATCAAGTTAGTTCAGCGGTCAACGAAGTGCCTAGAGACAAAGTCTGGGTGGTTCATTGGCTAACAGGGGTAGTGGTTCTAGTGGAAACAAATCGAGGTGTCAGACTTGTTAGAAGTTCCATTGGGGACAATGCAATCAACTCCCAAACCTGAACACTTGCAATATTTTCAGACAACTGGGATACATAGCAAGAAACTGTCCAAATTAGAACATGGATATGAGGGACCAATGATTTACTTGTATAGAACTAGGACACCAAGATAAAGATTGTCCTACCAAGCGCCAAGGAGCTTTAGGTTCTGGTTCTTCAGCGGCTAGTGCTATTATACCGAGGACTACTCAACAACATCTGAGGAGGGAGCAGCGAGACACAAGATCATATCAACTCAGGCTAGGAGAGACCGCTTAAGCTGATACCGTTGTTTCAGGTATGGTTTCTATTTACTCACACCTAGCAAATGTACTTCTAGATTCAGGATCTACATACTCGTTCATATCACACCACTTTGCTAAAAAAAAGTAGATAAACCATTAGAGTTCCTAGAATATGATTTATCCGTCATGTTACCATTGGGAGGTCTGATGATTAGTTCAGGGGTGTTTAGGAAATGAGAGATAAATACTAATGGTAAAAGTTTAGCCGTTGATCTAGTACCGTTAATTATTCAGTAGTTTGATGTTATATTCGTATGGATTCGTGAGCAGTTAATCAATCGAATATCGATCATAACAATAAAGGGGTAGTATTTTGTATTCTAAATCAGGAAGTATTTTCTTTCTAAGGCAAGGGAGTCGTATCACCGCCACTGTCCTAGAACTACAGCAGCTGAACATGGATGTCTAGGGCCACACGCCCATCAGCTAAGAGCTAAGTGAAATACCACAAAGCACATACAATATGTACATATACACCATTTATGTTATCACTAGAAAGTTATCGCGATGTTATGCAAGTTTTTGCCCCAAAACCCAACATTCTTCCCGAATATGCAACAAGACCAATGCAATACAATGCGCACGAATCCACCATGCCAACAACTCACAACCTTGATAGTACTAGCTTCTGTCAACTCACAACCACAACACTGGCAGTACTAGCTTCTGCCCACAACTACAACAACACTGAACTGACGGTGGTACACACGACACATAACACAAGCCCAAATTGGCCTCAATTCATAAACAAGCCCAATTTGTCCACAACACAACTCCTAGCCCAAATTGGCCCTAACTCAATCGTCCTAGCCCATAATTGGCCCTAACTCAATCATACATGACCCTCAATTATGAAGTATGACCACACATGACCCTCATTTCGTAGTCCTAACTCAATTATCCTAGCCCACAACTGGCCCTAACTTGATGCCAATACAACACAACTTACCATAACACGACCCGAACGCAACCCTTTCATGACAAGACCACTAAGGTCGCACGATAATTACAACCAATCATGGACCAACTGATAAGGTTATTCAACATAACCATGCTACACAACCATGCTGTCATGTCTGCTAGCACACTTATTCATTTAGGTACATTATTCGCGCACTATACTTCATTACTCCATTAGTGATTCGACCCGACGTCGTTCCATTATCGTCACAAACTAATCAAAACAAGGCACTAGCAATGATATGGAATTCAACATGTTAAGAAATCAACTTACTAGCATAGTGCTACTAAATAAGCATAAAGTACAACTATAGATTTGATAAACTCGATCATCTCTAACATATACAACTCCAAGTTCAGTTAACAAACTCTATAGTACAACCGTATAAGCTTCAATCATACAAACAAACAAGGGATCAAAATACTATCAAACTCGAGTGCTCTATCCACTTGAGCACTCCAGGCTCGAGTGCTCACACCACTCAAGTGCTTGCACTTGCTCGAGAGCTCGGGTTTAGCAGTTTAGAACAGTGTACATGTTAGCAGCTTCAAAACAACTATGAATTCAACATATAAACTTTAAGATTTCAAAGTAAGTCATACATGCAACATATTTTACTATTTCTACATGTATATATACACATTATACATGAATTATAGTAATCACAAAGTCATCAAAATCAGCTAGATGATGAGTATGTATGCGAACTTAAGAACAAATGAGATGATGATGATGATCTAGACTAGATTTTGTTAAATCATACACATGCAACCAACTTTTTACAACTTATATATGTAGATATACACATTATAAGTGAGTTATAATACTCACAATGTAATCAAAATGAAATGGATGATGAACTTGAGCTAGAACTCCAAAACTGAAATGAACTCTAGGAATTTGAACTATAAGACTTCTGGAAACTTGAGAGAACACAAAGTATATAGCTAGGATGATGATCAAATACTTGGATGAGTTTGCATGAGGAGGATCAATGAACATGCGAGAGAAATTCATGAATTTCTCTAAAACTCTCTCTATATCTCTGTTTGTAACTCTCTATTTTTGTAACCAAAATGGACAAAATGTGTTGGTATTTATAAAATTTAGGACCTTAGGGGAAAAAAGGCTTTTTCACTCAAAATAAAGCTCGAGCACTCACGCTGCTCAAGCACTCCCGCTCCCCGAGTGCTCGGGTTTATAAAATAAGAAATGTTTTGATTTGAATTATGAATTATGATATAAAATGTATGTTCACACATGTAATGTCAAGCATACACAAAATCTCATTTACATATATAGAAAATACTAATAAAAAATATCCAGAAATTATATTATAGATAATACAAAATGCGATTACAGATTGAGTTTGGTATCGATGTAATGTCGGGGACTCAACCGTTTTCACGAGCACCATACCGAATGGCGCATCAGTCAAACTGAAAGAGTTGAAGATCTAATTTCAAGATTTGTTAGATAAGGGTTTTATTCGGCCTAGTGTGTCTCCATGGGGTGCACTAGTATTATTTTTAAGGAAAAAGGATGGGATAATGTGTATATGCATTGACTATCGAGAAATCAACAAATTAATGATCAAGAACAAGTATCTGTCACCATGTCACCATAAATTGACGATTTATTTGATCAGCTTCAAGGGGCTTAGGTATTTTTGAAGATTAACTTGAGGTCTAGGTATCACCAATTGAAGGTTAAAGATGAAGATGTATAGAAAGCACCCTTTAGGACCCGATACGGACACTATGAATTCCTAGTGATGCTGTTTGGGATTAATACCCCTACCGCCTTTATGGATTTGATGAGCAGAGTTTTCAAGTCGTATTTGGATGAGTTTGTAATTATATTTATTGATGATATTTTGATTTATTCTAAGAGTCCGAAGGAGCATGATCAACACTTGAGATTAGTTCTATAGTGACTTTGCGAAAGAAATTATTTGGGATGTTGCAGAAAAGCAAATTTTGGTTAACAAGTGTCACATTCTTAGGACACATGATCTCTATAGAGGATATTTCTATGGACCCACTGAAGATTGAAGCCGTTATGAATTAGTCAAGGCCAACGAATGTGTCGGCGATTCGTAGTTTCTTGGGGTTACCCGGGTATTACAAAAGAATTGTTAAAAACTTTTCTAGAATTGCAAATCCAATGACAAGATTGATGAGGAAAGATGTATCGTTTGAGTGCAACAAAGAATGTGAAGAATGTTTCCTAGCATTGAAGGAAAAGTTGACAACGGCTCTAATACTTGCAATTCCATCAAGTACCGGGAATTTCAAAATTTACAGTAATGATGCCAAAATTTGGTTAAGAGAGAAGAAGAATGAGACAAGAAGATTTGTATGTGGTTCGGCCCAGTAAAAGAAGAGACCTAAGTCCACGTTGTGTGTCAGAGCACGTATACTATGATATTGAATCGCCGGGGGCCTTTGGTGGACCAATAATAGGGACAGAGCTACTAGAGACTAGCCAGGTGAGTGTATATGCATGAGAGAATTTGTGATTCTATTCAATAAGAATGCAATTCCCCTCAAGGGGACGAGTGGTCTTTTTATAGGTACAAGAGACCTACTTATACAAGGTAAGTATTCTGATTAAGTAATACAATCTAATTGGGACTAATTAGCACGAATCGGGGGAATTTCCTAATCGGATTAGGAAACAATCTCCTCTTTCCACTAGTCTTCTAGTTTGTGTAGGAAACTATCTGGTACCTTCTCGATCATATCATGGGACATGGCTGAGATGCTCCTGTGATGAACCGAGCCCGTATCGTGTTCTTGACCTATTGGTGGGGACCAAATCATATTAGGCGAACCGTTTGGGTCAGGCATAGACAGAGCTTTGCTTTCACTAGATGTTTTTGTGCATATCAGCTACCCCCTAAAGCTAAGGATGCTTCATCAGATGAGGGTTGAAAATTTGTATAGCCCAGTAAACTGTCCAGGAAGCTGCTCAGGGGATTGCTCGGGTCTGGACTAGTTGTCGTGGTCACTCGAGATCTAGAACAATTAGTTACCTCAGGGACCTAGGTTCGGTACCTACCATATGCCAAGGAAAGGTTGGTCTAGTCTGGATCCAACAAGACTGGTGTAAGCGTAACTAGGCAGTTGCATTGTAATCGAACCATCACGTCGTGCATTTAATGCGCATACCTTTTGAGGTACCACTTGGACTACCTGAGGCACAAGTTGGCGAGTGTTTAGGTGGGAGTCCTAGACCATTAGATCTAAGATCATTTGGGCTATCCATGCATTCTATAAAAGCAGCACTTAGGAATTTTTGCTGCTTCTACTTCCCATCTCCTGAGTCTACCGAGCGATCTGAAAGAAAAAGTGTCCGGTCAAGACTTCTGAGCTCATTTCTACGCCTTGTCCTTGTAAGTCTTCTTCCTTACAATTCACTGTATCTTTTCCTTTTCTTTACTTGCCAACATTCCCGAGAAAAGGCTGGAGAATAGGAATCTGCTAGGGCTTGTGAGGCAGTGGGATTATTTCTTCCTTAGATTCATCTTCTTCCTTAGGTTATTTAGTTCCCTCTCCCTGGTAGAGCAGTTAAAATGGTCGTGGTGTCCTGGAGTGGTCCTAGCTGACTGTTACTTTACACTGAAGATGTCGTACACCTTGTCTTATAAGCTTTTAGTCTTGCCCCCCTTATACCTTAGATATAGGGTTCCTGACCCCTACTTAGGCCATCGACTACTCCCCAGTCCCATTGTAGGATCTTTAGGGATGTGTCACTGTAGACATCCCAATTTTGACCGAACTATTAAACTTAGGGGGATTTACCTCTAGAAATCAATGATGAATAATGTCCCGACGATTTTCTTCAAGTTCATCGCTTCGACTTCTGAAAAGCTTCAAGTTCCCAAACCTTGCTCCTAATACCCCTAAATTTGGCCAATCACTGACCATCTGTCTTGAGCTCACTGGATCATGGGTTACTTTCTAAAAAAAAATAGAATAGATTGAATAATAATAATTATTATTATATTTTCTAAAAATAACCTTGTTTCTTGTATTTTATTTAGATTCAAAAAGAAAAAAAAAAGAAAAAAGAAAAGAAAAAAGAAAAAAATATATACTATTTGGTAACTCATATGATTAATTTAGATTTAAAATGAAAAATGTGTCTATACATATATATATATATAGGAAAAGGAAAATAATAAAAGAAAGTAGCCCATGTGATTTGGAGAGTTAGAGATCCCTTGGCATATTCCTTATCTAAGAAATACCCAAAAAGCCCTTTGTTGGGCACTAATCTCCCATGTGCTTTGAAGATGCTCTAAAATGTTCCTTTATTCTAGCCAACTTAAATGCCTTTCAAGTTTATTGGAATTACATAGAAGTGCCATGGAGAATTAAAGATGCCATAGAATATTCCTAACCCACCCCAAATTGACCTATCTACCCTTATCTTAGCCCCTAAGATAATGAAAGTCTATAAAAGAACCCATTTTCTCTCATTTAGGGGGAGACACTTGAATTATATAGAGAAATATTGGGAGAGTTTTAGAGAAAAAAAGATAGAGAGAGAAACTCTACCAATCTCATACCCAAAACCCCACCAAATCTTTACCCAACCATCAAATCACCATTGAAGGAGCTTGAAGCTTGAGGAAGAAGAAGAGGAAAAGCTTGAGGAATTCAACATCTCTACAAGTTTTGAGAAGATCTAGAGGTAAAGCCTTCAAATCTATATATATATATATATATAATAATTCAATCACAAATTCCTAGTTCTAGGATCTTTACACATTTTCAAAACCTCTCTTCCTACCTCATTTCATCACACACCACATAGAATTTGTGATTGAATCTCATGGTAGTTCATTAGTTTGGATCTAAATAAGTCTTGGGTTTGAGATAAATTAGTTTTGAAGAAATTTGTGTTCCTAAATAAAACTTTGATTTCCTTTATCTCTATTTCATTCATGAGGTTCATGAGATCTTCCATATCTCATTGAAACTCTTTGAGTTTTGATTCCTTAGTTTCCTATGATCTTATGATCCATATAGAGACTAAAATGAATCATGATCATAATCTACACATAGTTGGTGAGATACTAGTATCAACTCATGACTAGGATCTCTTTACTATGGATCTTATGGAATTCATACTATATTCCATGGAGATTAAAGTAGATTTGTTTTTTTTTAGTCTCCAATGACCATCAAAGGGTAGGAGAAAGTAGTTTAGTTTAAGTTCATCTCTATGGCTTAGACTAATCTCTTCCTTGGGTTTTGAGAAGTTCTTCATACTTCATCCAAAACTTACATATATGTGTGTCTTTAGCCTCCAATGACCACCAAGTGGTAGGAGTAATGATTTGAACTCAAAGTTTTGGTCCATAAGTTTGAGTTCATTGTTTGGGATTTTGTGAAGTCCATTTCATACTTCATTAAAAGTCCATAAGTCTAAATAAGTCCTTAGTCTTCAATGACCATCAAATGGTAGAAGAAGTGATTTGGTTTAAGCCCAACATTATAATTTAATAGTTGAGGTCAACCAACAAAGTTGAACTAGCAAAATGAAAACAGTGGATTCACAAACTGTTTTTGATCAAAGATTTTTAGTTCGAAATCTAACCGTTGAAATCAAGTGAAACCAACGGGAAAGTGTCAATAACACATTGTTTTACCACTGTAATTTTTGTTTTGGTATGATTTTATGCTTAGAAGGGTTTGATCATGGTTTTTGTGAGCTAATTACAATCTGTCCAGAGTTCTAGAATACTTTCAGAATAATAAGTCTGTTTTGAAATTAATAAATCAGAACCCTAATAAAGTTTTCGGGATCTCAAATAATTTTTTATAAGTACCTTAATGTGTTAGGAAGGTACCCTAAAAAGATCTAAGTATTTCTCATTTTTTTACTATTTTTAGAAAATCATACAAGATCTCTGGACAGAGAGTTGCAGAATCCTGAGTGAGGTCTAGTATTTTCAGTATTCCCGGAGATCTAACCGTTGAAACCTCAATTTTATTTGTGGGTTAGAAACTAGACTCACAGAGGCATAACATATCCAAAAATCAGTAAGATCCAACCGTTGAAAGTATTTTATTTCCATTTTTGAACGTCGGGTCTGCTCTCTGTAAATCACAAAAAACTGCTACAATTTTTGTCTAATCTTATTTATTTCAACTCAAATGGTCTCTTAATGCCTTAGGACTCAAACCATGTTTTGAATAATGATAATTTAGATTAAACCCAGAGGATTAGGGATCCAAATTAGTGAATAAATTCATATCTCATTCTTGTTCATATTCATGCATTCAATTGATACATGATAATATTCATAAGTAGGACTTATCTCTTGTCTTAGTTGAATCTAGTTGAACATGACCTATGATTAATTACTCTTTGATATTATATCTTGTCTAAGGCATGTGTACTAACCTTTGTTTTGTAGCGCATTTGAGGTACAATTTCTCGTCCCTTCTCTAGTTTAATTCATTTCTTTGATTTTGAATTGATTTTCAACTCCATGTGCGACACCTTAGCTTAGGTTTTGCCTTATGTGTATATATGTGTTAGAGACCTTTTCTTAGATTTATTTTGTTCTCGCATGCATTGCACGTTTAATATTCGTGGCCGGATCCCGGGTATGTTTTCTAGTTCTCTATTGCATATCATGTTGCTTGCTACTTGAATTACGTGGCTTATGAATGATATTTTGCCGTTAGCAATTTTACACCATTTCCAACATGCTTGTGTGATGTATATATATATATGTATTAATTGAGGGCATGCTTAGATTAATAATTTGATTAAAAAGGATGTTGAGTAGAGGCTTATCGTGAGATAGGATGAAAGGGGGTGTTTTAGTCCGCCGGGCTCCTTCCCCTTTCATTCCATAATCCCCGGACCCAGTTTATCTTTGGTTTCGCAAAAGATCAGTTTGCTTTAAAATGGTTTCTTAATTTTCCTTTTAAAAATTAAGTGGCGACTCTTTGAATTTGAAAAAAATGTTTTAGAAATTGATTTTGAAAAGATGTGGGTAAAAGAAAGAAAAACCCTGCGATATCCACAATCTGGCGACTCTGCTGGGGATCGAACCCAGAATCTCTGGTTTCGCAGACCAGAATTTTGATTTTGGGTTCACTCGAGGATTAGACTTGAAAGCATCCTTTTAATCAAATTAATTAATTTTTTGTGTGCCCGTTGCATTGCACTTGCATGTCTCGCCAGTCGATTGCACGGAACTATGACCTTGGAGGCTCGGGGCAACCCGGTCGGTCAAGCCATCATGGGGCCGTGTGATCACCCTTGATCTCGTACCATGTTTTGGTATATGAAGCATCCTATCGGGTGTGTGTCAAGGGTCCCTTATTTGACCAAAACCCGGCCTTTTCATCATAGCTTCTATAGAACCTTTCAATTTAGGAAATCAATTCTTGATTAAGATTATATGCTAGGGAGTTTTGTATGCCCGGAAGGGATTATTTGAGATGATGACGGTGCTTGCTTAATGTAGAATGTATAGCCTTTTAATCATTTTTGAGCAATTCCTCTTCATGTCTTATAACATTTGAGAAGATGCCAAATCTTGATTAAAAGACTACACTTCTTATATTTTGTTAGCTAAGCATCATTGACCTTGTATGCATCTGAATTCATGAAAAGTACGATGATCATCTAATCATGTGACACTACTACCCAAGAATCCGAAGTTCACTTGTTTATGACAGATTTTTGATTAAATATTATCTTTTAAAAAAAATGTGTTTTGAAAAAATCACCCTTCCAAGAAAAGGTCCAAAGTTTCATTTTCTTTTATCAAGTAAAACCCAATCATCTTTTATTGAGAAAATTTTCACATCCCCACTTTCAAAGAAGAAATCCAAAAAATCTTGGGAATCGTTTTTGGGATAAATGCTTTTCAAAATGAATTTCAAAGCAAAAAAATTTTCATCTTTGAGGAACGTTTAACATCCTCATTTTCAAAAAAATTCCAAGAATTGTTTTCAAAAGGATCACATCACCCAAGGAATACTTTTTAAGCGAAATCCAAAGTTTTTTCAAAAATATCCAACCTTCGAAAGGGTAATGAGGATCACAATGATAAGAGAAGTTGGCGCACTTGACATGGAGGAGGATTTTATGTGCTTATATGTTATATGTGCTAGGACTAGAATTTTCCTTTCTTTTGCATATAGAATAGGCACACACACACTTGCATTTCATCCGTGTGTCATGTGTGCGGTGCATGCATTTAGCCACATCAAATCATCAAAGCATGTACATTTTGGCACTCTCATCATGTCAGTCAACGTCATTACATGCATGTAAAATACAGATTCAGAAAGTAATCCAATAGTTCCTCAAAATCCCTTGCCTCCTGAAAATAAATTCTGCATGCGGACCTTTTACCTATGTATGTTGTTGAATTTGTAGAAAGAGTGGAACAACTAGATCCCCTAGTGAGGACACTTCTAATCTTCTTGGGTTCATCTTTCTTGATTTAGAAGAGAATATGTTTTTGCACACATGCTGTTGGGGAGTGATGAACCCAAGGTTCAAATGATTCTAGTGAGGTGATAGTGTTTGGAAATACTGCTGCTAATGCAAATATGGATGCTCTTGGGGACCCAATAATTTGAAAGTCGTCTGTGACACTCCAGTTGAGACCAAGTCGAGTCCAGTCTGTAGTCGAGTTATGTTAAGTTGGAGTCAAATGTCAAGTCCAGTCGAGTCTTCTGGTCAGTCTGTTATCAAGTTTGTTTGCAAGTCTTTGTCGAGTTTATTGAGTCGAGTGATGTAATCCTCTTTCCCTACTAGTTGAATAAAATCTCATTTTTCACGTGATTCAATGTGTTAAGTCATGAATGAATGGATCATTAAGCCAAAAAAAAAAAAAAAATTCACTTTTTCAAACGATCATGGAAAATACTTTGTTAATAAATCTTTGCATTGAAAAGGATCCCAAGCGATCAAGCAAATTCTGTGCCAAATCCAAAGAGGAGTAGAGAATTGATTAGCTTTACTTTAAGAATTTAAAGATGCTCTTGCTTAATCTTAAAAAGATGAACTTGGAACTTGAAGCATGCTCACCATCCCCTTTTCTCAAATACCAAGCCTAAAAGATGAGCTCAACCAGTCCAAAGCCATAACTTGATCCTTGATGGTAGCCAAATATTTTAAATGAACTTCTTCTTCCCAAAAAAAAAAAGGAGAAAAAGAAAAAAAGAAAAAGAAAAAGAAAAAGAAAAAGGAGCTCGCTAGGATAAAAACCTGAAAGGGCGCCTAGGCAAAAATTAGAGCAAAAAAAAAAAAAAAAAAAAATGCGTGTTGATTTCAAAATCCGAATCTTGGCCAGTCAAAATCATGAAGAGAATAAGAGATAGTAAGGTAGAGAAAAAAAAAAGAAAAAGAAAAAAAAAGAGAACAAATAAGATTGAGAAATTCTTGAGCACTTCAAAGTACATCATTGGCACATGAATTATCTCAAGGCTTTGTGTTATTCTAAACAAAGAAAAGAAATTAGAAATGAAAAGAGAGATTTGAAAGTATCAATTAGTCTCAAAATTTTGGGAGAGACCCGATGGCTAAGAGAGCCCAAAACAATGGAGAGATATCTTTGATATTACTTCGAGAGTATGATGGAGTACGATTAAAACACGATGTATTATGAGAGTTGTAAAGATTGACTGGCTAGTGAAAAGGTGAAAAGAATCAACCGCCACAAAAAAAAATATATATATATATATATATGAATAAATAATAATAAAAAAAAAGAGAAGAGGAAAATATAAAAAATAAAAAATAAAAGGGAGAAGTAGTTCATCTTCTCATCATCTTGTTCAAAAGCTGCCACAAGGAATCTGTTTCAGAAATTTGCCCAGAAAGGGCACTCATTGAACTCAAATGAAAACATGGCTCGAAAAGCCCACCAAATTTTGAAGCCTTATTCTTTCAAAACCTCCAGAGTTGATGAACTACGTTTTTGACCTGATTCCCACTCGGGGATACGTAGGCAGCCTACTCGGTTCGGTCATCACCCTCGCCATCTCATGGCATCTTTCTTTCAGGCCTTAGCCGAACTACTTTGGACCTGATTCCCGTTCGCGGATAAGTAGGCGAACCTTCCAGGGTTCTCGGTCCATAACCATCCCTAAACCATAAGCATCACCCTTTGTGCCTCCTTCCTTCAAACTAGGGGCAAACTTGCGTAAGTTTGCCTAAAGCCACATATATATCGCCAAACCAGGGGCAAACTTCGTTTGCTGAAAACCACATTTAATCCCAGGAGCAATGCCTCCAAGTCCTATTCAAACTAGGGGCAAACTTCGTTTGCCAAAACCCTTCTATGTCAGAGACAAATTCTCAAGTAGTCAAGTTTATTGTGAATGGATTGAAATAGAATATCTTTTATTCTATAAGCTAAAGCACTCATTTGAAGCACACTCTGGATAGGCAAAGAATTAGCAAACTCGAAAAGGGAGAATCTTCAGAGTTTAGATTTGTCGGTGAAGTACTTCCATTATAAGATAATGAATAAATGAAAGATGGGATGATACATTATTCACGAAGAAAGCACATTGATTCACAATAATACAGAGTTTGAGTCAGTCGTCTTGTGTAAATGCTTTGTCAAGTTTGTCCTCCTTTGATGAGTCAATAATGGTCTCAAATGTGTGGGTTTAAGATAATTAATAAAGATTTGAAAGGTCTCCATGAGCATCCCAGGGGCAATACAAGCATGAGTCTTAAACACTATCACAACACAATGCTAAAGTGGAAATATGAAGGGTCCAAGGCTAGGGGCATAGGTGGCTTCCCTTTTTTTTTTTAAAAAAAAAAAAAAAAAAAAAAAAAAAAATTCCAAGGGTCCGCAGATGCAGGGAATCATTTTCTACAGAGCCCACTTTCGTGACAATTATCTTCGAAAGCCCATTCATATGGCACCCACCATCATAAGCCCACTTTTGTGGCAACCCCATCATAAGCCCATTCATATGGCACCCACCATCATAAGCCCACTTTCATGGCAACCCCATCATAAGCCCATTCATATGGCACCCTCTCATCAAAAGCCCATTTTGTGGTGACCACCATCATAAGCATGGCAACATCATCCATGCAAGCCCACCCTGGTGGCACTCTTTTAGCCAAGCCAACGTTCATGGCAACGCTCATGGCAAGTGCATTCACATAAGCCCACTTCGTGGCAAACACACCTCATAAGCCCACTTCCGTGGCAAATCCATACTCGTGATAAGCTCATCCAAACGAGTTCATTTCGATGTCAAGGTTCCTAGTACAATTCATCAGCATCATCATCAATGTCATCATCATCATCATCAAGTACTTGAGCCTTATTTGGCTCCTTTGAGTTCATGAGTCCGCATGACTCCGTGTTTGGGAAATGTGAAATCTTAATGTTAATGCGACTCCCAATCTCTGTAATTAGAAAAAGAATTTCCGAATCCACGCGATTCCTGATCTTTGAAATAAAAATGAATTTCGAGTCTGCGAGACTCCCGATCTTTGAAATAGAAAATGAATTTTTGAGTCTGCGCGACTCCAAATCTTTGAAAATAGAAATGAATTTTCAAGTCTGCGCGACTCCCGATAGAAAATGAATTGTTTAAGTCCGCGTGACTGTTCTGAAAAGGAAAAGAAAAATAAAAATTACCCTTGCAATACCGAGCGAATTTGGGGACATTGAATCTGGAGCGATTCTGACTTTTCTGCTATTTGGGGTCATTGAATCTGGAGCGATTATGACTTTTCTGCTATTTTGGGGTCATTGAATCTGGAGCGATTCTGACTTTTCTGCTATTTTGGGGTCATTGAATCTGGAGCGATTCTGACTTTTCTGCTTTTTGGGGTCATTGAATCTGGAGCGATTCTGACTTTTCTGCTATTTGGGGTCATTGAATCTGGAGCGATTATGACTTTTCTGCTATTTTGGGGTCATTGAATCTGGAGCGATTCTGACTTTTCTGCTATTTTGGGGTCATTGAATCTGGAGCGATTCTGACTTTTCTGCTATTTGGGGTCATTGAATCTGGAGCGATTCTGACTTTTCTGCTATTTGGGGTCATTGAATCTGGAGCGATTCTGACTTTTCTGCTATTTTGGGGTCATTGAATCTGGAGCGATTCTGACTTTTCTGCTATTTTGGGGTGGAGCGATTCTGACTTTTCTGCTATTTGGGGTCATTGAATCTGGAGCGATTCTGACTTTTCTGCTTTTTGGGGTCATTGAATCTGGAGCGATTCTGACTTTTCTGCTATTTGGGGTCATTGAATCTGGAGCGATTCTGACTTTTCTGCTATCTTTGGGGTCATCAAATCTGGAGCGATTCTGACTTTTCTGCAAAACATCTCATTTCTTGGAAGACACCGGAGTATAAGACGCAAAGCGCATCTCAGTCTTTTCAGCACATTTCCTGATTCGGCACCGGAGTCTAAGACGCAAAGCGCATCTCAGCCAATCAGATGATCTTCAAGACACCGGAGTATAAGACGCAAAGCGCATCTCAGTCTTTTCAGCACATTTCCTGATTCGGCACCGGAGTCTAAGACCCAAAGCGCATCTCAGTCAATCAGATGATCTTCAAGACACCGGAGTATAAGACGCAAAGCGCGTCTCAGTCTTTCAGCACACTTCCTGATTCTGCATCGGAGTATAAGACGCAAAGCGCATCTCAATCGGTCAGCATTCACATAAAAAATGATAGTCACGACTTTCCAAAGATAGGACGTCATCAGCATAGAAGAATTTCAAGACAAAGGTACGTTTTGCTAACTCTAGGGAGTAGCATTGTCCTAAGTCATTTGAACCTGAAAACATAGAGCATAAATTTGCTTGAGCACGTGCATCACGATAGGATAGGTGCATTCATCTGTGTGACTACCTGCGTTTGTGTATTGTTGTCCCTTGCCCGAACTACGTCCTGGTCTGATTCCCGAAGGGATACGTACGCAGCTCACCATTGAGCACGACCAGCACCGACCGTCTCCGCGAATGTTTTGCAACGCATTTTATTTTTACCTAAGTTCAATAGCCCGGTCAAAGGCTTGTCTTCACACAGGCTTCGATATTCACTTGTGATACGCGTTGCTTCACAAGCTTTGCCGAAGAGGGGCAAACTGTAGACACCCCAATTTTGACCGAACTATTAAACTTAGGGGGATTTACCTCTAGAAATCAATGATGAATAATGTCCCGACGATTTTCTTCAAGTTCATCGCTTCGACTTCTGAAAAGCTTCAAGTTCCCAAACCTTGCTCCTAATACCCCTAAATTTGGCCAATCACTGACCATCTGTCTTGAGCTCACTGGATCATGGGTTACTTTCTAAAAAAAAATAGAATAGATTGAATAATAATAATTATTATTATATTTTCTAAAAATAACCTTGTTTCTTGTATTTTATTTAGATTCAAAAAGAAAAAAAAAGAAAAAAAAAAGAAAAAAGAAAAAAATATATACTATTTGGTAACTCATATGATTAATTTAGATTTAAAATGAAAAATGTGTCTATACATATATATATATATAGGAAAAGGAAAATAATAAAAGAAAGTAGCCCATGTGATTTGGAGAGTTAGAGATCCCTTGGCATATTCCTTATCTAAGAAATACCCAAAAAGCCCTTTGTTGGGCACTAATCTCCCATGTGCTTTGAAGATGCTCTAGAATGTTCCTTTATTCTAGCCAACTTAAATGCCTTTCAAGTTTATTGGAATTACATAGAAGTGCCATGGAGAATTAAAGATGCCATAGAATATTCCTAACCCACCCCAAATTGACCTATCTACCCTTATCTTAGCCCCTAAGATAATGAAAGTCTATAAAAGAACCCATTTTCTCTCATTTAGGGGGAGACACTTGAATTATATAGAGAAATATTGGGAGAGTTTTAGAGAAAAAAAGATAGAGAGAGAAACTCTACCAATCTCATACCCAAAACCCCACCAAATCTTTACCCAACCATCAAATCACCATTGAAGGAGCTTGAAGCTTGAGGAAGAAGAAGAGGAAAAGCTTGAGGAATTCAACATCTCTACAAGTTTTGAGAAGATCTAGAGGTAAAGCCTTCAAATCTATATATATATATATATATATAATAATAATTCAATCACAAATTCCTAGTTCTAGGATCTTTACACATTTTCAAAACCTCTCTTCCTACCTCATTTCATCACACACCACATAGAATTTGTGATTGAATCTCATGGTAGTTCATTAGTTTGGATCTAAATAAGCCTTGGGTTTGAGATAAATTAGTTTTGAAGAAATTTGTGTTCCTAAATAAAACTTTGATTTCCTTTATCTCTATTTCATTCATGAGGTTCATGAGATCTTCCATATCTCATTGAAACTCTTTGAGTTTTGATTCCTTAGTTTCCTATGATCTTATGATCCATATAGAGACTAAAATGAATCATGATCATAATCTACACATAGTTGGTGAGATACTAGTATCAACTCATGACTAGGATCTCTTTACTATGGATCTTATGGAATTCATACTATATTCCATGGAGATTAAAGTAGATTTGTTTTTTTTTTAGTCTCCAATGACCATCAAAGGGTAGGAGAAAGTAGTTTAGTTTAAGTTCATCTCTATGGCTTAGACTAATCTCTTCCTTGGGTTTTGAGAAGTTCTTCATACTTCATCCAAAACTTACATATATGTGTGTCTTTAGCCTCCAATGACCACCAAGTGGTAGGAGTAATGATTTGAACTCAAAGTTTTGGTCCATAAGTTTGAGTTCATTGTTTGGGATTTTGTGAAGTCCATTTCATACTTCATTAAAAGTCCATAAGTCTAAATAAGTCCTTAGTCTTCAATGACCATCAAATGGTAGAAGAAGTGATTTGGTTTAAGCCCAACATTATAATTTAATAGTTGAGGTCAACCAACAAAGTTGAACTAGCAAAATGAAAACAGTGGATTCACAAACTGTTTTTGATCAAAGATTTTTAGTTCGAAATCTAACCGTTGAAATCAAGTGAAACCAACGGGAAAGTGTCAATAACACATTGTTTTACCACTGTAATTTTTGTTTTGGTAAGATTTTATGCTTAGAAGGGTTTGATCATGGTTTTTGTGAGCTAATTACAATCTGTCCAGAGTTCTAGAATACTTTCAGAATAATAAGTCTGTTTTGAAATTAATAAATCAGAACCCTAATAAAGTTTTCGGGATCTCAAATAATTTTTTATAAGTACCTTAATGTGTTAGGAAGGTACCCTAAAAAGATCTAAGTATTTCTCATTTTTTTACTATTTTTAGAAAATCATACAAGATCTCTGGACAGAGAGTTGCAGAATCCTGAGTGAGGTCTAGTATTTTCAGTATTCCCGGAGATCTAACCGTTGAAACCTCAATTTTATTTGTGGGTTAGAAACTAGACTCACAGAGGCATAACATATCCAAAAATCAGTAAGATCCAACCGTTGAAAGTATTTTATTTCCATTTTTGAACGTCGGGTCTGCTCTCTGTAAATCACAAAAAACTGCTACAATTTTTGTCTAATCTTATTTATTTCAACTCAAATGGTCTCTTAATGCCTTAGGACTCAAACCATGTTTTGAATAATGATAATTTAGATTAAACCCAGAGGATTAGGGATCCAAATTAGTGAATAAATTCATATCTCATTCTTGTTCATATTCATGCATTCAATTGATACATGATAATATTCATAAGTAGGACTTATCTCTTGTCTTAGTTGAATCTAGTTGAACATGACCTATGATTAATTACTCTTTGATATTATATCTTGTCTAAGGCATGTGTACTAACCTTTGTTTTGTAGCGCATTTGAGGTACAATTTCTCGTCCCTTCTCTAGTTTAATTCATTTCTTTGATTTTGAATTGATTTTCAACTCCATGTGCGACACCTTAGCTTAGGTTTTGCCTTATGTGTATATATGTGTTAGAGACCTTTTCTTAGATTTATTTTGTTCTCGCATGCATTGCACGTTTAATATTCGTGGCCGGATCCCGGGTATGTTTTCTAGTTCTCTATTGCATATCATGTTGCTTGCTACTTGAATTACGTGGCTTATGAATGATATTTTGCCGTTAGCAATTTTACACCATTTCCAACATGCTTGTGTGATGTATATGTATATATGTATTAATTGAGGGCATGCTTAGATTAATAATTTGATTAAAAAGGATGTTGAGTAGAGGCTTATCGTGAGATAGGATGAAAGGGGGTGTTTTAGTCCGCCGGGCTCCTTCCCCTTTCATTCCATAATCCCCGGACCCAGTTTATCTTTGGTTTCGCAAAAGATCAGTTTGCTTTAAAATGGTTTCTTAATTTTCCTTTTAAAAATTAAGTGGCGACTCTTTGAATTTGAAAAAAATGTTTTAGAAATTGATTTTGAAAAGATGTGGGTAAAAGAAAGAAAAACCCTGCGATATCCACAATCTGGCGACTCTGCTGGGGATCGAACCCAGAATCTCTGGTTTCGCAGACCAGAATTTTGATTTTGGGTTCACTCGAGGATTAGACTTGAAAGCATCCTTTTAATCAAATTAATTAATTTTTTGTGTGCCCGTTGCATTGCACTTGCATGTCTCGCCAGTCGATTGCACGGAACTATGACCTTGGAGGCTCGGGGCAACCCGGTCGGTCAAGCCATCATGGGGCCGTGTGATCACCCTTGATCTCGTACCATGTTTTGGTATATGAAGCATCCTATCGGGTGTGTGTCAAGGGTCCCTTATTTGACCAAAACCCGGCCTTTTCATCATAGCTTCTATAGAACCTTTCAATTTAGGAAATCAATTCTTGATTAAGATTATATGCTAGGGAGTTTTGTATGCCCGGAAGGGATTATTTGAGATGATGACGGTGCTTGCTTAATGTAGAATGTATAGCCTTTTAATCATTTTTGAGCAATTCCTCTTCATGTCTTATAACATTTGAGAAGATGCCAAATCTTGATTAAAAGACTACACTTCTTATATTTTGTTAGCTAAGCATCATTGACCTTGTATGCATCTGAATTCATGAAAAGTACGATGATCATCTAATCATGTGACACTACTACCCAAGAATCCGAAGTTCACTTGTTTATGACAGATTTTTGATTAAATATTATCTTTTAAAAAAAATGTGTTTTGAAAAAATCACCCTTCCAAGAAAAGGTCCAAAGTTTCATTTTCTTTTATCAAGTAAAACCCAATCATCTTTTATTGAGAAAATTTTCACATCCCCACTTTCAAAGAAGAAATCCAAAAAATCTTGGGAATCGTTTTTGGGATAAATGCTTTTCAAAATGAATTTCAAAGCAAAAAAATTTTCATCTTTGAGGAACGTTTAACATCCTCATTTTCAAAAAAATTCCAAGAATTGTTTTCAAAAGGATCACATCACCCAAGGAATACTTTTTAAGCGAAATCCAAAGTTTTTTCAAAAATATCCAACCTTCGAAAGGGTAATGAGGATCACAATGATAAGAGAAGTTGGCGCACTTGACATGGAGGAGGATTTTATGTGCTTATATGTTATATGTGCTAGGACTAGAATTTTCCTTTCTTTTGCATATAGAATAGGCACACACACACTTGCATTTCATCCGTGTGTCATGTGTGCGGTGCATGCATTTAGCCACATCAAATCATCAAAGCATGTACATTTTGGCACTCTCATCATGTCAGTCAACGTCATTACATGCATGTAAAATACAGATTCAGAAAGTAATCCAATAGTTCCTCAAAATCCCTTGCCTCCTGAAAATAAATTCTGCATGCGGACCTTTTACCTATGTATGTTGTTGAATTTGTAGAAAGAGTGGAACAACTAGATCCCCTAGTGAGGACACTTCTAATCTTCTTGGGTTCATCTTTCTTGATTTAGAAGAGAATATGTTTTTGCACACATGCTGTTGGGGAGTGATGAACCCAAGGTTCAAATGATTCTAGTGAGGTGATAGTGTTTGGAAATACTGCTGCTAATGCAAATATGGATGCTCTTGGGGACCCAATAATTTGAAAGTCGTCTGTGACACTCCAGTTGAGACCAAGTCGAGTCCAGTCTGTAGTCGAGTTATGTTAAGTTGGAGTCAAATGTCAAGTCCAGTCGAGTCTTCTGGTCAGTCTGTTATCAAGTTTGTTTGCAAGTCTTTGTCGAGTTTATTGAGTCGAGTGATGTAATCCTCTTTCCCTACTAGTTGAATAAAATCTCATTTTTCACGTGATTCAATGTGTTAAGTCATGAATGAATGGATCATTAAGCCAAAAAAAAAAAAAAAATTCACTTTTTCAAACGATCATGGAAAATACTTTGTTAATAAATCTTTGCATTGAAAAGGATCCCAAGCGATCAAGCAAATTCTGTGCCAAATCCAAAGAGGAGTAGAGAATTGATTAGCTTTACTTTAAGAATTTAAAGATGCTCTTGCTTAATCTTAAAAAGATGA
Source organism: Hydrangea macrophylla (assembly GCA_033977485.1). Classification (NCBI taxonomy): domain Eukaryota; kingdom Viridiplantae; phylum Streptophyta; class Magnoliopsida; order Cornales; family Hydrangeaceae; genus Hydrangea; species Hydrangea macrophylla. The sequence goes on along the minus strand of CM066998.1, from coordinate 6,144,975 downwards.
ACTTGGAACTTGAAGCATGCTCACCATCCCCTTTTCTCAAATACCAAGCCTAAAAGATGAGCTCAACCAGTCCAAAGCCATAACTTGATCCTTGATGGTAGCCAAATATTTTAAATGAACTTCTTCTTCCCAAAAAAAAAAAGGAGAAAAAGAAAAAAAGAAAAAGAAAAAGAAAAAGAAAAAGGAGCTCGCTAGGATAAAAACCTGAAAGGGCGCCTAGGCAAAAATTAGAGCAAAAAAAAAAAAAAAAAAAAAAAAAAAAAATGCGTGTTGATTTCAAAATCCGAATCTTGGCCAGTCAAAATCATGAAGAGAATAAGAGATAGTAAGGTAGAGAAAAAAAAAAGAAAAAGAAAAAAAAAGAGAACAAATAAGATTGAGAAATTCTTGAGCACTTCAAAGTACATCATTGGCACATGAATTATCTCAAGGCTTTGTGTTATTCTAAACAAAGAAAAGAAATTAGAAATGAAAAGAGAGATTTGAAAGTATCAATTAGTCTCAAAATTTTGGGAGAGACCCGATGGCTAAGAGAGCCCAAAACAATGGAGAGATATCTTTGATATTACTTCGAGAGTATGATGGAGTACGATTAAAACACGATGTATTATGAGAGTTGTAAAGATTGACTGGCTAGTGAAAAGGTGAAAAGAATCAACCGCCACAAAAAAAAAATATATATATATATATATATATGAATAAATAATAATAAAAAAAAAGAGAAGAGGAAAATATAAAAAATAAAAAATAAAAGGGAGAAGTAGTTCATCTTCTCATCATCTTGTTCAAAAGCTGCCACAAGGAATCTGTTTCAGAAATTTGCCCAGAAAGGGCACTCATTGAACTCAAATGAAAACATGGCTCGAAAAGCCCACCAAATTTTGAAGCCTTATTCTTTCAAAACCTCCAGAGTTGATGAACTACGTTTTTGACCTGATTCCCACTCGGGGATACGTAGGCAGCCTACTCGGTTCGGTCATCACCCTCGCCATCTCATGGCATCTTTCTTTCAGGCCTTAGCCGAACTACTTTGGACCTGATTCCCGTTCGCGGATAAGTAGGCGAACCTTCCAGGGTTCTCGGTCCATAACCATCCCTAAACCATAAGCATCACCCTTTGTGCCTCCTTCCTTCAAACTAGGGGCAAACTTGCGTAAGTTTGCCTAAAGCCACATATATATCGCCAAACCAGGGGCAAACTTCGTTTGCTGAAAACCACATTTAATCCCAGGAGCAATGCCTCCAAGTCCTATTCAAACTAGGGGCAAACTTCGTTTGCCAAAACCCTTCTATGTCAGAGACAAATTCTCAAGTAGTCAAGTTTATTGTGAATGGATTGAAATAGAATATCTTTTATTCTATAAGCTAAAGCACTCATTTGAAGCACACTCTGGATAGGCAAAGAATTAGCAAACTCGAAAAGGGAGAATCTTCAGAGTTTAGATTTGTCGGTGAAGTACTTCCATTATAAGATAATGAATAAATGAAAGATGGGATGATACATTATTCACGAAGAAAGCACATTGATTCACAATAATACAGAGTTTGAGTCAGTCGTCTTGTGTAAATGCTTTGTCAAGTTTGTCCTCCTTTGATGAGTCAATAATGGTCTCAAATGTGTGGGTTTAAGATAATTAATAAAGATTTGAAAGGTCTCCATGAGCATCCCAGGGGCAATACAAGCATGAGTCTTAAACACTATCACAACACAATGCTAAAGTGGAAATATGAAGGGTCCAAGGCTAGGGGCATAGGTGGCTTCCCTTTTTTTTTTTTTAAAAAAAAAAAAAAAAAAAAAAAAAAATTCCAAGGGTCCGCAGATGCAGGGAATCATTTTCTACAGAGCCCACTTTCGTGACAATTATCTTCGAAAGCCCATTCATATGGCACCCACCATCATAAGCCCACTTTTGTGGCAACCCCATCATAAGCCCATTCATATGGCACCCACCATCATAAGCCCACTTTCATGGCAACCCCATCATAAGCCCATTCATATGGCACCCTCTCATCAAAAGCCCATTTTGTGGTGACCACCATCATAAGCATGGCAACATCATCCATGCAAGCCCACCCTGGTGGCACTCTTTTAGCCAAGCCAACGTTCATGGCAACGCTCATGGCAAGTGCATTCACATAAGCCCACTTCGTGGCAAACACACCTCATAAGCCCACTTCCGTGGCAAATCCATACTCGTGATAAGCTCATCCAAACGAGTTCATTTCGATGTCAAGGTTCCTAGTACAATTCATCAGCATCATCATCAATGTCATCATCATCATCATCAAGTACTTGAGCCTTATTTGGCTCCTTTGAGTTCATGAGTCCGCATGACTCCGTGTTTGGGAAATGTGAAATCTTAATGTTAATGCGACTCCCAATCTCTGTAATTAGAAAAAGAATTTCCGAATCCACGCGATTCCTGATCTTTGAAATAAAAATGAATTTCGAGTCTGCGAGACTCCCGATCTTTGAAATAGAAAATGAATTTTTGAGTCTGCGCGACTCCAAATCTTTGAAAATAGAAATGAATTTTCAAGTCTGCGCGACTCCCGATAGAAAATGAATTGTTTAAGTCCGCGTGACTGTTCTGAAAAGGAAAAGAAAAATAAAAATTACCCTTGCAATACCGAGCGAATTTGGGGACATTGAATCTGGAGCGATTCTGACTTTTCTGCTATTTGGGGTCATTGAATCTGGAGCGATTATGACTTTTCTGCTATTTTGGGGTCATTGAATCTGGAGCGATTCTGACTTTTCTGCTATTTTGGGGTCATTGAATCTGGAGCGATTCTGACTTTTCTGCTTTTTGGGGTCATTGAATCTGGAGCGATTCTGACTTTTCTGCTATTTGGGGTCATTGAATCTGGAGCGATTATGACTTTTCTGCTATTTTGGGGTCATTGAATCTGGAGCGATTCTGACTTTTCTGCTATTTTGGGGTCATTGAATCTGGAGCGATTCTGACTTTTCTGCTATTTGGGGTCATTGAATCTGGAGCGATTCTGACTTTTCTGCTATTTGGGGTCATTGAATCTGGAGCGATTCTGACTTTTCTGCTATTTTGGGGTCATTGAATCTGGAGCGATTCTGACTTTTCTGCTATTTTGGGGTGGAGCGATTCTGACTTTTCTGCTATTTGGGGTCATTGAATCTGGAGCGATTCTGACTTTTCTACTTTTTGGGGTCATTGAATCTGGAGCGATTCTGACTTTTCTGCTATTTGGGGTCATTGAATCTGGAGCGATTCTGACTTTTCTGCTATCTTTGGGGTCATCAAATCTGGAGCGATTCTGACTTTTCTGCAAAACATCTCATTTCTTGGAAGACACCGGAGTATAAGACGCAAAGCGCATCTCAGTCTTTTCAGCACATTTCCTGATTCGGCACCGGAGTCTAAGACGCAAAGCGCATCTCAGCCAATCAGATGATCTTCAAGACACCGGAGTATAAGACGCAAAGCGCATCTCAGTCTTTTCAGCACATTTCCTGATTCGGCACCGGAGTCTAAGACGCAAAGCGCATCTCAGCCAATCAGATGATCTTCAAGACACCGGAGTATAAGACGCAAAGCGCATCTCAGTCTTTCAGCACACTTCCTGATTCTGCATCGGAGTATAAGACGCAAAGCGCATCTCAATCGGTCAGCATTCACATAAAAAATGATAGTCACGACTTTCCAAAGATAGGACGTCATCAGCATAGAAGAATTTCAAGACAAAGGTACGTTTTGCTAACTCTAGGGAGTAGCATTGTCCTAAGTCATTTGAACCTGAAAACATAGAGCATAAATTTGCTTGAGCACGTGCATCACGATAGGATAGGTGCATTCATCTGTGTGACTACCTGCGTTTGTGTATTGTTGTCCCTTGCCCGAACTACGTCCTGGTCTGATTCCCGAAGGGATACGTACGCAGCTCACCATTGAGCACGACCAGCACCGACCGTCTCCGCGAATGTTTTGCAACGCATTTTATTTTTACCTAAGTTCAATAGCCCGGTCAAAGGCTTGTCTTCACACAGGCTTCGACATTAAAAGTCCGCGTTGCTTCACAAGCTTTGCCGAAGAGGGGCAAACTGTAGACACCCCAATTTTGACCGAACTATTAAACTTAGGGGGATTTACCTCTAGAAATCAATGATGAATAATGTCCCAACGATTTTCTTCAAGTTCATCGCTTCGACTTCTGAAAAGCTTCAAGTTCCCAAACCTTGCTCCTAATACCCCTAAATTTGGCCAATCACTGACCATCTGTCTTGAGCTCACTGGATCATGGGTTACTTTCTAAAAAAAAATAGAATAGATTGAATAATAATAATTATTATTATATTTTCTAAAAATAACCTTGTTTCTTGTATTTTATTTAGATTCAAAAAGAAAAAAAAAGAAAAAAAAAAGAAAAAAGAAAAAAATATATACTATTTGGTAACTCATATGATTAATTTAGATTTAAAATGAAAAATGTGTCTATACATATATATATATATATATAGGAAAAGGAAAATAATAAAAGAAAGTAGCCCATGTGATTTGGAGAGTTAGAGATCCCTTGGCATATTCCTTATCTAAGAAATACCCAAAAAGCCCTTTGTTGGGCACTAATCTCCCATGTGCTTTGAAGATGCTCTAGAATGTTCCTTTATTCTAGCCAACTTAAATGCCTTTCAAGTTTATTGGAATTACATAGAAGTGCCATGGAGAATTAAAGATGCCATAGAATATTCCTAACCCACCCCAAATTGACCTATCTACCCTTATCTTAGCCCCTAAGATAATGAAAGTCTATAAAAGAACCCATTTTCTCTCATTTAGGGGGAGACACTTGAATTATATAGAGAAATATTGGGAGAGTTTTAGAGAAAAAAAAGATAGAGAGAGAAACTCTACCAATCTCATACCCAAAACCCCACCAAATCTTTACCCAACCATCAAATCACCATTGAAGGAGCTTGAAGCTTGAGGAAGAAGAAGAGGAAAAGCTTGAGGAATTCAACATCTCTACAAGTTTTGAGAAGATCTAGAGGTAAAGCCTTCAAATCTATATATATATATATATATATAATAATTCAATCACAAATTCCTAGTTCTAGGATCTTTACACATTTTCAAAACCTCTCTTCCTACCTCATTTCATCACACACCACATAGAATTTGTGATTGAATCTCATGGTAGTTCATTAGTTTGGATCTAAATAAGCCTTGGGTTTGAGATAAATTAGTTTTGAAGAAATTTGTGTTCCTAAATAAAACTTTGATTTCCTTTATCTCTATTTCATTCATGAGGTTCATGAGATCTTCCATATCTCATTGAAACTCTTTGAGTTTTGATTCCTTAGTTTCCTATGATCTTATGATCCATATAGAGACTAAAATGAATCATGATCATAATCTACACATAGTTGGTGAGATACTAGTATCAACTCATGACTAGGATCTCTTTACTATGGATCTTATGGAATTCATACTATATTCCATGGAGATTAAAGTAGATTTGTTTTTTTTTAGTCTCCAATGACCATCAAAGGGTAGGAGAAAGTAGTTTAGTTTAAGTTCATCTCTATGGATTAGACTAATCTCTTCCTTGGGTTTTGAGAAGTTCTTCATACTTCATCCAAAACTTACATATATGTGTGTCTTTAGCCTCCAATGACCACCAAGTGGTAGGAGTAATGATTTGAACTCAAAGTTTTGGTCCATAAGTTTGAGTTCATTGTTTGGGATTTTGTGAAGTCCATTTCATACTTCATTAAAAGTCCATAAGTCTAAATAAGTCCTTAGTCTTCAATGACCATCAAATGGTAGAAGAAGTGATTTGGTTTAAGCCCAACATTATAATTTAATAGTTGAGGTCAACCAACAAAGTTGAACTAGCAAAATGAAAACAGTGGATTCACAAACTGTTTTTGATCAAAGATTTTTAGTTCGAAATCTAACCGTTGAAATCAAGTGAAACCAACGGGAAAGTGTCAATAACACATTGTTTTACCACTGTAATTTTTGTTTTGGTAAGATTTTATGCTTAGAAGGGTTTGATCATGGTTTTTGTGAGCTAATTACAATCTGTCCAGAGTTCTAGAATACTTTCAGAATAATAAGTCTGTTTTGAAATTAATAAATCAGAACCCTAATAAAGTTTTCGGGATCTCAAATAATTTTTTATAAGTACCTTAATGTGTTAGGAAGGTACCCTAAAAAGATCTAAGTATTTCTCATTTTTTTACTATTTTTAGAAAATCATACAAGATCTCTGGACAGAGAGTTGCAGAATCCTGAGTGAGGTCTAGTATTTTCAGTATTCCCGGAGATCTAACCGTTGAAACCTCAATTTTATTTGTGGGTTAGAAACTAGACTCACAGAGGCATAACATATCCAAAAATCAGTAAGATCCAACCGTTGAAAGTATTTTATTTCCATTTTTGAACGTCGGGTCTGCTCTCTGTAAATCACAAAAAACTGCTACAATTTTTGTCTAATCTTATTTATTTCAACTCAAATGGTCTCTTAATGCCTTAGGACTCAAACCATGTTTTGAATAATGATAATTTAGATTAAACCCAGAGGATTAGGGATCCAAATTAGTGAATAAATTCATATCTCATTCTTGTTCATATTCATGCATTCAATTGATACATGATAATATTCATAAGTAGGACTTATCTCTTGTCTTAGTTGAATCTAGTTGAACATGACCTATGATTAATTACTCTTTGATATTATATCTTGTCTAAGGCATGTGTACTAACCTTTGTTTTGTAGCGCATTTGAGGTACAATTTCTCGTCCCTTCTCTAGTTTAATTCATTTCTTTGATTTTGAATTGATTTTCAACTCCATGTGCGACACCTTAGCTTAGGTTTTGCCTTATGTGTATATATGTGTTAGAGACCTTTTCTTAGATTTATTTTGTTCTCGCATGCATTGCACGTTTAATATTCGTGGCCAGATCCCGGGTATGTTTTCTAGTTCTCTATTGCATATCATGTTGCTTGCTACTTGAATTACGTGGCTTATGAATGATATTTTGCCGTTAGCAATTTTACACCATTTCCAACATGCTTGTGTGATGTATATGTATATATGTATTAATTGAGGGCATGCTTAGATTAATAATGTCATGCCCGTTCTGAAAAATGTACTCTTTTTAAATGCTTAAGTGAATTTATGAGAATTATTAATGTTGATTAATAATTGTGGATGAGTTTGACCATGGGTCAACGGAAGGTGTCAAGCGAGGACACGGGAACATGGAGAATCATGTTGCATGGGCATGACTAAATGACATTTATATGATTTAAATGTTATTTGACTTATCTGGTATTTTGATGAACAGTAAATTTACCTGTGTAGAATAAATTCTGGTAATCTTGATACTGTTAGATATCTTTTTGAGAACTGTGGTGAGAACGTGAGTGACACGTCATAAAAAGGTAGGTTGTGTAGAGATTCCACAGAATTCGGTTTTCGGACGTATTTTTGGACCCAAACGAGTCTTAGTCGAAAACTTTTGTAAATTATATTTTTCACTCGTAAAGGCATGAAATGAACGTGTGCGACGTTTCATGGGTTAATTTAGAGTTTTGGAAACTCGTGGGGAGGTAAACATTATTTCCGAAAATTTTGTCTATATATAGCAAGCTCTAGATTTTTTTCATTTCAAAAGTTTCTCAAAACCTAAATCAAGAGGTGATTAGTGGCTTAGAGCTTCTTGACGCAAATCGACGGACTTCTGCCCGTTTGTTTTCAACCAAAATTCATATTCGAACTCCTTGAGGTAAGGGCTACGTTTTGATACTAGTTAGGACTAGTTTGGTTAAGTTTTATAAAAATCCTAATGTTAGAATTTTGGGGTAAACGCATGTAAACTTGTAGGAATCGCTTGAAATTCGAAATCCGACGTTTAATCGACCTCCTAGTTCATCCTTCGAAGTTATAGGAAAATCGCACGAGGTATGAATTCCGAACCTATGTAATATAGACAATTTTGGATGTTTTAGATATTTTGTATGACTTGTGATCCGGGCAAACTTATGTGTTAAATTAGGCCCGTTAAATTTAGCGAGTATGTATAGAAAAGCACGGTGACATGATTATGTGAGTATGTTAAATGTCTATGTGGGTCAAAGGGGAGTTTGATATAATTTTACGCCGGTGCACGCCTCTCGATGTTTGAGAGTTTATAGTAGTGACGACTACTTTCTTGGTGTGGGAAGTGGCCAACCAGAGCAGATGGGTGTAATGGTTGAGTGATCCTTGGCTAACCATTGACATCGCGGTTTAAGATTTAAGACTTGCCGATATACTGGGTGAATGCGTATCTCTCTCCCCGGAGACTAAATTATGTGATTTAGATGTTTAAAACATGAATTGCCTCATATGCATTTGTTTAGAATTGTACACTTAGCATATAGCTGAGCAATGGAGATTTACTCCATTGCAGGTATGAAGAAAGGAAAGAAGAAGCGTGAAGAGTGAGGCCGTGGGAATGCCGGGGATTACCTTTGTTCATGTTTTAGTTCTTTTCCATATGTTGTAATAATGAAATTGTGGAGCTAGAATCATGTTTTGGTTGAATTGGAAAACCTTGGAAGGATTTTGGTAATGTTGTAATATGTAATAAAACTCTTGTAGTTAGTTTTCAATTCATCCGAACTTAAGTCCGTGTTTTGTAAACTTAACTTGTTAAATTTGGATTTTGAAGGATTGTGGCTAGAGTTTTGTGTATAGAGCCAAACAAGCCTTAGCTTGTTCTGCTATTGTTTCTTTTCATGGAATTATAAGTCTAAACTTTGTTTTGATAGCATGCTAGAGCTCGTGAAGTTCGGTTTTGGTTTGTTGTTGGAGGAATGTTGAAGTGAAGGTCGGATTGGATCCTTAGGCAAAATTCTGCAGCATTGTGCAGGATTCTGCTAAAGGGTCATTCGACCGGTCGAAGGGGGTCGTTCGACCGGTCGAAATGCCCCCTGCCAGAAATCTTTTTATACACCTTCCGGAAATTTTCAAAAGGTTTTGATTGGTTCTTAGGGTACCTTTGAGACCCCTTTCAACATAAATTCATCCGTTTTGAAATATGATTTCGTTTTAAATTTTATACGGATTTTACAACTCGAAGGGTAATGTTTCCTAAAGTTTTATATACGAAAGATTGTTTTAAGTTCTTTTCCGCTGCGTATAATCGTTTAATTAATTGGATGAGCCTTGGTGGCGTGCCACGTGTCCTGTTTCCGCACGTTAGCGGGATGGGTCGTGACATTTATTGGTATCAGAGCAATAGGTAACAAAACTTTGGGAACGTTCGACGTCGAGTGGAGTGTTGAGTGAATTGTCACATATTCTAGAATGCATCCACATATTATAGAGATGTTTGATGCATATGGTATGTTGTTATACATACATGATTATGATATTGCCATACATGCATAGTATTCATGCATTCGTGAATCGGTAGAATCACGCGGATGTAGAGCTGTGTGATGAGATGAGGTTTACCGTATGGTATCATCGACCTTGTGTGGTGACCCGGGGGAGAGATGATATCTTGGTGGTGAGGAGCCGTTGAATATCTAAACGAAAATCAACTGAATTTTTTATCGAATCAGTGAATGTGGTAAATGATGGTAATGAGTGCTCTTTAAGGGTGTTAACTGAGAACGAAGTCCGAGTAGTGAACAATCGAAGAGATTTCATTGGAGGTTCACACGGAAAGCTAAAACGATTGCTCATAGTTGAGTTTTGGGATTAGAATTGATTGATAAGAGTTCCGTCTCAGACATGGGCTAAACGCCGTGACGCGAGAGAATAGAGATGGACAGATGGGGTTTATGGCAGAAAGATAGTTCAACAATATGTATTGCTCGTGTATAGGGTAGGTGAGGAATCTCTCACATTTTCTTACGGTGTTATCCTTTGATGTTAACCTACAGTGTAATCGTACAGGTTACCTTGTGGTTTCCTCTTACACGATGTGTATTGGGTAGTTGATGAATCTTTCGACTTATTGTACGGTATATGGGATGGTTGGATGGTTGAGGAATCTCTCAACCTATCGTATGGTAAGTATTATAGTTGTTGAAGAATCTTTCAACGTATGGTATAGAGTTTGAGATGTTGGATGGTTGAGGAATCTCTCAACCTATCGTATGGTAAGTATTATAGTTGTTGAAGAATCTTTCAACGTATGGTATGGAGTTTGAGATGTTGGATGGTTGAGGAATCTCTCAACCTATCTTATGGTATGTATTGGGAGAGGGATCGAAGAATATCTCCACGGATTGTGAGTATCTTGGTTGTTGAGGAATCTCTCAACTGAACCTTGCTTCGAGTGGTCGTGGTATCATAGTGGATTTAGATATGGTAGGAGGATTAGCAGCGGATGCTACCGGTAGAGGTATAAATGGAAAGGTTGGGTTTAAGGATTTACCTAAGATGTGGGGTTAAGAACGGGAATGATAGAGTATGCTTCGACGGTTTGAAACTACGGTGAGTAAAAAGTTAATTAATGACGGACTTCGGGGGTGGTTACTTAGACTTGATGATTATGTGCGTGTGAATGAAATGACAAGGATGATATAGGTCGGAGGAGAAACCACATAACTCCTTGATGGGGAATAAGTGAATGGAAATAAATGGTAGCAAGATTCACTTGGTGTTTTGAGGTGTTTTGCCAAAGAAAATGGAATAAAGGAAGTAAGAATATGGGAACTAAATTCAAACTGCTGTGTGATTTGAGAAGTTTCGAAGTTTTCGAGCATTTACGGGTAGTTCTAAAAGGGCTGGGAAGTATCTCCAAATGCCTTGTGAGTTTGGGGACTTTTAAAGATGTTAAATGAAGGAAAAATATGGTCCAGGGGGTACTGGACCGGTCGAAAGGGGTTGTTCGACCGGTCGAATACCCCTCTGATCCAAACAGTGTTTTCAGAAACATTTTTCGTCGAGTTTTACGGAAACAGCCATAACTCTTTCTAGAAAATTCGGATTTGCGCGCCGTTTCTTGCGTTGGAACCGGGACTCAAAAAGCTACCTTTTGGTGTAAAATTTAATCATATTTTATAAATGACCATTTTGCCCTTGGGACTGTGTTGTCGTTGTAAAGCTCTTTTATGATGCCTAATCCATGCTTTCTTTGACATTTAGTGTATTTCAACTAAAATAGAAATCTTTCAATGCTTTTAAAACATCGTTGAGTGTTTGAAGCGAGTTGTTGTGAGCGGGAAGTTGGAGCATGATAGTTATTACAATACTGAACAAGAGCAGTTGTAGAAATGGCTAAGTAAAGTGACTTTGGGGTAAAAATCAGGTTAGGGAGATGAAAATGTAAATTGGGAAGGTGAAGCTTCGAGGAGAAAATGAACATGAACGGTATGAGTGGGATAAAAACTTTGTAGTACGTTGAGTACATCATCAGATATGATAGAAGAACTGTAAAACGGTCAGAGAACAATAGTGAATGTAGTAGAATGCTATCTCGGTTGTCCTGAATTCCAACGAGGTTGGAAAGTTTTGAGAATGTTAGATTTTACCCCAACTAAATTTTAAAAGGTTTTAAAATATAACTTTTGCTTGAATAAGAAAAGTGGTAATAGATACCTATGCGAAGGTACCAAGTAGACTTCGGAAGATGAGTATCGTGGAAGGACATAGTATGCTTAGTGCTTGGGACACAACAGTGTTTGTCAAATGAATGAGTTCTACGTGAACATATTATAAACTTGGAAATTCTAAAATAAGGGGGTTAGTGAAATGTGGTACACTTGGACTTAGTAAGTTGGATGAAGTGCTACTAAATGAGTTGACTTGAGTATTGTCAAAAGGGAACTTGATCTTAGTTTAAGTATCAGAATAACCCGAGGTTATGAATGATTTGAAGTTTTGAACGATCAAGAACTTGATGAGATCCGTAAAGCGTAAAGCACTTGAAGGCAATAGTTATGAATGGGTTGATATTAGTACTCGGAGTGAGAATGGGTGACTTTGAGCATTGTCATGAAAGGTATGTGAATTGGAAGTCGATATGGAATTTATCAAACACAGTGAGACTATGGTACTTAATTGGGAAGATCGAATTAATTAGTTGTCTTCAGATGGTAATGGGAGTAGTATGAATGCTTGAGCAACAGGTTCTTTGAGAACAACAAATTTAAGATCAGAATAGCAAAGATAAAGGATTAGAGAATCTGAATTGGAGTTATGTCAGGTTGACTAGAGTCATGAAATATTAAATCATTGAATAAGGTATAAAGACTTGAAATGTTATACAAAAAGTATATGTTTAGTGCAAAGGGTTATTAAAAACTCAGTAAGGGTGGAAATACAGGGGCATGATTGGTATGGAGTTGTGTAAGGGTGAAAGTGAAATGCCAGAGATTTATGGAATCGTATAACTACATGAGGGTAGCGGATCTACTTGGAGTGATAGTCTAAAGGGTGGTAAACGAGTAAGGTATGAGATGAGAATGGATTACATTACAGTTGAGATCCTTGGCAGAAAAGTGATGGACTTAAGGTGTGTGTACACTATGTGAATAGAGCGGATTGTGAATGGTCAAGGGTTTGAGACAGGAACGAGGTATGTTATGAACATGGGAGTACATGTGATAAGTTGTGCGATACGTGTCTGATTGACTAAGTTAATATTGATTTAACAATGTTATTCGGTGCGAGTTGTATTGGGAAAGAGATTAAGTGTTGTGGGAAATTTCAAAATATTAGTTTTAAAAAAACATGAATGGGGAATGTAATTTGACTTTGTTAAAAGTTTTAAATTGAAAGTGTAAAGTGAAATCTCCTACGTTAATCGACAGTAGTTCGAGTACAGCAGTGAGAGATAAGGGGCAAGTGTGTTAACCATTCGGGACATCGGGTGGGTTCGAAGAGGTAGAATGATATGAAATTGCCAGTTAGGTCTCTGGATAGTATCTTACGAGGCATATATGATTGAAAGTAAAATACGAGGTTAGCTAACTCAAAATGGAATGATGACCATTATCAGAGACAGGGAGAGAGTACTAGTGCGATTTGCTACTGATAAATTGATGGTTATGTAACTGGTGTTACGTTATATGAATTCCTTAGGAAAGGAAGATTTGAATTTGATAAGAAATGAGAGATATTTGAAAATGTGTGTCATTCTACAAGTATTTTGCGATTAACATGATAAGTGATTGCTTTCATGGTATATGAAATAGTTGGTTGAGGCATTGACTTATCGACAGAGTATGTAAGTATGATAGTACTCAGTTTTGGTTCACTTCGAGATGAAGAATCGTGAATGGTTATTAGCCAGTGGGTATATATTGAAAACGACTTTCAGTCGAAAAGAAATATGGGTGAAAGTGAGATGAGTTATATCTTTTGTTTGGGTATTGTGATAAAACCGTTGGGTTTCGGCAATGATATGTGACAAGTACAATGAAAGTATATATGAGTTAACGTTGCGACATCGCGGGGAGATTGTATGTCAGGTTCGACTATTGAGTATGATCTACTCAGGTATTGATACCCTTACTTATTGTGGTGCTACGATGTATTACTAGAAAGTGGTTTGAATCTTCAATTAGTTTGAGATAAGGGCTTTAAGGATTTATTTTCCTTCGAAGCCTGAGGATTTATTTTCCTCGTGAGATTGTAATATCTTGGGGGAGATGTGTAGTTTGTGATGAGACAAACGTTGGAGTACTTGTGAGAAGTCTTGTAACTTGAATTGATAAGATGGTATAAGTTTGGGGACAAACTTCCTTTTTGGAGGGGAGAGTTGTCATGCCCGTTCTGAAAAATGTACTCTTTTTAAATGCTTAAGTGAATTTATGAGAATTATTAATGTTGATTAATAATTGTGGATGAGTTTGACCGTGGGTCAACGGAAGGTGTCAAGCGAGGACACGGGAACATGGAGAATCATGTTGCATGGGCATGACTAAATGACATTTATATGATTTAAATGTTATTTGACTTATCTGGTATTTTGATGAACAGTAAATTTACCTGTGTAGAATAAATTCTGGTAATCTTGATACTGTTAGATATCTTTTTGAGAACTGTGGTGAGAACGTGAGTGACACGTCATAAAAAGGTAGGTTGTGTAGAGATTCCACAGAATTCGGTTTTCGGACGTATTTTTGGACCCAAACGAGTCTTAGTCGAAAACTTTTGTAAATTATATTTTTCACTCGTAAAGGCATGAAATGAACGTGTGCGACGTTTCATGGGTTAATTTAGAGTTTTGGAAACTCGTGGGGAGGTAAACATTATTTCCGAAAATTTTGTCTATATATAGCAAGCTCTAGATTTTTTTCATTTCAAAAGTTTCTCAAAACCTAAATCAAGAGGTGATTGGTGGCTTAGAGCTTCTTGACGCAAATCGACGGACTTCTGCCCGTTTGTTTTCAACCAAAATTCATATTCGAACTCCTTGAGGTAAGGGCTACGTTTTGATACTAGTTAGGACTAGTTTGGTTAAGTTTTATAAAAATCCTAATGTTAGAATTTTGGGGTAAACGCATGTAAACTTGTAGGAATCGCTTGAAATTCGAAATCCGACGTTTAATCGACCTCCTAGTTCATCCTTCGAAGTTATAGGAAAATCGCACGAGGTATGAATTCCGAACCTATGTAATATAGACAATTTTGGATGTTTTAGATATTTTGTATGACTTGTGATCCGGGCAAACTTATGTGTTAAATTAGGCCCGTTAAATTTAGCGAGTATGTATAGAAAAGCACGGTGACATGATTATGTGAGTATGTTAAATGTCTATGTGGGTCAAAGGGGAGTTTGATATAATTTTACGCCGGTGCACGCCTCTCGATGTTTGAGAGTTTATAGTAGTGACGACTACTTGCTTGGTGTGGGAAGTGGCCAACCAGAGCAGATGGGTGTAATGGTTGAGTGATCCTTGGCTAACCATTGACATCGCGGTTTAAGATTTAAGACTTGCCGATATACTGGGTGAATGCGTATCTCTCTCCCCGGAGACTAAATTATGTGATTTAGATGTTTAAAACATGAATTGCCTCATATGCATTTGTTTAGAATTGTACACTCAGCATATAGCTGAGCAATGGAGATTTACTCCATTGCAGGTATGAAGAAAGGAAAGAAGAAGCGTGAAGAGTGAGGCCGTGGGAATGCCGGGGATTACCTTTGTTCATGTTTTAGTTCTTTTCCATATGTTGTAATAATGAAATTGTGGAGCTAGAATCATGTTTTGGTTGAATTGGAAAACCTTGGAAGGATTTTGGTAATGTTGTAATATGTAATAAAACTCTTGTAGTTAGTTTTCAATTCATCCGAACTTAAGTCCGTGTTTTGTAAACTTAACTTGTTAAATTTGGATTTTGAAGGATTGTGGCTAGAGTTTTGTGTATAGAGCCAAACAAGCCTTAGCTTGTTCTGCTATTGTTTCTTTTCATGGAATTATAAGTCTAAACTTTGTTTTGATAGCATGCTAGAGCTCGTGAAGTTCGGTTTTGGTTTGTTGTTGGAGGAATGTTGAAGTGAAGGTCGGATTGGATCCTTAGGCAAAATTCTGCAGCATTGTGCAGGATTCTGCTAAAGGGTCATTCGACCGGTCGAAGGGGGTCGTTCGACCGGTCGAAATGCCCCCTGCCAGAAATCTTTTTATACACCTTCCGGAAATTTTCAAAAGGTTTTGATTGGTTCTTAGGGTACCTTTGAGACCCCTTTCAACATAAATTCATCCGTTTTGAAATATGATTTCGTTTTAAATTTTATACGGATTTTACAACTCGAAGGGTAATGTTTCCTAAAGTTTTATATAAGAAAGATTGTTTTAAGTTCTTTTCCGCTGCGTATAATCGTTTAATTAATTGGATGAGCCTTGGTGGCGTGCCACGTGTCCTGTTTCCGCACGTTAGCGGGATGGGTCGTGACAAATAATTTGATTAAAAAGGATGTTGAGTAGAGGCCTATCGTGAGATAGGATGAAAGGGGGTGTTTTAGTCCGCCGGGCTCCTTCCCCTTTCATTCCATAATCCCCGGACCCAGTTTATCTTTGGTTTCGCAAAAGATCAGTTTGCTTTAAAATGGTTTCTTAATTTTCCTTTTAAAAATTAAGTGGCGACTCTTTGAATTTGAAAAAAATGTTTTAGAAATTGATTTTGAAAAGATGTGGGTAAAAGAAAGAAAAACCCTGCGATATTCACAGTCACTCCGGCTTTAATTCATCTTCCCGATCGAAGGATGAAAAATCCAGGTCGGGTACCCTAGACACAAGCTTGGACCCCCCTTCACTGACTCTGTCAGACCACCATAGTGAAGGAAGGATTCCTATTTGTGTGTTTGATGACGAGCAGAGCCATGGGCCCTAGGCAACCTCTGGGTCGCGAGGCTTGGATGATGAGGCCTCGGTCTCTGGGATTCCTGGCGTAGTCTTCTCGTGTGAGCTGATGACTAACAGTCTGCTCGTCAATGACCTGGGGTGGCTCAGGAATAGGTACGACATCCCCGACCACTGTTCCTTGGCCATACCCATAGGTGGGGCTCACCAGCACCGGTTAGGTTTCATTACCCTTTAGAAGGATGCCTTCATGGCGAGCCTACATCTTCCCTTCCACCTGCTTAAAATCGTACCCGAGCAACTTGCCCCGAATGGGTGGAGATTCTTGATGGGGGCCATACATCTCTGGCCCCAAGTCTTCAGGTATGAGCTCACCCAACAAGAGTTCTTGTGGATCCATTGGCCATTTCCGCTGTGGGGAGGTCGAATTCTTTTCTCTAGGTGCCCGACAAGGGAGAAAAATAATTGACAAGTGTCCAATCAATAACAAGGGGTCGAAGAAGTTCTTCTGTGTGTCCACCCTCGGCTATATGAAGACGCCCCGGGAATTCAGCTAAGGACCTCCTGGGCGGGGAAGCTAAGGAATAAGCTCCCATCTTGCTCCTATTTTTCCTTTTATATTATTCTTTCCGTTGGACTAATTGAGGTGCTCTCTTTCCCTCTCTTTTTTTTTGTAGTGGGGGCATCTGACTCGCCAATTATTCCCGAGAAGTGCCAAGATAGGATCCGGGCCTTGGCTGAGGAGCCGACCAACGCTGCTGATGTCTTGACCTGGACAAGAGGTCAGAAAGTCCCCCAGCCAGCCCTTTGAAGTGCCCATCTTTCCACCGATCATTGACGGTAAGTTCTTCAATTATTTTTCATTACTAATCCAATTACTTGCCTGCCTTCTTTCCCTTTGACTCATTTTTTTTTTTGTTGTTCAAAGATGGCTCCCCGAGACTTGGCCACTTTAAAGGAGAAAGAAGCTGCCCTGGCCGTGCGGGCGGGCTAGAGAAGGAAGAGGCCAAATCTCACCGGTGGCCAACAGCTGAAGAGGATTCATCAGGGGCCCTACCCGAATGCAGCCGGGACATCAACCCCCTGGGTCAAGGTTGTTGCACCCCCCAGGCACCCTATAGACGATGTCCTGACAAGGATGCTATTAGTGGAGATGGAAAACGATGTCCGGGTGAAGGCCTGCCCTGGGCTGCTATAAAGCCAGGTCAAGAGGTGCTCAGGGTTAGGCCCCGAGGCCATAATTGAATGGCTATATAGCATCAGCCACATGGTAGATAACTTTATACATATTTTTTATTCTCATTCCCTTGTCTGTAGTGACTGATGGCTTTTGTTTCTTTTTTGCAGACTGGTTACTTGGCGGTAAGGGCCAATGCCTCCCTGCCTAGGGTGGCCGAGAGATTGGCCAATGTAGAGGCCGCCCTGGCCACGGAGAAGGTGACACATAAGGCTTCTGACTTTGCCCTCACCGTGGAGAAGGATAAGACTGTAGCATTGGCCATAGAATTGGGGGTGGCCCAAGAAGAGTTGGCTACCGAGCAAGTGGTCTGGATAGCTGCAGAAGCCGAGAAGGCTGCCTTGACTGATGTTGTTGTTGCTCGGGAGGCAACGACAAAGGATGCGGAGAAAGAGTTCGAGGCTAGCTCCCTCTAGGGCTACGCTGACCTGACCTAGAGGGCGGTTGTAGATCATCCTGATTAGGACCTCTCGAGCTATTCATGGGCTGAGCCTGACTTTTGGAAGGAGGAGGAGGTTGTTGAGGGGGCCCTTGCTAATGCTGCCGGGTGAGAGGCTGATGCTGGTGGAGATGTTGGGAAGACCAAAGATGTTGTGATCATTGTGGATGACCAGCAGTGATGTACATGTTTTTGGGGAGGCTACTATAATTGCCCCCAGGTAATATACTTATTTAACTTAGTAATGAAAAAGGCCCATTGAGGTCACCTTTTGGAAACTGTTTGTACTTGTACATTTTTACTTATTTTTGTTTGCCCGTGCCCGACCAGTAGTTTAGTTTTAATTACCCCACCCCTTAGCAAAAATGTTTAAAACTATGTTGGTAGCAGACACTTGGTCTTTAGGGGATCTATAAAACTCTGCAAAAAATTTTAAGTTATTGTACATAGAATTTTTCAGGCTTGTAGAACCTGGTCAGAAAACTGTAAGTGCTCGGGGTCGACCAAACTCTTTATAGTAGTCCCGACGTGGACTCAGAACATTGTGGGTACTTAAATGTCTAAGGGTTTATACTTTTTTAATTCTGAGTCCAGTAATGTTCGGTATGACTTCTTGTTTAGTCCATTAACCCTTCCTGCCCCCCCAAGCTTATGCTAAGGTGGGTGTTTCTTATATCAGGTCGAGTTCTCCTCTAAGGGCATCCTCGTTGCCATGCTCGCTGAAGAAGTTTGCACCCGGTAAGTTGGTAGTCTGAGCTCTATGGGTACCACAGCCTAGAAGCCATAGGTGAGCGAGAACAGTGTCTCTCCTGTTGCCGCTCAGGGAGTAGTACAATAGGCCTACAGAAGGGTCGGTAGTTCTTCTACCCAGAGTTCCTTGGCCTATTTGAGCCTGGTTTTAATGGACAATAGAATTGTTCGATTTGTTACCTCGGCTTATCTATTGGCTTGAGGATGCTCTGGAGAAGAGTAGTGATTTGATATTCCATAGCCCGAGCAGAATTATCTAAATACCAGTATGTCAAACTGTCTTCCATTATCATTGACCAATAACCAGGGCATGCTGAACCTGTTGAGGATATTTTTCTCTATGAAACTTTCCATTTTCTTCTGGATTATAGCCGCCAAGGGTTTGGCTTCTGCCCACTTGGTGAAATAGTCTACTACAATAACGACAAACTTGACCTGACCCTTTGCTATGGGATGTGGCCCAAATATGTCTATGCCCTACTGAACAAACGGCCAGGGGATGAGGATTGGAGTTTGGGGCTTTGCCAGGCAGTTGATCATATTTGCATGTCTCTGGCACTTGTCACACCACTTGACATAATCCCGGGAGTCCTGGGTCATTACAGGCCAGTAGTAGCCTTGCAGCAAGATCTTATGGGAGAGGGCCCAGCCTCCAATATGGCTTCCACATACCCCTTCGTGAATCTCGAACAAGATCTTATGTGCTTGGGCAGGGTGGATGCATCAGAGGTATGGGATAGAGAATCCCCTTTTCTACAGCACACCGTCAATGAGATGGTACCTTGAAGGTTGATATTTTACCTTCCAGGCTTCATCCTTATAGACCAGTAGGCTTCCGGTTGTGATGAACATTTTGATAGGATCCATCCAGCTGGGACCCAAATCAATCAGGTTGATCTCCGTACCTTCTGGGTTACACACATCGGGTAGGTATTCCACTCTAGGAAGTTTTGACTTGAAAGATGATGCAAGGCATGCTAATTAATCAACCCGTATGTTCTCTTCTCTGGGGATTGACGTGGTGAAGAACCCTTTAAGTTCGTAGACAACCGTTCTGACGAGGGCATGATAGGCCACCATGTTGTCTTCCCGAGCTTCATATTCCTGATTGACTTGATTGATAACTAACTAGGAGTCATTGTACACTTAGATTTGCTGCACACCCATAGAGGTAGCCAACTATAACCCGACCAACAGGGCCTCATATTCGGCTCCATTATTGGAAGCCTAGATTCTGAACATTAGGGTGTACTCCAGCTGGATCCCATCGGGTGTGATCAGGATGATCCCTGCCCCGCTGCCCTACTTATTGGAGGACCCATCTAGATAAAGTGTCCAGGTCAAGATGCCTTGTTGTAGCCCAGGCGGTAGCTCGGGCGGGTTAAGCTCCTCAACTGGATCTTCTGGGTATGTGAATTTAAAAAAGAAATCTGCTACTACCTATCCCTTAAAGGCTATTCGGGGTCTATAAATGACTTCAAATTCTTCCAGCTCTAATGCCCACTTTATGAGTCTCCTAGATGTATTAGGCTGGCACAGAATCCTAAGCAAAGGCTGATTCGTGAGGACTACTATAACATAGGCTTGAAATTATAGGCAGAGCCACCGAGCTGAGGTGATTAGTGCAAATGCGAGCTTCTCTATGCAAGAATAGCGGCTTCTTACACTCTGAAGCACCCGACTGGTGTAATAGATCGGTACTATATCCCGTGCTCCTCTCTGACTAGTGCTAAGCTTACTACTGAAAGGGACATTGCCAAGTTAAGAAATAACTCTTCCTTTGGTACGGGTGTTGAGAGCAGAGGAGGCAAAGTCAGGTACTTCTTGAGTGCCAAAATGCCTCTTCACACTCCTCTAACCACTCAAAGGCTTTGTGGACGATTTTAACGAATGGCAGGCACCAGTCGGTTGCCTGAGATATAAATCTGTTCAATGCTGCCACCCGTCCAGCCAGACTTTGGACCTCCTTAGTTAACCTGGGTGACCGCATGTTGATAACTGCTTGTATTTTTTTTACCAGGAGGTCGTCGACATATACCTCCATCATCTTTTTTATTAGGTCTTTGAATATATGGTTTCCAGGAACTAATAAGTTGCCCCGATGTTCTTAAGGTTGAAGGGCATCACCTTGTAGCAGTAGGTGCCCTAGTTAGTGATGAAGGAAGTCTTCTCCTCATCACCAGAATACATACAGATCTGGTTATATCCCAAGTAAGCATCCATGAAGGTGATGAGTGAGTGACCGGCCATTGAGTCCACAAGGAGATCTATCCGAGGTAATGGATAGCAATCTTTAGGACTGGCCTTGTTCAAGTCAGTGAAGTCTACACACAGCCTCCACTTTTTGTTGCTCTTCTTGACTAGCACCACATTGGATAACCAGTCGGGGTACTGTACTTCTTGAATTGATTTTTCTTTAAGAAGTTTCCCAACCTCCTCTTGTACTACTCATGTCTTTCAGGGGCCATTCCCTTCCTCTTTTTCTTGACTATATGGTGGCTCGAGTCAACATTGAGTCGGTGAGACATGACCCGGGGAATTATTCCAGCCATATCCTCATGGCTCCAGGCAAACACGTCTTTATTCTGCCTCAGGAAATAGATTAGCTTTTCCCTAAGATCTGGTTCCAGGAGTATGCCGATGCTGATGGACCAGTCGGGAAATTTGCTGTCCAGCACCACTTAGCTGAGTTCTTCAACTGGGCTGACTCCATCCCTAGAGTCCCTTAGGTCCATCTCATAAATATTTAGTGCATCTAATACTACTTCTTTATGTAGGGAACTGATATAATAGCTCCGGGTGGTATCTTGATCTCCCTTCAAACTTCCAGGACCCTACGGGGTCTGGAACTTGACAATTAGGCTATAAGTTGACACAACCGCTCTGGCCTTATTGAGTGTCAGTCTCCTAAGGATGACATTATAGGAGGACGGGGCCTCAACCACAACAAGGTTTGCAAGTACAGAGGTTTGCTGTGGGTAGGTCCCCATTAGAACTGGGAGCTCGATCATCCTGAGCAGTTGCATACTAGATCCGTTGAATCCTACCAAGGGAGTGGCCACTGGATGAATTTGATCCCTTGATATCTTGAATTGATTATAAGTGAAGGCAAACAGTATGTTCGAGGAGCTTCCAGTGTCCACTAGTACCCTTTTCACCATGTAGTTAGGTATAGAGAGCGTCACTACCAATGGATCATCATGGGGGTAGTGTAGGTCCCGGACATCGTTAGATGAGAAAGTGAGGATATCGCTCGATATGGTGATGGTAGACTAGACTTGCAAGACATCTGCTCGGGATGCCCGAGCATGCCTCTTCTTAGCCGATTGTGAGTCCCCTCCGCCCGACATTCCTCTAGAGACCACGTTAATGTGACTGAGAGGTTGTGGCTGCTTGAAAGTCTGGGTATCTTACCGCGGCCATCTATTTGTGGTGACAAACTTGGCTAGATGACCCTGCTCAATGAGCTTCTCGATGCCAATTTTAAGCTTGAAGCAGTCCTCAGTATCATGGTCGTGATCTTTATGATACCGGCAATACTTGTCCCGGTTCCTCTTCTCAGGCAGGCTCTTTAGCTTAGTGGGCTTCTTGAGTAGATATTACATATCAGCAGCTACTATGACCTCTTGGATGGGTCTGGAAAGTGGCATGAAGGCAATTGGGGCCTGATCACGACAGCCCCATTGTTGATTATGTTTTTATTTCTTTCCCAAGCTCTTAACAGAGGTCTCCCACTTCTGTTCGCTCCTCGGGGAATCATCCTCCACAAAGCTTGAGCGTTTTCTTTTAAGAACTCCTCAGTGACAATGTATTTATTGACCCTTTCCGAGATTTCAACCAAGGTTGTGGGTCGGTGTCGGTGGATGACTTGGTGACCTTGGGGATTTGAACCCCCGAGCAGAAGGTCATAATTGGCACCATCTCATTCAGATCATGGATCTGAAGTTTTTGATGGTTGAACAGATCAAGGTAGTCCTTTAGGGATTCTCCTTTTCATTGCTTGACATTTAGCAACTGAATGTCTGGTTGTGGTCATTCGAGCATCCTCATAAATTGACTAATGAAAAGCTTGTTGGGCTCCTTGAAATCACCAATAGACCGAGGCCTGAGTGAGTGGAACCACTGTGTGGTTGGCCCCTTAAGAGTGCTGGAGAGAAGTTTGTCAGTGTTTGTTGCCAATGCCATCTGAGCCTTGTAGGTCTGGACATGATCGACCAGACCTCCCAACCCCTTGTAAGAATCGAGATGAGTCTATTTGAATTTGAGTGGGATTACGATTACGACCCCGGTCGATGAAAGGGTGATTCAGCTTTGTATTGGTGTAATTGTGACTTGGTTTTTGGCTCAATTTCTTAAATATATTTCTAAGTCATTAATGCAGGCCTTCACGTCTTTCCGCTAGGCGTCTCGCCCTGTATCAGTATGGTAAGTTGGGTCAGAAGAGGAGGCTTCTTCTTCGAAGTGAGCTGTCCTCAGGGATAGGGTTCGACTTTGACTCTGGTCAATTGTATGCCTAAGGTCGCTTCGGTTCCTGGCCAGGCGATCTTGGGCTGATTCCTGGGTCAACCGTTCTTGTCCCTCTCCTCTAGCAGCACACCTTTGATTGATGATTTCTTGAGCATCCTCTGTACGATTGGGGTTAACCCAGGTACATTGTCGAGTTCGTATGGAAACCCAGCCATGCTCATCGTTCCTAGACTATCCCACAGCTTGGGGGAATACAGGTGCAGTTCGAGCACGTTACCAGGCGCGGACAGGGACCTGACTACGCTCATCGTTCTCGAACTGTTGATTATTCTAAGGGTGCTTATTCCGTTGGGCCAGCAGAGCTTCGATTTGTTACTGGGCTTGACGCGGACCTTCCAAAAGCTGTGCAAGAGCTGCAGTAATCGGCTCTGCGATCATGGAAGCCATTGGTTGCGTGACTGGTGAATCTCCCTGATCCACTGGCAGAGTAGCTTTTTATTCTTTTTCAGAGGCATGATGATCAGTCAGAGATTTTTTTTGGAGAACAGGCTATCGTTTCCCACGGACGGCGCAAAACTGATGGTGCCAAAATTTGGTTAAGTGAGAAGCAGAATCAGATAAGAAGTTTTGTATGTGGTTCAGCCCTGTTAAAGAAGAGACCTACATCCACGTTGTGTGTTGGAGTGCGCATACTATGATATTGAATCACCGGGAGCCTTTGGTGAACCAACAATAAGGATAGAGCTACTAGAGACCAGCGAGATGATTGTATATGCGTGAGAGAGTTTGTGATTATGTTCAATAAGAATGTGATTCCCCCTTAAGGGGGTGAGTGGTATCTTTTATAGGTACAAGAGACCTACTCGTATGAGGTAAGTATTTTGATTAATTAATATAATCTAATTGGGATTGATTAGCACGAATCGGGGGATTTTCCTAATCGGATTAGGAAATAATCTCCTCTTTCTAATAGTCTTCTAGTTTATGTAGAAAAATGTCTGGAACCTTCTGGATCACATCATGAGACATGGCTAAACAGTGCCTATGATGAACCGAGCAAGTACCGTGTTCTAGACCTATTGGTCGGGACTAGATAATATTAGGTGAACCGCTCGGGTCAGGCAGAGACAAAGCTTTGCTCTCACTGGATATTTTTGTGCATATCATATAGTGATGCTTCTCATCAAGAGTTAGGATGTGTTTTAATACAAGATGGTAAAGTAATTTTGTATGCCTCGAAACAATTAAGACCACACAAAAGGAACTATCTGACACATGACTTGGAGTTAGCAGTGTTAATTTTTGCCTTGAAAATTTGGAGACATTTTCTATATGGGGAGACGTGTGAAATCTTCACCGACCATAAAAGCGTGAAGTACTTATTCACTCAGAGGGAGCTTAATATTAGATAAAGAAGATGGTTGGAATCAATGAAAAACTATGATTTGAAATTTCAATATCACCTGGGAAAGGTGAATATAGTTGTTGATGCCTTGAGCCGAAAGTCATTGAAAAACTTAGCTTATACATTGACAGCATATGATAAGCTGGTGAAAGAATACGAAAAATTGTAAAGTAATTCCTACAATTAAGGGGTGGTTTAATGGCTGCGATCGTGCCACAGTCGAGTTTAATTGGTGAAATAAAGTCTAATAAGATTCTAGATCCAGATTTCAAGAAGACCATCGATGAGTTAACTAAGGGTGGAAGGCCAGAGTTTAGTTTTCAAGACGGTGTTCTAAGATATATCAACTGATTGTATGTTCCCAAGATTGGAAATTTGAGAGATAAAGTAATGGAAGAAGCTTATAACACAAGATTTTTAGTACATCTGGGTAGTACGAAAATGTACAAAGACTTGCAAGAAATTTAATAGTGGAGTGGTATGAAGCGAGAAGTATGTCGGAGAGTTTGTCGCTAAGTGTATGACTTGTCAAAAAGTGAAAATGGAGCATCAACGACCCGAAGGGGAATTACAACCTCTAGAGATATCAGAATGGAAGTGGGAGCATATTACGATGGATTTTGTCTCCGGATTTCCCTGTGTCTAAGGACGAATGATAGCATCTGGGTTATTGTTGATCGGTTGACTAAGTTACCCCATTTCTTGCCAATCAGAACCAATAATCTATCAAAGCTCGTAGAGATTTATATCACAAAAATTGGTAGACTTCATGGGGCACCATTGTCGATAGTCAGATATTGAAACCCGATTCGTATCTAGATTTGGGAGAGCTTATAGAGAACTATGGGGAAAACTTTACATTTTAGTACTTCCTTTCTTTCCCAGACCGATGGTCAATCTAAGAGGGTAATTCAAATTTTGGAAGATATTTTGAGAGTGTGTGTCATGGATTTTAAAGCTGACTAGGAAACTCATTTGCCATTGAATTAATTTTCCTACAATAGTGGCTTTCAAACTAGTATTGGAATAGTGCCTTATGAGGCACTGTATGGAAAGAAGTGTAGATCACCGGTCGGACATAAGTTTGTGAAAAATAGCTTTTGGGATCGGAGATAGTACAAATCACTACTGATAATATTAAATTGATAAAATAGCAGTTGCAAATGGCTCAGAGTCTATAAAAGTTATGCCGATACAGGTAGAAGACCATTGGAATTCGAGGTAGGTGAGTATGTCCTTCTGAAAGTATCGCCTTCAAAAGGCATAGCACGGTTTGGTAAGCGAGGTAAGCTCAGTACGTAGGACCTTACTTGATTCTTAATCGAGTGGGACCAATGGTTTATCGAATGGACCCTCAAGAGTTGGCGAATGTTCACAATGTGTTCCATGTGTTGATGCTTCTTCGTTTTGTGTCCGATCCGAGACATATCATCATTCTAGAACCGTTAAAGATTCGAGAAGATATGACTTACAAGGAGCATCCCGTGCAAATCCTTGACAGAAAGGATCAAATATTGAGAACCAAGGTGATTCCTCGTGTGATGGTACAATGGCGTAGCCATTCAGTTGAGGAAGCTACTTCAGAGCGAGAGGATGAGATTCAAGCAATGTACTTATACTTATTTGACACTTAAGGTAAGAATAAGTTTGGGGACCAAACTTCCTTTTAGGGAGGGAGAAATGTAACACCCGTAGCTAGAGAAAGGGTTAATTAACATGTTAATTTGCATTAATTTATGTGATTAGTGTATAAAATGGATTACGAGAAGACTTTGGATTCAACCGTGAAAAAGTCCCTAGTGAGGAGGGACAGGTAATAAAGAAGGACCCAATGAAGGGCTTGGATAAAATGAATTGCATCTAAATGACTAGATGCATTTTTATGGTTAAATGGAAATATGTTTAATAGCTTTCATATTGTGTTGATTAATATGTTAGTTGTTAAATATTAGTTTGGTTATCTAAATAGGGGCATTTTTGTAAAGGTGCATAATTAGTAGTTACGTGAACAATTTCATAAATTATTTGGGACCCTATTGGGACCCATACACGACTTAGACAAATACTCATTTAAGTAATTGGATACCCCCACATCTCAATCTTTAAAGCTAAGGTGGCCAAGGAGTCTGCTAGCTGGTTTTTTTCTCGAGGTAGGTAGAAGAATTTGATATGCAAGAAATGAGTTCGTAGAGAATCAAGATACTCATGATAAGGCTTCAACTTTTCTTCTTTGACTTTCCAGTCTCCTCACTTGTGATATGATCAGATTAGAATCCTCAAATACATCAAGCTTCTTGGCTTCCAAATTTAATGCGACTTCTAATCCCAAGATGCATGCTTCATACTCGGTAGTGTTGTTGGTGGAGGTATACTTCAGCTTAACAGTGAATGGAGTATGTACTCCTTCGGGGGATACAGGTATGATCCCTACTCCATATCCTTTATGGTTTACGGCTCCATCAAAATACATCTTCCCTTAACTCCATCAACCCTTCGTCAGGGATCATGAATTCTCCTTCGTCTTTAAGACTTATCGAATGTTCTGCCAAATGCTCTACGATAGCCCTTCCTTTACTAGATTTACTCATGATGTAGGTCAAGTTAAACTCAAAAAGCATCAAGGTCCATCGCAAAATTCTGCTGGTTAATGCTGGTTTTCAAACAGATACTTCAAAGGATCCATTCGGGAGATCAAAACAACAAGAAAGGCTAATATATATTGCCTTAGATGACGAGTAGCCTAAACAAAATCCCGACATTTCTTCTCCAGTGGAGAATACTTCAACTCGTATCCAGTCATCCTTTTGCTCAAGTAGTAAATGGCTTTCTCTGTATGCCCTTCATCTCCTTCTTAGGCAAACACGCATCCCATAGCATTCTCTGAGACTGATAAGTACAACAGCAAAGGCTTCCCTGATTTCGGTGGCGAAAGAACAGATAGGTTCAGCAGATAAGTCTTGCTTTTGTTGAAGGCCTCCTAGCACTAACTATCCCATTCGAACTTCTTCCCTTTCCTCAATAAGATGGAAAGCGGATCCCAAGTTGCAATGAGCCTAGATATGAAGCAACTGTTGAATTGGATTCATCCAAGAAATCCTCTCACTTCCTTCTCATTTTTCAAAGGTA
Organism: Hydrangea macrophylla; assembly: GCA_033977485.1. Classification (NCBI taxonomy): domain Eukaryota; kingdom Viridiplantae; phylum Streptophyta; class Magnoliopsida; order Cornales; family Hydrangeaceae; genus Hydrangea; species Hydrangea macrophylla. The sequence goes on along the minus strand of CM066998.1, from coordinate 6,117,257 downwards.
GCATATCCATAATAGCCTTGATCTTGATGGGGTCAACCTCAATTGCCCTCTATGTTATGATAAAGCCTAGTAGTTTCCCAGTGGTGACTCCCAAAGTACACTTCTATGGGTTCAATCTCATCCTGTATTTTCTCAATCTTTTGAAAAATTTGGTAAGGGGTATCAGATGTCCACTTCTTTCTTTGAACTTGACAATTATGTCATCCACATAGACCTCTACTTCTTTATGAATCATGTCATGCAATAAGGTAGTAGAAGCACTCTGATAGGTTACTCTAGCATTCTTTAGTCCGAATGGCATCGTTCGGTAGCAGTACGTCCCCAATGGGTTGTGAATGTGATCTTTTCTCTATCTTTGGGTGCCATTAAAATCTGATTGTACCCTGAAAAACCATCCATAAACAATAACAGCTCATGCCCTGCCGTGCTATCCACCATGACATCTATGTGTGGAAACAGGAAATCATCCTTGGGACTAGCTTTGTTTGAATCTCTGAAGTCAACACATACTCGGATTCTTCCATCCTTCTTTGGCATAAAAACTATATTGGCTATCCATTCAGGGTACCGAGTTACCATCAAGAATCCAGCTCTCAACTACTTCTTGACTTCTTCCTTAATCTTCAAAGTCCATTTAGGCCATATGCGTTTCAATTTCTGCTTAACAGGTTTTGAATTAGGAAAGAGAGGGATATGGTGTTGGGCAATCTCTGGATCAATGCCTGGCATATCATCATAAGTTCAATCGAAAGCATCTTTAAATTCTTTTAATAAATTGATTAGTTCATTGCTTTCTTGTGAAGTGAGTGTGGTGCCAATGTGAATATTTTGTGGATTATCTTCATTCCCAAGTTTATTAGCAAAGTTTCTTCAATAATCTTGCATGTAGATTCATTCTAATTTTCAATTAATCTTTACAAATCCTTAGAAATTTCAAAATCAAGATTATCATACACAAAAGAGTAACCAAAATCTTCATTCATTTATTAACATTTTTGGGTACATCAAGACCAAAAGCAAAAGCAAACTCAACAATACGACTCATTCTGGCCTTTATAGACTTCTGGGGGAGTAGGGATGGGAATTTGTTGACTTTTGACTCTATGACCAGTTGCTCAGAGATCCTTCCACTGCCTTGATTTCTTTTACATAACATGGTGCTTCTTCAACATTCATCAGCATGTTCAATTCATCATTCATCAACATGTTCAAATCTTCATTTCCCATTAGATTAGCCCAATCCTCTTTCTCTTTCTTAACAGGTAGAGCACTCAAGAATGGATCTTCATAAAACTCGTGCTCGAAGGAAATCTCAAATCCCAAGCTTGATGCTCTTGGTAGTCTGATCATACCATGGCTCAGGAAAGCCGCAGAAGGGGAAGTCATCACCCTCTTTCACAAAGTACCAGTCCAGGATTCTCAGCCCAAAAGCAACCATCGGCCTTTTCCCTTTTCCATCTTCTTCTTGTCTTCATTGGTCAGTCGATACCTAAGCCCAGATTTATCTTTCTACTCATGGAAGTTGGGTGGTTTAGTTATCCCTTGTTGACAGTGACCCAGTCCCATTCCAAGGAAATAATTCATCTTCCGTATCATATGGGCTACCTTAGGATTTGCATATTGGTCAAAGTATAGCGGCTTGACCTTAGGAACCCAATTTCGCCCCACTTCTTCTTGTAGATCTTCCACAATTGGATTTCCTTTCTCGAACATTTTTATATACTCGCGTCTAGTGATGAATGACTTTTTCTTCTTGAATGGATTGAACTCTTCATCCCAGATGGATGCATCAAGAAGTTTTTTTCCATGGGTGAGTAGATCCCATATAGAATTCTCTTGGCGAATCCTATCTCAAGCTCTTTATACAACTTCTTTCCTTCATTTAACATTCCCACAAAGTTGAATCCTTCCAACTCACTGTCTGCTTTAGGTGCTTGAACTTCTAGCACAGGGTCATGGCTTGTTCCTTCATCCTTAATCCAGCTGTCTCCAAAAATTATCACCACATCCTCTTCCCAAATGAACTTTACTTTCTGGTAGAGAGTGGAGGCAACTACATCATTCACATGTAACCACGGATGTCCCAAGAGTAGATTAAAACTAGCTGGAATATCAATTACTTGGAATTTAGCTTCCTTATTCAGTGGTACCACTTTGATTTTTTGCTTAATCATTCCCACAATAGCCCTTCTATTGTTGTCATAGGTCTTCATAGTCTGTGTTGACGGCAAGAATTCTAAAATAGATAGTCCCATTCTAAAAGCTATTTACAGAGGACATACATTCAAAGTTGACCCATCATCCACCAAGCAAACCAGTACTATGTTCCCCAAACAGTGTATAGTGATGTAGAGAACATTGTTGTGGTATGGCCCTTTTGGTGGTAGATCTTCAATTGTGAATGTGATTACTAGCTTGCAATATTTTAAAGAGATCATGTTCGCCAGGTCTTCAGGAGAAGTGTCGATGGAGACATCCAACTGATTGAGCGTGTCTAGCATAACTTGCCTGTGTTTGTGAGAGGTCATGAGTAATCCCCAAACGGAGATCCAAGCATTTGTTTTCTTCAACTGCTTTAGGATTTCATCCTCTTCTTCAGCCACTTTTCCTTTAACAGTCTCTTTATCTTTGTTGACTTCTTTTTCATTCCATACTTCCTTTCCACGATTCTCCAGTTCATAGGGTTTGAAATGGCGCCTAGAGCGAGTCAAGCGATTGGCCTCGTTGGTTATCCAGATATACTCAAGTTCTTTGGGCAGACCAAATAAAATTGTTGGGGGTTATGGTATTATTGACGGAATCATCATCTTCCTCCTTATACCACCAGTCTTCTTCTTCCATCATTGCAACGAGAACATCATCTTTGAATTCAAAGTTCTTGACAGACTCCACCAATTCTTTCATCAGTTTGGTGCTTTCTTTCTTGGTGACTGCTTCTATGGGCTTTTCTTCTTCATACCATATTGAATCATCAATGGTGGTATTAGGATCCCACCACTCAATTTTAAGATTTCCATTGGCTATCTCCTCTTCAAAAGTCAATTCTTCTTCTCCATCTTCAATCCATTCTTCCACAGTTCTCAAAATATAAATTTCTGTACTATTTGGGAGTAGAACATCTATAGTTGGTTGGTCCAAGGGAGTGATGAAGACCATTGGATCGTATGTCACGGACCATTCCCCCCACAAAGTTGACACTTGACAGATTTCAATTATGATTAGGGAGGATAGGAAAGATGACCACTTTCTTAATTAAATCTTCAATTTCGTTCGGAGTCTCTAGCATCTATCCATGCTATGTCTGCAGTTTTGATGGAAGTCACAATAGAATTCAGTCTTGAAGCCAGATGGAAGTGGATCAAGCTTGGGCTTGGGTTCCAATTTTTTCAAATACCCTTTTTCCAACATTCTTGCGAGAGTAGTACTGAAAGGCATTCCTAATTCAGAAAACTCCATTTTCTTTCTTGATTGCTTCTAATTTCTTCTATGAATAGTGACATCCTGATGTTCTTTTTGAAAAGGCTGAGGGGTCGAAGTATTGACGTCAATAGACTAATGATAGAGTGGCCTTTTCGTCCTTCTATATCAGCTGTTCTGGCTTTCTCTCTTGATCTTCCCATCTCTAATGGCATCTTCTATGAAGGTTCTCAAATAGTTGTTCAAATGTTCCAATGGGCATAAACTCCTACCTCTCACAGGTACTCAGGTTGTAGATTCTTCACAATTATACGAATTTGCTCTTTCTCGGTTGGCCTGTTTGTCATCCTGCCCGCTTTTTCCTTCCAACAAGTGATGAACTTAGCAAATGACTCCCTTGTCTCCTGATAGGTAGTCTCCAAATCTCTAATGGTTATGTTGAAGGTCTAGTTATATGAGCATTGTGCTATAAAGGCTTTGGCAAGCATCTCCCAATCTTTAACCACTGCGATCTCAAAGTAAGGTACCAAGATAGTGCAGCACCTGACAAAGTTCGCTAAAATACATGAGGCATCAGCTCAAGTCCAATTCCCATCGGCTATAGGGCTCCAATGCACATTCTAAGATGCCTCTTCAGTATTCCAGTTCCATCGAATCTATCAACATCAAGCATTTTGAATTTTTCTGGCAGCTTGAACTTTGGTTCATCGAACAACCCTTCAACCCCATGATTTTTTTTTATCACATTTTCTAGTTTCTCAACTTTGTTCCTCATTTCCTGATCAATAACTTGAACCCCGTTGTTGACTAGATCCTCACACTGACCTTCATCATTCTTCTCACCCTATGGCGTAGTGCTCATCTTTTCCATCATACCCATTATAGTGGCAAACTGCTCCCTAATCTGATCCAATGTAGCATGTATTGTGGCTAATCTGGCTTCCATGTCATCATCGTGTGCCATTCTGACCGAATCAACTAATACTGTCCCGGATTCTGATCTGACCAATCTACTGTTTAGAGTTCTGACCCAAAAAGGAGTACAACCCTTGGTTCCTATCTTCTATTTTGATTTATTTAGGGAATTCTCAAATAATTAGTTATCTTATTTTCAAAAGAAATTTTCAAAGAACAATATTTACAAAAAGGTAGATTTACAAAGAGGGAAAATCATTTTTCAAAATTTTTTTCTAAATTGAAGAAATCATTATGTTTAAAATTTCAAGATTCTAAGGAAAATAATTATTTTCTTTTTGAAATTATATTAAAGGCGTCGCACTCATGAGTCATATATGTAATGCTCGTGTAGTACATGCAATGAAAATGAAATACAACCTAATCTTAAGCAATGCACCTTAATCTAGCTTAGACCTAGCATATCAGCACATAAACACATAAGATTTCTTGAGTATGCAAATCACCTATTAATCCAATCATTATCCAGGGATTTTGGCTTTGAAATTCTTGATGGCTCAGGTTTACAAAATTGAAATTTTCATAAAAATCTTGGAAAGAGGGGTGAAAATTTGTAATTTTCAAAAATAGTTTGAGGCATCAATGCTTAAGGCGTGAAATCATGATTCTTAAAACAGGGGTAGGAAATTTGAAAATTTCTAAAATCTGGGGAGAATATTGAAAGTGAATTTCAAAGCAAATTTTCAAAAGAGGTATACCCATAATTTTCAAAACATTTGAATTTTTCAAAGAAGCACTCATATTTTCAAAAAATTTCAAAAATTACCCTTGAATAATGATTGGATGTTTGGATAAAGACCATACTACCCTAGAGGAATCTACCATACAAGGTTTAATAATGCATTCGCATACACGTCCTCATCATCCACATAATCCCTTATCGGCAATCGTAAGTAATTCATCACATAGTCCTAACCAAGATGATAATCAAGATCTTAGTTAAAGTGTTCCATACAAACTATATGCAAAGGCTGGGCTTTAATCTCAAAAAGAGTCCATTAGCAAACCAAAGGCTCCATATATCGCATGTGGTGCAAGGCTAACAGTGACTACTTGCTACCAAAATCTCTTGACGAACGAAAAAAAGAGGGCCTTCTATCCTCAAGGCAATGGTCTCAAGCAGTCGTGGTGAAAGAATAATGCAAGTGCAAATACAAGTAGAAATAACACAATTATCGAATTAATAACAAAGATATTTAATGGCTCAAGTCAAACCCTAAAAAGAACAAGAAATAGGAGGTTTCATGTTCCAATCCCCAGCAGAGTCGCTAGATTGTGGGACCATGCGAGGTGATGGAGTTCTCTCTATCTTGACAATGTCCCAGGATGGATCCAAGGCGCACACTTCAAGAACTAGAACGCATCACAATCCTAGAGACAAAAGAATCACCACCTAATTTTTATCAGGAATTAGGAAACCAAATTTTGACTCGCCCAAAAGAGAATAAGATTACTCCCCCTTCATCACTAGAAATAAGGTTTAGGGGTCTTGGTATGAGAGGAGCCCGAGTAGGACTAAAGCACCCCCTCCTTGGCCTACCGAATGGTAGGCCTTGATTCAAATATCCTTGTTCATAATTCATAATGGGTGTTGTTTCCTTAAAAATACTAAATAATATATAAATGGCAAAAGAGCATCTAATGAAAATCATTTCAAGAGACTAAATCAAGTAGCAATCAGATGCACATGCATTATAAGGGAGAAGTATACTCACAGTGATTAGCCCCGCCTGGGACCGATGCAAATAATGGCAACATGCCATGATATGTAAAAAAGGGAACGAGAGAACTTATATTGAGTTGACTCAAGCGAAGTCACAAAAGCAAAGAGAAAGTAAACGTGACAAGCAATCATGCAACAATTCTAGATAAGATGTCTGTAACATATAAGCACATAAATGGAGACTATCTTAAGGATTGTGTCATTGAAAACAAAGTTGTAAACCTAAAAAATTCTAAGAGAAGGGTACAGAAGAGTACATGATAAATGGGCACTAAGCCACATGTAGAAGAGGCAAATCCAAAATTGATGTTCGGATCCACGGCATTCAATTCTCTACACTAAGACACCAAGGAATACCCAAGCATTGCAAAAAACCCAAGCAAGCATAAGATATACATGATAAACAATAACAAAAGTCATCAATCAAATTTCCAGATTCAGTGACCTCTAGTAAGACCTATCAAAAGTGGTCTTAACATGAGCTGACTTAAAATCCTTTTATAGAAAGTTAGATATATGTAGGGAACATTTCCAAAGAGTAGAACCCCAGTCATATTTTTTAAGTTCAAGAAATAAGAGTCTTGGGAATAGTAGATAACAACTATCCACTGTTCTTGTAAAATCATAATTAATTTTAAAAATATCATATAAAGTTCTAATTTGTGTCAAAAGAAAGCTATTTCATTGAAGTTTATGACACAAATAAACCCATGGACATTCAATGAACATAAATTCTTTGAAAAATTACTCTAAAACCAGACTCTGCTATTATGGAAATTCGGTATTATTTGACCAAATGAATGCAAAACATAATAGAACTTCATGAATCATGTCAATCAAATTGATCTAAGCTTTTGATCTATCCTAGATGATTTCTAATCCAAGTTTATTCATCAAAGTTGTTGAACTATCAAGGTTTGACCATTTTGTATACATAATCATGATTATAATTGAAGGTAGGAATTCTAGGTAATAGGAATAATCAAGAGTAAGGTATGTGTCACACCCGTTCCAAAAATTTATGATTCTGAAAATGCATAATTTGAGATTTTGAAATTATTAATGTTATTAATAATTTGAGTTGAGGTTGACTGTGAGTCAACGGTAAAGTGTCAGTGAGGACACGGGAACATGGTAGTTCATATGGCATGAACATGAGTAAATGGCATTTATATGATTTAAATGTTAATTGACTTATATGGTATTTTGTGAATAGTGAATTATACCTGTGTAGTAGAATTTCTGGTATTTTCGGTATTGTTTGTTAACATTTTGAGAACTGTGGTGAGAACGTGAGTGATACGATAATTAAAAAGGTAGGTTGTGTAGAGATTCCACAGAATATAGTTTTTTCGGACGTTATTTTTGGGACCCAAACGAAACCTTGTCAAAAACTTTTGAAATTTATAGTTTTCACTCGTAAAGTTATAAAATGGACGTGTGCGAAGTTTCATGGGCTAATTAGAAGTTTGAGAAACTTGTGGGGAAGTAAACGTAATTTCCAAAACGTTTGTCTATATATAGAAGTGGATGAGATTTCATTCTCATCCAAACTTCCAAAATATCTAGAGAGAGAGGAGAGAGAAGGGAGATTGGAGCCAACGGGCTTTGCGACGCCGATCGACGACCGTTCGTCCGTCAGATTTTCTCCAGATTTCATATTTGAACTCGTGGAGGTAAGGGCTACGTTTTAATACTAATTAGGCCGTGTTTGGCCAATTTTTGTAAAAATCTTAATTCTAGACTTTTGGAGAAAACCCCGTAAAACTTGTAGGAATCGTCTCAAATTTGAAATCCGACGTTTATTTAGCTCCCTAGACGATCCTTCAAAGTTTGAAGAGAATCGCACGAGGTATGAATTCTAGATCTATGAAATATATGGATTTTCATGTTTTGAACATCAATTTTGATATATTTGGATCCGGGCAAAATTTATGTATTAATTAGGCCCGTTAATTATGCACGTGAAATTATGTGAAAAGCACGTATAACTGTTTATGTGAGCATGTTATGTGTCTACTTGGGTCAAAGGGGAGTTTGGTGCAAATTCATCCGGGGTAAGCTCCTTGAACCTTGAGAATTATGATTATGATTGAAATGGAATTGGAATTGTGGTTGTGTCTGGATTGGAGGTGGGCCCAACCAGTACACGGTACCTGGTATGGAGGAAGGCCCAACCAGTGTACGAGATGCGTGGGAGAGGTGGGCCTCCTACGGCATCGACCGGATGAATGCGTACCACTCACCCTAAAGACTATTTCTATGTGTTTTAGATGCTTAAACCATGAACTATCATATAAGCATACATGTAGAATTGTACGCTCATCATATAGCTGAGCAGTGGAGATGTACTCCATTACAGGTAAGAAGAAAGACAAGAAGAATCGTGAGGAGTGAGGCCGAGGAACGCCGGGGAACCACAATTGTATATGCTTTTGTTTTAATCCTAAAACTTGTGTAAGGATTAGGAATTGGTAATATGTTGTAATAGAACCATAGATTAGTTTCATAGTATTGTAATCTTGTAATTGAACATCTGTGATTATGTTTCAAATGTTGAAAATCAGTTGTGATTGTATTGGTGTTAGGTTTGGAGAAGCATGTGTTAGTATTTTTCATCACAGGGTTGTCCAGCAGGGGAGCAGTCGACTGGACCCTATGTCAGTCGATTGGATCCCGTGTGATTGAGACACTGAAAGTGAATAGTAAGGGTAGCAGTCGACTGGACCCATTTATCAGTCGACTGAACACTGTTGATTTTTGGCTACTGCTTCTATTAATGGCAAATACAATCGACTGTACTATAACTCAGTTGACTGGACCCATTTTGAAAATGTTGTATTTTGGTTCTGCTTAACACAGTCGATTGGGGATCTTGATCAGTCGACTGAACTACTGTAGATTCTAGTTACTGATCCAAATAGTAACCAGTGCAGTCGACTGGGTTCCTTGATCAGTCGACTGGACCTCTGCTAAGAATTTAGGGTTTTGGTTTCTGCTAGGCACAGTCGACTGGACCCTAGGCACAGTCGAATGAACCTCTGTTTTCAAAACTGATTCTTTTGAATGTGTTTCCACTTGGCCAAATAGTTTTTTATAACTCTGATTTCAAGGGAATTTCAATTCAAGGGTAATGTTCCCTAAAGTTTTAAAATACTCAGGGTTGTTTTAAAGTTCTTTCCGCTGCGTATCGTTAGAGGATGTTTGGATGAGCCTTGGTGGCGTGCCACGTGTCCTATTTCCACGCGTAGTGGGATGGGTCGTGACAGTATGAATATAGGAATCATCCTTCTCATAGATCAACTTCCAAACCATTATAGAACTCAAAACTAGATACGTATATAATCATGTATGCATGGATCTAAACTAAATAGCAAGAATGAATCAAAATTAAAAAAAAAATCAAAGTGAAAATCAATCTCTAATCATGAATTATCAACAAAATCAAGGAGGACTTGGATCCAGCTATGTGAGTGTGTGAAGAATGAGAGAAGAAGAAGATGAGTGTTCTAATAACTAAACTAGATCCAATTTCTATAGATCTATATATAAAAGTAGGGAATAGAAATAAATTCTAGTGTTTACCACTTGGAAGATTCTCAATTATACTTCAAAATTGAGTTTGAAGGATCTCCTTCTTCAAGTGTTCTTCAAGTTCATCAAGCACTCATCAATGGTGAAAGTTTTGGGAGGCAATTGATGTCAAAACTTTAATCTAATTATCTTGAGATTAGTTTAGGATAATTCAATTTATAATTCTCTCTCTAGAAACCTCTTCTTAAATTCAGATATATTCAAAATGTGATCTCACATATATTCAAGTACATTCAAGGGTGATTCAAGATATTCCAAGGTGAGCTCATATGAGATCCATGGCATCTATATATAGAGTTTTCAAAACTTAATACTTAAGTTTCAAGGTTAAAATAGGGATTTTAGAGATCAAAATAGGGCTAAATGGTCAATTCAGTGCCTAAACAGAGTTTCTGGGTCATTTTTTTCACACTGGGAATCTCCTTGAAGGGTCTGGAACCAGAAAAATACGATGAAGGGTGCAATATGTAGGTGATGGCTCCCACCTAAGCCGCCACTCCCTATAGGGACCCGCCACTTTCTATTTGGCTTCCCTTTGTTGCCCTAAAGCTCTGTTTCAAATTTCATGCACATGGCTTTTCTAGATTTCGTAAAAATACTTTTTGGTATACAAAATCATCCATTTTTGTATCATTAAAAAGCTATTGAGTTGAATTTCAATATAAAAATATTCTTGGAGAAATTGACATGAGAATTGAAGGTCAATTGAAGTCTAGAAGTCTTCCATAACTTTTGTTGTCTTTTTGAAATTAAACGACTTCCTTTTCAAAATTACTTTCCAATGCGTATCGATTTTGAGTTTTTCTTTGAAATTGAATCTATGGATATCTAGAATACTACATTTAGAACATTTCATGTTTATTTAACCCCGAGTGAATATGAATTATGAGAGACGGTTTTTACAAAACCAGATTTTTATGCTTGAAAATGGCTTTTCTTATCCTAAAGTCACTTTCTGATGTTCGATCTTTCAATTGTGTGGAATCCAATACCTTCCACGAGGTACTTTTCATCATTGAATCCTCCAAAAAAATTTCCACCCTAAATCCTAATAGTGTGGTCAAAATTGGGTATCCACAACTTGCGAGACAAGGAAAAAAAAATTGTTTTTCTTCTCTCAAATGGTCCAAACTATTTTAGAAGTTCTCTAAACCTACCTCACCTCTCTACTAGGGTTCCACAAACCCTAGTCTCTCTGATAAGGATTCAAGTAGACATAAGGGTGAAGACCTGCTAGAAAAGCTGCTGGAGATACAAAGAGAAGTCACAATCTAAATTGGGTTCAAGACCAAAAGATAAAATCTCATCCCTACGCAACCATAGATTCAACAAGTAGATCTCGTATACGTAATAAAGTTTTGAACTTTATTCTTCCACTGCACATAATATTTAAGTTTTCAAAGCCTAAATCCATCACTTATGTGGGTCAATGAACAATTTATAATAATACATCAGGTAATTACTTTTAATAAAGAGAAGTCAAAGCTCTTCACAAAAGAGGCAAAAATGTGGCGATGGCCACAAAAGTGTGGTGAGTAAGGGTCGTAGAGACTGACACTATATGTGAGAAAATGTGAGGTGACACAGCAGTGGTCGAGGTGGATTGATTACTTAGTGTTTCAGAGGCTAAATAATGAGTTATGAGGTAAATTATCGCATTGAGCATATCTTCACATTCCAATAGCATGATTAGTTGTATTCACTAAGCATAATAGCTTATTAGTGGTAATTGTATAATCATTTTAGGTACGAAGCCAGAGGAGAGGCGATGAGAGTTAGAGAGTGAGAAGCTCGAGATGTGCATATCATACATATCATTTTAGATGTATTTCATGTACTCGAGTTATGTATTAAAGAACAAACCTAGCGATGGTGTGTCTCATTTTGTGAAGGCTTGTAAATTCTAGTTGGAATGTGTAATATAGTAGTTTGGAAATCTGACTCATGGAGTCATGGTTGTATGCATTCAGTTGCGTTTGATGGAAAAACCGGTTTAAGTTAAAAATTTAAACGCGCAGCGGAAAAGTCAAGTTATAAAACTTAATGGTAGCCCAGGATCTACTACTCGTCAATTCCATAGATGCGCACAAGAGGGGACAAGAGTTATACCTTAGTGTCTTGAACCCAATTCTGATTTTCCTTTTCTTCCTTGGTGATGCAGCAGCCTCCACTAGGTTGTCTTCACCCTTATGTCTCCTGCGGATGCTTGCCGGAGAGACTAGAGATGGTGGGATCTCTAATAGAGAGGAAAAAGAAGGTTTGGGGCTCTAAAAACAGTTTCTGCAGCTTCTAACGTTCTAAAACGACAAACTCTTTTTCCAGAACGCAGCTGCCCTATTTATAGATTTCCAGAACTGACCTAGACTTCGAGCGATTGAAGATCTTCGATCGATCGAACCTTCGATCGATCGAACCATTCTCGATCGATCGAGACTGCCAAGACTTCAATAGATCGAACATACTTTAATCGATCGAACTTGTCTTGACAACTTCCTCATGTGTCTTTCCAAGTATCCTGGCGGAGCTAAGAGTGGGACCTCCTAGGCTCTTTATTGTTGGCTCAGACCAGTTTGTTAATTACCGTGACCAAACTCTTTGATCAGCAAACTAACTAACTGGTCAGTTAACGTTTACTCCACTATAAAACGATAACTGAACTCCAACGCAAAAGAACATATCCGAAGCGATAACTAGACTTGTATGTTGTACTAATGTCCCTCTACCTTCAGCATTCGCAATCATATTCAGGTAGTCGGATAACTGTTACTGTCAACCTGAATCATGATTACTTCTTGTATTCCTTGAGTCCCATTCACCTCTCATGATTACCAAACATGTTGATAACTCTTATCAACAAGACTGCAGTACTCAGTAATCGACTTGGTGACATTCTCAAGGGAATGCTTACTCTTAAACAGAGGGTAGATTCTGTCTTGACAATATATGTTCACAACCCTATGAATATGACATACCCAAGATACCCAGGCGTTGATCTTCTATAGACCTCACTGATTGGTAAGTCAAAACAGCCATATCCACAGTCTGTGTTCATAATCGTCTCAAGATTGAGAACACGTACCTTATGCAAGTTATGAGTTCCTATCAACTGATTGACAGTCTTGAGTGTCAATAGGAAAGCTCAGGTCCGTCAATGCACTATAAGCACTAACATGTTAACTAAGAGTTAAACTCTAGTGATTGAGATTTATCACTCCATCCAATGGTAGTTAATCATGCTACAGTGTAAACCTGATGAGATATCCAGTCTCATCATCCACTGTGACACATTCTAAGTAACAAAGAATAGTAATTCGTATCTCACTTGTATGTATCTCATACATACACGAATTACTTACTATGATACTTAAGGATAACAATCATCTCATGAAAGAAACATACATAACTAAATGTAAAGCTGATATCCATATATTAAAATGTCAATGTCTCATATATATAAAGTAATGGTTTGAGGGCACAAACCCAACAACGTTATGATAAGGCTTATAACCACCATGTATATGTGGTTGGCTATAATTCCATTGGGGGTTTAAACGTGTTAAATAGTTTTATGCTCTTGATTTTGAAAAGGGAAGATAGAAGCTGTAAATTCTTAATTGATGATTCATTTTGAGATTTCAAATTTTCTAAATGATGGTCATATTGTTTGAGATTAGCCGGAAAAATTTTTGCTTGAAATGGTAGTACATGTGGGAAGTTTTGACAAAATTCCTACTTGTTCAAAAAAATAGGACATAAAGTTTGAATATCCATTGTGTACCTTTTGACTGGTTCATCGGAACCATTCGATCGGTAGAACAGTACACAGTATCAATGGAATTGCCTTCGTGTACCATTTCACTAGTCGAAATGCACACTATCGGACTTTTTATTTTTGTTATTGTCAACTTTTAACTTGACCAAAAAATATCTTAAGGGACTCCAAATCTCACAAAAATTAAATATTGGTATTGAACCCTTTAAGGATTGTTTTCATAAAGTTTTATTCAATCTTTCAAAATGACCGATTAAACTTGAGGTGACTTTTGCAATAAGTATTTTAACTTGGTTTCGGAACGTTAATAATATGGAATTAGGCCTTAGTGGCGGTGTTACTTGGAATAATCGGCCTGTGGTGGGTTAGGGTATGACAGTTAACCACCCATCTATAGGAGGCATTACCTACACTTTTCAAAGTGGTTTAGAAACTAACACACTCATATAATCTTGGGTTAAACACAGTTACACCCCCTGTGGTTTCGCCAATTTTCACTTACTCCCATTTGGCTTTATATTTTGGCACAAATACCGCCTGTGGTTCGAACAAAAGTGTAATCGTGAGTTTTTCCATCCAGTTTAATAATTTTCCACTTGGGAACCCCAATTTGAAGGGTAAAATGTCTCTTTTGCCCCCTGAAAGTCACAATTTAAGGAAAATAAGTCATAAGCTATTTTCTGTGGGTACGACCTATACTCAAATCTTAAAAATGTCAAAGTTTCTTTCTCACCAATTCGAAACCATAAGTTTCTCCCTAAACGAATTGAAGTAAACAACTTTTGTTCTTAACACTGTTTTGAAGATTTAGGGGTAATTTGGTCATTTCAGCTTGATCCGTTAGCAAATTGAACAGTTACACTTTGATCTAAACTATAGGGGGTATTAGTGTCAAAATTTAAAGCGTGGGGGGGGGGGGGGGGGGGGGGGGGGGGTAAGTGAAGACCGACAAAACTGCAGAGGGAGTAAGTGTATTTAACCCTAATAATCTTTGGATAATTAACCATCACTTGTGACATATAGCTACCCAAATTGGTCAATCCATTTGCACCAATTTCAAATTACCAATTCTGAGTGTAAACACCGCTTAACCCAAACACCTTGTAACTAGTTTCTTGCCCACTAACTTTGATTACTAGACTAAGGGTTCCATACATATTTTAGGGGTTATTTGGAAAGGAAAAGAATCATTTCTGTAAATTCAACTATTTAATAGATGCACATTCCTCGCCCAAGGGTCCGTTAATAGTCTAACAGACTATTTGCGAAGGCTAATTACTGGTATTGTGGTTCATAAGTGATTCGATTCTACATATTTTAGAGTTCAGTGGATGATCTTTTAGTTGCATGATAGAGCCCGTGCATAATTTAAAGTCACTCTTAAAAAAAGTAGTCAAATCGACATGATGTTAAGTTTTGCATTCACCACATAAACAGCATGAGGTAAAATGTACTCCCTGTTTCCTATATTAAGAGTTCCTTTTGGGAATTCCAACTATTTAAGAGAACAACTTTGCTTGTGGTGAAATTTTTAACTTTCCAATATTGTCTTTTTTGAATTTTAAAATTCTAGAGCCACATCAAAGAAAGAAAGGGAAGAGTTGTATAAAATAAAGGGCAAACTTGGAAAATGTATATTAAAGTATATTGACTTTTGAAAGAGAGCTCTTAAAATGGATTATTAAAGAATGGAATTAACAACTCTTAATTTGGGACGGATGAAGTAATTAAATATTCTCAAATAGCTAATCATGTTTTTATATATTCCAAAAAGACCCTCAATGTGGGGTTTCTCAAATAGCTAATCATGTTTTTATATATTCCAAAAAGACCCTCACTCTTATAAGACGTTATCAAACCAACATAATGTTGGGTTTCTCAAGCACGTTATACACAATGAGGTAAAACCTAATCAACGTAGTCCGAAACACCTTATCATGTTTTCATGTATTCCCAAATAGACCCCTAATGTGCAAAAGCACATCAATACTTGCAGCCGGCAGCAAATAGAAATCATTCGTAGGAATCAAGATGAGCTAAAACCTAATTCATCCCAATTTCTCAATCACATCAACTGGGTCGTATTATCCCAAAGTACCTGCTTTGATCGGATATGACATGAATATTTGGTACAAGACATATGTCCGAAACTCGTAACTTGATTCAGACACAAAGGATCCTCCATAAATGATATTTAAAAGGGGTAGTTAGTGATAAGGACAATAAGTAAAGTTAAGGACAATTAAAATCTTTGACCAATGATAAGTCATTTTAATATATCATAGACCAAAATACCCTTACCTCTACAACCAAGCCCTAGCCACCATTATCACCACCTCTGTCACCTCCGACCACCACCTCGACAAGCTACCCTTGCTTTGTCGGACCTCCGGTGACCACCCCCTGCCTCCCCTGAGCTCCGGCGACCAACTCTGTCTCAACTACCCCTCACCTGACCTCTAGCGACCACCACCCCCACTACCTTGTCGAAGATCGGATGACTTTCCCCACTTCAAAATATTTATGATGCCAGAAATTGGTAAGAGTAAAGGAGAGCAATTTTAAGAGAGAGAGAGAATGAGAGACTATTTTTTGTATGTGGTTCGGCTCTGTTAATGAAGGTACCTACGTCCACGGGGGTGTGTCTTAGCACGTTCACTAGCAGATCACCGGCGAGCCTGGTGAGCCAACAAAGAGGGGCGGCACTACCAGTAATACCGGCCGGGTGTATGCTTATAATGGTGAATTTTATAGAGGTGCTATGTAGACTAAAGAGTTGGCCGTGTTGGCTGAAAAGTTGGACCCTTCAATGGGGGGTGAGAGGTCTCTTTTATAGATATAAAAGACCTAATCATACATGGATAAGGAAATATAATCCAATTGATATAGATTGGCATTAATTGTAGGGGTTTTCTAATTGGATTAGGAAATAGCTTGCACTTTCCATTGGTCTTTTAGCTTGAGTAGGAAACTGCCCGTAATGCTCGGGATCATGCCTGGGATGCTCGGGATCATGCCTGTGGGCCCGGATGGGCTGTTCCTGCAGTGGGATATGTCTGTGCAATTTTCACGACCTGTTGGCCGAGTCGTGGATGAACCGCTCGGGATGATGAGTAGACTAGACCACTCGGGCTGATGCTTGTCCGAGGAGTTGTGCATGATTTGACCGGGGCATGGATTGGCTACTGATTTGAACCGTTCGGTCATAGAATAGAGCCAATTTTGGGTGTATCAGCTGCCCCCCATTTCCAAGGTTGGCCAGATGCTATATCGGGGCAAGTTTAGAAATTAGTTTGATGTCACTTGCTACTGTCTGAGTGCTTCGGGAAGCTGCCTCGGGGCTTCTGAGCCTGGTGAGTCCTCTGGAATTGGCTGAGAGTTGAGATCCAGCCTAGCTCGGGACCTTTAGGTGCTTGGGAACTGACCGAGAGTTGAGACCCGGCCTAATTCAGAGTCTTTGAATGCTTGGGAAGTGACCGAGAGTTGAGACTCGGCCTACTTCGGAGTCTTTTTGCTTGAATTAGCCTCCAGGATGGTGATCTTATGCCCGTAAACCTTCGTCAAGGTTGTGGGTAGAAGAATTTGACCATGTTGGAAAAGCCGACCTAAAGTGATCGGGAGAGAACAAATCCTATTTATACGCCTTAACGAGCATCTGTTAGCTCCTTTTTATCCTGTTTTTGTGTATTTTTACTTCGTTTTCTATTTTCTGACAGGTTTTGGAAGAAATCAAGTATATCAGGCTAAACAGGGTGAAAAAGCAAGTAAGAGGAAGCTGAAAAAGCCAAGTCGCGCGCGCGAGCCGCGCCTGCGAGAAACCAAGAATCGCTCGCGCGATTCGCTCGCGCGAAAGTCCCAAAATCGCTCGCGCGATCCGCGCACGCGAGGTACCAAATGTCGCGCTCGCGCGATATGTGTAAAAACCAATTATGCGTATTTCAGTATACTGAAGACTCCTGTGCAAACGAAACTGCTGAACGACGTCTAGACTGTAAATTACATCAGTTTCAGTTCGTTTCGGGTTAGGAAGGCTTCCAAAACTTGTTGTAAATCTATATATACCCTATTTTATTACAATTAAAGGTTTACACATTATTGACAATTAATATATACACATTCTACAACCATACTTCCAGCTATTGAAGGGAGGGAAGCAAGGAGAAGAAGAAGAAGACCAAGGGTTTCCATGGCCTCCTCCATCAACTACTTGCCATCCATCACTTCCATGGACGGCTAGATCATAGATCTAGGGTTTCAATGAAGCCCTAGACAAGTAATAGGGTTTTATTTATGTTTTTATTTTAGCTTTATTATGTATGGATGACAGTCACATGTTTAGAGGATTTTTATAAATAAATCGTACTTCTAGTGATTAAATCATTACTTTCAGAATTTAGTCTTGTCTTAGATCTATTTTGACTGTGATGTGCTCAACGAACTATTCTTGCTGTGCTTGTTTAGATTGTTTACATGTGATGGTGCTTTATTGATTTGTGCTATCAAGTATCCGAATAGTCCATGCCTAGGTTAGACGGATTAGATCGCAACCCTAGTTTAGTGCGGGATAATTCGTGCTAACCGAAGATGGATTATGTTGGTGCTTGAACCATGAATATCTTCTTGTCGGAGGAATTGGGCTTGTAGCTACAATTCCCCAAAATCATCCAACTTAGTAAGCTAAAGTAATTCATAAATATTCCTTATTATGAAGCTAGTGGTGGAGTTGCAATCCTAGGTTCACTTTACATATTTACAAAAACACTTTTAATTGCTTTCATAGTTTAGATTTATTTTTATTGTTATTAGTTTAATTCAAACCAAATCAAAATCCGTTTTCATAATTAACTAAAGTCAGGTTTTAAAATTAAGTCGCTGTAGTTAATCAATCTCTGTGGGTTCGACCTTTACTTCCACACTGCAAATCTTTTGAAAAGTAAAGAACACTTTTTATATCTTGATTCTGACAACATCAATTTTTGGCGCCGTTGCCGGGGATTGCATTACTACCTTTAGTTTTATAATCTTAGTTTAGTTAATTTGTAAATATTAGGTTAGTTTTTATTATTTTTCTTATTTTCCATTTTGTTTTTAGTTACTAACTTGTTCTTTTATTTTGTAGTCAACGTTTCCGAGTGGAGCAGCTAATTACATCAAAGGAGCTTACGCAAATAAAAATATAAATAAAAATTAAATAAATTGCTTCTTGTGAAACTCGCTTTAAACCACTGTAAGTCAGGGCGCTGTGACGCACTATTTGCATTAGTTTAGGGTTAATTGCACTGCATTAGCTAGGAAACCCGGGGCGCTGGGCTTGACGCGGTCATTGCATTACAGGATAATATTCATGCATCACAGTAGTTGAGTGCTTGTTATCTTAGTTGCCTGATTGCTATTTGTTTTTTTTAGTTGAGTCAGTTTTTTGTTTTTAGTTCACTTTCTTTTAGTTTATGTTAGGTACACGTTCAAATAAACCGGAATTAAAACCTTTTGACTCTGAACTTGAACGTACATTAAGACTTAACAAGTCTTCAAACTTAACTTCTAGAACACGGTTTTTAATAGACGACGATTTGACACCAAAACCAACGTCTTTATTTGAATCTGAAATACGTAGTGCCCTTACAAGATTAAAGAAATCACGCTTTCATAACATAGAACCGATTAAAATGGCAGACATTGGAAATAACAATAACAACCAAAATAACAACGGAAATAATTTGAATAATCCTAATATACCACCACCTCCTCCACTTAAAGATTATTTTATTCCGACGACTTACACGCCACAAACTTGTATCGTCGGTTTAGACCTAAGTGGAGTTAATGCCTCTGAGTACTGTAGGTACTCGGGTTATCCAAGATTTTGACTTGGTTATCCGCGAGGCCTGTAGATACCCGGTGTGATTACCTGTTTAGTTCACTACGCCGTCTTGCCCCCCAAGCTTTCGCTAAGACGAGGGTCTTACAGAGGCTCTGAACTGTAGGTAACCGACCTGGAACATGGTGGTTGCAGGGTCTTTTGAAGCTTGCCATCATCAGCCACCTAGGAGGTTTGCCCCCATCGTCTGTTGGACCTAAACGAAGCCGGTGCCTCGGGTGTGACCCCGAGGTCTTTGGTGCCTGGGTTCGGAGCCCGAGGTCTTTTGTGCCTGGGTTCGAGCCCGAGGTCTTTTTAGTGCCTGAGTTCGAAGCTCGAGGTCCTTTTATGCCTCGGGATTAGGCCCGAGGTCTTTAGATGCCTCGGAGTTAGGGCCGAGGTCTTTGGAAGGGCTCTTTGACAATCGGCGGAGCCTGATGTGGTAAGCAAGCAAGTACCACTATAATCGGGCTCATCTAGACCGATGGAGATAGGTGGTCGGATCAGGATCATCGGGTTCCTGATTTCTCTGGGCTGGAGGCAAAGTCGGAAGTGCTTGATCCTGACCAATGTGAACTGAAGGTCGGGTCGGGGCTACCGGACTCAGACCACTGTGAACTGAAGGTCGGGTCGGGGCTATCGGACTCAGACCGCTGTGAACTGGAAGAACTCCCGGGCTGATCTCGCTTTCGCTTACTTCTGGAAGACTCGTTGCTTTGTTGCCCGGTGTCTTTGGTCTTTAGAAATTCTTCAGTGTCAATATATTTTCCAACTCTCTCTGAGAGCTCAACCAAAGTTTTTGGTCGGTTTATGTGGAACGACGCGGCGCACTTGGTGTGTTGAACTCCCGAGCAGAAGGCTATGATAGCGGCGGTTTCATCAAGATTATAGATACCGAGCTTCTCTTGATTAAACCGGTCGGTAAACTCCTTGAGGGTCTCATTATCCCTTTGCATGACTGTCAGTAGATGTATGTCAGGCTTTGGTAGTTCATGCACACCGATGAACTGGTTGATGAACTGCTTGCTGAGTTGCTTGAAACTGCGGACCGATCGGGGCTCTAACGAGTAGAACCATTGGGCAGCCGGGCCTTTCAAAGTGCTGGGGAAGGCTAGGCAGTGTAGTTCATCGGAGTTGGTGGCTAGGGCCATCTGAGCCTTATAAATCTGGACGTGGTCGACCGAGCTTCCTGAGCCGTTATAGGGATCTAGGCGAGGCTGCTTAAATTTGCGCAGGATGGCAAACCTCGTGATCTGGCCGAAAAATGGTGACTCAGGCTCAGTATTGGCTTGATTTGGAACACGATTTTGATCAAGCTTCTTGGCCACTCCATCAATCTGCTTCTGCAAGTCCTTGATTCGGGCTTACACTCCTTCCCGACCGATACCCGAGGGGTTGGTCGGGTCAGTGGAAGAGGCTTTTTCTTCATGGCGGGGTGCTATCCTCTGAGATCGGGCTCGGTTATGACCCCGAGTAACCGTGTGCCCAGGGATGACTCGGCTCTTGACCGAGGGACCCTGGACTGATTCCCGGGCCATATGCTCCTGCCCTTTCTCTTGGGTAGCACGCCCACTGTTGATGTCTCTGGCAACCTCAACACGGGACGGGTTGACTCGGGCACGTTGTCTGGTCAAGATCGGTTCCCGACCGTACGCAACGTTCCCGGGTCATTTCCCGGCCCCTGGAGGAATGCTTTGCCGGGCTAGCAGGGCTTCGATCTGTTGCGGGATTTGACGCTGGCCCTCCAAGAGCTGTATGAGGGTCGCGGTGATCTGTTCAGATGTCATGACTGTCGCAGCCGGTGCCGGGGCCGGCGGAACATCCCGGTCGGACTGCTGATCAGCCGTCTTACCCTTCTTCGGTGGCATGACGATCAGTCAAGAGATTTGTTGATGAGAAGAATTGTCGTTTCCCACAGACGACGCCAAACTGATGATGCCAGAAATTGGTAAGAGTAAAGTAGAGAAATTTTAAAAGAGAGAGAGAGTGAGAGACAATTTTTTGTATGTGGTTCGGCCCTGTTAATGAAGGTACCTACGTCCACGGGTGTGTTTGAGCACGTTCACTAGCAGATCACCGGCGGGCCTGGTGAGCCAACAAAGAGGGGCGGCACTACCAGTAATATCGGCCGGGTGTATGCGTATAATGGTGAATTTTATAGAGGTGCTGTGTAGACTAAAGAGTTGGTCGTGTTGGCTGAAAAGTTGGCCCCTTCAATGGGGGGTGAGAGGTCTCTTTTATAGATGTAAGAGACCTACTCGTACATGGATAAGGAAATATAATCCAATTGATATAGATTGACATTAATTGTGGGGGTTTCCTAATTGGATTAGGAAATAGCTTACACTTTCCATTAGTCTTCTAGCTTGAGTAGGAAACTGCCCGTAAGGCTCGGGATCACGCCTGGGAAGCTCGGGATCATGCATGTGGGTCCGGATGGGCTGTTCCTGTAGTGGGATGTGTTTGTGCGACTTTTCCGACCTGTTGGTCGGGTCGTGGATGAACCGCTCGGGATGATGAGTAGACTAGACCACTCGGGCTGATGCTTGTCCGAGGAGTTGTGCATGATTTGACCGGGGCATGGACTGGCTGCTGATTTGAACCGTTCGGTCATAGAATAGAGCCAATTTTGGGTGTATCAAATATTAAGTGAAATTTTACTTAACTGAATCGCATATTAAGTGAAATTTTATATAACTTATGATTAAGTTAAGTGAATTTCACTTAAGAAAAAAGGAAATAAATTAAAATTTTACTAAATTTGTCCACTTAAGTTTGTAGTTTCATTGGCTTAACAAAATAAGTGAAACTTCACTTAAAAACTTATAATTTCACTTCAAAAAATGTTAAGTGAAATTGTACTTAATAGCTATAAAATCTACATCTATCATACCTAGTGGTGGACGACTTGCATGGTAGTCGCTGGAGTTCGTTTTGGCAGCGACGGCGGCATTTAGATCTAGATCTAGATCGATGCTTGCGAAGGTCATTGGCGAATGATGACGATGGAGATGGTGGTGGTCGTTCGTGTTAGTGGCTTGTGATGGTGTTGGTGGCAGCTTGCGAGGAATAGAAGTGGTGCTTGCGATGGTAGTGGTGGCCATGGCAGAGGGAGGTCGTGGTGGCGATTGTAGAGGTCGGTGGTGGTGGCCATGGCTTAGTGGTGGCCACAGGTCAGTGGTGGCTATGAAGATCACAGGGAGTTAGAGAGAGGAAGTAGAGAGAGTGAGGGAGAGGTGGTGGCTATGGAAATTGTAGAGAGAGAGAGAGAGAGAGAGAGAGAGAGAGAGAGAGGTGGGAAATGGGGGACTAGGTTTCTTAGGTATTTGGGAAAGAAAATGGGAGTTTAAAAATATGGAGTAAGCTTAAAGCATACATAGCCAAAAAGAGCTTTAGCAATTCATAAGAAGAGATAGATAAAAACTCTTTATTTAAATTCAAGTATTCAAAGAAAAAGAAATGTAATGTCATGTATTCCAATATCCTCTGAAAAAATAATACTCTATCTATCCACAAATAAGTTTCCACCTTTCCTTTTTTGGATGCCCCAAAATAAGCGTCCACTTTTAAAGTTAACTACAAATTTTACATAAACATCCTATAATACTGTAGTAACTTGTAATTTCTAATTCCCTTATTATAAATAAAATACCAGTTTTATTTTATTACTGTGTATTGTTCCTAGGGATTGTATTATTTTAATAAATAATTATCACCTGTGTTATCGTTTGCAAATTCGATACTTTAATTTTGTAACTTTTAGTATTGTTGTCGGCAATATTTTGTAAAGACTATGCCCCAAAATACACTACAATTTGGGATAAAGCCATTAATTAAATATAACGTCACATCATTTATATTACTTTTCCCTAATGATTATGTTTTGAGAATATTCCTAAAGCTAAACGGACTAACTAAACTACCTATACTAACATAACGGTTTAACCAAACTAACTAAACCGAACAAAAAACAATGATTCAGATTATGTGGTACTTACATGTGTTGTGTGTGAAACAACTTAGAGCCACAAGTATGAACTTGGGCTCCAAGACTTAGATTCCCTATATATATATACAGTAATGGGTAGAGTCACCGAATTTGTGCACTGAATCGTGGCCATTCATTTCGGTGGCCCCCACACCAAAGTGTATGGGGTCCACCGAAATGAATGGCCACGATTTTTCGGTGCACAAATTAGGTGACTGTAGCATTACTTATATACATATATGTGTGTATACAAAACAACACAAGACACTCTCAAATACAACTCCCTCACTCACTACTCTCAATACACAAACAATACATACTGATACACACACTCTCATTTCTCTCTCTGATATGCACATACAAACTCAATCACAATCACTCAACTCTCTATATAAACACATTCTAAAACTCATAGAAGAGAAGAAAAATACAGTAACAAGAGAAGTACATGCAGGTTCAAAGCTTGAACCTCCATAGCCATTTCATAGCACGGAATATATTTCAAAATTTTTGAAAATCTCTCAGATTCTCAATCCTCTGAAACTATGAACCGGTGAGTCTTTTAAACTCACTCTCCATGTACTTGTATACGAATAATATGTGGGTGAGAATTATAAGTGTGTATGTATGTATATATCTCACTGGAGGCAAAAAAATATTGATACTGGAAATCTTAACGAAAATGGATTTTGTAAATTGGAAATGATAGATAACAGTCCGTAAATGCTTATTTTCAAGTAATAAATGTTAATTCGTAACGGTTGCGACGAACGACCGGTTTAAAGATTTGACACCTTTTAATTTTTTGTATATAAGTAGAGCTACATATTAATTGAGATTCAAAACTTATATATTCATAATCTATGCGAAAATACGAAGAGAATGGTGTATCACAACCCCTATTTGGTTTAAGTTTGTAAAACTTAAAAATGGCTCTGTAACTAACTGACTAGAGTGAAGCGGGAGCGCACGGGATCCAAGCGATCGAGTCAAGCGCTCGAGCTTGACAGTTTCAAATAAGTTCTATTTTATACTTTAAACAATTGTACCTTCTTCTAATGTACCTCACTGCTTTACTAAATTAATAGAAAGTGAAAACTATTTTGAAAATGAGGTTGAAATATGTTAGTATAAATTGAGGATAATCATGTGTTAAAGTCAACTATGATAAGCATAAAAGAAAAAACGTGACATACATTTTCATAGTTGAGATGGCATGTATGTAAGGGGTCGAGTTGTTTTCGGCACGTGTGTTTTGTGAGAAAAGAGTAAGAGATGTCAGTTTGGCCTTTATGGGCATAGTTGACCTTTATGGGCATAGTTAACTGAATTGATCGACTTTTATGGGGACAATACTATCCTGGCCAACAGAGTTTGACCAAGCGACTTTTATGGGCGACGATAGTATATTAATCATGATAAACATGTTATTGTATCCTTGAATATCTTGATGGATTTTACCTATGTCATATCAGTACGGTAATCCTATCAAGGGCTTTTATAGGCGACGATGTTCTAAATTAACGGCCTTGTGTTCGGATGGTTCTGGCGATCTGACTGAGTCGAGAGATTGTGGTTGAGGTAAAAGAGTCGGTAAGATGAGATGGTTGCATTGTTCGTGCACGGTTATTATATTCTTAATTAATGGTTCAATGAATAAGCAACAACTTGAATAATCGATTAACCGTACTTTAAGGTACTGAACCACGATGTTTAAAATATGCTTTTATATACATTGTTTGTGATTGTTTGTTATATTCACTCGGCTTTCATAAGCTGGCGGTGTTTGTGCCTAGCTTGGACACCCAAAATGTCTAGGCTTCTCAGGTTCCGACTATGCAGGACAGTACGATTATGCCGGCTAGAAAGAAGAAGCCTCGTGGAGATGCTTTTCATTTATCTTAATTTTATGTTTGTAATAAAAGATAATGTTCTTAAATTCGAATAAGTTGGAGTATGCCTTCAGATATTGAAATCGCAATAACTTTGTTTTAAATATTAATTTGCAATGAGTATTGTTATCATCTTCTCTATCGCTTTATTATACTCTATTTATTATTATTGTTTTAAGCTAAGTACAAAACAATAGATCCCCTCACCTGTCATGACCTACGGGTCTAAAAAGGAAATGAAAAATTTTCCCTATTTTTGTTACGTCGGGACGTGACACCTTAGAATAAAGACAAGTAACATTTATGTGTGGTCCAAACGTATAAAAAATGAGTAGGAGTCAAACACCCATGACCCATCATATATGAGGGTAAAATAGGAAAGTGCTATTGTAATGAACCGAAAAAAGGAAGGGACGCTTGGTCCCTGACCAATATTGTATAACTAATTAGGTCCAAAAGTTTTTCACTTCCTCCTAAGGGCTCTTTTACTTTTTTGGATAAAAAAATTCATTCAACCACGCGTCATGCATGTAAGCGTGTTATTGATATCAACGTGCGTTACTTTTCCATTTTTTTCGTTTTCGAATATCGGAATACAATATCTTCTAAACGACAACTACGATTTTGATCAAATTTATTGATCTAGAATTAGCAAGTCAGTATCTTTAAAACAAGACTCATAGTGCATATGTAAATCAAAATACATATATATATATATATATATGAATTTATCAGTTTGTACATGTCCTTAAAACTTGAAAACTTTAGAGACATTCTTGCATTTCGAACACATTCTCTTAAATGTCTCCTAAACCTGAAAAATTAATAGACATTTTCTGAGAATGTTTCTTTCAGAGAATTGTTTGAAAATGTCTAAAATTTCAGAGAAATTCTCTAAATAATGTCTTTGAAAATTTCAGAGATATTATCTAAAAATATCTAAAAATTAAGCAACATTTTCAGATAATGTTTCTGAAATCCAAGAATGTCTCTCAACTTTCAAACAATTATCTGAAAATGTCGGAAATTTTAAAGACATTCTCTAAAAAATGTCAGAAAAATTTAGAGACATTTTCTAAAATGTCTTTCAAAATCTTAGCAATATTCAATGGATTCTCAAACCTTCAACTACCAAAACTAAAGAACGAAGAAGAAAAATCTACCCAAATAGCAATCAAACACCTGCATTCCTCTATAAGCAACCAAAGACACTCAACCAGCAAACAACGAACAACAATCTCAACTATTTATTCAAGGAAAACATTATCACTCAAAAGCACCTAATACATTCAAATCTCATAAAACAAATAAGATCTAGCTCAGATCTAGAGGTCACGATGGTGCTGATAAAGGTGGTTGTGAAGAACAAAGGTGGCCGAAGATTCGCTTGACCTGGAGGTCACTCGCCAGAGACTCGCGAGTTTAGATATGGTTCGCCGAAGCTTCACGAGGCCATATCTAGCTCGCGAAGGTGGCTTTGCCGACTCAGAAGCTTCACAAAAACCATGGGACCATGTATTGAGAGAGAGAGAGAGAGAGAGAGAGAGAGAGAGAGAGAGAGAGAGATAGGATGTCAGTGGGTGTAGAGGAAGAGGAAGTTAGAGAAAGTATGATGTAATTAGGAGAAGATTTCTTAAGTTTTTTTTATTTGAGTTTTGAAAATTTCTACTCCCTCCGTCCCATTTTATGTGTCCCTCTTGGGGAATCCAACTATTTAAGGGGATAAAAAGTGATACGCCCAGAAATATTCTGCTACAAGTCATGCCTCCACGTCAGCAGCTAAGCACCCGGATTATCCGGCAAGGGAGCCTATGGCCCACTGATCCCGGGGTCTTTCGAGTGCTACCGCTCGGGATGCTCGCACAGCCCGGGAATGCGGCTCAGCAGCTCTCCACAAGGTGCAGATTGACAGCCAAGCTGTTCAGCAGTTTCCTAAATCGGTCAGAAGACTAATGGAAGGTGTAAATAGTTTCCTAAGCCATTTAGGAAACCTCCTATGATTGGTGCTCATCAACTTGTGATTAGATTGGGCTTCCTTATCTAATTAGCTGCCTTTTACGGGTGGCCTCTTGCACCTATAAAAGGAGCCACTCACCTCCATCAAGGGGATCACATTCTTAAGTTAAAGAATAGCATATACATTCATCTCATACGCATACACCCGGCCGGTATTACTGGTAGTTCCGCCCCAGTTGTTGGCTCACCAGGCTCGCCGGTGATCTGCTAGTGAAGCGCACTGACACACCCGTGGACGTAGGTCACCTTATTAACGGGGCCGAACCACATACAATTGACTGTGTCACAATATCTCTCTTTTTAATCCCTCTTACCAATTTTTGGCATCATCAATTTGGCACCGTCTGTGGGAAGCAACAAGTTCCTCATCAACAAATTCCTTGACTGATCAACATGCCACCAAAGACGGGTAAGAAAAACACTGCTCCGGTCGGTCAGGAGAACTTGCAGCTCGAGCAGCAGGCCGCCTCCATGACCTCCGAGCAGGTGACAGCGACGCTCGTGCAACTCCTAGAAGGTCAACGGCAGACCCAGCAGCAAATCGAAGCGCTGTTGGCCTTGCAGGAGAAGCGCCCTCAATCAGAGAACCAGATCGGGAAGAGTGCCCCCGACCGAGAGCACGCAAGAGTCTGGAACCACACCCACTCTGCGCCGGTATCCCCGTCGGATTGGGAGCTCGCCCGGGATGGCAACCGTAGCAAAGCGCCCAGGTGCCCCAGGCGGCGAGCTCGTACCGATCCTCGTCGGGTGGAAGATGCCAGAGATATCATCAATAGGCGCCACGCCACTAGGGGGGAGGGATCAGGGCCAAAGTCGCGGGATCAGCCAAAGACCCTCCTGCCCAGAGCTGGGAGGATCTTAGGCATACAATTACCCGGAGCTGGAGCCGGGTTCTATCCCCGAGGTCAACACACTTCGAAGAGGAAGCCTCATCGTCTGATCCTACCGCTCGGACATTGACAGGAAGACCGAGCGGGAAGACGTGAATGCTCAAATCCAGGGTTTGCAAGAACAGATCGAGCAATTGAGCCGCAAGCAGCGTCCTGACCATACCAACACGGAGACCGAATCGCCCTATACCGCTCGGGTCATCGGATTCCCCATCCCACGGAAGTTCAAGCCACCGCATCTCAGTTCTTATGACGGGACAGGGAGCCCAGTGGATCACATCCACACCTACAGGGCCCAGATGGCGTTGGTTACCACTGTCAATGAATTGCTATGCCTGGCCTTCCCTAGCACTCTCAAGGGGCCAGTCGTGCAGTGGTTCCACGCCCTCAAGTCCCGAACGGTTGATGACTTCAAGACGCTGAGCAAGCTGTTCATCAGCCAGTTCGTAGGGATGCTTGACCGGTCGCAGCTGGACACTCAGCTATTGACCGTCAAGTAGCGCAACGGTGAATCCCTGAGGGAGTATGTGGATCGTTTCAATCAGCAAAGGCTCCAGATCCGCAATTTGAATGAAACAGCAGCCATCATGGCCTTCTGCTCGGGGGTTCAACACACCAAGGTTGCTACGTCGTTCCATCGAGACCGACCGGAAACCCTGGTGGAGCTCTCGGAGAGGGTCGGAAAATATATAGACACTGAAGAAGTCCTGAAATCAGACGCTCCGGCTTCGCGGGTGATGAGTCCCTGAAGGCCAAGCGGAGGCGTGAAGGCTCTGAGAAGGGCCCGGTAAAAAAGTAGAGGCAGGACTAGCAGAGAGGAGCTCGGGATAAACCCCTGATCGCTTTCACACCTCTATCTCGACCAATCCACGAGGTCATGGCCGCCACCGAGACGTAGAGGTTACTTCAACAATTGGCAAAACTAAAAGCCCCGCCCGGGAAGAGGAATCGGGATAAGTTTTGTTGCTTCTATAGGGACCACGGCCATGACACAGAGGATTGCTTCAAGTTGAAGATAGCCATAGAAAAACTGATCGAGCAGGGTCATCTAGCAGAGTACGTCGCCACAGATGGACGGCCTACGCAAGGAACCCGAGCTCCCGGTCAAATCAACGTGATCTCTGGAGGAATGTCAGGTGGCGGGGACTCACAGTCGGCAAGGAAGAGGCATGCTCGGGCATCTCGGGCAGATATTTGGCAGGTCCAATCCACCGGCTCCCCGCCAACTGACATACTGATGTTCACCTCCGACGATTTGCGAGGCGTCCACTGCCCTCATGATGACCCGTTGGTTGTGACGCTCTCCATAGCCAACTACGTGGTCAAGAGGGTGTTGGTGGACACAGGCAGCTCGACCGATATCATGTTCGTGTCTGCATTCGATCAGCTCGGGATGTCCAGGGATCGACTCTGCCCGGTTGCTACTCCCTTGGTGGGTTTCAACGGATCAAGCAACCAGTTGCTCGGTACCATGGAGCTCCCCGTGCTTATGGAAACTTACCCTCAGCAGGTCTCCCTGTTGTCAAATTTTATAATAGTGGAGGCTCCATCTGCATGCAATGTCATTCTGAGGAGACCCACACTCAACAGAGCCAGGGCCGTTGTCTCCACCTATAGCCTGATAGTTAAGTTCCCTACCCCTCAGAGACCCGGGAGCCTGCGTAGAGATCAGGCAACCACCCGGAGTTGTTATGTCAGTTCCCTTCGCCGGGAAGCCATCACAGAAACATTGAACATCCAAGAGATGGACCCGAGGGACCAGAATGATAGAGTGGGCCCGATCGAAGAATTGGAACAAGTGGCGTTGAACCCACAGCTCCCAGACCGAACGGTAAGCATCGGCACCCTGTTGGAGCCCTGCCTTAGGGAGAAGCTTATTCAATTCCTGCAACAGAGTCAGGATGTGTTCGCCTGGTCCCACGAAGATATGCCCGGGATTGATCCCCGGGTAATGTCTCATCGGCTCAACGTAGACCCAGACTCCCGGCCTGTGAAGCAGAAGAGACGGGGCATGGCCCCCGAGAGACAGAAAGTAGTGTGTGAGGAGGTCGAGAAGCTCCTCAAAGCCCACTCCATCCGAGAGGTCCACTACCACGATTGGCTAGCCAACGTAGTACTTGTCAAGAAAGGCAACGAGAAGTGGAGGATGTGCGTGGACTTCACCGACCTGAACAAAGCTTGCCCCAAGTACTGCTATCCGCTGCCTAGGATAGATCTCCTTGTGGATTCCACGGCCGGCCATTCGCGCCTCTCATTTATGGACGCCTACTACTGGTATAATCAGATCAGCATGTACCCCAGGGATGAAGAAAAGACCTCGTTCATCATGGACCAGGGAACCTACTGCTACAAAGTCATGCCTTTCGGATTCAAAAACGCCGGGGCAGCTTATCAATGCCTGGTCAATCACATGTTTAAAGAGCTGATCAGGAAATCAATGGAGGTGTACGTCGACGATCTCTTGGTCAAAAGTCGGGACGAGTCCGACCATCTGGAACATTTGGTCGGGGCCTTCAGCATTTTGAGGAAGTTCGGGATGAGGTTGAACCCGGCCAAGTGCACATTTGGCGTCTCATCCGGAAAGTTCTTAGGGCACCTGGTCAGCAAGCGGGGAATTGAAGCAAACCCCGAGAAAATCCAGGTCGTCATCAACATGCGTTCGCCCAGGTCTACCAAGGAGGTACAGAGTCTGGCCGGACGGGTTGCCGCACGTAATCAATTTGTCTCCAGAGCTACCGACCAGTGCCTGCCATTTTTCAGGATCCTCCGTGTGGCGTTTCAGTGGTCTGAGGACTGTGAGGAGGCATTCCAGGCACTCAAGAAGTACTTGGCATCTCCCCCTCTACTCTCAACACCCGACCGGGGGAAGAATTGTTCATATACCTGGTAGTATCACCCTCAGCGGTTAGCTCAGCACTCATCAGGGAAGAGCACGGGATACAGTTCCCAGTGTACTATACCAGCCGGGCTCTCCAAGGTGCGGAGAGCAGATACTCCCGCATCAAAAAACTTGCATTCGCTCTCATCACCTCCGCCCGAAGACTCCGTCCATATTTTCAGGCCCATGTCATTGTGGTCCTTACTGACCAACCTCTCCGTAGGATCTTAAGCAGGCCTGACACGTCCAGGAGGCTCGTCAAGCGGGCCGTGGAGTTAGAGGAATTTGAAGTGGTCTACCACCCCCGGACGGCAATCAAAGGGCAAGCAGTACCAGACTTTCTGGTTGAGTTCACATATCTGGAAGACCCAGTTGAAGAGCTCGACCCGCCGGTCCTACCGCCTGGGTTACAGGCTGACATCCCCACCTGGGTGCTATATGTGGACGGTTCCTCAAACCAGCAAGGCAATGGGGAAGGAATCATCTTGACTACGCCCGACGGCATCCAGCTTGAGTATGCCCTAAGGTTTGGGTTCCGTACCTCCAACAACGAAGCTGAGTATGAAGCCCTATTGGTCGGACTGCAGTTGGCCACTTCTATGGGTGCGCAACAGGTCCAAAGTTATAGCGACTCTCAGCTCGTGGTCAACCAAGTCAACCAGGAGTACGAAGCCCGGGGACACAACATGGTAGCCTATCTGGCCCTTGTCCGAGCGGTTTCGAAGAAGCTTCAGGGTTTCTGTATCATACAGATACCTAGAGAGGAAAACACCAGGGCCGACCGGTTAGCCCGCCTTGCTTCGTCTTCTGAGTCAGACTTGCCCGGGATAAGGGTAGAATACCTGCCCGAGCCAAGTGTGATCAACTCAGAATGCATGGAGGTGGAACCAGACGCCATGGGACCCAGTTGGATGGACCCGATCGTGGCATTCCTAACAACGGACGTGTTACCAAACGAAAAAGAGGAGGCCCACCGGGTCAGGTACCGGGCGGCCCGATATCATCTTATAGATGGAATCCTCTACAAAAGCGGATTCTCTGTACCTTACCTCTACTGCGTCCATCCCGCACAGGTCCAATCAGTGTTGTACAAAATCTATGAAGGAGTGTGCGGGAATCACATTGGAGGCCGGACACTCTCTAGAAAGGCCTTACTGCAGGGATATTACTGGCCGATAATGGCCCGGGATTCTCAGGAGTATGTCAAAAGATGCGACAAACGTCAAAGATACTCTCCCATGATCAACCGACCGGGAGAGCTTCAGACACCAATCCAAAGCCCCTGGCCCTTTGCCCAGTGGGGTATCGACATTGTCGGACTCCTACCGACGAAAAAAGGACAGGTCAAGTTCGCAGTCATCGCCGTTGACTACTTTACCAAGTGAGCGGAGGCCGAGCCCTTGGCAAAGCTTCATGGAAAAGAACATCCTCAGTAGGTTCGACATTCCCCGGGTTCTGGTCAGCGACAACGGCAGGCAATTCGATACCCCATTGTTCAGGCAGTTCTGCTCGGGCTACGGGATACTTAATCACTACTCCTCCCCCAGGCACCCTCAAGCCAATGGTCAAGCCGAGGTGACAAACCGAACGATCTTACAGTCGATCAAAACAAGACTTGAAAGCGCCAAAGGACTGTGGGCTGAAAAACTGCCAACCCTCCTGTGGGCCTACCGAACTACGCCCCGAGCGGCAACAGGTGAGACGCCGTTTTCCTTAACCTACGGGTTCGATGCAGTGGTCCCTACAGAGCTCAGGTTGCCTACTTACCGGGTAGTGAATTACAGCGTGCCAAACAATGAATACGCACTCAGAATAGAACTGGATTTGGTATAGGAGAAAAGATATCGGGTGTATCTAAAAGTTGCAGCCTACAAGCAACTATAATAGCAGGGTGAAGCATCGTAGTTTCCTGGTGGGGGATTTGGTCCTTAAGGCCATCAATCAGTCCTCAAGAGTCCCGAGCCATGGAAAGTTGGGGCCAAACTGGGAAGGCCCATATCTAGTTACTCGGGTAAACCGCCCGGGAACTTACTGGCTTCGGAGCCTGGATG
Source organism: Hydrangea macrophylla (assembly GCA_033977485.1). Taxonomy (NCBI): domain Eukaryota; kingdom Viridiplantae; phylum Streptophyta; class Magnoliopsida; order Cornales; family Hydrangeaceae; genus Hydrangea; species Hydrangea macrophylla. The sequence goes on along the minus strand of CM066998.1, from coordinate 6,084,204 downwards.
GACGTGATTGTCTCACCCTTGAAGTGTGCAACACCTTCGCAAGTATTATCAGTAACCCAGAGACGGGGACAGTTTAACACTGATTAGGAAATTTTTGTAGCTCTATTTGAGCGTTCATTATAAATTCTTGAATAAAATAAAAGACTTTACTTTGCAAAATTGCTCCTATCACAGTCCCGTCCAATATTGATAGACCTCGGGCCTAACCCCGAGGCAAAAGACCTTGGCTCAAAACCAAGGCACAAAGACCTCGGGCTTAACCCCGAGGCAAAAGACCTTGGCTCAAAACTAAGGCATAAGGACCTCGGGCCTAACCACGAGGCGACGACTTCGCTTAGGCCCAACCAGCGATGGGGGCAAACCCCCTAGGTGGCTGATGATGGCAAGCCTCAAATGACCCTGCAACCACCCATGTTCCAGGTCGGTTTCCTACAGCCTCTCACTCCCGCACACCAGCCTTAGCAAAATGCTTGAGGGGCAGGGACTGGGCTAAAACAGGAAATCACACCGGTCATTAAAAGGACTTGGAATCCTAACATTCCTAAGTACTTATAGTGATCAGAGATAAAGCATCCCGGACGGTAAAATAGCATTTTCCTATAATACACCGGGCCATCCCGGACGGTAAAACAGGATTTTCCTATAATACACTGGGCCATCCCGGACGGTAAACAGGACAAGTTCCTATGATACACCAGACTACCTTTAAAACAGGTCGTAAGACCAGATGTTCTACTGGTTACAGTCCTAAACCATTTGCTAAGGCAGGGATTTAGGTCTGTCAAAACTAGGCAGACACTGGCAATGACAAAAAGGCATGCAAGTACAAAAACGGTAAACAGTTAATGGAAAAGACGGTCTCAAGGACCTTTTCATTAATTAAGAACTATTTGTACAGGGCCTGGGGGGCAATTATAGTAGCTTCCCAAAAAAAAAAAAACTACAATACAAAAGAAAATGGGTCGGGGACCTCAGTCGTCCACCTCGACCACGTCTTCGGTCTCCCCGGCCTCCTCTTCCGGGTCAGCTCCTCCTCCCGATGCAGAGCCTCCGCCCGGGGCAGCCACCTCAGCAAGGCCGGCATCAGCAGCGGGGCCCTCACCCACAGCAGGACCTACATCCCAGAAGTCTGAATCAATCGGCTTCAGCAGTAGCGGCACTCCTGGCCAGAGAAGGTAGGAAGGACTCAGCCCCGACGGCCATGCATCCGACCTGCGAGAAGTTAAAACCGACCGGTCAGAGAACAAACACAGTTGACAAAATAGTTGAAGAAAAGGAAACAAAGGCAGGAGAACTCACCATGTGAGAGAGGCTGTACAGCCAGCTCTGGAAGACCTCGGGAGACATGTTTTCACATGCCTCCACTTGGCTGGGGAGCAGACCAGGCTTCACCCGGTCCCTAATCTCGGCCGAGGCAGCAATTGGTGCCACGGTCGGCACCCCCGCCCGGGGGGCAGTCTCCTCAACCACCACCACGTGGGGAGTTGAGGTCCCCACTAGCTCCGGACAGACACCGTGCCGGATCTGCCTCAGCGGGCGCTCTCCACCCAGGGCCTCAGTGGCGGGCCTTTTTCCTTGTGCCACCGCCATCCGGGCGGTAGCAGCAGCAGCGGCAACAACCTGCCTCTCCCTCAGTTGCTCCATCTTTCTCTTCGGAGCCATCTCTGCATAAAAAGAAAAAATTGAACAGTTAATAACCAATGTAGAAGACGGGGAAGGAGCATCATGGGAGACTACAGAGTCCGAGTACTTACCAGGGAGGATTAGGGGGAATATTGGAGCTTTCGTGGGCTGATCCGGGTCGTCAGTAGCCCAGAAGTCGCCGGTCCGGGTCAACACGTTCCAGATGTTTACCGGTCGGTCTGCCAAACTCCTGATCCTGGCTTGGCACTCGTCGGGAATGCTTGGTGGGCTGGTTGATCCTGCTGCAAAGCCAAGTACAAAATGGCTAGTCTCAGAAATTGGAAGCAAAGCATAGAAGTAAGCAACAAGTGAAACCGAACGGGCTTACCCCTCAACTCTCCTGCCCAGGAAGTCCTCATCTGGATCCCGGGGGCCGGTTCGCAGAGCCTGAGGGTGGACACTTGGAAGAACCTGTTCTTCCACCCTTTGTTGTTGCTCAGGCAGTTGACTAAGATCTTCCTCCCCTGGCGAGCCCGAGAGAAAAGAACCCGGTCTCTCTATGTACGGGGAACGGTCGGTGCGTCCAGAGAAATTCCTGGACGGAGAGTTCATATCCTAAGACCTGGGGCCACAGAGAGATGGACCCCATCAAGAACCTCTAACTATTCGGGGCCAACTGGCCCGGGGCAATCCCCAAGTAGATCAGGACGCCCCGAGCGACCGGATGGAGGGAGAAGCGAAACCCAGCCATGAGGATGTCCTCATATAGGGTAGTGAAACCCCACTGGTAGATTTGGGCCCCACCGACACTCACCGCAAAGGAGCAGTAGTCAGGAAGGCCGTATCTATCCCTAATGCACCCGAGATCTTCAGTACGCAATATGGATGGGATGAATTCGCTGGAGAAGGCCACCTCGGGGTCGGGTTCCCCTGGTGTCTCGTTGCCTGAACCCCGAGAAACGGAAGCGACGGGGGCTTTCTGGTCCGACTCATCATCGGAGAGACGGATCGGGATTCTGCCTTCGTTTTGGTGGTCAGAAGGGGGCGCGGACGGCAGACTCAGACTTGTGTCCTGCTCCTCTGACCCGGACCACTCATCCTCCGACCGGGAGGACAAGTTAAAACCAGAGTGACACATTTTTTAGGTTTCGGTAACATGGCCAGAAAGAAGATGACGACCAAGGTATGGGTCAGAAACCCCGAGCCTGGTATACAGAGGGGGTAAGGTCACTAACCTAAAGGGCAAAGAGTGAATGGTACTTAGCACTAGATGGCACTCTCTCAAGACTACTTCGGGGGCACCTGCTCGGTTTAACTGTCCTAAGGTTCCACTTGACTTAAAGAAAAAACAGAACCTAAGGAGGAAGAAATCCCACTCCCGCTCAAAGCCTGCCGGGTTCGCTCTCTCCAGCCTCACCGCGAAAGAAAGAGAAGGAAGAGAATGGCAAATTGAAACTCGGAAAGGAGAGGGACTTACAGGAATCAACGCAAGAAAGGGTTTGGAAATCTTGACCGGGAAATGTTTGCTCTCAAACCGCTCGGGAATATATGTCTTTGCAGCAAAGAGTTGAGAAATGAACAAGTGTTCCTTCATATAGGAACTACGGACGGTTCAGATCAAAACAGATCCAACGGCTCGTGTGCTTTCCCACCCAAATTGGCCGACAGTTGTCACCTCGGGCACGCGAAGCATCGCCTCAAAAGGCGTACGCATTAAATGCACGACGAGACGGTTCGGTTACCGTGTAAACGGTCCGGTTACATCCATGCTGGTATCGTTCGATCCTGACTAAGCCAGTCACAAGCTGACATGTGGCGCGGGTAGGACTCGGGCCCACAGGACCATCGCTCGGTCCATACCCCGGCTGACCACCACGACCAGTCCCACCCCGGGTTCAGTCCCGGCCTTTTACCGGACGGTTCCTCGGAAGCAGTCTTAATTTTCAAACTTCATCTGATGGGACATCACATCAACTTCGAAAATGGGGGGCAGTTGATACGCCCAGAAATATTCTGCTACAAGTCATGCCTCCACGTTAGCGCAGCTATGCACCCGGATTATCCGACAAGGGAGCCTATGGCCCACTGATCCCGGGGTCTTTCGAGTGCTACCGCTCGGAATGCTCGCATAGCCCGGGAATGCGGCTCAGCAGCTCTCCACAAGGTGCAGATTGACAACCAAGCTGCTCAGCAGTTTCCTAAATCTGTCAAAAGACTAATGGATGGTATAAATAGTTTCCTAAGCCATTTAGGAAACCTCCCTTGATTGGTGCTCATCAACTTGTGATTAGATTGGGCTTCCTTATCTAATTAGTTGCCTTGTACGGGTGGCCTCTTGCACCTATAAAAGGGGCCACTCACCTCCATCAAGGGGATCGCATTCTTAACTTAAAGAATAGCATATACATTCATCTCATACGCATACGCCCAGCCGGTATTACTGGTAGTGTCGCCCCAATTGTTGGCTCACCAGGCCCACCGGTGATCTGCTAGTGAAGCGCACTGACGCACCCGACTTAGGTCACCTTATTAACGGGGTCGAACCACATACAATTGATTGTGTCACAATATCTCTCTTCTTAATCCCTCTTACCAATTTTTGGCATCATCAAAAAGAATATACACCTACTTTCCACAATTGCCCATAATCATTACACTTTTTGTTTTGGTATTCATTGCAAGGAAGGGTAATTTGGGAAACTAAGTAAAATTTGCATGCTAATTTAGGAAAGTGGACAACAATTTTGAGACATCCCAAAAAAGAAAGAGGGATACATAAAATGGGACAGAAGGAGTACAAAACAACCAAGTATGATACATTCAATTTCTTGGTCTGAATTTGTAGTAATCTGTCATTTTGTTGTACATTTATTAACTTTTATAATGTGCCATTTGGTAGTAATTTTTAAATGTCATTTGTTAGTAATAATTTTATAATGCATAATACAAGGTCCCAAAGTGTTATAACATTGATGTATATATCATAGAATGGGAGAAGTTCTCTTGAGTTTTTGTATTAATTTTGTAAAATCAGCTTAATTATATCATAGGTTAAATACTATGGCCCCCTCTAGGTTAGTGTAATTTTAAAAATCACAAGGGAGGTAGGTGTAATTTTACCCAAAGCATTAGCTTTAATTATATCATAGGTTAAATACTATGGCCTCCCTAGAGGTTAGTGTAATTTTAAAAACTATAAGGAAGGTCGGTGTAATTTGACCTAACCTCGAGGGGAGGTTGTGTAATTGCTTAAATGGGTATATTTGTCTTTCTAGAAACAGTTGGGGGCTTTTTTTGAAGAATAGCACACTTATTTGATGATATCAACATTTTTAATCATTACTTTTAATATTTTTGTAACGAAAGCGGGAAAGTGTTACTTAATCACTAAACTCAAGGGATACCAATATACTTAAATAAGAGACATAAGAAAAATAAATAAATAAAAAATAAAAGTAAAAATAAAAATAGTGTGAGGTGGAGAAGACCTTGTAGAAGCTTTCAAATTTTATGTACAAATACAAAACAACTTGAAGAAAAAGTGATGCAGCACAAGCCAAGATTGAATATATTGATTGTCGCAATAATACCTAAGAACAAGATACTATTCTCTTTAATTCACCAAAAATATCAAGAATAGGCTTCCTCAAACCTGTTGATTCTTCACCAAAAATACCCGAGATAAGGGCATCAAAAGTCTTGTTGATTCCACATAATACCAAGAATTGGAGAAAACTCTCAATAAATTTTATTAATTAAAAATTCAACTCCCTTAGCCACAAGGCATACATGAACTTATTTATATATATATATATATATATAAAACCTTCAACCTATTAGGAAAAGAAGACATCATTTTCGGGTTTTTTTTCCCTTTCCAAGTATAGGGTTCTTCACTTCGCCGGACTTAATCCCCTACCCCATGAAGCCCCACACCACAAGGCCCATGAAGCATAAAGAGAGGGGCAAGCCGCCCTCGTGGGAGTGATTCGAACACTAAGACCTTTTGTGAGAATACTCAAAGTTGTATTGCTTAGAAAGTTGTTTTGTTTTCCTTATTGACTCCCTAATTAATGACCATTTAAAACTTAGAAATAAGTCATACCATTATCAAAATACTGCTAAGCCCTAACATGGTCACCTATTAGGACTTAATTTTAGTACTTCAAATCCTAGAAAAAGCTTAAGACGTGAAAATAAAATCCGAAAATCACAAATAAAATTAAATTACATCAAAATTTTGAAATAAAAGTTAAATTTGGTCCAACATCAAAAAGGAATAATAACAATGAAGGAGTAATCAATCCAGATAAAAATTGGGGAGAAAATGGATCACAGAAGCAAGGGATGGACATGAATTCGCCACACAAGGGTTCTCTGGTCATTCCTATGTCATTTAAATCCCTCTTGTACAAGCTAAGGAATCATCTTTAACTCAATAGCTAAGGTAATGAAATAGATTTACGTATAATTGAACAGCCTCTCCCTATATACAACCAGGTGGATCAGTAGAAAATGTACGATCTCTGACAATTGATTCATCCGCTGATTGCTTTATTTAACTCTAACCTGAAGGATGAGATGAACATTCCTCTTGAAAATGGATCTTAGCTCTTCATTGGCTTCAATGCCGATTCTCCTGTGTTAATAACAAATATAAGTTTTTTGCCTTGCATCATGTAAAATAACTAACAAATGTTTTCACCAACAAATAGTAGTGATGGTAGTAATTAATAAGAAATGTTGCTTATTTAGCTGAATTGCCAAGTGCATCACTTCAAGATAATCGTTTAGGAGGGAACCAAAAGAAGACATGTAGAAAGCTGAATTCAGACCACAAAAGATGAAAATGTGGATGAAACATATATACATTTGCTATTCTTAGGACAGCAGCCCGAACAATTTATCTACTTTAACAAAAGTGGCATAAAAAGGTTCTGCCAGTTCTCAGTTTATTACATTTAAGTTGAGCTTGAAGTTAATTTCTAGCACTCTAAAAACCACTAATGAAATCCCCCACCATGTCCTTGAAGCTTTCCTTAAAACCACCAAACAATTTAGTCCTTCCAAGTTCCTAACCTTAAGTACGGAAAATAGAATATGGACACGATACGGTGACAGGACGTTCAGACACGTAAGATGACATGAATGTCAAAATTTCTAGGATTACCTGTGATATGAAAATCAACTGATAGAGCAAAATTAAGATGCCTACTTCTCTTTAATTTCAAAAGGTTCTGATTATTTTGATTTTGGAAGAGCCATATCTTGATTTCACAGCCCTTCACAGTATTCTGAATTTGTAAAAGCCCTGCTATGCTTCCATAGACTATAAGTTTACTCCTACTTCCAACTACCTAAATTAGGAGTTGAAAATCTTCCTTGCCATTAACAGGGGGCCCAACCACTGTCAATGTTTACTTTCTTTTAAAAACTCGATTATTACACTTGCTGTCAAAGTATCAAGGGGTGTTTTTTATGTGACCAAAGAAAATAATTGAAAGAAAAAGCATGTCGCGGATTTTGGTGTGTCGGATGCATAACAGCAAGTATAGCAAAAGACAAATAAATCCAATACTTGGTACGTGTAGCAAGTGTAGAAACTCAGGATACAAAAGTAAGACGTGGATCGACTCATTTAAGTTCAAATTCCAGAACCTGTATGTCAGCAAGTGATATCATGATGAGCCCTAGGAAGCACCGACACTTCAAATGAAGTGTCGTATTTGTGTCCGACATTCTGCCGACAGGCGCGACACCGACACGTGTCCGACACACCAAAAACGTGTCTGGTACTATTTGATTAACTTTTGAAATCCAAACACGGCAGCAACACTTATTCCGACACAGCATGGGTTTTATTAAAGAGGAGTACTGAATTTTGGGGCTATGTTGACAAGTGAAGACAATTTATGGTTAGTAGAAGAATAACTAGAAACATGAAACACTGAAAATAACACAAGAAAGTAATAAATTGACATCATTTTCTATTTTTGCTTACTTTTGCACTATGGTTGAAAAGTATTTCGAAAGGATGTAGATATTGATATTTTGAATGGATGTAGATAAGGAAGTGCCTTACCTTATAGATATTATGTTGTATTGTTACTTAAAGGTAATTTATTTAACATCTTAGTTCTTAGTTATTTTAAGAATAAATTGTTATTTTTATGTTACATGGTTACATATAAAAATGTAAAAACACTAAACATTTTCTGTGTCGCTGTCATATCGTGTTGCCATTTTTATAGGATTTGTCGTGTCGCCGTTTCGTGTCGTGTCATCGCGTCGTGTCGCTGTATCTGTATCTGTATCTGTATCTGTATCTGTATCTGTATCGGTATTTCTTAGGATGAGTTTGACTTTCTGCCCAGTTAAAGCCTAAAGGTCTCATACAAGAGGACCACAGATGTGGATAGAGATTAGGAGATTCAGAAACAATACACCCAAGAAAATAATGCAAACAAGTCTATCGCAGCCTCTGGTTACAAAATTTAAGGCTCTGTTTGGTTCATGGATTTAGTGAGGGAAAAGAAAAGAAAATATAGAGGAAAACACTTTCCTTTGTTTGGTTAATAAGAAAAATAGTGAGGGATATAGGAATGGTAAGAAAAAATGGTGAAAAATAAATTAAAATTTTAAATTTGTGAGTCACTTCTCTTCTTCTTCTCTTAATTTTGTATTCTATTTTGAAAATTTTAATCTCTCATATTATTTAAGCATGGAGGAAAATGCAAGGGAAAACTCTAGGGAAGTGGTTTCCCTTTATCCATTTCCTTTCCCTTTTCTTTTCCTCCTCTAAATCCACAAACTAAGCAGAGCCTAAAGGTACAACATTCATTGTCTCAAAATTCCAATTTGCCTCAAAGGATTACGTCAGAGAGATAAACCCAAAGGTGGTCAACTATACCTTAACGGGCTGGTATTGTTTGGCTCAAGTCCTATATAAATTAATTTTAGAGTCAAACGGTAAGTTTAGTTTTTACTCAAAAGTCCTACCTATAGAATGACCCTACGAATAAACGAGCAGTTTAGTTGTGTATGCCTTTCCAACTATAAAAATTCATTAAGCCCCTTCATGTTTTTTGAAAATACCATTCTTAATTCTACACAGAAGAAGGGTATTTGAGAACTATAAAATTAACCAAGGATATTCCCACTTAATTAACATGCAAACCTAATGAACGCTTATGTGTCGGTGCACAGTGAGCTATATATAGGTAGTGGCAGCCATGATTATATGCTTAATTGTTGGCATATACTTTTAAATCTTTAAGGTCCAAGCCTTGTAGACCTATGAAGCACGGGTACTCCATTCTCAGTGGAGAACCAGTATCGGGTACCTGGAGGGTACCGGTACGCGTACCATACGGCTCGGTACGTACCGGGTACTCCTCCAGCCGTGTCGGACTGATTTTGACTCAAAGTTTGTGCAGGGGTACGGCTCCGACACGGCATGGGTACGGTGTCCATGGTTAGAGAAGAAGAAAAAAGAGAAGTCGAAGACAGAAAATGGAAGACGAAGAAGAAAAAAGAGAAGTCGAAAACAGAAAATGGAAGAAGAAGAAAAAAGAGAAAGAAAGAACAAACCTGATCGTCGTCGTCTTGTTCTCCAGCCGGCATCGTCTATTCTTCTTCTATTCTTCCTCTTCTTCTATTCGTCGATCAGGTTCGTCGTCTATTCTTCTTCTTCTTCCTCTTCTTCATCCTCTCTCTCTCTCTCTCTCTCTCTCTCTCTCTCTCTCGGTGCTGCGATCAAAACCCTCTTTTGGGGTCGATGAATGTATAGGAGTATACGACTAACCTAAGTTTGTATATAATTTGATATTTTAAGTTTATTATGAATAGACCCCTAAAATTATTACAAATATTAAAAACGTAATTGTAATTTTTACTTATTTAAAAATAACACCACACAACTAACATATGTCTACTAATTAAATCCCATAGTTATGATTATTTTTAAAAGATCCACAAAAAAATCATAAATTTAATAATTTTTATTTATTTAACATTTGTAGTATTGGTATTTGTATAAAAATATTATAAAAAATATATTTTATTCAAGGTACCCTAGCCGTACCAGTACCCTACATTTTTGGAAATTGCCGTACCCCCGTACCCGTATCGTATCGTACCCGTGTCACGTGTCAGTACCCGTGCTACATAGTTGTAGACATAAGAATATCATTAACTAATTGGGAGAAACAATTCCCTTCAAAAAGGGAGGAAAATTCTAGATTGAAACATTTCATTTTCGATTGGAACTGAGCTCGAGTATTTTTATTTTATTTTTTTTGGTTAAGCAAAAGGGTTGGAGAGGGTCAACCATACATAGGTGGCATACCTCCTTGGGCGTGGCCATGGGAGCCTCCTACCCGCGGGGCCAGGGTTCCTTGACGGACGCCCCCCGTGAAAGGTGCACTGCACTAATCAAGGAGCCTACCTGACCAAAGCTGTCCCCTCGCCCCCACCAAAGCACCACAATGGGAGGCCTGTTACGTAGGACCAATCACAAAAGCCAAACTGAGCTCCAGTATCTAATCATACTCTTCCTTAGAAAGATACCCCGATTCCCTTGTTAACAGGGAACCCTACATGAATTTAAGGATTGGGACATGGGCCTATTATTGAATCTACGGCCACTCCAGCCTCCTATTCTGGTCTTTTATCATGTTTGCTTCTCTTCTTCTTTAAAAGTGTTGCACTATGACTTCTCTTTTCCACAAATTTTAAATACCAACGAGACTATTTTTACCAAAGTTCAGGAATCTAATGGACTTGCACACTTAAACGATAAGATCAATTTCGCCGTTATTGTTTCTCCATCCTTTTCAAAGATGTTATGATAGTTAAAACGTGGAAGTCTACCAGACAGACAAACAAAAATAAGAATATAGTTTGGTTAGGTCCAGTTAAACCACCAACCCAGACACAAAAAGCAAAAGAGAGAAGGAAAAAGGGCGCAGGAAGCAAAAAAACTTGCGCGAAGGACCTTAAGAAAATAAAAGAAAATAGAGGAGGTTTATGCTCAATTATTTAATTTTCACTTCTCTGAGAACACAAAGTCAGCAGTTCAGAGATATCAATTCAAAGAACTAACAAAAATCAAACTTAACTATAGGACTTAAAATAGAGGAATTTGACACAGGAAGAATTATGTTGTTTTTATTTCATGATATTTAGACCTACAAAGAAATTGTTACCCTATTTTAGATCCATTCTTCCCCACAAGAATCTTGCGCTGACTCATTTTGGAAGTGATGAAATGTTGCTCGATCCGAAGAGAGCCGTCTCGTAGCTCCTTCCAATCTATCAAGCGATGTTCAATTCCATATGGGATTTCCTGAAATGAGAATTAGCTTACCAATTAAAACTCCACTAGTAAATGATTTCGAACCATACATAAAATTAACAAACAAAACACTGTGGCCAAAGGACACGAATACTGACCTGATGTACATGGTCTAACAATCTTTCGCGGACGACTTCTAAGGATATGTTCTTCATAACTTCTTCGCTCATAACGAAGGGATCTTCATCCCAAGGTCTTTTAACTGCCTAAGCAAAATTTAAGTATTGAAGAGCCAGAGTTAGATGGATGACTTGGAGAGAGAAGAACAGAATCAGGCAGAATGAAAGAAACATAATTTCTGAAGAGTACATTGTTCCATGGAATATGAAAGAAACATTCTATGTGAAAAACAGCAAGGTGGTAAGAAAGATATCTTCGACAGTAACTACAAACAGTATGTGTCCACTGGTTTCAATTGTTTCAAGGAGAATTGCTGGAAACTATCACAAGAACTAACCATTGATTTATTTTTTCCTTTTCTGGTAGAAAGGAATCATACAAATTGACCAAACCCAAACAATCACAAACCCAAACAGCATTACAATAACCACATAAATGTACTTTTTGATTAAACCCAAATAGAATTATAATCACCATCAACAGCAGAACATCAATGAAGAATATGCATAGCCAAAATAACACATTGAGCAAAAGCACATTTGACACAATGCCACAAGAAATAAAACAGATTTGACCACAGATTATAAAGGTGGCATCATTAAAGAGAAACATGCCTGCTCCGTCAAATATTGAGTTAGATCTTTTACTCCAGAACCCTTTAGTCCCGAAATCATGAAATACCTAACAGAAAGGAAAAAAAAAAAAGGGCTCTAAGACAACCATATCAGATCAGTCCTAAAATATATATATATGAATATATATATATGTATATATATACATAATTACCTTTCATATCCAGGAAGATCTTTGAATTCCTCAGCAACCTTCAACAAGTCTTTCTTTTTTTCGACCAAGTCAACTTTATTCAAACACAATACCCGCTTCTGGTTGGGGTTCACTTGTGAGCCCACTTGTTTGATCAGTCTCACAACTCTTGTATCACGCCTATGTAAATGAAACAATTAAAAGTTAAGTTATCAATGATAAAAGTGTGTTTTAATGACAGAAAGAGTGGATACGATAGAAAAGTATCATCTAGTGACAAGATTATGTGTCACTTCATATTAGTATTAATAGTACATCAAATGAGAAAATAAGTACAAATATTAGTCGCAGTTCCTGAAGTATAAAATATAAGGACAAAAGAGCATAACAAAACAGAAAACAAAAGGATTTAACATGGTTCACCGCCAATAGGATTAACAAACTGAAGGATTGAAAAACACTTGGACCCCGCATATTTAACCGTGGATGATGTTGAGATGCAATACAAACTCCTACGGAATATAGGATTAACAAACTGAAGGATTTAAAAACACTTGGACGACGCATCTTTAACCGTGGATGATGTTTAGATGCAATCCAAACTCCTGTTTGACATAGGATTAGTACTCAATCTGAGATCATACAGTAATGCCATTATGCTTGGATTATCTTTTATAAGTATAGTAGCAAGCAACAAATATTATTTAAGGTGAATCGATGCAAACAACGAAAAGTGTTTTCCTCGGTATTCTCTTTTCCTTTCCCTCAGTAAATCCATAAATCAAAGAAAGCCTTTAGTTCACTTTCCTAGACGGTTGGACTAGATTAAAGAAAGTTAAAGTAAACAAATGAATTAAAAGAAAAGGGAAGAAGAGTTGAATAGGAGATTGTTCAAGATTAAAACAGGGATTGCTGACCTGTTAAGATGTCTATGAACATCAAATATAACTATGAGCACATCATAAAGATCAACTGAACTCCATGCACTTTCAACACGAACTTTTATATCATTGTGAGGAAATCCACCGCGCTTTAACATTAGTCCTGGGGTGTCAAAGAAACACTGCAGAAAAACATGGTTACTGTTAGAATACAAGTATTAGTATTAGTGGTATAAGGGTATTTCTGTAATTGGTTTTTGATTTATATATATATATATATATATATGCGTTGGTTTACAAGAAACAAAGTGGGTTTGAGAGAAAGCTAAGGAGGTAGAAAAGACCGGGTATAAGATATTCTATACGGGGAAAAATAGGCATAGAAATGGTGTTAAAATCGTGGTTGACAAGAACCTCAAGGAAAAAGTTGTGACAGTCGCGAGGAAAGGAGACAGAATATTGCTTATCAAATTGGTAGTTGGAGTGGATAGGATTGGATGATCACGCTAAAAGACAATTCTGGGATAAGTTGGACGCTTTAATGCAAGAAATAACTGGAGGAGAGAAGATGATTGTAGGTGGAGATTTTAATGGCCACGTAGGCAAAGATAGAACTGGATATGAGAGGGGGTATGTTTTTAAAGTTCAGAATGAGGCAGGGGTGAGTATTCTAGATTTCGCCGTAGCATATGATCTTGTAGCAAACACCTTTTTTTAAAAAGAGAGAAGAACACTTGATAACCTTTAAGAGTGGATCTAATAGAAGCCAGATCGATTTGTTCCTTGTGAGAAAGGCAGACCGCCTAGCATGTAGAGACTGTAAGGTCATCGCAGGGGAGAGTTTAACATCTCAACATAGACTTACTATTTCAGATATTCATATAAAATGAGAACGCCGTACTAGAAAAGACCCTATAAACCCGCGAACTAGGTGGTGGAACCTTAAAGGCAAGAAACTAGCAACATTTCAAGATAGAATGTATACAGAAGCACCTTGGAATTTGGAAGATGGAAGCAATACTATGTGGGATAGAATGGCAGGGTGCATCACGAGAATATCGAAGGAAGTCCTCGGAAAGTCAAAGGGAAGAGGGTTAGCATCTAAAGATATTTGGTGGTAGAATGAAGAGGTACAAGCTGTAGTAAAAACCAAAAAGGATTGCTTTAAGAAGTGGCAAAATGATAGAAGTGAGGAAAACTTCAAGAGCTATAAATGTGCAAATAAAGAGGTTAAAAGGACAGTTAGAGTTGCTAAAATGAAAGCCTATGACGACTTCTACACTAAGCTAGACACTAGAGAGGGAGAAAAATGTATTTATAAGCTTGCTAAGTCGAGAGAAAGAAAAACAAGAGACATTAATCGAGTTAAGTGTATAAAAAGCGATGACTCTAGGGTTTAGTGAACGACGTAGAGATTAAGGAAAGGTGGAACAGCTATTTTGAGAAGTTGCTGAATGAAAAACATATGGATAACACAATTGAAGCAGAAACTGGAAGTTGCGATGAAACTAGAGAATACAGATTCTATCGGAGAATAAGGAAGTGTGAGGTGGAATTTGTTTTGAAGAAGATGAAACCCAACAAAGCCTTAGGACCAGATGGGATCCCCATTGAAGTTTGGAAATGCTTGGGAGATGTGGGGGCATCTTGGCTCACAAAAGTTTTTAATAGGATTTTAATAACTAGAAAAATGCCTAACGAGTGGAGAAAGAGCATTATAGTGCCTATATATAAGAATAAAGGAGATGTACAACAATGCAACAACTATAGAGGTATTAAGTTGATGAGCCATACTATGAAGTTGTGGGAGAGAGTGATGGAGCATCCCTTAAGAGGTGCAACATCAGGAAGAAAATCAGTTTGGATTTATGCCTGGGAGATCAACTATGGAAGCAATTTATTTACTTAGGGCTCGTTTGTTTGCCGGATTATTGGGGCGAATTGGATTTTTTTAGTACAATCCGGGTCTATACTGTGTTTGGTTGGGCTTTTCAAGTATTGTTTAACTCAGATATTATTGTAGTGTGGTTAAAATTTGTTGAGAGTTAATTATTTTATTTCTTATGTTATATTTTGTACCTAAGGGTACTCTTGTAATTTACCCATGAGGGTTTACATATGAATAATAAAAGAGAAAGTTGCAATTGCACTCTCTAAGCTTTCTCCAAATTTAACATGGTATCAGAGCTTCCTCAAGTAAGGGATTCGAACCAACATCCACCACCACCCTAATCGCACCACCAACCACCACCATCCTCGCCAAACACCACTAGCCCACCTCCATACCAAGCCAACACAACCAAGCATCACTACCAGTCTCGCCGAACACCACCAGCCCTCACCCACACCCAGCCGACACCACCAAACATCACCACCAGTCTAGCCGAATAGGGGTGTACGCGGTCGGTTTCGATCGGTTTTTTTGTGCATATTAAAACCAACCAATAGGTTCGGTTTCGGTCGGTTTTGCGGTTTTGGTCGATTTTTCAGTCGGTTTTGGCTAGTACATGCATTTTATAAACCAACCAATCGGTTTTTTGGTCGGTCGGTTTTCGGTTTTTCGGTTTTTCGGTTTTTTTGTTCACCCCTATCGCCCAACCCTCACCCTGGCCTAATCGACCCAGCCGAACCACTACACCACCAAATCACCTCACCAATACACCTTCACTGACTAGCCGCAAGCCTCTGGCTGGTTAAAACCCTAGCCGCAAGCCTCTCCTCTCTCTATTTCTTCTTTTCGATCAGATCTGGGTCTCATAATTACTTGGGTCTGATCACAAGTTGTGTGATTTTGTTTTTTAGTCCTTATTTGGACAGATGAGTTGTCCATAGATTGGACAATTGCACCAGAGTGGTGCCCATGATTACTAGGAGCCTTGATTCCACCACCAATACGAGTGTGAGAACATCACTTTAGGATGGCGAAAGATGATACACGTAACATTGCATGTTTTTCTTCATCTGCTCCTTCACCATGGATCATCGACTCAGGAGCTTCAGCACATATGACTGGTAAGTCCAATGTATTTACACAAGTGCTTAGTCCTGTTGAGATTGTCCCACATTTGGGGCTTATAACCTAGCTACTCAATATATAAGTTCAAGGGGCTACTCCACCCATAGCCAATTGGTTTTGGGTTCAATACTCCAATTTAACATGGTATCAGAGCAGGTTATTGTTAGGCCCAAAATAGTCCAAGTGTGTCCACGTAACCCTATCTCAGTAATCCACGTGTTTGGCACTGAGTCATGCCACACGTGCGGAGGCGTGTTAAGATTGTCCCACATCGGGGACTTATAACCTAGCTACTCAATATATATGTTCAAGGGGCTACTCCACCCAATGCCAATTTTTGGGTTGGATGCTCCAATTTAACAAGTCCACCCACACAGTCCTCAGTTGTTTTAGCTGATGGACGGTCTTGTCCTATTATTGGTCATGGTCCTGTTTCTCCTACTTGATCTCTTTCATTGTCCTCTATAAATTTTATTCCTCAATTTTCCTTTAGTACCTCATCAGTCAGTCAACTTACTAAATCTCTAAACTGTTCTGTAACATTTTATCCCTCTCATTGTGTTTTTCAAGATCTCAACTCGAAAAATATGATTGGTGGAGATCGTGCGCAGGATGGTTTTTATTACCTGGAACAACATTCAACAGTGAGCAATTCGGCGACTTTACATGCAGATGTTTGACCACATCAATAGCATTGCCGTCTGGGTCATCCTTCACTGCAGTCCTTGAAGTTGGTTTTTCCATCATTTAAGTCTCTGTCTAGTTTAGAGTGTAAGGCTTGCCAGTTAGGCAAGCATCATAGGGTGTCTTTTCCTTTACATCAAAATAATCATCGGCCGCTCCTTTTGAGTTAGTTCATTCCGATGTTTGGGGACCGTATCGACATAAGAGTTTGTTAGGTTTTTCTTATGTGTCTTTTGTGGAAGATTGTTCCAGGATGCCATGGTTATTTTTAATGAAAGAACGATCAGATATTTCTTCTATTTTTCAATTATTCATAACGAGATTATGACTCGATTTGGTTGCACTATTCGTATTTTACAATCTGATAATGATTTAGAATATGTTAAAGGACCTCTTCAATCCTATTGTGATTCTCAGGGGATAATTCATCAATCCTCTTATGATTATACTCCACAACAAAATGGTGTCGCTGAACGAAAAAATAGACACCTACTTGAGGTTGCCCGAACTATTATGTTGCATATCCTGTTCCTAAACAATTTTGGGAGGATGCTGTACTCACTGCATGTTATCTTATTAACCACATGCCTTCATCTATTCTACGTGGTGGCATTCCTCATTCTATTATCTATCCAGATATGTTATTGTTTGCCTTACCACCACGTGTGTTTGATTTTGTTGCATTTGTACATGTTCTTACTCCTGGTCATGTTAAATTGGATTCTCAAGCCACCAAATGTGTATTTGTGGGATATCCTCGCACTCAGAAGGTTATAAATGTTGGAATCCTCAGAGTCGTCGTTATGTGGTTAGTACATATGTTACCTTCTTTGAAGGTACATCATTTTTTTTGTCCTCCGTTGCTACCCTAGATGTTGATGTTCTTGCTCTGTCGTCCCCTCTATTCCCTTGTCCATTCCTCCTTCTAGTTCTCCACCCTTACAGATGTATCGCCGTCGTGACAAGCCATCTAGTACAGATGACCTGCCAGCTCCACCTCCATCATCATCAACTTCGGTTGAGCTCCTCCAATCTCCTGATCTACCTATAGCCCTTCAAAAAGGTACTCGTTCTTGCACTCACCTCCTATTGATCAGGTTGTCTCATATTCTCATTTATCGTCTCCACTACGTACCTTTGTTAGTGCTTTATCTTCAGTCCCATACACAGTCATTGGTTTCTCCGAGTTTAGTTGCAAGGTCAAGCGTAGAGGCTGAGTATAGAGCTATGGCTCATACTGCGTGTGAGTTGTTATGGGTGAAGACTATTCTGCAAGAGATGGGATTTACAAGTAGTAAATCTATGAAGAATCGAAGATGTATTGTGATAATCAAGCAGCTATGTATATTGCAAGTAATTCAGTGTTTCATGAGAGGACCAAACATATTGAAGTTGATTGCCATTTTA
Source organism: Hydrangea macrophylla (assembly GCA_033977485.1). NCBI lineage: Eukaryota > Viridiplantae > Streptophyta > Magnoliopsida > Cornales > Hydrangeaceae > Hydrangea > Hydrangea macrophylla. The sequence goes on along the minus strand of CM066998.1, from coordinate 6,066,353 downwards.
TCAGAGATATGGTTATGAGAAAGCAAATTGTTACTTCTTTTGTTTGGTCTAGTGATCAACTAGGCGACATTCTTACTAAGGCACTAAATAGAGGACCGTTCTATGATCTTTGAAACAAGCTAGGCATGATAGATATCTATGCTCCAGCTTCAGAGAGTGTTATAATATAAGTATTAGTATTAGTGGTTTAAGGGTATTTCTGTAATTGGTTTTTATTAATATATATATATATATGTGTTGGCTAACCTATTTCTTAACGGTTACAACCTAGACATCATTCGCAATAACGTCATTCAACATCTAAATTATAGAACGTGGACTGCTGACCTTTAATCATTAAAGATTATATTTGCACTGTACACCTAGTATTTTGTCCGTTAAAAAACAAATTACTTTGCAAGTGTGAGTAACAAATTACTTTGCAAGGTAGACAAAACATGATGAAGAATCCAAGGATGGAGCCAGGATTTTATCTCGGGCCGGGGTGGGGGGGCACAAGCTGACACGGGGGTTCGAAAAGTTTAGAATGTAATATTATATATATATATATGGTACAAAAGTAATTTAAAAAAGTGGAGGGGGGGGGGGCGCCATGCCCCACTGGTCCCTTACTACCTCTGCCACAGGAAGCATTCTATCACATAAAGACAAGTACAACTTTTTATTCATACATATATAAAAACGTATTTTAAGAAGTGCCAATGTGCATGCATAGTTATAAAATAAGAGAGGAGCAGAATTTCAATCAATTTTATAATCCATTTCATTATGCGCAAACTGTAGAATTAGATTAGGGCAAAGTTAGGAGCACAATTGTGTCTCCTTTGTTTTATTATATGTCAAACAGTAATAGAATTACAACCATACCCTTGGGTAATAAAGAGAGACAGAGACTAAGAAAAGAAAAGAAAAATAAATAATTTCTAACACTCCCCATCAAGCTAGTATAAAAATATCTCTCATTCCCAGCTTGCTAAGAGCAAAATGAAAAGGTCTACTCCCAAATCATTCGCAATAACGTCATTCAACATCTAAATTATAGAACGTGGACTGCTGACCTTTAATCATTAAAGATTATATTTGCACTGTACACCTAGTATTTTGTCCGTTAAAAAACAAATTACTTTGCAAGTGTGAGTAACAAATTACTTTGCAAGGTAGACAAAACATGATGAAGAATCCAAGGATGGAGCCAGGATTTTATCTCGGGCCGGGGTGGGGGGGCACAAGCTGACACGGGGGTTCGAAAAGTTTAGAATGTAATATTATATATATATATATATGGTACAAAAGTAATTTAAAAAAGTGGAGGGGGGGGGGGGGGGGCCATGCCCCACTGGTCCCTTACTACCTCTGCCACAGGAAGCATCCTATCACATAAAGACAAGTACAACTTTTTATTCATACATATATAAAAACGTATTTTAAGAAGTGCCAATGTGCGTGCATAGTTATAAAATAAGAGAGGAGCAGAATTTCAATCAATTTTATAATCCATTTCATTATGCGCAAACTGTAGAATTAGATTAGGGCAAAGCTAGGAGCACAATTGTGTCTCCTTTGTTTTATTATATGTCAAACAGTAATAGAATTACAACCATACCCTTGGGTAATAAAGAGAGACAAAGAGACTAAGAAAAGAAAAGAAAAATAAATAATTTCTAACACTCCCCATCAAGCTAGTATAAAAATATCTCTCATTCCCAGCTTGCTAAGAGCAAAATGAAAAGGTCTACTCCCAACCCCCTTTTGTTAGAATGTCTGCAAGTTGATCGCCAGTCTTCACAAATGGAGTACATATCACCCCACTATTAATATTCTCCTTGATAAAGTGTCTATCAATCTCCACATGTTTGGTCCGATCATGTAGCACTGGATTGTGGGCAATATTTATCACAGACTTATTGTCACAATAAAGTCTCATAGAATCACTCTGATGAAGTTTTAAATCTTTCAACAACTTGATCCATAGTAGCTCACAAACACCTTGTGCCATGGCTCTAAACTCAGCATCTGCACTAGATCTAGGAACAACATTATGTTTCTTACACCTCCATGTAACAAGGTACCACCTACAAACGTACAATACCCAGAGGTGGACCTTCTGTCTGTCACAGAACCAGCCCAATCAGCGTCCATGTATGCTTCCACTCGAAGGTGGTCATGTCTAGCAAAAAATAGACCCTTTCCTGGAGCTGATTTCAAGTATCTCAGGATTCTAAAAATTGCCTCCATATGAGTTACACAAGGAGCATGAATGAATTGACTAACAACACTTACAGCAAAGGTAATGTCCGGACGAGTATGTGAAAGGTAAATGAGTCTTCCCACTAACCTTTGATATCTCCCTTTATCCACTTCTGCTCCAATTGTATCATCACCAAGTTTCTGATTTGACTCAATCGGTGTATCACAAGCGCGGCTTCCAAGCATCCCAGTTTCCTTTAACAGATCAAGAACATACTTTCGCTAGGAAATAAAGATCCCATGCTTAGATCGAGCAACTTCAATGCCCAAGAAATATTTAAGAGCTCCCAGATTTTTGATCTCAAACTCTCTAGACAGGTACTCCTTTAACTTTTGCATTTCTTCTAGGTCATCCTCGGTCAGAACAATATCTTCCACATATATAATCAGGGTTGTAGTCTTGCCCTGTGATGAATGCTTAATGAACAGTGTATGGTCTGCCTGACTTTGTTTAAAACCATATCTGAGCATAGCTTGGGTGAACCTCTCGAACCACGCTCTCGGAGACTATTTCAAGCCATATAGTGATTTTCTGAGTCTGCACACCTTCCCTTCTGTCTTAACATCCTCAAAACCAGGAGGAACATCTATGTATACTTCCTCATCAAGATCACCGTGAAGAAAAGCATTCTTCACATCAAACTAGTGAAGAGGCCACCCAAAGTTGGCGATAGTGACAGAAGAACCTAGACTGAATTCATCTCTACAACAGGTGCAAATGTCTCCTGATAATTAATCCCATAGGTCTGTGTGAACCCCTTAGCAACAAGACAGGCATTGTACCTCTCAATGGAGCCATCTGCCCTATGCGTCACGGTGTACACCCACTTGCACGGTTGCACCCCATTGTTCTTTTTGCCCTCAGGTAACTTCATCAATTCCCAAGTGTCATTCTTACGATGTAATACCCTGTATTTTTGTATGTATATATAATAAATAAGATTATGTGTACTAGCCTGGACCATTTCTGTAAAGTAATGTTCAATCGATTGAACTAACTTCAATTGATTGAAGTTGTGCAGTTTCAATCGATCGAGCCCCTCAATCGATCGAAACCCTGTCGACATAATTTATGACGTGGTCCCCTTCCCACATAATTTATGACGTGGTCCCCCTTCCCAATCGATTGAGAAGGTCTCAATCGATCGAACCCTGACCGACATGTTCTCAATCGATCGTGTTAAAGTTAATATTTCTTGTAATAAGAGTGGTTTTTTGTACTTTGGTGATGGTATTATATATATATATATATGCATAGTGCATGGGTGTGCTAATTACGCAACCCTATTATCTCCAATCTCACAAGTCTCTTCTTCTTCCTCATTCTTTCAAAAAACCCTAAATCTATATTGTTGGAATGTCCCACATCGCCCATTTATAGCCTCTCTGTGCGGTTTATAAGGCTTTAGTTCCCCTCTCCTTAACACCTGGGTTTTAAGGAGTTGAATGGGCTGGGCCTTACAAGTGGTATCAAAGCTTGGTTGGTCTTGTCTTCCGGCGTGCCGAGTGTCCGGCTGCTGTGGTTCAGGGTATGCCGAGTGTCCGGCTCCTGTGGTTCAGGGGGTGTGTTGGAATGTCCCACATCGCCCATTTATAGCCTCTCTGTGCGGTTTATAAGGCTTTAGTTCCCCTCTCCTTAACACCTGGGTTTTAAGGAGTTGAATGGGCTGGGCCTTACAAGATATATTATAGAATTCAACTTGGTATTAGAGCAGTGTATATCCGGCCTTGTTCGTTCCCTAATATCTACAGAATCAGTAGACAAAGGGAGAAGAAGGGACACGACTTATTGACGTCATCTTTCCGATGATAACGTCTTCTTTCTGATGATGATGTCATCAAGTTCCGACGAAAAGGAACATCTACGCCGGCTCGTCTAGGTCTATTGAGTTCAATGGTGACTTTTACTGATTTTTTCGAAGCCATTTACTGGAGTTTCCATTTTTTTGAATGATTTGCTTTTCTGGAGTTTCCATTTTTTTGAGTGATTCCTACAAGATCGACAACATTTGTGGCCGTTGGTTTGAGATTTACTGCTCCTATCTGCGCCAGTACTGTTCAATGACTTATTTTTTGGTTTCTTTTGCTATCTGCTTGTTGGTTTGACTTGATTGCTACTTTAAGGCCTTGTTTGGATCCTTCATTGATTGGGTAACATATTTTGGTTGTCGAAGGACGTGTTTGATCCTAGTATTTGGTTAATCTTGTTCTTAGAAAGGTCTATTTGTTGGTTAATATCATGGGCGAATAGGAGACTGAAAATAAACCATTAGTTGTGCGGGATGTAAATAAAACACCAAAAAATCAACAAGTTTAAGGCTGATCAGACTGTTGAGATTGTCCCACATCGGGGACTTATAACCTAGCTACTCAATATATAAATTCAAGGGGCTACTCCAACCATTGCCAATTGGTTTTGAGTTGGATGCTCCAATTCAACATGGTATCAGAGCAAGTTATTGTTGGGCCTAATTTGTACACGTGTGCTCCACGTCACCCTATCTCAGTAATCCATGTGCTTGGGTCTCAATCATGCCACACGTGCGGGGGCGTGTTGAGATTGTCCCACATCGAGGACTTATAACCTTGCAACTCAATATATAAATTCAAGGGGCTACTCCACCCATTGCCAATTCGTTTTGGGTTGCATGCTCCAATTCAACACAACTACCTTAACAAGAGGAGACATTCTGATGATGAAACTTGGAACTAGTATTAATATGAACTTGGGAACAATCTGTGAACTAAACTAAGCCATACAACATGAAATAACAAAGGAAATGCTTAGCAAAGAGTGCTGTGTTTGGTAGATTTTTTGGAGTATTTGTTTGAGACGCGGGGTCCTTTCTTCTGAGGATATGGTTAGTATTTATAGGAGAGATGCACTTGCTTTTGACGGTCAGGCCGAACAAATTTGGGGAGTTGCGTCCAATGCGCTTTGGCCACATTGGCTGCCTCGTAACTTCCCTCATTTCTTATTGGTTGAAGCTTCTCTTTTATCTGTCTTGGAACTTACGTCCTCATCATGAGTACTGATAGCTCTAGGGATGTCTTTCAAACCTTTTAGAGACATCTGCTCGCTGTAACCTGTGCAAGGCTTCTCGATAGATCTATTGAGTATACAGTAGGGCCCTTTTATAGCCCATGGCAATGCTTGAAGGATAGTTCTATTTTGCTATTTTGATGCAAGCACCTAGTTTTAGAGGTTTTCATTTGATTACATGAGTCAGGAAATATTTCTTATGTAGAGGCGTAACTATGAGGGCATGGTGGGACATGGTAAAACCTAAAATTTGAGGATTCTTTTGTCTTTGAAGTCGTCATGTATTTTGCGTGGTTCCTATAGTTTCGACCCACGAACTTCTAAGTACGCCTCTAAACTTTTTGCTTATTTTTCAGATAAAATTTTCTTTATCCTAGTTTGATCCTCTATTCTTGGATTATTTTCATTTTTTCTACATAAATTTTACATCTTTTTGTTTGGCCCCGCAAGAACAAGGTCATCGTTCTTCCCCAGTTAGCACGCATACCAAGACAATATAGGTTTTAAGTTTCAAACCTAAGACATAAGTAGGGACATGTGTATGCCGATGTCATCAAATAGTGTAATAACCCGGAATTTCTATATTTCTTTTATGCTGCAATACGTGAGCACAAGTCATCCTAGTGTATGATAAATAGACAGGGGAAAGAGACTTCATCAAAAAGATGGAGCGGTCCCATGATAGGAGCATAAGAATGAAAGGGTCCGAGAGGAGACACAAGGGGAATTCCATTACGAGAATTGGAAGGTACGAATGGGTAGAAGAAGAGAGAAACGATGAGATGAAAACGTTTCCATAATTGGTAGGATAACTAGTAACTCACAAGAATGTGAGGTGTTAATTAGTAATAAGCAATAAGTCCATAACATGGGGTAAGCTAGTATCCTAGTACGGGTGAATTCATTGAATTGAGTTAATATTGGTAAAAAAGGGTATAAATGATAAGGGTGTATATGTAAACATTTCTACAACTAGTAGGTCAAATAGTAATTCACGGAAATGTAAGGAGCTACATTGGAATAATTGAAAGTGGAGTAGGTTGAACGCTAGTTCAAGAAAGTGTGAGGAGCTAGAATGCGATATCGCCATATCGGAAAGTATAGTAGGTGAATATGTAATTTAGGAAAGTTCAATTCCAGAACTTGGTGGAATCTCCTAAGTATGGAGATTAATTAACTTAATTGAGGTTAATTAGCTAATTGAGATTAATTAGCTTAATCAAGAAGCTTGCTTGTGCCAAGCAAGGAGGTGTTAAGTGTCATGACTTGGGAGATTAAATCTCCAATTGACATGTGGTGATGACTAGCTTAATGGAAGAATACAAAATAGATGCACATCTTTGAGGTGCTTGTGTAGAGACAAGCAAGAAGGTGAAAGAAAAGAGAGAATAAGGGAGAAAATAGAAAGAAATGAAAGGAAAATAAAGAAAAGGGAAGTTATGAGAAAGGAATTGGAGTTGGAATTTGATCCCCAAGGGTAAGTAGACTTGTAGTCTATGGTTTAATTCTAATTTGATTAAGGAACAGGATATGTTCATAGATTGTTTACATGCTGAATAATTAATGTAGGGGGATTAAAGGGGTGATGTAGAAATGAGCTAGTAATCATGTAATTGAATCTACTAGCAAGGTGAGTAATTCTAATCCTTGAATTAACTCTTGAATTGATGATCAAGATGCTATATATATTGATGAGCCATGAGATTTGTAAGTGATCATGTTATCTTGTTATGGTTTCATGAAGTGATGTTATAAGCATGACTTATGGAATTATGTGTTTAATTATGCTCTCTATTGAGTATAATAAGAATATGGATAGATATTGTTATTGTGGTGTGCATGAAAAGGGGTATGAATGTTTCGACATGTGAAGGGATTCCATAATAAACGGAAAGAAAGGGAAAGTAAACTACTGGGGTAATGTGAGAATGGCACTGGAAGAAAGCAAAGAATGAGAAAGTATGAAATGAGGTGTAAACTATATTGTATTAAAGTAGTGTTGGAAAAGAATGCGTTTAATCGATGTACTTATAATCATTATTGTGCTTAAATGCTATGTAATGTTAACGTTCACTGATTATGTTATTCACTGAGCTTTATAGCTCATTGGTTATTTATATAAACATTTCAGGTATTTGGGAAGCAAGGTGAGCTGAGGTGAGATGAAGAATTGAAGAACGTTTTAGTATTTATATTTCAGATAATTAGATGGTATTGTAATAATATGTCAGAAGAGAATGCAGTGAAATTGGTAATGAACTACCACTCCTATAATGAGATTAATGGTGCGGTAGGGATAGAAGTGGTACTCTAGAGGTGAAGCCACATTTGTTAAGACGTCAAGGGTACTGATGATGCCAAAATCCGGGTAAGAATAATTTAGAGAGAGAGAGACCACGAAATTTGTATGTGGTTCGACCCCGTTAATGAGGTGCCCTACGTCCACGGGTGCATCGGAGCGCTTCACTAACAGATCACCGGCGGCTGTTGGTGAGCCAACAGAGTGGGCGGCACTACCAAAAACGGACCAGGTATATGCGTAATAGTGATATGATTTGCTATTCTCTATGATAGGAATGCGATTAGAATGTCCTCCCTTCGAAAAGGGGTGAGGGGCCTCTTTTATAGGTGCAAGAGGCCACTCGTAGAAGGTAAGTTATCAGATTCGGACGCCCAATTTGATTGAAACTGATTTACATGAATTTGGGAGAGTTACCTAAGCGGTTTAGGAAACTGCTTACTCCTTCCATTTAGTCTTCTAGCTAAGATAGGAAACTGTCTGGAGGCTTGCTGGGCGAGCAACCACGCCTTCTGGAGGTGCGCCCATGTGGGGCCAGTCTGGAACGAACGCCCGGGCTTTGGACCGAACCGGGCGGTTCTGTGTAACGGCCCGGGATGGCTGAGTAGTCAGCCCAGATTCAAGGTGACATGGCTTTTCTTTGCTGAGGTGGCTAGGCTTGACTTGGACTTGATATTTTTGTACATATCAGTTGCCCCCCATTTTCAAGGCTAATGCGATGCTTCATTGGATGAGGATTGAAAACTAGTACGGCTCTGAGAACCGTCCAGGAAGGAGGTCGGGACCTTACAAGTGTCATGATCGGTCATGCTGGTCTAGCCGGGGTCTGAACCAAGCGGTGGCTCTGTGGACCCAGGGCCAACGCCTGCCACGTGTCAAGGAATGACTGGTCTACTTGGGATGCAATGAGGCCGGTGTGGATGTAACCGACCAGTCACGTGATAACTGGACCGTCCCATCGCGCATTTAATGCGCGCGCCTTTTGAGGCGACGCTCCACGTGCCCGAGGTGACAGCTACCAGGTGCTTTAGGCGGGAAAACTCCGCACCCGTTAGATTTGGTTCAATCTGGACCGTTGGTGCTGAATATATAAGGAACACTTGTCTATTTCTTGCACTCTTGCTGCCAAGTGATAGAGACTACCGAGCAGTTTTGAGAGAGAAAAGTCCCCGGTCAAGATTTCCGAGCTCTTGCCTGCGTCCTGTTTTTGTAAGTCTACGTTTCCCAGTTCAATTCACAGTTCTCTTCCTTCTCCCTCTTTCTTTTTTCTGTCTCGAGTGGAGGCTAGAGAGATAAAACCTAGTAGGTTCCGCCCGGGACTGGGACTTCCTTTTCCTTAGGTTCATTTATGTTCTCAGGTCGAGTAGCCCGTCCTTAGTAGTAGAGCGGTTGAACCGGTCGGGTTGCCCTGTAGCAGTGTTGACCGAGTGTTGCTTTACCTTGGGGACACTTTACTCTTTGCCCTTTAGGCTCATCACTTTGCCCCCGCTGTACCTCAGGCTAGGAGTTCCCGACCCGTATCAAGGTCGCCGACTGCTTTCTGACCTAGCCGCAGGAGACTTAGGGATGTGCCATTGGGGATTTAACTCAATCTTCCCGATCGGAAGATGAGGTTTCTCTTTCTAGGACGCCGGACACCAGCCTAGATCCTCCTTCCGAAACCCCTTCTGACCATCACATCGAGGGCCAGATCCCTGTTCGAGTGTCTGACGACGAGGGGGGTCATGACCCCCCTGTGGCCACAGTGTCTAGGAGGTCGAGCGGTGAGGAGTCAAGGCCAAATAGCCCCGACATTGTGTTTGCTTGAGAGCGAGTCGCGAGCATCTTGCGTGCCTCTGACTTGGGTCGAATTAGGGATAAGTACGACGTTCCCGACCACTTTTCTATGGCCATGCACGATGGCGGGGCTCACTTACACGAGTCGGGCTTCGTCACCCTGTATGAAGGCGCCCTTATGGCGGGCCTGCATCTTCCTCTTCACCCCATTGCCCGGGGCGCGCTTATATATCTCGAGATCTCTCCCGGGCAGCTCGCCCCGAACGGTTGGAGGTTCTTGATGGGGGCCATCTCCCTGTGGCCCCAAGTCCTTGAGTACGAGCTCACCCTGCAGGAATTCTTCTGGACCCACCGGTCGTTTCAGGTGCACGGGGAGACCGGCTTCTTCTCGCTAGGGGGCCAGCAAGGGGAGAAAAATAATAGTCAACTACCCTGTAAAAGAAAGGAAAATGATATATTATATTCAATTGAAAAATGATTACAAGAGGAGCCTAATATATATAGGCTTAGCTAGAAGCTACACTTTTACAATCTAACCGATATGGGACACTGTAACAATGATAGCCTTTCTGAACACAAGAGTACCCTCATTTCAAACAAGGTGCGGGTGACTTCTAACAAGTGACGATTTTTCCTTTCTACAACACCATTTTGCTGAGGTGTGTACACACACGATGATTGGTGGAGCATCCTACATTTGCTCATGTAGGTGGTGAATGGATAAGAGAAATATTCCTGTGTTTTATCACTACGAAGAATTTGAATAGGAACATTAAATTGAGTTTTAACTTCATTACAAAATGCACAAAATATTGAAAATAACTCTGAACGATTTTTCATTAAATAAATCCACGTTATTCTGGAGAAATCATCAACAAAGCTAACAAAGTACCGATACCCCTTAATAGAGGTTATACGGTGTGGACCCCAAACATCTGAATGTACTAATTGAAATGGACAAGACACTCTTTTATTGACTCGAGGAGCAAATTGGACACGGTGATGCTTCCTCAACTGACACGACTCACACTCTAAAATAGACAAATGACTCAAACTAAGTACTAGCAGCTTCCAGTTGGCCAAGGAAGGATGTCCAAGACGGCAATGAATCTGGTGAGGAGATACTGTAGCAGAACAAGCAGTGGAAGAAGTGGGAGGTGGAGATGAACCATCAAAATAGTAGAGACCATCGGATTCATGCCCTACGTCAATCGTCTTCCGAGTCGTCAAATCCTGAATAAGAACAGAATCAGGAGAAAAGGAGACTTTAAGATTCTTTGTCAATTTGCTAACAAAAATTAAATTAAAAGGAGACTGAGGTATGTAAAGAACAGAAGATAAAGACAAGGATGAAGACAATGAGACAGTCCCTATTCCTTCAACAGGAATAGAGGAACGATCAGCTAATGTAACCGGGGGCAATGAGGATGATTTTTCAAGAGATGAAAACTGGGTCGATATACCTGTGAGATGATCAGTGGCTCCAGAATCAATTACCCAAGGAGCAGAACGAGAGGTGAGACAAGCAGTGGAGGTACCTTTTTGAACAAGAGAGGTACTAGGAGAAGATGCCTGGAACTGTAGGAACTAAGTATACTCGTCCTGAGAAACCGAAAACTGATCAGCCACAACTGGAGCGGAAGAATGAGTATCACCCGGAGTAGTAGTAGCAGCATGGGCAAACCGAGCAGGACGGCCAATAAGTTCCCAGCAAGTCTCCCGAGTATGACCATCCTTGTTCAGGACCTCCTCGTCCACCACGATAACCCCCTCCACGACGAGGAGCACCACCACCACCACCACCACCCCGACCGATAGGATGTTGTGAAGCCTGAGTAACAAGGGCTGAATGATCGGTAACGGGAGGAACAGGAATAATCGGATCCCGAGAAGTACTCTTCAAAACACGCTGATATGTCTCAGCAAGAGAAGGAAGAGTGACACCACCAAGAATTTGGGACCGAACTGGCTCAAAATCACTCTTGAGACCTACGAGAAATTTCAACACGGCCATTTGTTCACGCTGTTTCTGCTGTTCCTTCACATCAGTAGTGATAGGAAGGACGCTATTCAACTCTTCACCAACCGTTTAAACGAAGTAAAGTAATCAGTTACAGACAGATTACTCTGTTGCAACTGAAAAAACTGAAAAGAGAGATCGTACATCCGAGTCAAATCACTGGAGTACAAGAGATAAGCATACTCCCAAATCTCCTTACATGTGCCCAAATGACCACACATGTCCGCAACCTGCAGTTCCATAGAATTCCAAATAAGTGCAACAATTTGAGCATCCATTTGTTTCCAATGCTTAATCGCCTTCTCATCGGTGGTAGGAGCAGACTCGGTAAGGTGATCATCAAAACCCAAGCCAGTGAGGGCAATATTGACAGCCCAGGACCATTGAAGGAAATTAGAGCCGTTCAACTTTCGAGTAGTTAGTTAGGGAAGGACTTTGGATTCCATAGATAAGGGCTAAAGATAACTTTGGGTACAAAAAATAAATAAAATAAATTTATTTTTTTCCGATGAATAGTGATTCCAATGAATAGTACCTGCGATGAACAGTAAATTTCTGATGAATAGTAACTGTGATGAATAGTAACTGCGATGAATAGTAGCTTCGAATGAACAGTAATCGCGATGAATAGTGATTCCGATGAACGGTAACTTGAGGGGGCAACAGCTAGGGTTTGAGGGGCTGCTGGTCTTCTCGGATCTTGGACAGAGATCCGACAATTGATAGAACACGAGAAACACTCTCGATCAACTTTGATCGGCAATAACAAAAGGAGCGGACCCTAAGATCGGGTGACTCTGATACCATGTAAAAGAAAGGTAAATGATATATTGAATTCAATTGAAAAATGATTACATGAGGAGCCTAATATATATAGGCCTAGCTAGAAGCTACACTTTTACAATCTAACCGATGTGGGACACTATAACATTACACTATTTACAATATTATCCTCTAACATACCCGAGCAATAATAGGGGGTGGAAGAAGAAATTCTTCCAAGTGTCCACCCTCGGCCTGGAGCTGAGGGAGGCTCGTGAGACGGTCTCCACCGAGCGGGCCGCCCAGAAGGCAGCGGAAGCTAAGGCTGCGGCCGCAGAAGCAGGGAGGATAACTGCTGAGAAGGACACGGCGGCCATGGAGGCGACCCTTTCTGAGCTCATTGCTGCTCGGGACGCGGAGGAGTCTAGCTACACAGATCTGACCGAGCGGGCTGCTGCTGACCATCCAGACTGGGACCTTTCTGGCTACTCGTGGGCGGAGTCCAACTACTGGAGAGAGGATCAGACCGCTGGAGAGGTCGATGCCGAAGCTGCGCCGGTCGGGGACTTGGCCCTGGGACTGAAGGCTGCCGCCGAGGGGGAGGACGAGCAAACTGAGAACGTGGTCGTTGTAGACGACCTGCGACTCCTCCCCTGTATTTATTTTTGAACTTCTTGTTTTTGTTGTTTTTTTTTTTTGGGACGCTACTACAACTGCCCCCCAAGTCATGTAAATTTCTCTTTTTTTTTAATGAAAAAGTCCACCGAGGCCGTCTTTTCCATCAATTGTTTAATACTTCAGGCTTATTTGCGATTGCATGTGTCCGACCGGTTGCGCATCTCGTAGAAACCCTGCCTTAGCAAAGGTTTAGGAATGTATTGGGAGGAAGCACTCGGTTTTTAGGAACCTGCTGTGAAGGTTGTGCTCGGTATAATTGTAGGACGCTGGTCCTGTTACAATCCGAGCGGCTTCTATTTGTCTTTCCCTACCTCTGCTTTAGCAAAAGTTTTAGGACTGTAAACAATAGAGAACACCTGGTCATTTGGGGACCTGCATTAACCTGTTTTGAAGGTTGCCCTCGCTATAATGTAGGACGTTGGTCCTGTTACTGTTCGAGCGGTTTGACCGAACACTATAGGTACCCGGGTTGGCATCATGTGCCCAGCCCCGTGTCCTGTTGAATGCCCGGTTTCTCTAGACACTGTATGTACCAGGGGCTGTCTATCGGTGGCATCATGTGCCTATCCCCGTGTCCTGTTGAATGCCCGGTGTGATTCCCTGTCTTGGTCCGGAGTTAAAATACCAGTATTCCCCTGCCCCCCAAGCTTTTGCTAAGGCGGGCGCTTAGTAAGGGTACGAACCGTAGGGAGCCGATCTGGAACATGGGTGATTGCAGGGTCTTTTGGGGCTTGCCATCATCAGCCGCCTAAGGGGGTTTGCCCCCCATCGTCGGTTGGGGATCTAGGCGAAGCCAGTGCCTACGGATTTGAGACCGAGGTCTTTTGCCTTGGGTGTTAGCCCGAGGTCTTTTGTGACTCAAGTTTTAAGCCCGAGGTCTTTTTTGCCCCGGATGTTGACCCGAGGTCTTTGCACAAGACACTTGTAGCGGTCACTCCTTGTGGTAAAAACAGAAAATCTTTTATTTTATTTTGAAAAATCGTAATAAATGCTCGAATAGATCTACAAATTTTCCAACCAATGAAAGCCTACCCTTATCCAAGCGTCACTGAAAGTACTTGCGGAGATGTTGCACGTTCCATGGATGAGATAGATCATTCCCGTCTAGAGTCTGTAATCAGTATGTGCCCGGACGGTTGACCTGGGTAACCTTGTAGGTCCTTCCCAGTTTGGTCCTAACTTTCCGTGGCTCGGGACTCTGGTAGACTGGTTCACCGCCTTAAGAACGAGATCGCCCACTTGAAAACTGCGGTGCTTCACCTTGCTATTGAAGTACCGGGATACCCTCTGCTTGTAAGCTGCTACTTTCAGGTATGCCCGATCCCTTTTTTCTTCCCCTCTGAGGGCTTCCTCATTATCCGGTTCGCTGAAATTTGCCACTCGGTAAGTGGGCAATCCAAGCTCCGTGGGAACCACCGCCTCGAGCCCGTAGGTAAGTGAGAATGGTGTTTCGCCCGTTGCCGCTCGGGGAGTTGTACGGTAGGCCCCTAGGAGGGTCGGTAGTTCCTCTGCCCAAAGTCCTTTGGCGTTTTCAAGCCTAGTTTTGATTGACTGTAGAATAGTCTGGTTTGTTACCTCGGCTTGGCCATTGGCTTGGGAGTGCTCGGGTGAAGAGTAGTGGTTAGATATTCCATATCCCGAGCAAAATTGCCTGAAGACCGGGGTGTCGAACTGCCTGCCGTTGCCGCTGACTAGGACCCTGGGAACGCCAAACCGGCTGAGAATGTTTCTTTCAACGAAGGACTCCATCTTCTTCTCGGTAATTGTTGCCAAAGGCTCGGCTTCTGCCCATTTAGTGAAATAGTCCACGGCGATGACAGCGAACTTGACTTATCCTTTTCTCATCGGGAGAGGACCAACAATATCGATGCCCCACTGAGCGAACGGCCAGGGGCTGGGTATTGGTATCTGGGGCTCTCCCGGGCGGTTGATCATGGATGAGTATCTCTGGCATTTGTCGCACCGTTTGACATATTCCTGGGAATCCCGGGCCATCGTCAGCCAATAGTAGCCTTGTAGCAGGGCTTTTCGGGAGAGCGCCCGACCTTCTATGTGGCTTCCACAAACACCTTCATGGATTTCTTGCAGTACTGCTTGGACCTGTGCTGGGTGGACGCAGCGGTGATACGAGATAGAGAATCCCCTTTTGTAGAGAATGCCATCAACAAGGTATACCATGATGGTATCTTGCCGCCCGGTATTTTACCCGGCGGGCTTCTTCCTTCCTTTCTGGTGAAGCGCCAGTTGTGAAGAATGTCGTGATCGAATCCATCCAACTGCAGCCTAAGGCGACCGGCTCAACCTCTATGCCTTCCGAGTTGACCACACTTGGCTCGGTTAAGTATTCTATCCTTATCCCGGGCAAGTCTGACTCGGAGGATGAGGCGAGGCGGGCTAACCGATCAGCTCTCATATTCTCTTCCCTGGGGATCTGTGTAATGGAGAAGCCCTCGAGTTTCTTTGAGACTGTTAGGACAAGGGCCAAGTAGGCTACCATGTTGTCTTCCCGAGCTTCATACTCCTGAGTGACTTGATTGACTATGAGTTGGGAGTCAGTGTACCCCTGGACTTGCTGCGCACCCATCGATGTAGCCAATTGTAATCTAACCAATAGGGCTTCGTACTCGGCCTCATTGTTGGAAGCCCGGAACTCGAACCGCAATGCATATTCCATTGGATCCTGTCTGGTGTAGTTAGGATGATTCCAGTCCCGCTGCCTCGCTTGTTGGATGATCCGTCAACATATAGTACCCAGGTCGGGGTGTCAGGCCGTATACCGGGCGGTAACGCCGGCAGGTCCAACTCTTCCACTGCTTCCTCTGGGTACGTAAACTCCACTAGGAAATCTGCTACGGCTAGTCCTTTGATAGCCGTCCGGGGTCGGTAGACGACCTCAAACTCTTCTAGCTCCAGTGCCCATTTGACAAGCCTTCCAGATGTCTCGGGCCTGCTCAGGATTCGGCGGAGTGGCTAATTTGTAAGAACCACGAAAACATGGACCTAGAAGTAGGGGTCGAGTCTCCGGGTGGAAGTGATGAGGGCAAATGCGAGCTTTTCAATGCTGGAATATCTGCTTTCTGCTCCTTGGAGTGCCCGACTGGTATAATACACCGGAAACTGTATCCCGTACTCTTCTCTGATCAGTGCTAAGCTTACCGCTGAGGGCGATACCGCCAAGTATAAGAATAGCTCCTCCTCCGGTATTGGTGTTGAGAGCAGAGGGGTGACGCCATGTACTTCTTGAGTTCCTGGAAGGCCTCCTCGCACTCCTCCGACCATTGAAAAGCCTTACGAAGGATCTTGAAAAATGGCAGGCACCGGTCGGTAGCCCGGGACACGAACCTGTTCAACGCGGCTACTCGTCCGGCTAGGCTCTGAACTTCTTTGGTCGACCTGGGCGACCGCATATTGATGCTTGCTTAAATCTTCTCGGGGTTTGCTTCAATTCCGCGTCTGCTGACCAAATGTCCCAGAAACATCCCGGACGAGACGCCAAATGTGCACTTGGCCAGGTTCAACCTCATCCCGAATTTCCTTAAGATGCTGAAGGCCCCCGCTAAATGCTCGAGATGGTCTGACTCGTATCGGCTTTTGACCAAGAGATAATCGACATAAACCTCCATTGATTTCCCGATTTGATCTTTGAACATATGATTGACCAAGCGTTGATAAGTTGCCCCGGTATTTTTGAGACCGAAATGCATTACTTTGTAGCAGTACGTGCCCTGGTCTGTGATGAAGGAGGTCTTTCCTTCGTCCCCGGGGTACATGTTGATCTGGTTGTACCCGGAGTAGACGTCCATGAAAGAAATGAGCGAATGGCCTGTCGTTGAGTCCACAAGGAGGTCTATCCTAGGCAGTGGATAGCAATCCTTGGGGCAGGCCTTGTTCAAATCGGTGAAGTTTACGTACATTCTCCACTTCCCGTTGCTTTTCTTGACCAGTACGACGTTAGCAAACCAGCCGGGATAGTGGACCTCCCTGATCAAATTCGCCTTTAGGAGCTTTTCGATCTCCTCGCATGCTGCTTGTCTTTCTGAGGCCATGCCCCGTCTCTTTGACCGGTCGGTAGTCCGGGTCGATGTTGAGACGGTGGGATATAACCTGGGGTTCAATCCCTGGCATGTCTTCGTGACTCCAAGCAAAGATGTCCTGACTTTGTTGCAGGAACGGGGTCAATTCCTCCTTAAGGACTGGTTGCAGGTTGGTCCCGATGCTGACGAACCGATCGGGAAGATGTGGGTCCAGCACCGCTTGTTCCAGTTCTTTTGCGGGACCCATTCCGCAGCTTTTGTCCCTCGAGTCCATCTCCTGGAAGTTCAATGTTTCTACAAGGGCTTCCCGACGCAGGGAGCTAACGTAACAACTTCGAGCAATGGCCTGATTCCCTCGTAGGCTCCCGAGACCGTTAGGGGTCGAAAACTTGACCACCATAGTGTATGTTGACACAACCGCCCTGGCCTTATTGAGCGTTGGTCTCCCCAAGATGACATTGTAGGCCGATGGGGCCTCTACCACCACGATGTTTGCTAGTACGGTGAGCTGCTGGGGGTAAGCCCCCATGAGAACTGGGTGCTCGATTGTCCCGAGCGGTTCGGTGCTTGATCCATTGAAGCCTACCAGGAGAGTGGCTACAGGCCGGAGCCGATCCCTTGATATTCCAAACTGGTCGAACGCTGAAACGAACAGAATGTCAGAGGAGCTGCCCGTGTCTACTAACACTCTCTTAACCACATAGTTTGCTATAGAGAGCGTCACCACTAGCGGATCGTAGTGAGGACAGTGCAGGTCCCCTACATCGCTGGACGAGAAAGTTAGCACATCGGTGGGTGGGGAGTTGGTGGATTGGACATGCCAGACATCCAATCGAGATGTCCGGGCATGCCTCTTCCTGGCCGACTGTGAATCTCCTCTATCCAAAGTGCCTCCCAAAATCGCGTTGATTTGCCCGAGGAGTCGCGGCGGCTCGGGGCACTCGGGCATTTTGCCAAGGTCTTTCATCTGCCGCGACAAACTCGACGAGGTGACCCTATTCGATCAACTTCTCGATGGTGATCTTAAGCTTGAAACAGTCCTCCGTGACGTGGCCATGGTCTTTATGGTACCGGCAGAATTTGTCCCGGTTTCTCTTCCTGGGCGGGCTCCTCAACTTTGTTGGTTGTTCGAGCGGCCTCTGAGTCTCTGCGGCGACCATGACCTCGTGGATAGGCTGGGAAAGCGGAGTGAAGTTAGTCGGGACCTGATCCTGACCGCCTCTCTCCTGATCCTGCTTGGGCTTCTTTCCCGGGCCCTTCTCAGAGTCCTCGCACTTGCGCTTAGTCCTCGTGGACTAATCTGTTGCGAAGCTGGCGCGCTTGGCCTTAAGGAACTCCTCGGTGTCAATATACTTTCAGACCCTCTCCGAGAGTTCCACCAGAGTTGGCGGTCGGTCGCAATGGAACGACGTAGCAACTTTAGTGTGTTGAACCCCTGAGCAGAAGGCCATAATAGTACCGTTTCGTCTAAGTGGCGGATTTGAAGCTTCTGCTGATTGAAACAATCGACGTATTCTTTCAAGGATTCCCCTTTGCGCTGCTTGACGGTTAGCAGCTGGGTATCTGGTTGAGATCGGTCTTGCATGCCCACGAACTGGCTGATGAAGAGTTTGCTCAACGTCTTGAAGTCATTGATCGTCCGGGGTTTGAGAGCATGGAACCACTGGGTTGCTGGCCCTTTGAGAGTGCTTGGAAAGACCAGGCACAGTAGTTCGTCAACGGTAGTGACCAGCGCCATCTGGGCTTTATAAGACCGGACATGATCGACCGGGCTTCCCGAACAGTCGTAGGAGTCCAGATGCGGTGGTTTGAACTTCCGTGGGATGGGGAATCCTGTGACCCAGACGGTGAATGGGGACTCGGTCTTAGTGTTGGTGTGATCGTGGCGCGACTTGCGGCTCAGTTGTTCGATTTGCTTCTGCAGATCCTCAATCTGGGCCTTGACATCCTTCTAACCGGTCTTCTTCTCTGTATCCGAGCGGTGCGCTGGGTCAGACGAGGAAGTTTCTTCTTCGAAGTGCGTGGTCCTTGGGGATGAAACCCGACTCCGGCTACGGGCTATCGTGTGCCTGAGATCCCGGCAGCCCATGGCCGGGGGATCTCTAACCGAATCCCGGGCGGTTTGCCTTTGTTCTTCCCCTCGGGCAGCGCGTCTACTGTTGATGATTTCCCTGGCGTCCCTTGTCCGGCGCGTGGCGGCCTGGGCACGCATCCGAGTCCGTTCGGGAGCCCTGCTACGCTCATTGTTACCGACCGCTCAAATACAGCAGGGACATTGGATCAGTGTAGGCACGCCTTCGGACCCCTACGGGCTCACGGTTGTGTGCGCTCTTCTTGGGCTGATCATCGACCTTAGATGGCTTGTCCTGTCCGGCCAGCAGTGCTTCGATCTGCTGCTGAGTTTGCCGCTGGCCAACCAGGAGTTGTGCGAGAGCCGCAGTGACCTGCTCAGAGGTCATGGAGGCGGCCGGTCATCCGGCTTGTGATTTTGCCAGTCCCGTTGGAGCAGTGGTGTTCTTACCTCTTTGGAGGCATGTTGATCAGTCAAAGATTTGTTTTCGGAGAACGCAATCGTTCCCACAGACGGCGCCAAACTGATGATGCCAAAATCCGGGTAAGAATAATTTAGAGAGAGAGAGAGAGAAACCACGAAATTTGTAAGTGGTTCGGCCCCGTTAATGAGGTGACCTACGTCCACAGGTGCGTCGGAGCGCTTCACTAACAGATCACCAGCGGCTGTTGATGAGCCAACAGAGTAGGCGGCACTACCAGAAACCGACCGGGTATATGCGTAATAGTGATATGATTTACTATTCTCTATGCTAGGAATGCGATTAGAATGTCTTCCCCTTCGAAAGGGGGTGAGGGCCCTCCTTTATAGGTGCAAGAGGCCACTCGTACAAGTTATCAGATTAGGAAGCCTGATTTACATGAATTTGGGAGAGTTTCCTAAGCGGTTTAGGAAACTGCTTGCTCCTTCCATTTAGTCTTCTAGCTAGGCTAGGAAACTGTCTGGAGGCTTGCTGGGCGAGCAACCACGCCTTCTGGAGGTGCGCCCATGTGGGGCCAGTGTGGAACGAATGCCCGGGCTTTGGACCGAACCGGGCAGTTCTGTGTAACGGCCAGGGATGGCTGAGTAGTCAGCTCAGATTCAAGGTGACTTGGCTTTTCTTTGCTGAGGTGGCGAAGCTTAACTTGGACTTGATATTTTTGTACATATCAGGTACTACTATGTGGAGTCATAGATAATAATGGATTGTGCGTGTGTTTGATAATGAATGGTGACTCATGGGAAAGAGATTAAAAAGGGGAAAAACACGAGAGAATATGTTAAACTTGTTTGGAAGTAGATTGTGTAAGCGTGATTGTATGCCTTACATTTGCGAGATATGATGATAACTTTGGTTGCATGGAAATATGTTTAGACATCATGTCATATGATTCAAATGAGATGTCATGTTAAACGTAAGCATTGAATAAAATGTGCATGATAAAAGAGATAAAAGATGAGTTATGACATAAGAGCAAGTTATAAATATTGAGGAAGATCTCTCTTTATTCATCTATGAGTGTGTTGGAAACTACATGTGTGTTATTAAGTGTTTAGAGATGTTTTAACACGAAATTGGAATGTTAGAAATAAGCGTGGAGCTTGCCCGAGCGAGGAAAGCACAGCTGAATTTTAAAAATGGAAAACATTGTTTAGCTTGTGTTTAAAGGTTTCTACAGATTATTATAAGGAAAGAGCCTTTATGGGTTTTAAAAAAAGGGATTTTATAATTCAACTTGAGAAAACAAGATGCTTGTTTGGTTTTGGTCCATTTTAATTTGCATAGAGTCAACTAGTGACTCTTAAGGTGATTGATCCACAAGTAAATACAGATAAATCAGCCAATCCATAAGTCAGGAAAGAAACATACAATTTGTGTGTTTCCTTTGGTCATCACTCCCAACACCTCATGAGTAGTTGTATTTGTCTTTCGTGAAACAGCAGCAACCTTTGTACCAACCTATAAAAGACAACAACCGTCATAAACATACAATCTATACTTCCAGCGAGTAGATGAAAATACTAGTTAAGAAACAATGAAGAACGAACGAATTCAAATTGATAACAGGTTCCCTGCTCAGTGCAATTGAAAACAGCTCGCTCTGACAGACACTATAATAAGGTGCAAGTTTGAGGCAGCCACTTTATAATAATGGCCCTTTTGCAGTAACTACACTATAACTGTGTACTTTTTTGTAAGTACGCCAAACAGGCAAACAGGAAGATGGAGAATTTTAACCTTGATAGGAAAAGATGCCACAACAGATTCTCATCTATTTGTAAAACACTTGACAATTGTTTAAAGCCGGCTTTCATCCATCAAAGCAACTCACCTCTTTTCCACAAACTTGGGACCGGCTATGGAAGGACATAAAGATGCTTAACTTAATACGCACATGTGCTGTTAAGTATAAATCTATTTCAAACAAGTGATAAAAAATCATGTGGGGGTGCAAGTAGGCACAATACATTTTAACAACATTTGATAACAAGTACTCCCTCTGTCCCATTTTACGTGTCCATCTTTGGGATACCAACTATTTAAGGGAACACTCATTGCTTGAAATAAGTGCAATTGTTCCAAAATTACCCTATTTGTTTTTTGTCCCCTTTTACTTTTTGTTGGGCATTTTTAAAATCAGTAAGGATAAGTTTGTAAAGTAGCTACAAAATTATCAAAATGGACATTAGTTTTGGGACATCCAAAAAAGGAAAGATGGACACATAAAATGGGACAGAGGGAGTAACAGATAGCAATTTCAATCTGTTGGAATGGCTGATTTTATGATGATATGATTCTTATCTTTATTGGTCATGTTGACCATCTTTATTGTCTTTAATTCTCTTTTATTTCATTTTTATTGCCTTTCCTTTTATTCTCTCTTTGTAAAGCTATATATACATGGGGATGAATATGAATAAAATAATCCTTTTTCCCTTAAATTCAAGTTGGAAACCTTCGGAGGGTGGCGACCTATCACCCTCCGGTCCTCGCTTTGCTTTCGACCTTAAGACTCAATTCGAAGACCCTCCCTACGCTGGCTCCACTCTTCCCCTACGGGTGTCGTTCAACCCTCGGTTAGCCTTTGGGCCATGTCCAGCCCTCGGTCAGCCCCTTCGGGCCTTGTCCAGCCCTAGGCCAGCCCCATTCGGGTCTTGTCCAGCCTTCGGCTAGTCCTTTGAGGGGGAGTGGTGGAGTATATTATGGTGGCTTGAACCTTCAAGATTTGGGTATATTGTTACAACCACTGTTACTTGTTTTTGAATAAGAAGTTGGCTTTTCTGGTGATTTATTGTGGATGATCATTCCCACAGTCTCACACTCTATTGATGGATGGTGTTTCCCACTCTTGCCAACTTTCATGAACAGTCTTGTTGTCACCTTATTGTTCCAAACGTCTGTGGTTCATTTCCACCTTCAGTTTGCGGGGCAGTGTTGGAATGGCTGATTTTATGATGATATGATTCTTATCCTTATTGGTCGTGTTGACCAACTTTATTGTCTTTAATTCTCTTTTATTTCATTTTTATTGCCTTTCCTTTTATTCTCTCTTTGTAAAGCTATATATACATGGGGATGAATATGAATAAAATTATCCTTTTCCCTTTTTTCAAGTCAATCAAGAATAAGCGATCTCCCATTTGATTCCTGTACTGTTTTTAAAGTAGCCAAGGATGGATTTTCAATCACTTAAATTTTTTTACCTTGAACTCTTGTAGAGATAAGAGATATTTATCCTATGAGATCAATAAGAGAAATCAATATTGAAAT
Source organism: Hydrangea macrophylla (assembly GCA_033977485.1). Classification (NCBI taxonomy): domain Eukaryota; kingdom Viridiplantae; phylum Streptophyta; class Magnoliopsida; order Cornales; family Hydrangeaceae; genus Hydrangea; species Hydrangea macrophylla. Next base: position 6,043,672 of record CM066998.1, on the reverse strand, counting down.
CCACCACGAACAAAACTGGAATGAAACAAAATTAATGAGCCGATGTTCAGCAAGTGGAATTGAAATCTCAGTTTCCATAAGATTTTCTCATTTCTCTCTTTCTAGATTCAAAAACAGAAGGAAAAAGGGAAAAAGAACCTTTGAACTACATGCCTTCAAGCACTAACTTTTTTCATACACATTTAAGGGAAAACGAAAAATAAAAAAATCCTGCCAATGCTGTGATAGCACAGTGGTCATGGCACCTACAGGCATGAAAGAGGTCTTGGGTTTAATTCTCTTTCGTGATAAGAAAGAGTGAAAAAAGGACTATTAAGAACCATTACAGACGAAAAAAATAGAAAAGGCTGCCAAAGGCATGTAGATGTAATATCTCAACATTTTGACATGTAATACTATTATCTTAATGTGCATTATACGGTAATGACATGAATATATATAAGATTTGCATACCTAATCTTATTATACATGGCAATCTATTTGGCATTTGCATATTTTGAAAAACATGGAATTATTTAATGCCTTGTATTGGATATATATATTTGATGTAAAATGTTGAATTGCTAGACAAGGGCATAAATGATAGGAGTAAAAAGAATACATTTTCCTAACTAGTAGGTGAATTAGCAATTCACGAGAACTAGAGGAGCTATTGTGTAATTAGTAAGAAATATGGTAGGTGAAAGTGTAATTTCGGAAATTTGGTAGAATTTTCCTAATCGAGATTAATTAGTCTAATTGAGATTAATTAGCTTAATGATGATTAGTTAGCCTAATCAAGGTGCTAGCTTACATTACCTAAGCTAGTAGGTGGCCTAGTAGGTGGGCAAGTAGGAGGTGTTGGGCTATATTTGGCTAAGTCCATGTGTATTCAAGTGGGCAAGAGAGAGAAATGGAAGAATAACTAGTTAAATAAGATGTACATCTTTTTGAGGTGCTTGTCTCTATACAAGCAAGTAGGTGCAAAGAAGAAAGGGAAAAACAAGAGAGAAAAGAAGGAAAACCAAAGGGAAAAGGGTGCTAGGGAGATTTCTATCTCAAATTGAAGCTAGACTTGAGAAGCTAAGGGTAAGAGTATTCTTTGTATGTGATTTAATTTCATTTCCATAGAGTTTTGATGGATGAATTAGAGGAATTCATATTGATTTGCTATGAAATCTTATATGACTTGTAGGAGTTTGAAAGTGAGCATTATATCTTGTCAATACTATATCCAGAGCAAGGTGAGTAACCTCTATCTTTGAGGAAACTTTTCAAGTAATGAAATTATGGCATATAAATGATTTACTTTCAACTCATGAATTATGAGCACGTGTGTATATCATGATTGACTATATGTGCAAGAGATAGAAAGGATTGTGTTGGAAACATGTTTATGTGATTATGTGGTTGAAGAAGCAATTGTTCTATCACTACAAAGATAAAGCTCCAAAAGGGAGTGTAGAAGAGCCTTCTAAGGCTTGAGTGTTCAATACGCCTTGTGTAGGGTATTGGATAGCTCGGAACAAGGATAAAGGGTGCCATTACGGGCACGGGGTAGTGAGAAGAACAAGAAGCTTTGGAGATAAATACTTACTTGGTTGTGATTCATTATGTTACATTGAATTGCATATCACGTGTTTAAATGATATACACAAATTTATGTCAAAGAGCATGTTATTCATTGAGCTTCAGCTCATGTGGTTATTGAATAACCATTTCAGGTGAAAGGAAAGAGAAGGAGAAAGAGAAATAGAGGCCGAAAGAGGAGAGCAAGTGTTTAATGTGCATATTGTATATGGCGTAGTTGTTGTTGTTTGGGACTAAGGACTTGTAAATTATGTTGTTAGGTGAGCATGTGTAGAACTTGATGTATAAGACTCCTATGTTCATGTATGAAAGGTTTTGACAAGTGTTTTTGCTATTCAAGCATGTTTGATTGCTTAGATACTCATGGCTAGAATTGTGGATAGAAGCTGCTTCGATCGATCAAAATACACACTGTTTTAATTGTTTCAAAACGACGACTTTTACGGAAACAGATAACTTACCGTTTTCAATGTTGGAACCTAGACTCAAACGGCTATCTTTTGGTATAAAATCTAACTCAAATTTTCAAATTCATATTATACCCTTGGGGCTAATCACTTGCAAATGTGGTTTAAATGAGTCTAAAAACCCGTTTAGAACGTTAATCACATAGGGTCAGGCCTCGGTGGCATGTCACGTACCCTCGTGCCATACTTAGTGGATTTGGGTTGTGACAGTATACCCCACATAAGATGAGACAGCCAATTATAATTGCATTCTCTAGCATGAACACCAAGCCTTTAGAAATTCAGGTGAGCCAATTTAATTTTTTTTTTCCCACCTATTTTGTAAATAGTAAGAATCGAAACTTGATCCCACCCTCCTTTAAATATGTAATATTACACAACAGTTGTGTTGTATTTGTAAAATAGAGTAGGAATCAACTCGCTGAAATCCCAATTCTGATTGTAACCACTAACCACCACCTCTCATACGTCCTCAAATTACTCTCCTTCAAGAAGACTTGTAATGTTCCAACACAACCCACTACATGCCAAGTGATTTTTACATTAAGTAACGTGATTTTCTCTTTTCACAGCAAAAGTAAATGCTAAGAAAATGCAAGCAACAAAAAGGTTGAACAATAAATTTTTTTTTGATAGATAAAGCCTAAAGGTATTGCATTGAAGAGTAAGTGTTTGGGCACAAACAAATCTCACAAACACAATCCACAAACCACAATGTCTCTCTCTCTCTCTCTCTCTCTCTCTCTCTCTCTCTCTCTCTCTCTCTCTCTGTGGACCCCACAGTGTCAGTGGACCCCACCAGGAGAGAGAGAGACACACATTGTGGTGTTTGTGGATTGTGTTTGTGAGATTCGTTTGTGCCCAAAGACTTGCTCTGCATTGAAATGGCACCAAAAGGGGGTACACCTATGTACACTGGGAGTATACATCTCAAGACCAACACAAAAGACTACCTATCAAAAGAGAAATAAACAAGAGCTGAAAAATTCCCCATAGAAACTAAAATCGAAAGGCAGCAGGAGAAAAAACCAATATTACAAAGAAAATAACAGAAACAAGGTGCTTGAATTTAGCTCCACAACCAGCGTGCTCGAAGGACAACCGCTGAACCTCGGCAGAGCCAAAACATGTTGCTATATACCCAATCGCCCAAGGTAACAAAAAGCTGAACAGTGCTAAGTACAAAAGGGGTTAGACTGCCATTAGGCCATGAAACAACCAACAAGTAGGCTTCCCAGACCAAAACAAAAACCTTATGTAATCACATCACCTCCTCTAGAACGGCCCAAGAAGTAACCAAAACTCTAAACAAAAACCCCCGGCGAGTGTACAACGAATACAGTATTGGGGACAAACACGAAGTAAGAATGATATCTATACATAATAATAATAATAATAATAATAATAATAATAATAATAATAATAATAATAATAATACTAGTACATAAAAATTTCTCACCACTTTTTCCTTTTTCCTCTTTCCTATATATATTTTTCTTTCCCTCTATGAACGTTCTCACCCTTTTCTGTTCCCTCTCGTATAACTAACCTCTCTCTCTCTCTCTCTCCCAAACAACTTACAAGAAGCAGTAAAAGGATCTCCTCAGGAGACAAATTCAAACAAACCACCAAGGCTCAGGGATCAGCTGAGAATACATCCAAACAAAGGCAAACCGCTGCTAGAGCACATCCACACTCCCTGCGAAGGCAAGGCAGAAGCACAAAACCAGACCAGGGACTGAGAACAAGAATAACACAAACCAAACCACAAACGAAAATCCAAGAGCATCCTCACAGGGGAAGCCTTCTAAGGAAATAGGATACCCGCAAGGGGTTAAGGTCACAGATCGCTCAACATCTCTAAAATAGAAGAGCATGGGATGGTAAAAATACCTTCCATCCGGACCAAGAGGAGCACTACGAGCTGATACATTAACAAAGAGAGAGGGGATTCCATACCATAAAAAGCTCGAGTGTTTCTTTCTCTCTCGATGCACCATCAAATGCAATGGGGTAACAAGTTCCATAATTCCCTAATGTCTTTTTGGATCTTCACTCCCATCCATGGTTCGAAGTATCGGCCGATACCGAGTAGTATCGGCGAGTCGTATCGGCTGAGTCAACTCGGTTTCGGTGTGGTCCGATACGTGTCAACTCGGCAATACTGAGACGAGTCAAAAAAATTCTTGGAAAAGGGAAGAAAGGAATGAGATGGTCCAGATCTGAATCTTGCATACATCGTTGAGGGTTTTCTCTCTCTTTTGAGCCCCATCTTTCCAGATTTAAAGCACTAGAGTTGTGTATCGTTGAATGAATGTCAGTATGTGTGTGTGTGTGTGTGTGTGTGTGTGTGTGTGTCGATGTGAGTCTCTGTGTGTGTAAGTCTACATCTCTTCTTCTTCTTCTTCTTCTTCTTCTTCTTCTTCTTCTTCTCTCTCTCTCTCTCTCTCTCTCTCTCTCTCTCTCTCTCTCCTGATCTGCGAATGATCAATCTGATCTCTTCTCTTTAGGTTAGTTTTTTATTAAAATCCTTTAGTTTTGTGTATTTAAAGCTTTTACCCATAGTAATTTTCTGACATTTCAAAATAAACCCCAACTTATCTCACACTTTAGTATATTAAGACTTTCACCCTGAAAGTATTAAAACATATTTCAAAATAACCCCTATGTGTTGACAAAGTCATCAATTGTGCAAGAAACTTGTGTAATAAAAATATTTAAAATGTTTAGTTATTTATTAAAAAATTGTTTACTTATTTGTTTAAAATGTTTACTTATTTATTAAAAAAATGTGTGTTTATAAAAAAAAATGTTTGCTTATTTGTTTAAAATGTTTGTTTATAAAAAAAATAAAAAAATAAAAATTGTTTATTTATTTGTTTAAAATGTGCATGTGTAATAAAAAAATGTCCAAACAGTAGATCAGCAGCGTGTGGGTTGAATAATTTGTGAATTTATAATTGGTACATTGGGTATTGCGACAATCTATTATGCCAATTTTGCTATTCTTATTATTTTAGAATTTTTGGTTGTTTTTTCATATTTTTTTGAACCTTAAATCTAGCGTTTTGTTGCGTATCGCCCGATACCAGGCCGATACCACGACCCCGAGTCATCACAACGGACTCCGATACTGCGACGGATACTGCGACCTCGAACCATGCTCCCATCCAAGCCAAATGGTGATCAAGGATACATCCAAACATAACTAAATCAATATAAAAAATGGTAAATATCATATAGCCAAAAAAACATCCCTCGCCACTGACCAGTGAATCAAAAGGTGATTAACTGTCTCTTCCTCCCTTTTGCACATAAAACATCGATTAACCAAACCGTACCCTTTCTTTCTCAGATTAATCAAGATGAGAAATTTTTCCAAGGCTGCACACCAACAAAAGAACGCTACCTGCAGAGGGACTCTAGTCTTCCAAATAGCCTTCCAAGGGAAATGCATTGGTTTGACCTTTGTACAACGATTAACATTGAAGCACCCGTTGTTAAACAAAATCCATTTCCACGCATCAACCTCCTCCACCAGGAGACTGATCATAAATACGAGCAAAGAATCTGTAAATCATATCCATCTCCCAATCTGCCCCTAAAACTTGAGTACGCATCGCATTCTAAACAAAACAGGGAATTGCAGTGCTATTTTTCCCTGATCTAACAACCATACGTATATCGGGACAACGGGACTTATCCCACACATTCCTGGTGTTCCTCGGCATAAGGAGCTTTGCTATATCTGGTACGCCACTCATCCGTATTGTCCCCATACTTTGACACAAATGATTGTCCCCATACTTGACATATGATTTTCCTCCACAAACTGTCGGTCTCCAAACCATTTCTCCGCATCCACTTCCCTAAAAGGGTCTGATTAAAAGTTCTCAACTCCTTGATACCCAAGCCCCTTTCTCTTTGCAGTTTACAAACATTATCCCATCTCATTAGGTGGTACTTGAATATCTCACCCAAGCTTAGGCAAAGGAAAAAGAGACAAGAAGTAGGTGGGCAAGTTTGCTGGAGTGCTTTTTAGGAGCGTGAGACGGCCAACTTTTGACAGACATTGCCTTTTCCAACCAGCATGTCTTTCCTGACTCTCTCCTCCACAGGATTCCAAATATTCTGATTCCTAGAATGGGCTTCAAGGAGTTCAAGGTAATTGGCCAGAAAATTTCCAACACTACAACCCAAGATGTCTGCCAACCGGTTAATGTTTCTAACATCGCCCAGTGGTAGAAGCTTGCTCTTACCCTCATTAATTTTTTCAATCCAGAGAGAGAGAGACTTTATCAAGTAAAGACTTCCTCAATCTAGATTTAGAAATCTCCAAGGCCTCAAATCTACTTCTGCCAAACTCTCTTCCTAGTGCATCCACTTGTGCAACACGCAAGCTCACCCATGGTCCGAGACAAAACCATAGAACAACAAAAAACAAGAAAGCATGCCCCACAAGATACCAACCCATGAAAGCCAAATGGAGAAAAGTTGGACACGTACTAAGTGTAGGGTATTGTGACAATCAATACTACTAATGAAAAAAGGACTAGTAACAATATCTTTTCCCTTACCTCCACCCTATACAAAGGGTTCTAAACTTATATTAAGATATACATGTATTTAATGAATAATACACTGAATTATGGGATTCTTTGAGATTTCATCTAATCTATTAGGAATTTTGATATCTAGTTTGGTTATGTAATCAAATACTAACTTTCTGGAAGAATAGAATACAATATGTAGTCCTAGGGGCTTTGAGGTGTGGATGTAAGTCGTTCGGACTGAACAACGTAATTATATGTGTTCCAATTCTCTTCTCCTTATTTACTCATTCGTATGCTAGCTTTATTTAAATTTTGAAGTGGTTCAAACTATTTCTTTTTCGTTTATAATTTAAATATTGTTTTCCTTATAAACAAATCGTAAGATGTACCAAGAATCAAGCACCAAAAACTTAAAACAAATAAATAAATGTGTCTCTAAGAATGTCTAATATGATTTTAAAAAAAGAAAGAAAGAAAAGAAGTAAGTGGAAATGAGAGCAGACAAACCATGTAATTGGTGAGAGCAGACTTTCCAGCATTGGGAGCTCCAATAATTCCAACAGACAAGGATTTCTGTTGTTCCTCCTTGATCACCACCAAATCCTCCTCATCTTCATCGGGTTGTTGTAACCCGGCTTCAAGCAGAGCCTTGGCAAGGGTTGTTGCAGCAGCAGCAGCTCGGCGCCTCTTTTCTTTCTCTTGTTCCTGGTGTTGTTTGCGTTGTAAGATTGTTGTTGTTGAAATCTGGGAATGGGAGGGGGTTTGTTCTTCTTTGCCAAAGATTGCTTTATTAACTTTTGCTCGGTATTTCTCCTCCCAAATTGGTTTTCTTCGACCAGTTTCATCATCATCATCATCATCATCATCATCATCATCATTGGAGGAGGAGGAATGGAGACCTACTACTCTCACTGTTGCTGTTGTTGTTGTTGTTGTTGTTGTTGTTGTTGTCGTCGTGGGCAATAATAATGAGTTGTTGTAGTGGGTGCTATCAAAATCAAATATCGAGTCGTTGTTCTCGTCTTCAGATGATGATGCGGCGGCATTGGAGGAGGGATTAGTACTAGTACTAATAATCTCTTCTTGAGGTTGGGCACTGTAGTAACGACGACATAATAGATGTAGATGTAGATGTAGTTGTAGAAAGCCCCTCCTCCTCCTCCTTAGACTTGGACTTGGAGGAGGATTACTGATATTATTATTTGATTCTTCTATTAGTATTATTCTTCTTAGCGGGACGACTGGGGGTTTCCTAGTCCCAGAAGAAGAAACGTTACTCATGAGTGCTTTAAAAGCTCTCACACCTGTTTTCATTTCCTTTCCCCCCTCGAAGCTAATAAGTAAGTAGCAGTGATAGGGCTGACTACAAATTATCCCACCATTATATCTATGTAAATAGGAATAGAAAAGATGTACTCCTATTGACACAAGATTGAACCCAAGAAGAAGATTGAGGGTGTTTGTTTCTGTTGTTTTACACAGAAACAAACACTCTGTTTGTGTTAATAAACCTGAGTTCGCTCCCCTCCCCAGAACCGAAGGGTTTTAGGTAGTCGAGTCGAGGGTTTTTATCGGGAGGGAGAGACTGGGATACATTGGTCATTTTCGAATTCTGATGAGATCTTTTATTCTCTTATTATACGGGGAAAGCTGCTAGGAGTGCCCATGAGTCGGGTTTGGCCCTTACTCATTCATCCATTCCAATATAGTTGGATTTGTCGTCTCGTCATCTGTCATTCACTCGTTTGTCGGGTGTGCCTGACTCATCGAGTGGTCGGGTGAGTCGGATCGAGTTGAGTGAAACATGATTGTCTCATTTTGTCTCAATCAAACATTACTTTACACATCACTATGTTTACATTTTATTTATTTATTTTTGCTTTGAATGGCTTTGTCTACATAGTTATGTGCTAACTAAAGTTCTGACCAAGCAAAAAATAAAAACATAAATCATGCACTTGTTTGATGATTTTAATATATTTATATCTTAGCTAGTGACATATATACTTTAGGAAAAATTGGTAAAAAGGTTATTAAGATGAGTTTTATTGAAACTAAGGACAATTTAAAATACACATTGAGAATAAGTCTTCCCAATGTGCATAGACCAAAATACCCTCATCTTCAACCTCTAAGCCTAACCAAACCCTAGTCACCATAACCATTACTCCACACCACCTCCGACCACTACCCACCTCCGGCCTCCACCCTCGCCATCTCCGGCGACCAACAGCTCACCATCTCCGGCGACATCTCCGACGACCTCCACCTCACCATAACTCACCACGTCAGTTATGTTACCAACTTTGCCCTCGAATGCCTGAAACTCGAAGATCAGACCCAATGAGTTGGCAAAGTCTGCAAGACGTCGTCCTGTTGCCTGGAGTAGATCCATGGAGGAACCTATGCCTGTGATACGGATGGATTTGATCTTCTTCCTCCTCCTGCTGATTGTTGTGCAGCTGGTACTAGAAGAAGAAGAAGAAGAAGCTGAAGCTGAAGCTGAAGCTAGTATGTGGAACAATCCAGGCCATTGGAGTCCTTGCATAATGTCTAGATCGATGAGGTGGACACGATCCTCACCTTCCAGTGCTTGGAATATGGCTTGGTTTGCTGTGAAGTGAGAGAACTTTATGAGAGGGCTTATTGAGTTGTAGGATTGGAGGGCGATGAACATCTTTTGGGTGTGAGATAGGCTGAGAGCTTTTATCATCATCATACTACTAGTATTACTACTATTGAGAGAATTACCATGAAGCTCTCTCTGGAAATTGGATTATGATATAGGAAGAGGTAGAAATCTAACATGAAGCCAACCTCTCTCTCTCTCTCTCTCTCATAGTTGCATGACTTTCTTGGCTTAATATCTTTCTTTTAGACTTGACCAAAGTTGCTTGATTCGAGAAGCTGAATGTAGGGATTTTGGAAATTGGATTATGAAATACTAGGAAAGAGATAGGGAGCAAATGAAATACCAAAGTTGTCTATTCCATATAGTATTCCATACACTTACTATAAATTAAAGTCTCAACAAAAAGGTACAGGACAATCTTCCCTAGATATAGTCTGAAATTATTATTCATAGGAGATTGGAAGATTGGAAAATTTACACAACCCCTTCTGAACCTGAACAGTTCCCCCCGCTAAAAGAATTAAGTGAAATTTCACGGAGAAAGTTAGGTGAAATTTCATTTATGACAAATCGAAGTTAAGTAAATTTTACTCATCTTAAGTCAAATTTGACTTAGGATCATTCTGAACTGAAAATTACATTCAATACTGTATTTTTTCACTAAGAAAATTTACACAACCTCTTCTGAACCTGAACAGTTCCCCCCACTAAAAGAATTAAGTGAAATTTCATGGAGAAAGTTAAGTGAAATTTCATTTATGACAAATCAAAGTTAACTAAAATTTACTCAACTTAAGTCAAATTTGACTTAGGATCATTCTGAACTGAAATTTCAACTTAATAATAATTTCATTAGCTACTTGCATAAAATTATCAAACAACTTAATAATAAATTTCATTAGTTACTTTTAAAAATCGCGTGGGGGCCAAACTAAGCCCTAATCTATACTTAAAGTATTTAATTTGCCCCTTTTTAAACTAAGAAATCTTACAATAGAGAAAATTTCAACCTCCATAAATATTAAGTGAAATTTCACTTAATATTTCATGTACTTAGTGAAATTTTAAGTGACAAATCAAAGTTAAGTAAATTTTACTCATCTTAAGTCAAATTTAACTTAGGATCATTCTGAACTGAAAATTACATTCAATACTGTATTTTTTCACTAAGAAAATTTACACAACCTCTTCTGAACCTGAACAGTTCCCCCCACTAAAAGAATTAAGTGAAATTTCACGGAGAAAGTTAAGCAAAATTTCATTTATGACAAATCAAAGTTAACTAAAATTTACTCAACTTAAGTCAAATTTGACTTAGGATCATTCTGAACTGAAATTTCAACTTAATAATAAATTTCATTAGCTACTTGCATAAAATTATCAAACGGCTTAATAATAAATTTCATTAGCTACTTTTAAAAATCGCGTGGGGGCCAAACTAAGCCCTAATCTATACTTAAAGTATTTAATTTGCCCCTTTTTAAACTAAGAAATCTTACAATAGAGAAAATTTCAACCTCCATAAATATTAAGTGAAATTTCACTTATTATTTATATATGTAAAAATTAATTTTTTTTTTTTTGCTCAAAACATATCAACAATGGTACTAGTTTTGTAGATCTCGTCGACACGATTCCAACGATATAAAATTTACAAAAAATGGAGTTGTAGAACAAAAGTTATGGAGGTTTAAAGTTTAAAAACATTTTTTTGAAATTAGAAATTATACAGTACTATACTCACACCATGTGAGTGGCGTAGGAGACATTTCCCCAGGTTTAGCGCGTGTTGGGTAGTGCGTGTGTTGGCGCGGGAAAGAATTTCTTGCGCGTTGTGCGCGTTGACTTGGTTATTTTACAATTTCTTTAAGGGTAGTTTGGTCTGATGAAAAGAGTAAAATGGATTTGAAAAGTGATGTTTTAATATTGTGGATGTAGGTTAAATATGGGCCTGGGCTTTTGTCCTTAGTGAGGTTGTTGTTAATGGGCTGTCTTTTAATCCAATTATGCCCAACTTTAAGGACCTTAAGCCAAGTCTCCCTATACTTTATTGATATAAACATATAACATATATATTTTTTAAAGACTACATAATACATAATGTATATACTGATATATAGCGACTGATGATGCCAAAAATTGGTAACAGTAAAGTAAAGCAATTTAAGAGAGAGGGAGAGAGAGTGAGAGACTATTTTTTGTATGTGGTTCGGCCCTGTTAATGAAGGTACCTACGTCCACGGGTGTGTCTGAGCACGTTCACTAGCAGATCGCCGGCGGGCCTGGTGAGCCAACAAAGAGGGGCGGCACTACCAGTAATACCGGCCGGGTGTATGCGTATAATGGTGAATTATAGAGGCACTGTGTAGACTACAGAATTGGCCGCCCCCTCAATGGGGGTGAGTGGTCTCTTTTATAGATGCAAGAGACCTACTCATACATGGATAAGGAAATATAATCCTATTAGGGTGTGATTGACACCAATCAAGTAAGTTTCCTAATTGTATTAGGATTGATTGACATTAATTGTGGGGGTTTCCCAATTGGATTAGGAAATAGATGCACTTTCCATAGTCTTCTAGCTTGAGTAGGAAACTACCCATAATTTTGGGCGTATCAGCTGCCCCCCATTTCCAAGATTGGTCAGATGCTATATCGGGGCAAGTTTGGAAATCAGTTTGATGTTACTTGCCACTGTCTGAGTACTTGTAGAAGCTGCCTCGGGGCTTTTGAGCCTGACGAGTCCTCAGGAACTGACTGAGAGGTGAGACCCAGCCTAGCTTGGGACCTTTAGTTGCTCGGAAACTGACCGGGAGTTGAGACCCGGCCTAATTCGGAGTCTTTGAATGCTCGGGAAGTGACCGAGAGTTGAGACTCGGCCTACTTCGGAGTCTTTTTTGCTTGAGTTAGCTCCCAGGATGGTTATTTTCTGCCCGTAAACCTTCGTCAAGGCTGTGGGTAGAAGGATTTTACCATGTTGGACAAGCCGACCTAAAGCGTATTGCTCTAGGGTCCTTTTTACTGTTAACTCCCCAGGATGGTTGTCTTCTGCCCGGCCAGCCTTCGTCAAGACTGTTGGGAGAAGAACTTGACCATGTTGGTGGAGCCGACCTAAATCACGTTGCTTTAGGGTCCTTTTGCTCCTCTATCGTCGGCCAACCTAATAGATTTTAGTCACCTCTATCGTCGGTCTGGACCTAAGTGGAGTTAATGTCTCTGAGTACTGTAGGTGCTCGGGTTGTCCAAGACTTTGACTTGGTTATCCGCGAGGCCTGTAAATACCCGGTGTGATTACCTGTTTAGTTCACTGCGCCATCTTGCCCCCCAAGCTTTCGCTAAGACGGGGGTCTTACAGAGGCTATGATCTGTAGGTAACCGACCTGGAACATGGTGGTTGCAGGGTCTTTTGAAGCTTGCCATCATCAGCCACCTAGGAGGTTTGCCTCCATCGTCGGCTGGACCTAAGCGAAGCCGGTGCCTCGGGCGTGACCCCGAGGTCTTTGGTGCCTGGGTTCGGAGCCCGAGGTCTTTTAGCGCCTGAGTTCGGAGCTCGAGGTCTTTTTAGTGCCTCGGGGTTAAGCCCGAGGTCTTTGGATGAGCTCTCTGACAATCGGTGGAGCCTCACGTAGTGATCAGGCAAGTATCGTTGTAGTCGGGCTCATCTAGAATGATGGAGATAGGGGGTCGGATCAGGATCGTCGGGCTCCTAATTTTTATGTGCTGAAGGCAAAGCCGGAACTGCTTGATCCTGACCGATGTGAACTGGAGGTCGGGTCGGGACTGTCGAACCATGCCTGTTGTGAGCTGGAGATCCGGTCGGGGCTGCCTGACCCGGACTGCTGTGAACCGGTGGTCGGGTCGGGATTGCCGGACTCAGACCTCTGTGAACTGGAAGAACTGTAAGAACTCCCGGGCTGATCCGCTTTCGCTTACTTCTGGAAGACTCGTTGCTTTCTTGCCCGATGTATTTGGTCTTCAGAAACTCTTCAGTGTCAATATATTTTCCAACCCTCTCAGAGAGCTCAACCAAAGTTTCCGGTCGGTTTCTGTGGAACGACGCGGTGCACTTGGTGTGTTGAACTCCCGAGCAGAAGGCTATGATGGCGATTGTCTCGTTCAAATTGCGGATTTGAAGCTTCTGTCGGTTGAATCGGTCGGTGAACTCCTTGAGGGACTCATTATTCCGTTGTCTGACTGTTAGTAGTTGCATGTCTGGCTTTGGCCGCTCATGCATACCGGCGAACTGGTTGATGAACTGCTTGCTGAGTTGTGTGAAACTACGGACCGATCGGGTCTCCAAGGAGTAGAACCACTGCATGGCCGGGCCTTTCAAAGTGCTGGGGAAGGCTAGGCAGTGTAGCTCATCGGAGTTGTTGGCTAGGGCCATCTGAGCCTTATAGGTTCGGACGTGGTCAATCGGGCTTCCCGAGCCGTTGTATGAATCTAGCCGAGGCTGCTTGAATTTGCGCGGGATAGAGAACCTTGTGATCTGGCTGGAGAATGGTGACTCTGTCTCGGTATTGGCTTGATTCGGAACACAGTTTTGACCAAGCTTTTTGGCCACTCCGTCGATCTGTTTCTTCAAGTCCTTGATTCGGGCTTCCACTCCTTCCCGACCGGTATCTGAGGAGCTGGTCGGGTTGGTGGAAGAGGCTTCTTCATGGCAGGGTATTGTCCTCTGGGATCGGGCTCGGCTATGACTCCGGGTAACTGTTCGCCTAGGGACGACTTGGCTCTTGACCGAGTGACCCTGGACTGATTCCCGGGCCATACGCTCCTGCCTTTCCTCTCGGGCAGCACGCCCACTGTTGATGTCTCTGGCATCCTCAACATGGGACAGGTTGGCTCGGGTCCGTTGTCTGGTCAAGATCGGTTCTCGACCGTATGCAATGTTCCCGGGTCGTTTCCCGGCCACTTGAGGATTGCTTTGCTGGGCTAGCAGTACTCCGATCTGTTGCTGGATTTGACGCTGGCCCTCCAAGAGTTGTGTGAGGGTTGCGGTGATTTGCTCATATGTCGGGACTGCTGCAGTCGACGCCGGGGCCGAAGGAACATCCCGGTCGGACTGCTGCACAGCCTTCTTTGGTGGCATATTGATCAGTCAAGAATTTGTTGATGAGAAGAATTGTCGTTTCCCACAGACGGCGCCAAGCTGATGATGCCAAAAATTGGTAACAGTAAAGTAAAGCAATTTAAGAGAGAGGGAGAGAGAGTGAGAGATTATTTTTTGTATGTGGTTCGGCCCTGTTAATGAAGGTACCTACGTCCACGGGTGTGTCTGAGCACGTTCACTAGCAGATCACCGGCGGGCCTGGTGAGCCAACAAAGAGGGGCGGCACTACCAGTAATACCGGCCGGGTGTATGCGTATAATGGTGAATTATAGAGGCACTGTGTAGACTACAGAATTGGCCGCCCCCTCAATGGGGGGTGAGTGGTCTCTTTTATAGATGCAAGAGACCTACTCATACATGGATAATGAAATATAATCCTATTAGGGTGTGATTGACACCAATCAAGTAAGTTTCCTAATTGTATTAGGATTGATTGACATTAATTGTGGGGGTTTCCCAATTGGATTAGGAAATAGATGCACTTTCCATAGTCTTCTAGCTTGAGTAGGAAACTACCCATAATTTTGGGCGTATCAGCGACGATCAAGTGCGGGTGTGAAGTAGCGGACTTTGGGACGGACCACTTTTAGCGACGAAAATGTCGCTTTTAGCGATGAAAATTTTCATCGCTAAAACAAATGATTTTTAACGACGAAATTTTGTCGCTAAAAGTGGTCTGTCTCAAAGTTCATCTTTTGACACCCGCTTAAGATTCGGACTGTAATGATATAAGCATATTATATATATATTTTATAAAAAAAATAAAAAAATTAAGTGTGTTTCGAGTTGAGTCGGGTGAATCAGGTTTCCACCCTCTAGACCCGTGACTCTACTCGAACCTGTCGGGTTTCCACCCCCAAGACCCGTGACTCCACCTACATTGTTTAAAAACCAAAATAAGGCTACGGGTTAGTCGGGTGAGTCAGTGGATTTTGAGCAGCCCCAGGGGAAGGGCACACAGCACAGCTATTTTTATGGGCTTTGGGGGTTTGGGATCAGAATAGCATCTGCACTTAAAACGGCTAAGTTGTGAACTTGCACTCAAATCAACATTGATTGCCATAATTTTTGCCTTTTGACTCATTTTTTTTCCCGATTGAATCTTGTTTGCATCTAAAAATCATTATTTTTTGGTAGGACCACGTAGCAACAGGGTGAGACAGAGATCGAAGCCATGAATTTTGTCTGATTTCTTGATCAGGCCAACGTGCCTGGATGGGTAACAACAGAAGCTCAGATTTTAAGAGAATAACCTTTGTGGAACCTGATGAGATATCTTAGGCTGGCGGCCTGAGCCAATGTTCAACATTGGAAAATGCTAAGGCATGGAGTAGGGCTCCTCGTCATCGATCTGGTATGTCACTGGTAATGCATTCGGGCTAACTAAGATTAATACTTCAGGATGGTAGCTCAGATAAATCAAGTGGGAAGTGTTCGTCCAACCAAGCCAACCTCAACTTATCTAACAGACCAAAGTAGTCAGGCAGTTTAGCCATAGCAAAGATTCTGAGTAAGGATTCACTTTCCTAAATTGTGCTTATCATATCCTTGAACATCCGCAGTCGGCCCCCTAGATTATAGGGATTAAGCCGACGTTATCCTATCATTCATCAATCATATTGATTTGCACAGCTAATAAGAAATGGTTTGAAATTAACCTTAGCTTAGTTATGGTAAACCTTCCTTTTCATGAATATGGTAAGAATGCCTTATCTTTTCACCCACGGTCGCTATAAATATAGCAGGCTGACCAACATGCAAGGAACTCCACATCACACACTCGAATCTAGCATTCAAGCAGCACTCATATCTCTCTTAGCTTAGTCTCTGTTTTCTTTTTCTGATTAGGGACAATCTGCATT
This sequence comes from Hydrangea macrophylla, assembly GCA_033977485.1. Lineage (NCBI taxonomy): Eukaryota > Viridiplantae > Streptophyta > Magnoliopsida > Cornales > Hydrangeaceae > Hydrangea > Hydrangea macrophylla. The sequence goes on along the minus strand of CM066998.1, from coordinate 6,027,476 downwards.
GTTCTTAGTTTCTTTTTCTTTTCAAGATTGTAAGTTCCAAGTTTGAATCAATAAGATGACTTCCTTTCTCAAGGTATTTTTATTCATTCTTGCTTGTTTGATATATTTACTTCTTAGTAGATTCAGCACAGCTTTCGGCTTGTGTGCTTCAACACTGCCATAGTACTTTTAGCAAGGGTACTTTCAAACTTGTTTTCACTTTCGTTTTGTTAGAAGTTAGATCTTTAAACCTACGGCCCGTTTGGTTCATGGATTCTTAGGGTGGATTTTCATTCCACCCGAAGATTACTAGTAATCTTAAAAAATATCTTTGTTTGGTTCATTGAATATTTAAAGAATTGTGGGTCCCACTGGATTTAGAATCCACCCAAATGTGGAAAATAGGGTGGATTCTAAATCCTAGCTTAGAGGTGGTATTCCTAAGGATTACTGGGGTTTTGATTTACTATTTTCATAATACCTAAACTAGCCTTTATTAGACTACTAAACAAACAAATAATGTGATCAGAAGAAATTTATGATTATAATAATAATTATTTTCTAAAATGGAGAGATTGGTAGATGAGATTGTTTATGATGATTTCTTATGCTTGAAACATTATATTTGATGTTAGTTTAATGACTGAATTCAAATTTAGGTTGCTATTTGTTAATGATTGAAAGTCTATATGATATTATAATAACTACATATTTGGCATATTGTGATTTGTACGTTAGACCTATACATATTTTAAGATTAAAAATATAATATATCTTTTGTTATTAATTCAAATATATTTGAACTACATGTAATAGTTTAGACTCATGTTCATGTCTTAATTACTCTATTTATCTCATTTTTTATGTGTCATTGATTTTTAGATTTATACCATTATTTTTTTTCAATCACCCTCCATTTTTAGAGGGTTGACAATTTGATTTTAACTCATACATTCTTTTAGCCTTAAAGGGTAGTTTAGGTATTTAATAATATTTCCATTTCATTTTCCTTGACCCATCCAAACACTGGATTCTAAATCCAGCTAGAATTCTATTGGTGAACCAAATATTTTGCAGGGATTCAGATTCCTAGTAAAGTGATTATTGGTATTATGATTACTAGTAATCAGAATCCACCCAAAATAATCCGTGAAACAAACGGGCCGCAATAGAATTACTAGCTTTAGTACACTTAGTACACTTTAGTTTTTGTATTTGAGCCACTTGATATCAATCTGCCAATGAATTCCATCCTCACTTGGCAACAAATGGAAGAGGTTTCGGTCATTGCTATAGGACAGAACCAGAAACGTCCAAGGCCGATGTGTCTAGGTTACACTATTTGCCTGGTAAAGCAATTGAAACTTACACTGTGTTCAGAAATGCCAATATAGGTGTAGAATAGTCCTCCCTGAGACCGAGTTTATGAAAATAGCCACTGGAGACCTCACCTTCGAGCTTCGAAAGAGATTTGAAGGGGTAGACTTCAGAGACTGGTTTGAACTGGCTACTAAGGTAGCCAAGTATGAAAGGATTCTTTTGGATAAACAAGATACGAAAAATTCTTCCAAGTGAACTTATTATAGGACCCTAATTATGAAGTCCATGTGGCCGATTGCGACATTGAGGCCACAGAGGTAGAAATGGCCGAAATAGATTGCAAAGCATGTTATGTGTTCTGCATTAGTCACGTCTCGGAGTAGTCAAAATAGGAAAAATTAAAACATTTTCTTTTTTAGTCCCGTGGATACGTGGCAAGTTGAGGATCGCATGATTGTCCTTAATAAGAAAGAACCAAGACGATAAATAATAAATAGTAAATGAAAGCAATAATAATAAATATGGTGGTTCTAGGCATATATATTAATATAAACACCCGAGTCTTAAATCCCATTATTGCAATCTTACAGAAAGGAAAAAGAAAAGAGAGAATAATATCTTGGGCATAAAGTCTTACATCATAATAATTAGTTCGGCACCTAGTGCCTCAATATAAACAAAAGATAACAAAACTCCGAGACTTCAACTCTCGCCAGCTAACTTGCGAAACCATAACCCTCCTCATCATACTCCTCTTCCAGATAGTCAGTCTCTGCAAGATCTGGACAAGGTACAAGCATTTAAAGCTGTGTGTGAAAAAAGTGTGTGGTTCACTGTGTGGATCTAGTAGTGCTCTTTGGAGTAATGGTAGGGGTACAACTCATTCTTACAACTCATTTACAACCATCTCTATCTCTCTCTTAAGTGACACTATAGGGTCCAACCATATTTCAACGAGCCTCAGTGCCACTTAGAAGAGAGAAATGATTGTAAATAATTGTAAGAATGAATCGTACCCTTAGCATTACTCTTTCGATAAATACTCACATTTAATAGAAAAGCAAGAACCTTTAAAGAGATTTCATAGTTAATCACCAACACGAACAAACACCAACACGAACAAATGTAGTTTCCATATTTAATGTTCATCAATAATTATTAATGGTATGAAGGCTTAGTTTGGCCTCCATTTTGGTGCTTCTCCTGTTTTAAAGAACAATTTTATGTTAATTCATTTAGTAACTAGTTTATGAACTTTGCAAAAATTGAACTTAGGGCTTTTTTGGAAGAAGCTTTTAAAAGCTATAGATCGAAGCTTTTAAAAGCTCAAGGTTGCTTTTAAATTTTTGTGATGTTTTTTAAAGAGTAATGTGTCACTTATACAAAATTATCAAACATAATAATAAATTTCATAAGCTACTTTTAAAAAGCCACGTGGGGGCCAAACTAAGCCTAAGAGATTCAACATTTGCTTTAGCTAGATAGTAAGCAATTAACCACAACTTGGGCAGTAAGAAATAGGGAGGAACCCATTCGAGTATGAGTGAATTAGTTTACATTTAAAGGGGTTGGAGTGGAGGAACGAGCCACCCATTTTCATAAAAGAGCAAACATTTATTTTATTTTATCGTATATCTTCTTTTCATGGAGATGCATGCACAAGGTTATGTGGGATGTTTCAATCTACCACGAAACACGAAATGAAAAAGTTTCAGAAACTCAATCGAGGCCATTAAAGGAATTGGAAACACATGGCAATGCTTGGAGAAAAAAAAATGTTTCAAAAATACGAATACATGAGAACAAATGAGTATAAAAGAAATATGAACTAATTAGATACGTTAGAGGCTAGGAAGCACCGGTGCGGATGCAGGGAGGTGAGTGTGGGGAGTTCGGCAATTTTCTTAAAAATAAGAGTGAGAGTGCGGCATTAATATAGAACTATACACAAACTATACCACCACTATTTTTCCTAATTAAGACACGAAATACACATAAGCTACTAATTAAGATACAATTCCACAAATATTAGTTTCTAACCAAATCCATTCTATTTCCTAAACATAGAATCAATATAAATAGAAATAATAAACATAGGACCCTATATTTGCTCTTTTACATTGTTATATATGTGTTCTAAACCCCACAAGTGTTCCAAATATTATGAGTAACACCTGTAACTTTAAAAAATAAAAATAATAATTAAAATTGCTGTCATCCGCACCCTCGACGTGTCCCGCGGCACTCGTTCACACTCCAGCCGCACTCAAATAGCACCAAGAACTCAAAATGTGTTCACAAGCCCTCTTGGCACACTAAGGCTCACTCCTGCACTTCTGCCGCCCCAAGTGTACGCCACCAATGTCTAAGCACTCGTGCTTCATAGGTTATAGAATTCCATACAAAAAATAATGCTTTAGGACTACATATCTATTCACAAGAGAGAGGATGTTTGGGAGGAATGAGTTATGAATGCAAATGCAAACAATCCATTTTATATCAAACAAGTCTCCATATGCTATCACTGAGTAATCAAATATAAATTCTATGGTAGAATAAGCAAATAACTAGTAAGGGTTGTATAGAAAACAGATTTCGACCACAAGTTAGACATGGCATTTCAAATATAACTAAAGCAATTATCAAGTTAGAGCTTCTACAATGCAACTTCTATGCTTCATGCTATAGTAAAATTATAGCATGAATTTTGAAAAAAAAAAAAAAAATGAAAAGAAACCTCTCCAATGCACCTTCTATCACTCCACTCAAATTATAGCAATGCAATTAATTTGACAAGAAGAATAGCATTGCTATAATTTGAGAGAAGTGATAGAAGGTGCATTGGAGACCTTTTTTGTAACATTCAGCCTATAATTTCGCTTTTGCACTCATTTCAATGAACTAGCGTACAAAACACAATACTTAGTGTACAACCAGAATACCCATTATGCCAAGAAACTGTTTTTTTTCCTAAGTGTAAGATTGGAGCACAAATGTCAAATATAGTATTTGGCACTGTAGCAATGCCAAAATATAGGTTTGGCATGGAAAAAATGACAGTCTGCATTAAAGATGCTCTTAAGTCACTAAATATTACAACAAACCTTAGAAGCAGGAGCCTTCCAAAGTGGTCCCACTCCCCGCCCCCACCCCCGCTTCCGCTCCAGCCCCTCTCATGAAGAAATCGTTGAACCTCGTAAAGTTTAACGCTCTCCCATCCCCGCCCCCGCCCCCGCCCCCGCCCCCGCTTCGTGCAACTTAGGTTCTAGCTGTATATTCTCTCTACTGCCTTTTCTTTTCCATTTATGTTACTTTGAAAACAATTAAAAGTTATCTTCTTGTCAATAGGTTTTAATAATTACAGTATTTTGATTCTTGAGGGGAAAAAAGGATACTACCCTAACCTGGGCAGATGATGTGGTCACAGCACCTCAACTTACGTGCTAAAACGATTGTAGTGACTTTTTTTCTCTTTGTTTTGTTTTCTTATCTGGGATGGTCCTATAACCTGTACACATTTATGGAGAGGTTACGTTGCGAACTACTAAGAAGATTTGAGGTGTTAATTACAGGCCTGTGACTGCTATCTAACTTAAGGACATTTATCTTTATAGATAGATAGCAGACTTCAGTGACTCATGGAGGATATACCGGCATACGGTGAGAAAGAAGGGTAAAACGCCATATCGTTCTCGCTCTTTACAGAATCACCTTCTATGCTTACTGTGTTCAATGATTGTATTATTTTTGTCAAAGAGTGGGAGTTCTGCTATTCCCCAAGATTTGCGCATAAACTTCATTAGTGTATTGTTTTATGTAAACATCATGTACATCCAGTATATCGCTATTCATCAATAGACATCAACTCTGGAGAAAGTGAGCACCACAATAATCCCTTATAATTTCAATTTAAATTACTCCATACCAATGTAACATGACGATTCCCCTAATTTCAAGCTAACTTAGCCACATAGGTTCAAGGGTGTACATCAACCCAATGTGAATCTCATGAAATGGCTTGGGAATTTGATTCTGTGACTAACCTCAGGCATACGAGCTACATCATGATGTCCATATGAAGTCAACAAATCCTGAAACTCGAATCTCAAACTCGATAGTTTCCTGCGGGAACAACATACAAAGAAAAGAAACAAACGTTTTTGTTAGGAGTGAGATAAACAAAGGAAAAATGGAAGAGATCAGACTGTAATTTAAAAGAGAGTGGTAGTTGCCAGCACTGTACTGGTACAGCATAATCTAACTGAAAAAACATGTTAGCTGTACTGAAATTTGACTTTCCAGTGCCAAATTCAAAATGAGCTTCCATGATAACTGGAAGTAAATGGCAAAAGGAACTCACTTCCCAACGATAGCTAATACACCTTGACTTGGTTAACTCCAAGTAATGAGGCCAGAAATATCTTCATCACAAACCCAGCTGTCAAAACAAATTTGTGTTTCTTAAAATGAATAACGCTGCATTAAGAAGTAAAAAAGGAAGGAAACTTTGAAAAAGAAATGGCATATTAATAGCACCATTTGTTGTAATGGTAAAACCTCAGGATGTCGGATATTAACAGTTTTATTCTGAAAGCAGACACTATGTGCAAAAATGCAAAAAGATATGTTGTCTACAACTTATCCTTCCCAGCACCCTGCACACGTCAGACCACCACTAGATTATGGCCCTTTCCAGTACTAGAAAAGAAAGTTTGAAAAACAAGTTATTATATTAATTTTAATTTGGTCGTATAAAAATAAAAGCAACTACAATTTCAGAAGTGTTTAATACTTTCTTTTTCAGTTTTTGAAGAAGTTAATCCAGCACTCACCTAATAAATTGGAAAGGCTGAGTCGGAAAAGAAAACTGAGACTCCAATAACCATGTCCGACCCGGCTCAGTGCCAGTGTATACCCAGATTTTGCATTATAAGACCAACATGAACTGTGGGCATGCATAGAAAAGTAGGTGGAGAAATCCCAAACAACCAGCACTGACCATGAGTTCCGCAATAAGTCATTCGGATAACTCTGCAGTCCTGTGAAATATTTTAATACTTTGGTTCATGTTCTTCTCATCCTACTGAACATTGTGAACAATTGTCATCCTCTGTATCAGATCATGAATCCCAAATAAAGGAAGAACCAGAAATGGCCCTCTCAAGTTTGTACATTTGGAACAGCATAATCACTGGTTCCAGTAGTTAGACCTTTTTTCACCATTTCATTTTGTAATTCTAAAGCCTCATCAACGTTTCCAAGCTCATAATACTTCCTTACCAGACAACCATAAACAACCTTATCAGGAAGGAGACCCTTTCCAATCATCTCATCGAGCAAAGCCCTTGCTTGCTGCACCTGACCAAACTCAGAAAGCCCCCAAATCAAAGAGGTGTAGCAATGGAGATCAAGTTCCAGACCAGATTCGATCATTCTCTTTTGTAAATCCAAGGCTTCACTGATATTCCCATGCTTCATTTTACCATCAATTAGAGCTGTATAAGCGGTTCTATCTGGAAGCATACCCTTGTCCAGCATTTCATCAAACAACTTTTCCGCAGCTTCAATGCAACTAGTTTTACACAGTCCATCAACTAAGGCTGTATAAACCGCAACACTAGGCTGCAATCCAACGTATGCCATCCTACTGAAATGATCAATTGCCTCTTGGACCATACCCAATTTGCAGAAACCATCAATCAATGCACAATATGTCACAACCGTAGGGCCATTACCCATGTCCCACATTTCTTGTAGCAAATTCAGTGCCTCTGTGTCTTTCTTTTCTTTTAAATACGCATCCATTAGAGACGTGTAAATAACATGGTTTGCTTCTATCCCACATCCCTTCATTTCAAAAAGTAAAACCTTTGCTTCTTCAACCTTTCCGTTGAAGCAGAGACCCCAAATGATAGTTCCATACAGCAACAAGTCTGGTCCAATGCCTTCTCCTTTCATATCGTCAAAAATTCCCATGGCATTATCCATTTTTTTCGCCTTAATATACCCATGAATAAGAGCAGTGTAGAATTTCCGGTTAGGAGCTATTCCAGCTTTTAGCATCACCCTATAAACTTCTTCAGCTTCATTTATCTTCCCTTCTTCACAAAGGCCATCTACTAATGCTGTGTAAGTAACAATGTTCAACTCGACTCCTGCCTGTAGCATTTCTTTGAGGAGCTCCAAAGCTTCAGGAAGATTACCCACTTTGCAATTTGCATCGATCAGAGAAGTATAAGTGAATTCGTTAGGAGTAAGACCGACTCGTCTCATGTCCACGAAAAACTTTATCCCTTCTTGCATCATCCCCTCCTTGCAAAAAGCGTCTATAAACGTGCTATAAGTTACGACGTTTGGTTTCAAACCTTGTTCCTTCATCTCATGAAGAAACTCAAACGCCCTTGTCAACTTTTCAAATTTACAAAAGCAATTTATCAAAGCGTTGTATGTTATGACATCAGGGTCACACCCATTGTCTTTCATTTCATTAAATAGACAAACCGAATCATCTAATTGCCCAAGCTTTCCATGCCCGTCAATAAGAGAATTGTATGTAACTATATCCGGCGTAATGCCCATATCTTTCATCTGGCCAAACAAGTTTCTTCCAGTTTCCAAATCCCCTTCTTTACACACGTAGTCTATCATTATATTATACGTAAACACAGATACAGATATTCCAGCTGTAACCATATCCTTAAAAAAGTTCCTCGACAGCTCACCCATGCCCACCTTCGAAAGCCTATGGAGAAGATAATTACAGGAACGTGCTTTCGGAAGAACCCTAAATCTGTTCATCCTCAGAAAGCATTCACTTGCTTGGTCGAACTTTCCCAACTCAGCTAATACGGTAAAATAAGCATCAAAAACTCCATAACCAGGAATACAAACATTTCTAGTTGACCACAACACATCAAATATATCACAACCAGGGGGCAATGAGCGATTCAAAGTGATTAAAGTTTTAAGAGTATGATGAGCATCAATATACATTCTAGAAGTAAACAATATGTGAACAAGAATACAATAGGACTCGGTAGTGGGGTGAAAGCCAACCTGGGTTTGGGCCCATTTGAAGAAGTTGAAAGCTAATATAGGGTCTTCCTTCAATTCCACCAAAACCTTGGAAACCCAAATCGGAGCTAAGGAGGAGGAAATAAGAATCCTAAAATCTTCCCAACGTTGTTGGCAAACAATTTGACGGATGGTTTCTGTATCTAAAACTTGCTGACAAAAATTAATTTCAAAATTTGAGGTGGAAAATGGGTATCGGAAAAAACTGGTGAACCATAATAAGAGAAAAGTATTATTATTAGTATTGGAAGGAGTAGAGAAGAACATGGTTGTGGTTGGGCGTAGTAGAGAGTGTCTGATGCCGAATAGGGTCCGAAGAGAAGAAAGTAACATTTGGTGGTTTGAGCGAACAAACGGAGAGGAGCTTCAATACTCACTCGGCTCCATTCTCATCAATGTAATGACTTGTGTATCTGCCACCAAGTATTAATTTCATAGCTTTTATTATTATTATTATTATTATATATAATCACTGTATGTAGATATCTGTATGTATGCGAAAATGCCCCCCAAAACCCCAAAAAAAAAAAAAAAAACCTATCTATGGCTTTTTCGTGGCCGTCGTCGTCAACGAGGAGGAATTTGATGGGTTAGGGTTTAAGCACCAACCAACAAAAAGAAGAAGAAGAAAAAAAAGTCTTTGAAGAGTTGGGTGGTTTTTTTTCTTTCTTGAGCAACTTTGTTGAGCCGTTAACTTAATCCCAAGTCTCTTAGACCGGAGCTTGCTCAAAGGTTTAAATAAACCGCAGGCCCACCCACTATGTAGGGGTGCACAAAATACTTAAAATCGAACACCCAACCCGATCCATTTGGTTCGAGTCTGTGAGTATGTTGGTTTGGGTCTGATTCAGGTCTAGCTATACAAAGAAAATTTTGGGGCGGTTCGAGTCTAAGTTCAGGTAAACCAAACCCGACCCAATAACCACATATTTCAATGATTTTTATTTCACCCCAAACCCTCTCTCTGATTCTCTCATGTGCCTCTGTGACTGTGAGACTTTTTGGAGAGATTCGTTTCTTCATCCCCAACCTCACCTAGATCTCTTTGTCTACATATATATATATACCTAAATGTCTCGTCCAAAGCTCAAAGCGTGCAAATTGGATTTTCAAAATTCAAATAAAAAATTCAATCAAGATGGTGATCCTCCTCCTTACTTTGTTGCGACTCACCCTCCTAAACCCTAAACTACTCTATCTCCTCTCACAGCTCCATCGCCACCACTCGCCTCAACCCAACTCATCTCTCTCTCTCTCTCTCTCTCCAAACCGAAGGTTCTCCCTGATATGCCGTCACTGCGAGTGTACTACGATCAAAACCCACAAATGACTCTTCTTTCGCTTCACAACCAGGAAATTTACTTTTGTTTTTCTCTTCTATTGATTTGCTTGATTTTCTCAGTAACCAACCATGGGTTTGAGTTAAATTTGTGGGGCAGAGAGAGAGTGGGAAAATGTAATACTCGCTATTTTCGTTGTACTTTTATATTACTTTTGATATAAAGAAGATTCAGTACGCGATTCAGTACGCTTGTCTTTACCTTTCCTTTAATAGATTTTCAATTGATCGAACTTTTTCAAGTGATTGAACTTATTTCTCCTTCAAGTGATCAAACTTGTGTTTATTCAATCAATCAAACCCGCTTCTTTGATCGCTTGAAAAGCTGCCAACTTGAATCCATACGCGGACTCATTTTTAATCGACCGAACACATTTCAATTGATCGAATGTGACAGAACTTGAACGTCAAGATTATTACCCATGGCTCTTATTCACTGTCCTCCCCTATATATATATATATATGTTGGTTTTGTGTGTGTGGGAGGGTTTTGAATTTTGAGAGAGGTAGAAAGAGAATAGATAGATATTATAGACACATACACATATACATATATACATACCCGTATATATTATATACACACAAACACACACACACACACACACATATACACACACTCTCAAGCTAGAAGTAAAAGAAGAAGAAGAAGCCAGAGAGCAGAGAAAGAGAAAGAGAAGGAGAAAGAGAAGAGAGAGAGAGAGAGAGAGAGAGAGAGAGATAAAACCCTGGTTTTGTGTGTGTGGAAGGGTTCAGAATTTTGAGAGAGGTAGAGAGAGAGAATACGTAGATATTATACACATATACACATATACATATATAAACACACCGGTATATATGTCACACCCCGGAGTAAGCCAAAAATAGGGAAAATAAAATTTTCTTTATGGTCCGTGGACACGTGACTAGTTTGTTGACCGTTTTGTCCTTCTAACTTCGCACGATATAATCATAAGGGAAATGCTAGAGCATAACATAACTTAAACTGAAATACTGAATAGGTAAAATGGAAATAATGATAAGAATTTACCTTAGCTCTTAGTTGAGCCTCAGTAGATACCTGAGCTCCATCAACCTGAATCAGAAAACCAGAAATAAGGATTAAAAAGTCAGACAGAATGCCAAGAGTCAAAACAAGGTGTTTGAAAAAATTACCCTCCATTCTCGTCCATGGACCCACTGCCTCACGCTATGGGCGTAAAGCAGACCCTCCTCGGCATAGTCCCTGGGGACGTAATCATACTAGAGTGGGATAGTAGTACCCTGGTGATACCGAGGAATCATGGTCGTGCCCTGCTCGCCCTGGAAGACCGTTAGGAGGCTCCAATTCCACTGTGGTAGAGTGGGAGGTCGGGCCGCGGCATGAACGAGCTGTAGAAAAAGAAGAGAGAATTCAATAAAAATCGAAAAAGACCAAAAAAGAGAATGAAAAAGCTATAAATGAAACTTACTCGGGTCACTTCCATCAGAGGGAAGTTCTTCATCAGCTTAGCGGCATGGAAAGTTGCATACCCCTTGGGAGGCTCCAAGTAATCCTAAATGGAGAGACAGTTCAGGGTAACCGTAAAGGCACTGCCATGAAGAGTCTCAATAGCCCTCATAGAATTGGGAGGAGGATGTGGCACATAAAAAAAGGGAGCCATCAGTGACTGCCTGGTCAGTCTCTCTCCCAGGTACCACTCTCGAGCGTCTGGGTCATCTAGTAGCAACCTCATCGGGTCAAAACTCGCCGACCTCCACCTCTCTAGAGTAAGGGTAGCAAGAACAGAAACCCAGGGTTGCCTGTTGACGTGCGGCTCTCTCATAGTAGTAAAGAAGTTCCTTAAGGCAATAAAGTCGTGGGCCCCGATCTTTTGCCCTATGCAATCATTCTACCACTTCAGCCCCTGAGGCATGACGAAGGCGTCTACCGGTCGTGTCGAGGGCGGGATCATATAGAGATACTCGTAGAACCAAATCTGCATAAAAAGAAAGATATAAGATTTACACTTCAGAATTGAAAAATTAATGGAAAAGATAAAGGAAAATAAAGGCAGAAATGTCCCACCCATGCTCTCCAAAAGCCACCCATGGAGGCTGGACGATCCCAGGAGAGCTTTCCCATATGTCTATAAAGGATGGCCAGTCCAGCGCCGGCCCAACCATACTCATAGATGCGGCCCATGTCCTCCAGAGGCCCTAGCAGTGCGATGGCAATTCGGTCGCCTTTGGTGCTCAGCAGAGAGCACCCTAGCAAGTACATAATGAACCCCTTAGCCATCTGCTCATCCGAGAAACCCTCCTTGTCCTTCAACGTGTCAAGGAACCACTTAGGCCTGACTAGAGGCTCGTTTGGGGCCACTCCTAATAGCTCAGGTACTCGATCCCACTCCATCACCATATCCAGCATCTGAAGGCACTCACCCCCAAAGGGGATCCCTATGTTCATACTAAAGTCGAGTTAGGTCATCGTCATCTCCCCGAACTCGAAATGAAAGGTGTTGGTGGTATCCCACCACCGCTCTGAAAGGGTATTGATGATGCCAAAATTTGGTTAAAGTAAATTAAAGCAATTTAAGGGGAGAGAGAGTGACTGGTTTTTTGTATGTGGTTCGGCCCTGTTAATGAAGGAACCTACGTCCAAGGTTGTGTCTGAGCACGTTCACTATACTGTAAAAGAGTCAGGGGCCTATGGTGGACCAACAAGTCTGGAGCTACCGTAGGCCGGCCGGGCATGTTGATGAATGCTATAGAGGTGTTGTGTAGATTGAAAAGTCGGCCCCTTCAATGGGGGGTGAGAGGTCTCTTTTATAGATGTAAGAGAACTACTTGTATAAGGAAAAGGAAACATAATCCAATTGATATTAATTGGCATTAATTGTAGGGGTTTCCTAATTGGATTAGGAAATAGTTTGCACTTTCCATTAGTCTTCTAGCTTGAGTAGGAAACTGCCCGGAATGCTCGGGATCATGCCTGTGGGCCCGGATGAGCTGTTCTCGCGGTGGGATGTGCCTGTGCGGTCTTCCCGACCTGTTGGTCGAGTCGTGGATAAACCGTTCGGGAGGCATCAGGTGGACCAAACCGCTCGGGATGATGCTTGTTAGTAGTTGCAGAATAGAATCGCTCGGGCATGGGCTGATTTTGGGTGTATCAGTTACCCCCCATTTCCAAGGTTGGCTGGATGCTATGTCGGGGCAAGTTTGGAAATCTGTTTGATGCCACTTGCCACTGTCTGAGTGCTCGGGGAAGCTGCCTTGGAGCTTCTGAGTCTTGTGAGTCCTCAAGAACTGGCTGAGAGTTAAGACCCAGCCTAGCTCGGAACCTTTAAGTGCTCAGGAACTGACTGGGAGTTGAGACCCGGCCTAATTCGGAGTCTTTTGCTTGAGTTAGCTCCTAGGATGGTTATCTTCTACCCATAAACCTTCGTCAAGGTTGTGGGTAGAATAATTTGACCATGGTGGAAAAGCCGACCTAAAGCGTATTGCTTTAGGGTCCTTTTATGTTAACTCCCCAGGATGGTTGTCTTCTACCCAGCCAGCCTTCATCAAGATTGTTGGGAGAAGAGCTTGACCATGGTGGTGGAGCCGACCTAGAGCGTGTCGCTGTAGGGTCCTTTTTTGCTCCTCTATCGTGAGCCAACCTAAGAGATTTTAGTCACCTCTATCGTCGGTTTGGACCTAAGTGGAGTTAATACCTCTGAGTACTGTAGGTGCTCGGGTTGTCTAAGATTTTGACTTGGTTATCCGCGAGGCCTGTAGATACCTGGTGTGATTGCCTGTTTAGTTCACTGCACCGTCTTGCCCCCCAAGCTTTCGCTAAGACGAGGGTCTCACAGAGGCTATGACTGTAGGTAACCGACCTGGAACATGGTGGTTGTAGGGTCTTTTGAAGCTTGCCATCATCAGCCACCTAGGGGGTTTTCCCCCATCGTCGGTTGGACCTATGCGAAGCTTGTGCCTCGGGGTTAGGCCCGAGGTCTTTGGATGCCTCGGAGTTAGGCCCGAGGTCTTTGGATGCTTCGAGGTTAGGCCCGAGGTCTTTGTATGCCTGGGTTCTGAGCCCAAGGTCTTTTTAGTGCCTCGGGGTTAGGTCCGAGGTCTTTTTAGTTCCTTGGGGTTAGGCCAGAGGTCTTTGGATGCCTCGGGGTTAGGCCCGAGGTCTTTGGATGCCTCAAGGTTAGGCCCGAGGTCTTTATATGCCTGGGTTTGGAGCCCAAGGTCTTTTTAGTGCCTTGGGGTTAGGCCCGAGGTCTTTTTAGTGCCTTGGGGTTAGGCCCGAGGTCTTTGTATGCCTGGGTTCGGAGCTTCTTTTTAGTGCCTCGGGGTTAGGCCCGAGGTCTTTTTAGTGCCTCAGGGTTAGGCCCGAGGTCTTTGGATGCCTCGGGGTTAGGCCTGAGATCTTCGAAAGAGCTCTCTGACAATCGGTGGAGCCTCATTAGTGATCAGGAAAGTACCACTATAGTCGGGCTCATCCAGACCAATGGAGACAGGGGGTCAGATCAGGATCGTCGGGCTCCAGATTTCTCTGTGCTAGAGACAAAGTTGGAGCTGCTTGATCCTGACCGATGTGAACTGGAGGTCGGGTCAGGGCTGCCGGACTCAGACCGCTGTGAACTGGAGGTCAGGTCAGAGCTGCCGGACTCAGACCGCTGTGAATTGGAAGAACTGTCAGAACTCCCGGGCTGATCTCGCTTTCGCTTACTTCTGGAAGACTCGTTGCTTTCTTGCCCGGGGTCTTTGATCATTAGAAATTCTTTAGTGTCAATGTATTTTCCAACCCTCTCTACAAGTTCAACCAAGGTTACCGGTCGGTTTCTGTGAAATGACGTGGCGCACTTGGTGTGTTGAACTCCTGAGCAGAAGGCTATAATAGCGGCGGTTTCATCAAGATCATAGATGCCGAGCATCTCTTGATTAAACCGTTCGGTAAATTCTTTGAGGGCCTCATTATCCCTTTTTATGACTGTCAGTAGCTGCATGTCAGGCTTTTGCCGTTCATGCATACCGATGAACTGGTTGATGAACTGCTTGCTGAGTTGCTTGAAACTGCGGACCGAACGGGACTCCAAGGAGTAGAACCATTGCACGGCCAGGCCTTTCAAAGTGCTAGGGAAGGCTAGGCAGTGTAGTTCATTGGAGTTGGTGGCTAGGGCCATCTAAGCCTTGTGGGTCCGGACGTGGTCAACTGGGCTTCCCGAGCCATTATAGGGATCTAGGCGAGGCTGCTTAAATTTGCGCAGGATGGCAAACCTCGTGATCTAGCTAGAGAACGGTGACACTGTCTCGATATTGGCCTAATTCTGAGCGCGATTTTGACCAAGCTTTTTGGCCACTCCGTCAATCTGCTTCTGCAAGTCCTTGATTCGGGCTTCCACTCCTTCCCGACCGGTATTTGAGGGGTTGGTCGGGTCGGTGGAAGAGGCTTCTTCTTCATGGCGGTGTACTATCCTCTGAGATCGGGCATGGCTATGACTCCGGTTCATCGTGTGCCTAGGGACAACTCGGCTCTTGACCGAGTGACCCTGGACTGATTTTCGGACCATATGCTCCTGCCTTTCCTCTCGGGCAGTACGCCTACTATTGATGTCTCTGGCATCCTCAACGCGGGATGGGTTGGCTCGGGCATGTTGTCTGGTCAAGATCGGTTCCTGACCGTACGCAACGTTCCCGGGTCGTTTCCCAGCCACTAGAGGACTGCTTTGCTGCGTTAGTAGGGCTTCAATCTGTTGTTGGATTTGACGCTGCCCCTCCAAGAGTTGTGTGAGGGTCGCGGTGATCTGCTCAGATATCATGGCTGTCACAGCCGGTGCCGGGGCCGGAGGAACATCCCGGTTGGACAACTGACCAACCTTCTTACCCTTCTTCAATGGCATGACGATCAGTCAAGAGATTTGTTGATGAGAAGACTTGTCGCTTCCCACAGACGGCGCCAAACTGATGATGCCAAAATTTGGTTAAAGTAAATTAAAGCAATTTAAGGGGAGAGAGAGTGACTGGTTTTTTGTATGTGGTTCGGCCCTGTTAATGAAGTTACCTACGTCCATGGCTGTATCTGAGCACGTTCACTATATTGTAAAAGAGTTGGGGGCCTGTGGTGGACCAATAAGTCTGGAGCTACCATAGGCCAGTCGGGCATGTTGATGAATGCTATAGAGGTGCTGTGTAGACTAAAAAGTCAGCCCCTTCAATTGGGGGTGAGAGGTCTCTTTTATAGATGTAAGAGACCTACTCATACAAGGAAAAGGAAACATAATCCAATTGATATTAATTGGCATTAATTGTAGGGGTTTCCTAATTGGATTAGGAAATAGTTTGCACTTTCCATTAGTCTTCTAGCTTGAGTAGGAAACTGCCCGGAATGCTCGGGATCATGCCTGTGGGCCTGGATGAGCTGTTCCTGCGGTGGGATGTGCCTGTGCAGTCTTCCCGACCTGTTGGTCGGGTCGTGGATAAACCATTCGGGAGGCATTAGGTGGACCAAACCGCTCACGATGATGCTTGTCAGTAGTTGCAGAATAGAACCGCTCGGGCATGGGCTGATTTTGGGTGTATCGGGTATGGATTTGCCTGAGATCGTTGGGGCTCTTCGTCAAGAGCTTGACGAAGTCCCCAAAGCCTGCTACGATGATATAATCCTGCACAGTCTGATTCAAAAACTGGTACCACTCGTAGTCGTGAGCAAGGCTGCCATGACCCTTCAGCGTGTCAGGCTGAAGCTGCAACAAGTCACAAGATTTTATTATCAGTAAAATGGATAGGTAAAAGAAAAGAAAAGAAAAATAAAAATGAATTAATAAAATTTATGAGAAAGGAATGATCAGAGTGCTCGAAATTCTCTTGAGCATAGCGCGTGCATTATAAAGGCCATTTGATAATCCAAAGAGAGCATTTTAAAATTTTATATAATCATACATTGCATTCATGGGGAGTGATAAGCAGAGAATTGAAAATTGAGAAATGCAAAGAAGGGTATACCTCTCGTCGAATGCCCTAGCGGATAGGTGCTCGTCGGGGTCTCAGAGTAAAAAAGTGGGGCCAGGATGAGGAGTAGCCTTGTACTTCTTCCTCTTCCTGCTTAAGCTGCCCGAACTGCTAGCCATGTCAGTAACCTGTCAAGAGAAAAAGAATTAAAGATTAAGCTTTTCGAGGAAGAAATCAAGAAAATAACAAAAATAAGGAGAAAAAGAAGACTTTGATCGAGGGGAGCTAACCTGTTGACCCTATAGATCGCCGTAAATCAATAAAAAAAAAAATTTGAGAAAGAGGTTCAGTTTAGAGAGCTTTTGTGAGAAGTGAAAGAAATGAAAGAAAATGAAACATGCATAGCCATCTGCGCCTCGAGCGGCACTCGGGGATTCATGAACGGCAGAGTCTGATAGCTGCACGGCACTCGCTGAGTGCCGATGGGACATTCTGTGAGTGCCGTAATGGCAATCACGGATTGCCGCATTCCTGCGCATGTGCCACGAATCAGGCAGTTGAAGGGTCGCTGGTTTTCTCCCCCAAAATTCAAAAAGGTGTCCCACATTTTAAATTCAAAACCCAAAGTTTGCTCGCCTTTTATAGTTTGATCCCCAGAAGATAATTTTTACGGCCATGTGGCTTCAAATTTTGAAAGATGTTGAAATTAAGTCTAATTGACTTTTTGATTCTGGAAATTAAGTTGATTTGAGTCTGATTGACTCCTGATTTTAGAAAAGGAAAATTGATTCGAGTCTATTTGAATCCTGATTTTGGAAAAGGTAAATTAATTAGGGTCTATTGATTAATTTAAAATTTCTTTGAACCTAATTAACTCCAAATTTTGTGAAAATTTGAATCGAATGGAGCATGGCTGACTCCGAATTTCAAACATTTAAGTTTGTTCGAAAGTCGAATTGAGTCCAAGCGACTCCTGATTTTAGAACTAAATTTGATTTGAGTCGAATCGACTTGGATTCTGAAATTTGAATTTAAATCGAGTCTAACTGACTCTGGACTTTATGAAATTAAAATTCTTTTAAAAGTCTGATTTGATTCTAGATCTTTTTAAGATTTGAAGTAATTTGAGTCTGTTAGACTCCCGTTTTGGAAATAATTTGAATTGAGTCTGATGGACTCCTGATCTTGGAAATGAATTAATTTTTGAAAATTGTACTGAATTTAGTCTGATTGACTCCTAAATTTGAGAATTTGAATTGATTCGAGTTTGATTGACTCCTGATTTTGAAATTAAGTAAAAATCAAGTCTAACCAACTCCTGATTTTGAAGTTTGAGATAAGGAAACATATCCGACGGGGTCGAAGGGCGGCGGATATTTAGGGCAAACATATCCGTCGGGGCCATAGGGCTACGGATATTTAGAGCAAACATATCCGACGGGGCCAAAGGGCTACAGATATTTAGAGCAAAAATTTCCGACTAGGCCGAAGGGTTGCGGATATTTAGAGCAAACATATCCGACGGGGCCAAATGGCTGTGGATATTTAGAGCAAACATATCTAACGGGGCCGAAGGGCTGCAGATATTTAGAGAAAACACATCCGACGGGGCCGAAGGTGTTACACCCCAACCCGTCTTGTGCGGATTAGTTCACGTGCAACAATACCACCAAGGCACGTCCCCAACACATATAATATAAAACAAGTTTTAAACTCTTTATAAAGCTCATTTGTATGCAATTAATCCAAGGGTAAAATGGTTATTTTGAAATTTTAGTCAAACCCAATGTCAAAAATACAGTATTTTTTTTATTTAAAAACCAATGGTGAAAACAGCTCGTGAATCCGAGCTTCCTAGCTTAAGTTATGATGTCAAAGCATGGTTATTTGGAAAACACACCAGTCCGATTGACCGAATAGAGACTTTTAAAATATCCGATCGACCGGACATAGAGCTCTTTTGCAGAAAATTCTGCAGCAACTCCCCCAACCTGTTTTGCAAGTTTAAACCCCACCAAAACATGCCTAAATCACTTGGGAACACCTCCAAAACTTCCACAACATGTCCACAAACATAATTAAACATTCCCACACATTTTTAAACATAAACCAAGCATTCACCACATATTCACAACTAGAATTAGATAAAATTAACTCATGAACTCAACTCTTTTACATGAACTTGTTAGGAATGGATTCAAGCCAATTCAATACTTCTCCAAACTTTGCAAAACTTTGAGAAACATATCAATAATCTATACAAGTTTTCTCTCTCTCTCTCTCTCTCTCTCTCTCTCTCACTCTCACTCACTCAAAACAAATGTATTTAACTTTAAATGAGTTAAGTAAGTAATCAAAACCATGTTAACTTTAAGAACCACCATATACATAACTTCTCCAAAAAATTATTACAAACCATTTTATTACAAAAAAAAAACTTGACTAAAGTCTACAACCCGTGTATCCGGACTTCAAGCCACAAGTCAAGGAGTCTAAGTTACAAGTTATACCATATTACTAGTTATAGATATAATTACAATTCCCAAATCTCTCCCCATTCCCGAGCACATTATTTCCTCTCTGGAAATCGCTCCGTACCTGCAGTGGTTGACAAGCGAGGGTATTTGTAAAATACAACAGCACTAAAATAAAGAAATACACTGATTTAGTCTACAACTCCCTTATAAATTTGCAATTTGGATTACAATGCCAGCTTTTACAGAATATGATTAATCTATAATAAGTTGTATTGTTTTAGCTATAATTTGTGCAGATCATTGCTTGTTGTGTGAAGAAATGAATAAGCAGGATAAAAGGGATGCTTGATTTTAAGGAAAATAACTCAAACATAAAAAGTAAGTCTCAAGCGATCGAAGAATCCTGAAGCGATCGAGAGTTCGATCGATCGAAGAGAGTTAAAGCGCTCGAAGATTCCAGAAGTTCGATCGATCGAGTGATGTTCGATCGATCGAACATGGCTTTCATCAGAACTTATGCGCACGCAACAGAAATGAAGTTTTGAACCCTACCTTTAGGTTTTAGTATATATATGCATTTTATTTACGTCCCAGAGAATGCCCACTTTGTTTTTGAATAGTTTATAGAGAGTAGAGAGCCTTGTTCTTAATTTTTTGTAGGCTTTCAAGGATTATCATTGTTTTGGCTTGGATTCTTTTAAGTTTAATTAAAGTTCTTCAGTCCAGGTTACATCGTATTGTTCTAGTTACTTTATTCTTGTAGTT
Organism: Hydrangea macrophylla; assembly: GCA_033977485.1. Classification (NCBI taxonomy): domain Eukaryota; kingdom Viridiplantae; phylum Streptophyta; class Magnoliopsida; order Cornales; family Hydrangeaceae; genus Hydrangea; species Hydrangea macrophylla. The sequence continues at coordinate 6,007,625 of CM066998.1, read as the reverse complement.
TATTGTAGTTTAATCTATTAGATCGTAGTGTTGCATGTTAGTTAGTGTTAAACCATTAGTTTTCATAGATTTCATGCTAAAATCACAACCAAACAGGACTTTAATGAATATTTACATTGAAATTGAATCTATGACACTCCAGACCATGTCTGAGTAGTCCCCAGGTTGGGAGATCATGATGAAACAGTGATCTCCAGCCTCTGCCATGCAGCAGTATAAAACCTGCACTCGATTGATCGAAGTAGTTCGATCGATCGAAGCGGACACATAGTCAAGCGATCGAAGCCATTTCGATCGCTCAAGAGATGATGATATTCGATCGATCGTAAGCGCATCAATCAATTAAATTGTTAGATTCTTGAGAAGTCTTTTGCAGTATTCCAAGACTTTCTGCTTTTGAAATTTGTCATCAAACTGTCCCCAAATGCTCATTTCATCAAAACAGTTTCATTACTTTAAGCCTTAAGGCATTTTTCTTCAATAACTTTTGCAAACCATTTTGAATACGAACACCATTCAGAATACAAGACTTAACTATTGTTTTAAACCACATTTCATGTGTTTTGAAAATAAATTTGATGATGTAGTCCTGGTTATGAATGGACTATTGATTCTCTATCTTTAGAAAATGCGGGATACTCTAGATAGACACACTCCTTAGAGCTTAAATGTAACTGCATGGTAGATGGCATGATCGCTGCGGATTCGTGTGATCCCAACATTCCCTTTTTATAAAGAAACATGTTTTTAAAACATTGCTTAAGTTAATTAGTTACTCATTAGTTTATTTTAATTGCTCTAGTAGTTATGGCCTGTAGAACTTCGTGTTCTACACTTTACTTTAAATCTTGAATTTTCCTTTTCCTTTAGAGTTTAATCCAAGTTTTTAGTTTAACACCTTCCCTGTGGGATCGACCTGGTCTTACCAGATGACTAATTACACGTCTACCTACACTTGGGTATAGCACACAAGCGCGCATAAATTTTTATTCGTGTCAAGTTTTTGGCGCTGTTGCCGGGGAAGGCGACGAGTTAATACTTAGATTACCTCAATCTACCTTTATCTATTTCTGTTTTCTTTTTCTTTTAGGTTCTTTAGATTAAAACTACTTAGGACCTTTTCCTTCATGTCCGATAATTCCATCGAAGGAATTTACGAAAATCCACTGTATTCATCCAACTCTTTTAGTTCTATTAATCTCTTGGCCACACCCATTGAATCTATGGCTGACAATCAAAGCGAAAATGGTGAGAATGTGGTTGTACCAATTGATGATTCGCTTCGTCCTTTGTGCGATCTCGTGACACCCGAACACGCACCCACGCCTTCGTGTATTCTCATTCCACCTCATGCTGGTGAATTTTAATTTCGCAACGGAATGATTCAACTCCTTCTAACCTTCCATGGAATGGAGAGCGAGAAGGCATACCTACATGTCAAAGATTTCAAGGATGCTTGTAATTGTCCCATGGATGTGACACGCCTAGTGCTATTTCCCTTCACCTTGAAGGATAAAGCAAAAGCGTGGCTACTCACCCTAAAGCCGAATTCAATCTACACCTGGCATGCGATGAACACTGCATTCTTAAATAAATTCTTTCCGCCTCGCATGACCACCGAACTTAAACAACAAATAAACTCTTATAAACAAAAGAGCAATGAAACCTTTACCCAAACTTGGGAGCGTTTCAAGGATTTGCTTCTTTCATGCCCACATCATGGGTACGAGAAATGACGAACCATAAGCTACTTTAATGAAGGGTTAAATGGTAAAACCAAAAATTTGGTCGAGACCATGAGCTCAGGTCCATTTCTTCGCAAAAACATTGAAGAGGCTGAAGCTCACTTCGAGTGGCTAGCTGAACATGCTCAAATAACTTCAACCAAGCTCAACCCTCTAACAATCAGTAATCAAATGTTTACATGCCACCTCATAAAAAGGTGCAAGAGGAAGATCCACTCTCGAATGCGAATTTAACACAACAGTTAATTCAAATGATGAGTAAAATGTCCACAACATTAGAGAGAATGGATACACGACAAGAGGGGTCGAGTGGAACGTTTCCTGCCCAACCACTTCAAAACCCTAAGGGATTCAACAATGGTCCCAATAACCAAGAGCATGCCAAAGCCGTGACTACTCTGAGAAGCGGCAAGATTGTAGTGCAATATACCCCTTTCTACCCTTGAAGAGTATGAAGAGGATGAAGTGGTGAATAAAAGCAAACCATCCACTCAAGAAGAGGAGCCGTCCACTAATAACGAACCATTAGAATCAAATGATGACGCTCCTAAAGAAGTAGAAAAAGTTGAGAGAAGGCCCGGAAAGGAACCAGTTAAAGACGAATTACCTAAATGCCCTTTCCCCGCCCCTTACCCTCAAGGGCTTAAGAAACCCAAAAACGAGGCAAAGAATCAGTAGTTCTTGAAATTGTTTAAACAACTCAAAATCAATCTTCCACTCCTTGATGCAATCAAACAAGTGCCGGCCTATGCTAAGTACCTTAAAGACTTATGTACGGTCAAAAGGAGACAAAGTGTGAAGAAACACACTTATGTCGCTTGCCAAGTAAGCGCAATCATCCAAAATGAATTGCCTCTGAAACTCAAAGACCCCGGTACTTGTAGACACCCCATTTTGTCGGCTATCAGATTTAGGAGACCCATAGCTTGGTGGTTCACAATGATCGAAAAAGACTCAAAAAGGACTCTTGGAAGTTGATTCTATTTCTCAGAATGCTCAAAATGACCAAAATGCCCCCTGAAAGCCCAAAAGCTCCCATATTTGGACCAAAAGTTTTGGAAACATGCTACGTCGTAAGAAAAATGATAAAATGAGTTTTTAAGTAAAATCGAATGAAATCGTCAGCTCCCAGAGACCCCCAGAAGTCCCGGAAGTTCCCAGAAAGTCCCTGTTGACCGGTTTGACCAAAATCGTCCAAATTTTCCGGAATCATTCTAGATCATGTGGAAAGTGTTAAAATGAGTTTTAAAAGAAGATCACACGAAAACGTCCACTCCTGGGAGCTCCCAGAGGTTCCTAGAACTTCCCTGGAATCCCAGGTTTGACCAGTTTTACCAAAATTTGACTTTGAAACTCGAGCACTATAACAATTTTCAAGCATTTTTTTATGGATACTAGAGGTCAATAGCTTTCCGACGGTATATCGCACATAATTTTTGGATTTCAAATGAATCTATTATGAATTTTTGAAGGTGGAAAAGGCGATCAAATCGGCTTTTATCGCGAATACCGCAAAACTTTTCAAAGTGACCTATCTCTAAACTATTTTTTTATGTAAAGTAGACTCTATTACCTTTCCAACGGTATATCACAACTTCAATTTGGAGTTCGTATGCATTTTCTGTGAATTTCGGACAAAATAGGGCCTTTTTGCGAATACCGGAACCTCTGGGGGCCTAAACATAAATTTTTGGGCGTCTGCGGAGCAGTGCCGCCGCGGCACTGCCCCACTACCGCCGTAGCACAGGCCTACTGCCGCCGCGGCACAGGCCTACTGCCGCCGCGGCACTCAACCCTCGCAGAGTCCATTTTTGTAATTTTTTTGGGGGGTCCAATTTGATTAATTGAAAGTCAAAACGACATAGTTTTGTGTTCACAGATGTTTGGGACCAATAGGAACACTTTCTAAATCCCAAAACCACCCCAAATTGGCCTATATAAACCCCCCATTGCTCTTCATTTTGGGGGGGCTAAGTGCAAAGCTTGAAAAGTTGTAGAGAAGAAGAGAGATAGAGATAGGTTTAGAAGAGAGAAAAGGGAGCTTCTCCCATTGATTTTCCATAAGAAAGTGAGTTTTAATCTTGTTTTCTTCCATTATCCTCCTATATACTTCACATTCAAAGTTCACTCCAACCCTCATTCTTGAGCATTCATGAGATATGAAGCTACTTCCATGTCCAAATGTCAAAATCTATGAGTGAAACACCAATCTACAAGTCCAATATCACATTGATCATCATCTATTGATTGTTATTTACTTGCTTGTGTATACAATGTTCATCTCTTCTTACCTCATTTCTTTTGATTTATTTTTATTTACTTACTAGTTCAACATCATCTAGGTGATGACATGAAGTTTGAGGTGAGTGAATCCTTATGGATAGTATCTCTTGACCTCAAAAACATGTTTGATAGATGATGATCATAACTTCAATGCCTCCAAGGTATCCTTGAAGTTATGTTCAAATCTCCAACAATCTTGGAGGTTCTTGGTGATGAGCTTGATGTTGACATTTTAAGTGGCTATAGTCTTTATTGAGTATTGAAAATATGCTGTCAAAACATCTACTTCAAAACCCCTTTTAAAACCCCTCATTTTAATCTCAAGAAAGAAAACTCTAGTTTTTTCCCAAAATCTTCAAAACAGTGAGTCAAAACAGTGAGTGATCTGAGTTCAAAGATTTTTCTAGAGCTCAATACTCAATGTATGGATGCAAGGCCACTTGGAAAGTCTTCCTAACTCATTAGAGAACACCCATGATTTTTGGTTTGACTTGGAAATACTTGGAAATGGTCCATTTGGACCCAAACATTCCTTCCAGACATTCTGTTTTTGCTGTCACAGCAGCTAGGTCCACTTCCAACCTCTTTTTCAGAAAACATTTCCAAAAGGGGTGGTCCTAACTTATTTTCCCCTTAAACTTCAATGTCGTAAGGAACTTTCTGTATGAAATGGACCTCTAGATCATTTGTTTTCATTTTCTAAGATTTTTCAACATTTCAGTAGACAGTACGGACTCTATTTCTGAGTGACCTCCATTGTTTATATGATTTCTCTTAATCTGTGATAGTTATTAACGATTAGCTTTTTGGGTTGTGTTCTAGACACAATAAGGAAGACCTCCATAAAAAATCATTTATTGAAAACATTTCTAACCCTTTTTTTCAATTTCCAAAAGGTCATATTACTGTTCTGTCCACTATTCACAGCAAACACATTTTTACTTTCCCCGTTTGATTTGATGCTTACATACACTCCAAATTAGTTCATATCTTAGGAAGTAGTTCATACTACATTTGTACATGTCTCATAATGATTTCATTCATTCATTCATACACATTCTAGACTTCTAAGTCATTCTAGGAATCCATGAACACAAAGCACACTACAACCTTGGCACATTCTAGATACATACATTGCATCCATGCAAAGATTTGGGGCTTTTTGTGACTCCTAATCTAAGAAGATTATAAGGAATGAATATGATCACACATCCATGTTTTCCCTCGATCTAATCATCCTTTCTCATCCGTCCCGGGGATTGAGAGATCTTCTTTTCTCAAAGAATAACATGCATCATACTAGCTTGCTAAGCATATTTTGATTTCTTTGTTTATTTGTTTCAAGAACAATTCATGTCCCCTTTAGATTAGGAAAACTTGATTACTTGTTACATGATTCGACTATTTTTCCTAGGTTTATTTGTGTGATCTTTCACTTTACATTGTATGATATTTGGCTTAGATCTTATGAATGATATCTTATCTTTAGATCTTCCATTTTAAATTTCCTTATGTGATGTAATATACTATCATTGTATTAATTTTCAAACCATACATAGTATAAGATGATTATTTGGATGCTAATTGAGGCCCGTCGAAAGACGGGGCGAGTTGAGGGTGTTTTAGTCGCGACAAAGGCTCCTTCCTCTCTCGTACCAAAACCCCGAACCAAGTTCTTTGGTTATAAAGGGCCGGTGCCCTTTATCCATTTGGGTGAGTCAAAATTAGGTTTCTTGGTTCCTTAAAGACCAAGTGGCGACTTTGTATCTATTTTCAACAGACGACCTTTTCTCCTTCTTTGATCCAAATCAATTTCAAAACAAAAACAAACAAGAGGTGGAACGCTGCGTGTCCACAGTACCCCAACTGTCTCGTGCCAAATTGGGAATCAAAGGATAGACAACGCACTCCTTGATCTAGGAGCGAGCGTAAACCTGCTGCCATACTCAATTTATAAACAACTAGGGTTGGGTAAACTCAAACCTACCCAAGTTGCGTTACAACGGGCAGACAGGTCAGTCAAATACCTTAGAGGAATACTAGAGGACGTTCTAGTGCAGATAGATTCATTTATCTTCCCGGTCAATTTTGTGATCTTAGACACTAAACCTGTGTCTAATCCATGGGCACAAATCCCGATAATATTTGGACGTCCATTCCTCAACACCATAGATGCCATAATTAAAATAAGAAGTGGTATAATGACCATCGTATTCGGGAACATGACTCTAAATGTCAAGATTTTTTCAAATCCCCGACCTGAAGAATACGAGGATGAAGAAGAAGTTAACTACATCAAAACAATCATCGAAGATGAGGTTGACTTTGTTGATTATAAAGACCCTTTGGAGGTAGTAGTGTCACAATTTGACACTATCTACAAACCTAACGATTCTACTCTATTGGATGATGCTTTGAACCAAACTTGCCTCATGATGGAAACAAAAGAGGAGGACAGAGCGGAATGCATGTGGGTTACACCATATGAACCTCTACCTCCAAAACAAAGTTAGTCATGCCCTCCAATTTCCAGTTTCCCGACTTGGAATTAAAGGAGCTTCCAAAAGAGCTCAAATACGCTTTCCTAGGGACTGAAAAGACTTACCCCATCATAATTTCATCTACATTAAATCCTGAACAAGAGGGTAAGTTAATCCAAATGCTAAAACAACATAAGGGAGCATTAGGATGGACTATTGCCGACCTCAAAGGCATAAGCCCGCCCGTGTGCAGCCATAAAATATATTTGGAGGATCTAAACCATGGAGATGTGCTTAGACTCAAAACCACTTTCTCCTACCATTTGATGGTCATTGGAGATGAAGACATGACTAATACTTATGAGTCTCAAAGGAATATAGAAAGGATTCCATGAAATATCAAGTTTAGAGGACTCAAGTCATGAGATGGACTTGGATCCATCTACTTGCTTATAAAATGAAGTGATGATCAAATTTTGACTCTCATGTAAAGCATAAGCTTACATGGGATTCAAAGGATCATACTCAATAGATGTCAAGAGAGATATTGAAGATCTCCAAGAATCCCAAGAGAAAAACATAAACAAAAGAAATAGAAGAAAGATCAAGGAATTAGAAACAAGGACTTCCAAGTTTACTTAACAAACTCTAAAACTTAATCAAGAAAAACTAAAAAATGACTTGAAGATTAGAAGCTCAAAAGAAAGAAAATACAACTAAGATTAGAGGGTCACCTCCAAACTATCCTCAAAGTTCTTTTCCTTTGAAGATCTTCCAAGCACTTCTCCCTAATTCTCTAAATTCTCTCTTTTCTCTCCCAAAGAAAGTTGGTGTAGTGGTGGTTATCTCTTATGTGTTGTGTTGTATCTTGTCCCATGTATTGTGTTGTATGACTCCTCCCTCCTCAAGGAAGATCCTCCCTCTTTTATAGACAAAATTACTAAGTATTTTTAGTGAATTCAGAGTAAAAGACAGGTGTAAACACCTCATTTGGTGGTACAATACGTACTTCCTGAAATTAGACAGACTGCTACCCAGGGCGGCAGTCAAAAATCATCTACGACAGTCCGTGGATGCCGCCGCGGCACTCTGTGAGTGCCGTTGCGGCACTCCGTGACTGTCGCGCGGCTCTCAGTAAGTGCCGCGCCAAATTATTGATTGCCGTATTTTTGTCAACCTTACTTTATCAGTTTTTTTGTTTTTATCCGCATACATATACGTATTGTACCACAAAATACGTACTTTAAAAGCAAACGGCAGTCAGAAAATGTCGGCGGCACTCAGTAAATGCCGGGCCGGCACTCACTGGATGCCGTTCGGCACTCACTGAGTGCCGCGGTATACTGCCGTGTGCCGTTTTCTGTTAAACTTCCCTTTTTAGGTCTTTTCTTTCTTCCTTTTTTCTTAAAGAAACTTATTTTTGAAGATCTTTTCCGAAAATGGTATTTTATACCTGAATTCTCCTAAATACCTGGTATTTTCTTCTTTCTGTGAAATTTTATCGCGTTTGGGAGAGTTTTTTGAAGAGCTTGGAATACTTCGAATCTTTCGGTCTTTGTCATCATCGGATATGGAGGTGACACTCTCTTAAATTTGACGGTCGGTCAAAATTGGGGTGTCTACAGTTTGCCCCTCTTTGACAGAGCTTGTGGGGCAACACGTCCCATAAGTGAATGTCAAAGCCTGTGTGAAGACAAGCCTTTGACCAGACTGTCGAATTTAGGTAAAACAAAACGCGTTGCAAAAATGGCTTCACAAACGGTTCATGTTGGTCGTGCTCAACGGTGAGCTGCCTACGTATCCATTCAGGAATCAGACCAAGACGTAGTTCAGGCAGGAGCCAAACATACACAAGCACAAGTAACCATACAGATGAATGCACCTATCTTATCGTGATGCAAGTGCCATGCAATGGTATTTTCCGAATTGACCTGGTCGTACAAGCGCCATGCTCATCATGTCTTCCCCATGTACGACGCATTTTACGTGACGTGTTAGTCAGGGAAGATCACCTAATTCTTGACCGATGCAAAATCTGTTAAGGGGTCACGAAGATGCTTTTGATTTGATTTCGAGGGCTGACACAAATCTGTTGCGAGAACCGAGAATATAAATCTGTTACACCCCCAAAACAAGGATCGACGCAAATTTGTTGCGAAAACCGAGAATATAAATCTGTTATATTCCCAAAATGAGGGTTAACGCAAATCTGTTGCGAGAACCGAGAATATAAATCCGTTATATTCCCAAAACGAGGGTTAACGCAAATCTGTTAAGAAAACCGAGAATATAAATCTGTTATATTCCCAAAACGAGGGTTAACGCAAATTTATTGCAAAAACCGAGAATATAAATCTGTTATATTCCCAAAACGAGGGTTAACGCAAATCTGTTGCGAAAACCGAGAATGTAAATCCATTATATTCCCAAAACAAGGGTTAACGCAAATCTGTTGCGAAAACTGAGAATATTAATCTGTTATATTCCCAAAACGAGGGTTAACGCAAATCTATTGCAAAAATTGATAATATAAATCTGTTATATTCCCAAAATGAGGGTTAACGCAAATCTGTTGCGAAAACCGAGAATATAAATCCGTTACATTCCCAAAACGAGGGTTGACGCAAATCTGTTGCAAAAACTGAGAATATAAATCTGTTATATTCCCAAAATGAGGGTAACGCAAATCTATTGCAAAAACCGAGAATATAAATCTGTTACATTCCCAAAATGAGGGTTAATGCAAATCTGTTGCGAAAACCGAGAATAAAAATCTGTTATATTCCCAAAACGAGGGTTAACGTAAATTTGTTGCGAGAATCGAGAATATAAATCCGTTATCTTCCTGAAATCTTTTTTTTTTCATTTTAAAAAATTGGGAGCCCACGGGCTCAAATATTTTCACTTTTCAGGAATTGGGAGCCCACGGGCTCAAATCTTTTTCAATTCTCAAAAATCGGGAGCCCACGGGCTCAAATATTTTTAATTTTCAAAAAATCGGGAGCCCACGGGCTCAAATCTTTTTTTAATTTTCAAAAAAAAAAAAAAACGGAGCCCACGGGCACAAATCTTTTTAATTTTCAAAAATCGGGAGCCCACGGGCTCAAATCTTTTTCAATTTTCAAAAATCGGGAGCCCCTGGGCTCAAATCTTTTTCAATTTTCAAAACGGAAGCCCACGGGCTCAAATCTTTTTCAATTTTCAAAATCGGGAGCCCACGGGCTCATATATACTCTTAAATTCTGAAATTTATAGCCAATTTAAACCTAAAAATGACCCCGAGGGCCAAAAGTGTAATGAGGGCAAATTTTGGGGGTCTCAAATTCAATTTTTGGGACTTGATTTGAATTTTGGGGGAAAATGAAGGATCTTTAAACCGACTTAACCGCGGCACACGCGGATTTTCGCGGCAGTCCGTGACTGTCGGGCAGCACTCACGAAATGCCGTTGCGGCAGTCAGTGAGTGCCGCACGGCAGTCCATCAACTGCCGTGCACGAAAAACTGAGTGCCGCGTTTGAGCGGCAGTGGCTTAAAACGCCGGATTCAATACACTTTTCTCATTCTCTCGCACTTCTCTCGAACTCGAAATCCCTCTGGAGAAAATTTTCCTCTGCCTTTCCTTGCTTGGATTGATCTACCAGGGACTTATCAGGTTCATTCTACTTGACCGAAACTTGATTAATCCCGTTTTTTTCCTTATTTTTCTGAAATTTTCACTAATCTAACGCTCGAATTCTCTCTTTTCTTTTACAGATCATGGTGAGTGGTTCAGGGCGCAAAAGGAAGGCCAAGTATACGGCCACTCATCATCCAGACGCCACACTCTTATTGCGGGATCCTGATGAGCACTTATCTGCCCGCACGTTCAAGCGCGTGGTAAATGCTCCCCTTTCCCTTTTTAAATTTTCTTTTCTCCTGTTAAAATTTTACGCATGTATAGTGAATCATAGCTTTGAACACCTCATTTTAGATACCAATGCCGTGATTGTAGCATTTTCATGCGTACTTTATTCAAAAGTTTGCATTTCATTTTACTTTTCTCAAACTTCGTGAATATCATGCTCGATGAATCACAATTTATCATTCTCACTCGTGTTTACTGAACTCGTGGGTTTTATTGAGCGTTCCAAATGCCTTTTATTATTAAAATTGATTCTTGACCGCTTGTGATCACATACTTCTCTTTAAAACTACACTCAAATTTCTTTTGCACCTTTGCATGTTTATATATGCATGTATTCTCGAAAATGCGAACAAGTTATTCTTTTCTTTTCTTTTTCTTCGAAACCTTGCTAGGACATTGGGTGCTTTCTCTTATTTCTTCTTATTATTTTGTGAACATCTGCTGAACTGAACGCAAATGAGTGCTACGTTTGTGAAATTTCTGCGAGTATTTCCAAATTTTTTTATTTCTTTCCTTTTTATGTCGCATTTCCTCGTCTTTTTGCTGCCATATATTTATTTACCTTTTCTTTTATCCAATTACTAATATCAAAATTTGTGATTCTTTCTTGCAGCTACAGCCTAAGGTGCTGAAGGGGCATGGCAGCCTCGCACATGGGTATGAGTGGTATACACAGTTGAGTGGGACAGTGAGGGCTTTGGTGGATGCGGCCGGGTTTGGAGACTTAGTCAAACTCTTGACGAAGAGCTCCAACGACTTGCGGCAGATACATGCACTGGCCGAGCGGTGGTGGGATACCACCAGTACCTTCCATTTTGACTTCGGGGTGATGACGATGACTCCCTTGGATTTCTCGATGATCACCGGGATTGCCTTTGGTGGAGAGCCTCTGCGATATTTGACGAATCAGGAGTAGGACCAGGTGGAGCCTTTGCTGGGAGTGGTCCCGGAGGAGTCTCTGGTCACAGCTCGATGGTTTATGGACACGTTTAGGGGCCAGCCTGGTTTTACGGATGAGCAGATGGCCCGAGGCTTTCTCATATACTTACTGGGGTGCTCCTTGCTGAGCACCAAGGGTGATCGGGTCGATGTTTCCCTGGTAGCGTCCCTGGAGCATCTGGACCGGGTCGAGGAGTATGATTGGGCTGGTGCAGGACTAGCCATCTTGTACAGGCATATGGGTGACATCTCCCGGGACAGACCGGCTTCCACCAGTGGTTATTGGAGAGCGTGGCAGGTATACCTTTTCTACATTTCATTGCTTATTGCATTTTCATAAATTTATTTAAATTGTGAGACTAACCCCCCCCCCCCCCCCCCCCCCTTTTTTTTTTTTTTTTTTTTTTTTACAGATTTGGTCTCACGAGTACCTCCGCATGATGTCCCCTGAGACGCGTGAGGCAGACGCCCTTATCATGCCCAAGGGCTGAAATGGGCGAAGGATAGGGTTGGGAGAAAGACCGGGGCCCACGACTTTGTTTCATTCAGGAACTTCCTGACGAACTTGAGGGAGCAGCACGTTCATTGGCAGCCCTGGCTTAGGGTGCATCCTGAGGCTCGTGCGGAGATCCGAGAGTCGGCTGGATATGACCCGACGAGGCGACTCCTTGGTGGGCCAAAGGGTCAGGCGTGGTACTTAAGAGAGAGAGTGACTAGGCCATCACTGGCGGCCCCTGGATTCTTCGTGCCATTACCTCATCCTGACCCTATGAGAGCCACGGACACACTCCAGGGTAGCGAGCTGACGGCTGCTCTGATGGGCTTAGGTATTCACGGCTTCCTGGATCCCCCTACAGGATATGCGGCGTTTCGCGCCGCTAAGCTGATGCTGAACTTCCTTTTGATGGAAGTGACTCGGGTGAGTAAATGATTCCTTTATTACTATTTTTGTGAATTTCCTTTCATTCTTTATTTATGCTTTATTATTTTTTGTTTGCAGCCTGTTCCTGTCGCGGCTCGTCCTCCTGCCTTGCCCGAGTGGGATTGGACCATGTCGACCGTCTCGTTTGGCGAGCCCTTCTTGACAACGATCCCCCGGCTTTCACAGGGTGCCGCTACTATTCCCCTTCACTATGACGTCGTCCCGCATGCTTATGCGGAGGAGGGCTTGACGTATGCCCACATCGTGCGGCAGTGGGTTCTCGGGCGAGAGTGGATGGTAAGAAACTTATCCCTTTCTTTCACTTCGACTTTAATGGCCTATCCTTTTGCTAATCTTTATTTTTTGTTCTTGTTTATAGGCTGAGGGAGCTCAGGCGACTGCCGCGGCTCAGTTGATGGCCCAGGTATGATTTTTATTCCTTTTATTCTCAGTATTTCATTTGTCTTTTCAACACTATCCGGATTTATCCTTTCTCATTTCAGGCGGAGGAGATCAGAGCACTGTCCCAGCAGGTGGGGCAGCTCCAGCAGTTCGGCATTCCCATCAGCGACACTCCTGGAGCTGGCGGCGCTGGACGAGGCATGGAGCGGAGCGGTGGTAGCAGTGGAGGCAGCAGCGGGGGTCGAGGCAGAGGCGGCAGTAGCGGCGGTCGTGGGGAGAGCGGTGGAGGCAGCGGGACAGAGTCGGAGGAGGAGCCCCTCAGGCGTATGACCCGTCAGACTCGCAGCCGGGGCCGACGCTGATCCTACTTTTCTCTGATTTTTTATTTCTTTTGAGTGTTTTTGGGAGGATTTACACTTTTATTCGGATGATTGTACATACACACACTTTATTTTGATGTCTGCTTAGGATAGCCGGTATGGTAGGTACTTGGGTATCTTTTTCATTCTGTTTATTCACCGTATGTGTGACCATAGCTTGGTCCTTCTTTTGCCGTATGTGGGACCATGGCTTGGTCCCGTCTTTATTTTAATTTTGAATGTCTTGATTTCTCTTTGTTGCACGTGCTGCATGATGCGCACGTTTTATTGTTTTCTATCTAGTTTTCTATATACAGGTGGGCTGAAAGTGTTACAAACAGACCTTGGCCAACGAAAAGCCTGGAACGGCACTCAGTTAGGTCTTCACGGCACTCAGCGAGAGCCGCAGCGGCAGTCAGCGAATGCCGCAACGGCACTCACGGACTTCCGCGCGGCACTTCGTTGAGTGCCGCCTTACTTTATCGAGTGCCGCGGGTAGGTGGAGTTCCATTCTCCTATTTATACTTCTTCCTTCCTCAATACTCCGCAAAACACCATCTTTCCTTCTTTACTTTTCCCCCAAATGGCCCCCATTAGCTCCCAAATCCTTTTCCCATGGATGGATACCTTTTTCGGCGTTGATAGGCTCAACTTCGAGTGCTTCAGGTTGAATGATCTTTTCTCTTTTCGACGGATGAATTTGAATGAGGGCCTACTTCGAGCTGCCATCCAATGTTGGGATCCCGCTCTCAACGTCTTCTGTTTTGGCTCTCAAGAGATCTGTCCTTTGTTTGAGGAATTTAGCACCATTCTTCACACCGATCCTTCTGCTGAATTGACGGTTCCTCTAGTTCAGGCCGGGTATATCCGTAATTTAGCCACCCTTCTCCACATATCTCGGAATACGACGGGCTCTTTTGTTCATGACAGGCAGATCGACTTTGAGCGCCTTTCTTCTGTTTATGCTCCCATAGGGGACCCTTACAATGGTAAGTATCAGATCATCCGACGTAGTGCCCTGTCAATTGCTATGCTCTCTTACTTCCTCTTTCAGTCATCTTCTGACATTCTTATACCCGTTGCCCACGGTTTACGGGAGATGAAAAGCGCTGTTATGCTGGTCCTTGGTGAAACTCTGATTGGATTGGGCCATGCTCATGCTACCGGGGCCATATTGTGTGCCGGGGCACCTTTTGTTCTGCAGATTTGGCTCATGGAGCGTTTGGACCTCTTTATACACCCCTCCCATCTTCGTGGTTCACTTCCTTACGATCGTATGGAAATTCACAACTTATTTCACTCTGCCGATGCATGGCTTGGTTGACTTCAGGGTCTCTCTTCCAGTGATATCTGCTGGACCTGCCTGCAGTGGGCTTGCAATTCTGTCGCCGTACGCCTTCTTGGACGTCCTGGCATCTGGTTGCCTGGCTTGCATGCTACTACTTTCTACATTCCCGGCCGGGTGGTCCGTCAGTTCGGGCTCTTGTAGGACATTAATGAGACTGTTACAGGTGATTTCACTAAGGGATCCACTTTGCGCCCTTCTATCGTGAAGGCTTTCACTGAGGCTTGGCACAGTAGGATGGCTGCTCCGCGCCTGAGGATTCCTGCTCTGACTGTGCCTACTGCCCAGTATCTTCTAGAGATCCAGGCCTTGGTTGCGAGACGAGCTTGACAGACACATGCATAGTAAAGTAGACGAGAACAGGGAAAAGCTTTCCATTTTACAAAACTTTCTGATAGACCCTGCCTACTCCTTTTTTTTTTTAGAAGTGTTGTTATCTTTAGGAAAGTTCTAACATGCTTAATCAAAGTGCTCACTCCTTCGATTAATCTTTTATGAAGAATTCACCTTTCAATGTCTTTACTTGGCTCTTTACTTTGCTTTTTGCTTAAAGCTTTACTTCTTCTATACCATGAATTCTCATTTGTTTCTTTATAATACTTTTCTTGATATCCAGGTGATCCAAAGGAAGGTCTTGTATTTGGGTTCTTCGGTTATCAAACAAAGTTTGCCCCTGGTTTTAGGGCTTCGAAGTGGTTCTGGGAAAATGCCAGTTTGCCCCTAGTTTAGCACAGTCTTTTTTGAGTGGACCGAGGGCTATGGAGAGCCCGCCTACTTATCCCCGAGTGGGCGTCAGGTCCCAAGTAGTTCGGCTTAAGGCTACAAAGAAGAGTGCCAATCAGGCAATTGTTTATTGACCGAACCGAGTAGGTTGCTTACGTATCCCCTAACGGGAATCAGGTCAAGCGTAGTTCATTGAGGTAGGAGGTTTTGAAAGAAACGGTTTCAAGCAAAGTATTTCTTGAGGCGATCGAGGTTAATTGGTTGCTTAAATTCACCCCCGTCTAGGTCCATGAGATAGGCTGCTCCTCCGGAAAGGAGGGTCTTAATGATGTATGGCCCGACCCAGTTGGGTTTGAATTTTCCTCTGGGGTCATACACATGCACTTTCAGTTCTTTGAGGACCAGGTCACCCTCAGCAAGCTTCCTTGGGCGGACCTTTTTGTTGAAAGCACGAGCTATCCTCTTTTGGTACCCCCGAGTGTGGTTTACTGTGGCCAGCCTCTTCTCATCGAGTAACATCAACTCCTCATACCTTCCTCGTACTCATTCTAATTCGGTGATCTCACACTCTGCCAAAACCCTAAGGGAGGGTATTTCCACTTCGACTGGGAGAACGACTTCCATCCCGTAGACCAATGAGTACGGCGTAGCACCCATTGAAGTTCTCACCGAGGTTCGGTATCCCCACAAAGCAAATGGCAACTTTTCATGCCAATCCTTATATGTATCCGTCGTTTTCCCCAGGATTGCCTTAACGTTTTTATTCACTGCTTCTACTGCTCCATTCGTCTGAGGCCTATACGGGGATGATTGATGGCGAGTGATCTTATACTTTTCTAAGAGCGGGATAACCTCTCCCTGGAAATGACTACCATGATCGGAGATAAACTCATTTGGGACCCCATACCTGTAGATTATGTTTTTCTCGATGAAATTCACCACGTCCTTGGCTTTCAAAGTTGCATACGAGGCTGCCTCTACCCACTTTGTAAAATAATCAATTGCCATGATTATGTATCGATGCCCGTTGGAAGCTTTCGGAACTATCTCTCCAATGATGTCAATCCCCCATACGGAAAATGGCCAAGGGGTGGTCATGCTATAGAGCTGTGACGACGGGGTATGCATCAGATTTGCATGAATCTGACACTTGTGACATCTTCTAACATATTCACAACAGTCTTTGTCCAAGGTCATCTAATAGTACCCCTGTCGGATGATCTTCTTTTCCAGCATGTGCCCGTTCATATGGGGCCCATACACTCCCTCATGTATTTTCCCCATCATTCTTTTAGCTTCTTTTCCATATAGGCACTCCAGATTATACCCAGTGTAGGATTTCTTCCATAGCTTATCTGCGTAAATCACAAATTGAGCGGCGAATCGTCGAATCGCTTTTTTGTCCTTTTTTGAGGCTCCTTCGGGGTATTCTCCTTCTTTAATGAACTTCCACACATCCAGATACCACGGTATTTCCTCTTCGTCTTCTATGGCCGCGATCATTTCAAATGACGGTTGGTTCTTCACTTCTATGGATAGCGGGATCATGGCAGTTTTGGAGGGGATTTGGATCATCGAGGCTAAGGTAGCCAAAGAGTCGGCTAGTTGGTTTTCTTCACGGGGGAGGTAGTAAAAAGAAATCTTTTGGAACTGCGCTTTCAGACTTTCCAGATAGTCATGGTAAGGTCTCAGTATCTCATGTTTTACCTTCCAATCTCCTCGGACTTGGGATATGATCAAATTGGAATCTCCGAAGACATCAATCCGACTGACTTTCAAAGCCAAGGCTGCTTCCATCCCAATTATGCACGCTTCGTACTCCGCGGTGTTGTTGGTTGAGTTATACTTGAGTTTGACGGCTAATGGGGTAGGGGCCCCATCGGGTGCTATGAGAATGATTCCAACTCCGTAACCTAATTGATTGGCTGCTCCATCGAAGTACATTTTCCACAAATCCTCCTTTACCTCCATTATTCCCTCATCCGGGAACTTGAATTCTCCCTCGTCCTCGGATTCTATGGCGAGGTCGGCTAAAAACTCAGCGACAGCCCTTCCTTTCACAGACTTGGCAGTGACATACTTGATGTCGAATTCAGCTACATCATGGTCCAACGGAAAATCCTACTGGTCAAGACGGGTTTTTCGAATAGGTATTTTAATGGGTCCATTCAGGATACCAGGATTATAGGGAAGGCTAGCATGTAATGGCGAAGGCGACGGGTACACCAAACCAAGGCCCAATAGGCCTTTTCCAAGGGCGAGTACTTTAACTCATATCCGACCATTCTTTTATTCAAGTAATAAATGGCCTTCTCCACGTGCCCCTTTTCTCCTTCTTGGGCCAGCATACACCCCATCGAGTCTTCAAATACGGAGAGATAAAGTAACATGGGTTTCTCAGGTAAAGGTGGCGATAGGACAGGTAGGTTTTGGAGGTAGGTTTTGATTTTGTCGAAGGCTTGTTGGCAAGGGGCGTCCCATTTGAATTTCTTTCCTTTTCTAAGCAGTTTGAATAGTGGGTCGCAGGTTAAGGTGAGTTTGGAAATAAAGCGGCTGATGAACTGTATTCTCCCCAAGAAACCTCTCAGTTCTTTCTCATTTTTCGGTGGGTTCATTTCGGTTATGGCTTTTATTTTTGTGGGGTCCACCTCTCTTTGGATTTCACAATCATATCATCCACATACACCTCCACTTCTTTGTGGATCATGTCATGTAGTAAAGTGGTGGCGGCCCTCTGATAGGTCGCACCTGCATTCTTAAGTCCGAACGGCATGACCCTATAGCAATATGACCCCTACGGAGTGATGAACGTGGTTTTCTCTCTATCCTCGGGTGCCATGAGGATTTGATTATACCCAGAGAATCCATCCATGAAAGATAGAAGCTCATGTCCCGCAGTGTTATCGACCAACACGTCGATGTGGGGTAACGGGAAATCGTCTTTAGGGCTTGCCCTATTTAAATCTCAAAAATCAACGCAAACCCTAACACGACCGTCCTTCTTTGGGACAAGTACAATGTTGGCAATCCACTCAGGATACTCGATGACCATCAAGAATCCAGCCTTTAATTGCTTTTCAACCTCCTCTTTTACTTTAAGTGACCATTCTAGCCTCATTCACCTCAATTTTTGTTTTATAGGTTTTGAATTGGGAAAGAGAGGGATGTGGTGCTGGACTATCTTTGGATCAATGCCTGGCATATCATTATAAGACCATGCAAAAACATCTTTGAATTCATTTAATAGATTGATTAGTACTTTGCTTTCTTTTTTGCTAAGTGTTGAGCCAATAAAGACATTTTGAGGATTATTTTCATCTCCTAGATTAATTGTTAGGGTGTTCTCTATGATTTTGCATGCAGATTCATTTTCTTTTTCGATTAATTTTTGCAATTCATCAGGTATTTCTCATTCATCACATTCATTAAGCACATTCGAGTAGGCGGAATCGGTCATACTTTCATTGATTTTGTTAGGAGTGATTACAACAGATATAGCAATAGTAAGACGCCTCATTTGGGCCATTACAGACTCTGGGTGAGGGGGATACTTATCACTAGACTCAAAGACCCACTCCTTGTTGACTCCCTGCTTGAGCTCCATAGTGTTACAACCTGGCAGTCCCCCGATTTTCGTCTTCTCTGGCTTCGGCTCTTCTTCCGGCGCATCCTCATCATTCCCCTCTTCAACCTCGACTTCTAGGCCCTCGTCTTCTTTCCCTTTTTCTTCGGCTTTCGCCCCTTCTTCGCTCAACAGGTCCTGCATGACCGGTCCATCCAGTACACCAATCCAATCGTTGACGGTAGCAGACTTTTCAGGCATTTGCAAAAATGGGTCTTTGTACTCGGAGAATTCATGGAAAAAAAAGATCTCGAACCCCGGCTTTAAACACTTGTCTTTCTGGTCTATCCATGGCTCTGGGAAGCCACAGAAGGGGAAATCTTCTCCTTCCTTTACGAAGTAACCGTTGAGTATTTTTTGATAAGGGCCCATTGGTGCGTCCGCTGTCTTCTTCTTTGCCCTCAACTCCTTCTTCGTCGGCTGGTACCCCAGACCGTGAGTGTGAGTCTGAGTAGGGATTCCTGGAAACTCAAGCAGGCCTTGAAGGTTCTTCCCTAACCCTAATCCTGGAAAGAAACCCATTCTCTTCATGATCCCTGCGACCACTAGACTGACATACTGATCGAAATAGGGCGGTAAAAACTCCCTCGACTTTCCCTCTTCCAACAGCTGATGAACTCAAATCCTCCTATCTTTGCTTCTTCTTCTTGCAGCTGTAATTCTAGAACTGGTGCGCTTGATGATGCTTTGGACAAATGAACCCAGCTATCCCCGAGGATATCACAGACTTGGCCCTTCCAAACGCATTTGACCTTTTGATGAATGGTGGATGGTATGGCTCCTAAGCTATCCAACCATGGCCTCCCTAGCAGTAGATTGAAGGAGGCGGGGATATCAATGATTTGGAATTCAGCTTCTTTGTCTACTGGCCCAATAGCAAGATTAAGAAAGATAATGCCCATGACTACTCTCTGAGTGTTGTCATATGCCCTGACCTTCTGTTGGGACGGCACGAAGGATGACTCATCTAAACCCATTCGCTTGGCTGTTCGGAGGGGACATACATTTAGAGCAGACCCATTGTCAACAAGACAAGCGGGCACGGTGTTCCCCAAACATTCGACAGTGACGTACAATGGTTTGTTGAGCATGGGTCCTCCCGGAGGAAAGTCATTTGACGAGAAGGTAATAGCCGAAGTCGGAATTTTGCCGATCAATCCTATGAGGGCCTCTGGGGTGGTGTCGATAGACATGTCAGATTGGTTCAGAGCGTCCAAGACCGTCTGCCTATGGCTTTTGGAGTCAATCAGCAACCCCCAAATGGTGATATTGGCCTGAGTCTTCTTCATCTACTTTAGAACCCTGTCTTCTTCCTCTGCTTCATTCATCTTCCCTTTTCCCTTGTCCAGTTCTCTCCCCGGATGATCCTCCTCTAGCTCATGTGGTTTAAAGTGTTTGCCAGACCGAGTTAAATGACTGACTTCTTCCCTTGCCCATAGATTGTCAAATTTTGAATCAACTGTCTCTGTTTCTTTGTCGCTCTCGTACCAAAGATCATCTTCTACCTGGCTCCCGTCTCGATCGTCATTCCCTTTAACCCACCAGTCTGACTGCCCTATTTCGTTCTCCTTTGGCTGATCCTCTAAAGCACAGATTGTCAAATCCTCAGGTAGTTGGTATGTCTTTCTTGGCATCCCGACCTTAGTGATCAGCCTAGACGGATCGACGGTTGCTTCTTCTATCCCCAAGAAATAAAGGCCTTGTGGTGGTGGCACAGCTCGATGATTCAGAAGCGGATTTCTGGTAACATTTGGAGCTTTGGTGGGGGGTTCTGAAATCACCTTATTATCAATGAGGTCTTGAATCTCGTGCCTTAGTCTCATACACCTATCCGTTGAGTGACCCTTTTGCTGATGAAATTTGCCGAAGAGGTCCCCTTGGAAATTTGGTAGAAGCGGACTCGGTAGAGGTCGAGGTTCCAGCTGACGGAGATGCCCCTTGGCTAACAATCTATCGAGGGCGGTTGACAATGACACTCCTAAATTTGAGAACTTTCTTGGTGCTTTATCCCCTCCTCTCCTTGGTGCTATGTCGAATTTCCTTTCCGGCCCATTCAGTGCATTGACATCGGTGGGGCTAGAGTGACCCCCCGTTTGTCCTCCATTGGACCCATAGTTTGGCCTCCTGTATCGGTTTGGTTGCTCCTCTTTCTTGATTACCCCTTCTTGGATCGCATCCTCTATCCTTGTCTCGACATCGAAAACCTCAGCAAAGGTATTGATCGACTGGAATTTCATCTTTTCTTGATACACTGGCTGTAGATTCTTCATCAGCATTCGGATCTGGTCCTGCTCAGACGGCCTTTGTATCATTTTAGCTGCCTTTCCCCTCCATCTGCTCAGGTATTCGGCGAATGATTCTTTGCTCCCTTGCCTAGTGGTCTCCAAATCTCGGACAGTGACATCCAAATCTTGATTATACTCGTACTGTGCCACAAATGCTTTAATCACTTCCTCCCACACCCTGGTTTTGATTGGTTCGAGAGTAAGATACCAAGATAGAGCAGCTCCAGTCAAAGTTTGTTGGAATAGGACTGCCATCATGGTTGTGCTTAAGCCGCTTGGTTGGAAAGCCCCAATACACATTCTTATATGACTGCGAGGATTTCCGGTGCCATCAAACTTATCAAAGACCAGCATTTTGAACTCGGCAGGCAGCGTCTCGTGGACCCCATCATACAGGCCTTCTAACTCCATTAGATAGGTATCAACCCCCTGAGCCTTGCGCATCACCCTTTCCAACTTCTCTATTTTCTCGATCAGTTGCTTCTCTTTCTCAGCTTTCTCTCTGTCTCTGTTGGCCCGCAGTGCATCAGTCTATTGCGCTTCCTGATCGTCGAACCAATCTCCTTCTCCTCCTCCCAAAGGTGGATCTATAACGGGCGGAACTACATGTGGTGGTCGACGATTCCGTTCTTCTATCATCCCCATCATACGGTTCATGTTTTCCACCTGTCGCCTCATTTGCTCTGCTTGTTGTTCTACCAGTATCCTTAACCCGGCCATCTCCTCATTGTTTCTCTCTTCGGCCATGTCAGCGTATTCTCTCCTTACTAGTCTCGCCATGGGATCCCTAAACCACACTTGATTTGCTATTTTTGCTTCTACAAATAAATTTGAAATGTCCTCTTTTAAAACCCTTTTTATCTTCATTTTATCACACGAAGTCATTTAAACAAAAAAACTTTCCTTTTGCATGTCACGCGGATGCAATGCATGTGTGCGTGTGTGCCTACTCTATATGCCAAAAAGAGAAAATCCTAATCCTAACACATAAGCACATAAGCACATAAGATCCTTACCCATGTCAAGTGTGCTGATTTCTCCTTTCATTGTGATCTCCCAGAGGTTGGATATTCAAAATTTTCGAAGTTCATTTGAAAAGCATTTTTGGATGATAAAAAGTTTTTAAAAATAACGCTTGAGAGTGCTTTTGAGGGTGTTCAAACAAAAAATGATTGGGTTTCTTTTATTCCGAAAATCATTCTTCCCGAAAATAATTTTAAGGATTTTCGAATTTATTTCTTTTGAAAGTGGTCAAGTGAAAATATGCCTTAACAAAGGTTAGTTTGGGGAATTTTTGTTTGAAAGGAGAAGAAGATTTTTGTTTTTTTTTTGTTTTAAAAGGGTGAATGAAAACTTTTGGGAAAAAGAAAGGAATCCTTTGGGTAGGGGGACCACATGACCGGATTATCACCATATTTTCCATGAATTTGGATACATACAAGGTCAATGATGCTTAGCTAAACATGATGTAAGAAGTATAATCTTATAATCAAGGTTCGGCATGTTCTCCAAATGTCGCAGAACATGAGGAAAAATTGCTAAAAGGTGATTAAAATATTATACATCTTTCATCAAGCAAATATCGTCATCATCTCAAGTAATCCCTTCCGGGCATACAAAACTTCCTAGCACATAACCCTAATCAAGAATTGATTTCCTAAGATTGAAAGGTTCTATGGAAGCTACTATGCAAAGGCTGGATTTTGGTCAAATAAGGGACCCTTGACACACACCCGATAAGATGCTTCATATACCAATTCATGGTACGAGATCAAGGGTGACCACACAGTCCCATGATGACTTGACCGACCGGGTTGCCCCGAGCCTCCAGGGTCATAGTTCCGTGCAATCGACTGGCTGGACATGCAAGTGAAATGCAACAGGCACGCAAAGATTAATTAATTCGATTAAAAGGATATTTTCAAGTCTAATCCTCAAGTGAACCCAAAATCAGAATTCTGGTCTGCGAAACCAGAGATTCTGAGTTCGATCCCCAGCAAAGTCGCCAGATTGTGGATATCGCAGGTTTTCTTTCTACCCACAGCTTTTCAAAATCAATTTCAAAAATAAATGATACGCCACTTAATTTTTAAAAGGAAAAATTAAGAAACCATTTTAAAAGCAAACTGATCTTTTAGAAACCAGAGATTAACTAGGTCCGGGGATTATGGAATGAGAGAGGATGGAGCCCGTCGGACTAAAACACCCTCTCTCATCCTATCTTGCGATAGGCCTCTACTCAATATCCTTCTAATCGAATTATTAATTTAAATGTGCCCTCAACTAATATATATGTATAGATATACGTTACAAAAAGCATGCCCAAAGGGGTGTAAAATTGCAATTGATAAAATATCATTCAAAAATCACATATTTCAAGTAGCAAGCAACATGATATGCACTAGGGAACAAGAGAACTTACCCGGGATCCATCAGCGATATTAAACGTGCAATGCATACAAACAAAAGAAAATCCTAAGAAAGAGTCTCTAATCACATATACATATAAGGCAAGATCCTAATTCTAATGTGTCGCGCATGAGGTTGAAAAATCAATAAAATCAAGAAATTAAAATAAATTAAAGGGGGGTCCTAGAGATCATACCTTAATAGCGCTACAAAACAAAAGGTTAGTCCACATGATATACAAGATGTGAAGTTAGAAATAACAATCCTAAATTTCTAGCTTAAACCTATCAAGCATGAAATCCAACTTTATTCAATAGCTAGTTCTAATCATAAGCATCAAATGTACATGAATGAATGGATATGAACAAGAATAAGACATGGATTTATTCACCAATTTGGGTCACTTAGCCTCTGGATTTAAGCTAAATTATCATTATTCAAAGTATGATTTGGGTCTCAAGACATTAGGGGACCATTTGAGTTGAAATGAATAAGATTAGACAAAAACAGTAGCAGTTTTTTTATGAATTACAGAGAGCAGTCCAGATCTTAAAAACTGAAAAACCATACTTCCAACGGTTGGATCTTAAGTATTTTTGGATATGATATGCCTCTGTGAGCCTAGTTTATAACCCAAAAAGAAAATCAAGGTTTGAACGGTTAGATCTCCGGGAATATGGAAACCACTAGACATCACTCAGGAATCTGCAACTTTCTGTCCAGAGTTCTTGCTCGATTGTTTAAAAATAGCAAAAAGATCAGAAATGCTTTGTTCTTTTTAGGGTGACTTCCTAACACATTAATCTACTTGAAAAAATTATTTTGGGCCACAAACACTTTATTAAAACCCCGATTTACTTATTTCAAAAGAGTGTTGCTGTGCTGAAACTCTGGGCAGATTATTGTTACTTCCCAAAAATCATGACCAAACCACTTTAAACATGAAATTTCTTTAAAACAAAAATTACAGTGGTAGAACTTTGAGTTATTGACACCCTCCTGTTGGTTTCACTTGATTCCAACGGTTAGATTTCGAACTAAAAATCTTTTATCAAAACCAGTTTGTGAACTCACTGTTTTCATTTGTCAAGCTCACTTTTATTTGTTAACCCCAACTATTAAACCATGAAGTTGGACTTAAACTAACCATTTTCTCCTACCATTTAGTGGTCATTGGAGGCTAAAGACCTTCATATTTCTAGATTTCAAATGAAGTATGAATGAACTTCATGAAATCTCAAGATAAAGAATCTAAACCATGGAGATGTCCTTAGACTCAAAACCACTTTCTCCTACCATTTGATGGTCATTGGAGATGAAGACATGACTAATACTTATGAATCTCAAAGGAATATAGAAAGGATTTCATGAAATATCAAGTTTAGAGGACTCAAGTCATGAGTATGGACTTGGATCCATCTACTTGCTTATAAAATGAAGTGATGATCAAATTTTGACTCTCATGTAAAGCATAAGCTTACATGGGATTCAAAGGATCATACTCAAGAGATGTCAAGAGAGATATTGAAGATCTCCAAGAATCCCAAGAGAAAAACATAAACAAAAGAAATAGAAGAAAGATCAAGGAATTAGAAACAAGGACTTCCAAGTTTACTTAACAAACTCTAAAACTTAATCAAGAAAAACTAAAAAATGACTTGAAGATTAGAAGCTCAAAAGAAAGAAAATACAACTAAGATTAGAGGGTCACCTCCAAACTATCCTCAAAGTTCTTTTCCTTTGAAGATCTTCCAAGCTCTTCTCCCTAAGTCTCAAAATTCTCTCTTTTCTCTCCCAAAGAAAGTTGGCGTAGTGGTGGTTATCTCTTGTGTGTTGTGTTGTATCTTGTCCCATGTATTGTGTTGTATGACTCCTCCCTTCTCAAGGAATATCCTCTCTCTTTTATAAACAAAATTACCAAGTATTTTCAGTGAATTCGGAGTAAAAGACAGGTACAAACACCTCATTTGGTGGTACAATACGTACTTCCTGAAATTAGACAGACTGCTACCCAGGGTAGCAGTCAAAAATCATCTGCGGCAGTCCGTGGATGCCGCCGCGGCACTCTGTGACTGCCGTTGCGGCACTCCGTGACTACCGCGCGGCTCTCAGTAAGTGCCGCGCCAAATTATTGATTGCCGTATTTTCGTCAACCTTACTTTATCAGTTTTTTGTTTTTATCCGCATGCATATACGTATTGTACCATAAAATACGGACTTTAAAAGCAAACGGCAGTCAGAAAATGTCGGCGGCACTTAGTAAATGCTGGGCCGGCACTCACTGGATGCCGCTCGGCACTCACTGAGTGCCGCGGTATACTGTCGTGTGCCGTTTTCTGTTAAACTTCCCTTTTTAGGTCTTTTCTTTCTTCCTTTTTTCTTAAAGAAACTTATTTTTGAAGATCTTTTCCGAAAATGGTGTTTTATACCTGAATTCTCCTAAATACCTGGTATTTTCTTCTTTCTGTGAAATTTTATCGCGTTAGGGAGAGTTTTCTGAAGAGCTTGGAATACTTCGAATCTTTCGGTCTTTGTCATCATCGGATATAGAGGTGACACTCTCCTAAATTCGACGGTCGGTCAAAATTGGGGTGTCTACATGGTCCGGTTGGTCACCTTGGCTTGGCCATTGGCATGGGGGTGCTCGGGGAATGAGTAGTGATTGGATATCCCGTAGCCCGAGCCAAACTGCCTGAATATCGGGGTGTCAAATTGTCTACCGTTGTCACTAACCAGAACTCGGGGGACTCTGAACCTACTGAGGATGTTCCTCTCCATAAAGCTTTCCATTTTTTTCTCGATAATTATTGCCAAGGGTTCGGCCTCCTCCCACTTGGTGAAGTAGTCCATGGCTATGACGGCAAACTTGACTTGTCCTTTTCCCATCAGGAGAGTACCGACGATGTCAATACCCTACTGAGCAAATCGCCAAGGGCTGAGGATTGGTGTCTGATGTTCGCCCGGACGGTTGATCATGGAAGAAAATCTTTAGCACGTATCACACCTCTTGACGTATTCTTGAGAGTCCTTGGCCATGGTCGGCCAATAGTAACCTTGAAGCAGGGCTTTGCATGAGAGTACCCGGCATCCGATGTGGTTCCCGCACACCCCTTCATGGATTTCGTACAGTACTGCTTGGACCTGTTCAGGGCGGACATAGCAGAGGTACGGTATAGAAAATTCCCTTTTGTAGAGGATGACATCAATAATGTGGTATCTTGCCACTCGGTATTTAACCCAGCGGGCTTCTTCCTTTCCGTCTGGTAACCCGCTTGTTGCCAGAAATTTCATGATTGGGTCCATCCAGCTAGGTTCTGAGGCAACCGGTTCTACCTCCATGCATTCCGAGTTGAACACACTTGGCTCGGGTAGGTACTATATCCTTATCCTAGGCAAGTCTGACTCAAAAGATGAAGCAAGGCAGGCTAACCAGTCAGCCCTAGTGTTCTCCTCCCTAGGTATCTGCGTGACAGAGAACCCCTGAAGTTTCTTTGAAATTGCTCAGACAAGGGCTAGATAATCTATCATGTTATTCTCTCAAGCCTCATACTCTTGATAGACTTGATTTACCACGAGCTAAGAGTCGCTATTCCCTTGAATCTGCAGTGCACCCATTAAGGTTGCCATTTGTAGTCCGACCAGCAGGGCTTCGTACTCGACCTCGTTATTGGAGGCCTTAAATCCAAACCTAAGTGCATACTCGAGCTGGATCCCATCCGGTGTGGTCAGGATGATTCCTGCCCCGCTACCCTATTTTTCAGAAGACCCGTCCCCGTAAAGTGTCCAGGTTGGGATGTCTGACTGTATCCCAGATGGTAGATCTGGCAGGTCAAGCTCTTTTACCAGATCCTCCGGGTATGTGAACTCAATGAGAAAGTCTACTAAGGCTTGTCCTTTGATCGCCGTCCAGGGTACTTCAAAATCTTCTAATTCTAAGGCCCATCTAATGAGCCTCCCGGAAGTTTCAGGCCTGCTCGAGATCCTGCGGAGAGGTTGGTCTATGAGGACCACGATGATGTGAGCCTAAAAATATAGACAGATTCTCTGAGCAGAGGTGATAAGGGCGAATGCGAGCTTCTCGATTTGAGAAATCTGTCTTCTGCTCTTTGAAGCCCTCAGCTAGTATAGTAGACTGGGAATTGTATCTCGTGTTCTTCTCGAATAAGGGCCGAGCTAACAACTGATGGTGATACTACCAAGTACAAGAACAATTTCTCATCTAGCACGGGTGTTAAGAGTAGAGGGGGTGATACCAAGTACTTCTTGAGTTTTTGGAATGCCTCCTCGCACTCATCCGACCACTGAAAGGCCTTGCGGAGGATTTTGAAAAATGGCAGACACCGGTCGGTGGCTCGGGAGACAAATTTGCTCATCACGGCGACCCACCCGGCCAAGCTCTAATCTTCCTTGGTTGATCTGGGTGATCGCATGTTTACGATGGCCTTAATTTTCTCGGGGTTGGCTTCGATTCCCCGATTGCTGACCAGGTGCCCAAGAAATTTCCCGAACGAGATGCCAAATGTGCACTTGGCCGGATTCAACCTCATCCCAAACTTTCTCAAAATGCTGAAGGCCCCAAACAAATGCTCCATATGGTCAGACTCGTCCCGGCTTTTGACTAGCAGATCGTCAACGTAGACCTCCATAGATTTCTCGATCAAGTCCTTGAACATGTGATTGACCAGGTGTTGATAGGTCGCCCCAGTGTTTTTTAGGCTGAAGGGCATGATTTTGTAGTAGTAGGTCCCCTGATATGTGATGAATGAGGTTTTTTCTTCGTCTCTGGGGTACATGCTGATCTGATTGTACCCAGAGTAGGCGTCCATGAACGAGAGGAGCGCATGACTGGCTGTGGAGTCCACAAAGAGATCTATCATGGGTAGTGGATAACAGTCCTTGGGGCAGGCTTTGTTCAGATCGGTGAAGTCCACCACATCCTCCACTTCTTGTTGCTTTTCTTGACCAGTACTACGTTTGCTAACCAGTCAGGATAGTGCACCTCTCGGATGGAATTGGCTTTCAGGAGCTTCTCGACTTCCTCACAAACTGCTGCCTGTCTCTCGGGTGCCATACCCCGCCTCTTCTGTTTGACCCGACGGGAAACCGGGTTAGTATTGAGACGGTGAGACATGACCCGGGGTTCTATCCCAGGTATGTGCTCATGGCTCCAAGCGAAGACATCCTGGCTTTGCCGCAGGAACTGAACCAGCTCTTCCTTGAGGCATGGCTCTAAGAGAGTGCCAATGCTGACGGTCCAGTCAGGAAATCGAGGATCCAACACCACCTATTCCAGCTCTTCTATTGGACCCACTCTGTCACTTTTGTCTCTAGGATCCATCTCCTAGATGTTTAGCATTTCCGTAATGGCATCCCGGTGTAAGGAACTAACATAGCAACTTCGAGCAACGACTTGGTCTCCTCATATGCTCCCAGGTCCTTGAGGGGTCAGGAATTTAACCACCAAGCTGTACATTGACACTACCGCCTTGGCCTTGTTGAGGGTAGGCCTCCCAAGGATGACATTGTACGCAGATGGAGCTTTCACGACCACAAAGCTCTCCAGTACGGATGCCTACTGAGGGTAAGCTCGCATGAGGACCGGGAGCTTGATGGTACCGAGCGATTGGGTGCTGGACCCATTGAAACCTACCAGGGGAGTGGCCATTGGTCGGAGCCGATCCCTGGATATCCCGAGCTGATCAAATGCTGAGACAAACATGATGTCAGAGGAGCTGCCCGTGTCTACTAACACCCTTTTGATTACGTAGTTTGCTACGGAGAGCGTCACCACCAACAGATCATCATGAGGGTAGTGCAGATCTAGCATATCCTCGGATGAGAACATCAACACGTCAGTTGGGGGAGAGCGAGTGGATTGGACATGCCAGACGTCTGATCAGGATGCCCGGGCATACCTCTTCCTGGCCGACTGTGAATCCCCTTCGCCCGAAGTTCCTCTAGAGATTACATTGATTTGCCCGAGGGGTCTCGACTGCTCGGGAGCCCAGGTTTCTTACCGAGGTTGCCTGTCTGCTGCCACGAATTCGGCTAAGTGGCCTTGCTTGATTAGCTTCTCAATGGCAATCTTTACCTTAAAGCAATCCTCTGTGTCATGCCCGTGGTCTTTGTGGAAGCGGCAAAACATGTCCCGGTTCCTCTTATCGGGCGGGCTTTTCAAATTGGCGGGCTCCTGGAGTAGCCTCTGGATCTTTGCAGCAGCTATAACTTCGTGGATTGGCTGGAAAAGTAGAGTGAAGGTAATCGGGGCTTGATCCCGACTGCCTCTCTGCTAATCCTGTTTGGGCTTCTTTCCCAGACCTTTCTCGGAGCCCTCACATTTTTGTTTAGCTTTTGGGGACTCTTCTCTCGTAAAGCTAGCGTGCTTGGACTTCAAAAGCTCCTCCTTGTCGATGTACTTTCTGACCCTCTCTGAGAGTTCCACCAGGGTTGCCGGTCTGTCATGGTGGAACAACGTAGCAACTTTGGTGTGTTGAACCCCCGAGCAGAAAGCCATGATTGCAGCCGTTTCGTTCAGGTTACGGATCTAGAGCCTCTGCTGATTGAAACGGTCCACGTACTCCCTCAGGGACTCTCCCTTTCGCTACTTGACATTAAGCAACTGGGTGTCCGGTTGTGACCGGTCGAGCATCCCCACAAACTGGTTGATGAAGAGCTTTCTCAACGCCTTGAAGTCATCAATCGTTTGGGGTTTCAGAGTGTGAAACCACTACACGACTGGGCCTTTAAGGGTACTAGGGAAGGCTAAGCATAGTAACTCGTCGATCGTAGTGACTAGAGATATCTGAGCCTTATAAGTGTGGACATGATCCACTGGGCTCCCTGAACCATCATAAGAGCTGAGTTGTGGTAGTTTGAATTTCCGTGGGATGGGGAATGCGGTGATCTGAGCGGTGTAGGGCGACTCGGTCTCTGTATTGGTATAATTGTAGAGCTGCTTGCGATTCAGTTTTTTGATTTGCTGCTACAAGTCCTCGATCTGGGCCTTTACATCTCACCCAGTTCTCCTTTCCATATCCAAGCGGTACGTGGGGTCTGATGATGAGGCCTCCTCCTCGAAGTGCGTCATCCTCAAGGATAGAACCCAGCTCTAGCTCTGGGTAATCGTATGCCTAAGATCTCCCCGGCTCCGGACCAGAGGATCTTTGGCCAATTCCCGGGCCTTTGGTCCTGATTCTTCCTTTCTGGTGGCACGTCGTCTGTTGATGATATCTCCAGCATCTTTCACCCGACGAGGATTGGTCCGAGCTTGCCGCCTGGTACGCCTGGGCGCTCTGCTACGGTCACTATCCTGGACGTGTTCCCAATCCGATGGGGACACCGATACAAAGTGGGTATGGTTCCGGACTTGTGGGGGCTCCCAGTCGGGGACACTCTTCTGGGGCTAGTTCTCGGATTGAGGACGATTTTCTTGCAAGGCCAACAGCGCTTTGATTTGCTGCTGGCCTTCCAGAAGTTACACGAATGACGTTGCCACTTGCTCGGAGGTCATGGAGGCGGCCTGCTGCTCGAGCTGCAAGTTCTCCTGACCGGCCTGGGCAGTATTTTTCTTACCCATCTTCGGTGGCTTGTTGATCATTCAAGAAATTTGTTGGTGAAAAACTTATTGCTTCCCACAGACGGCGCCAAACTGATGCTGTCAAAATTTGGGTAAAAAGAAATATACAAAAGAAATGTACACAATGAAGTTTGTATGTGGTTCGGCCCCATTAATGAGGTGACCTACGTCCACGGGTGCGTCAGAGCGCTTCACTAGTAGATCACCGACGGGCCTGGTGAGCCAACAATTGGGCAGCACTACCAGTAAAACCGACCGGGTGTATGCATATAAGTGAGTATAAACTGCTATTCTCTAGGCTAAGAATGCCGTCTCCTTTTCAATGGGGGCGGGTGGCCTCTTTTATAGGTGCAAAAGACCCGTACAAGGTAAGTTTATAGATCAGGAAGCCTAATCTATTTACAGCTTAATTGACATAAATTTAGGAGTGTTTCCTAAGTGGTTTAAGAAACTACTTGCTCCTTCCATTTAGTCTTCTAACTAGGATAGGAAACTGCTTGGAGGCTTGTTGGCCAAGTAATCATGCCTACTGGGGGCGCACCCATGTGGGGCTTATCTGGAAAGAACATCCAGACTTACGACCAAACTAGACGATTTTGCGTAATAGTCCGGGGCCGCTGTGTAGTCAGTCCAAATTCAAGATGACATGGCTTCTCTCTGCTGAGGTGGCGAGGCTTGACTTTGACCTGATATTTCTGCGCATATCACTGGGTAAAACATGTCAAGATTGCTGTTGGGTCTCAAAATAAGTGGATGAGGTTTGCAACAGACGGAAGAAATTCCAATATTGTTGTTGGGTGTCAAATCAAGTCTATTGAGGTTCGCATCATTTGGCATCAGAGCTCAGCCTCTAAAATCAGGTTATATATCCCTTTTGTTTTCTTGTATTGTGTCATCTTATCCATTTTTGTTTTGAGTCTTCTATCCTTTATCTTTTAGTCTCCTTCTTTCTTTGTGTTGTTGTGTTCTTACAAAAAAAAAAAAGGAAACCTGATTATTTGTGTTCTTCATTCCTTAGTAAATGTTCTTGTCAATGGCCCACTTGGAACATGCAATGGATCTTTGTAAATGTGCTTGTTGATTCTCATCACATCTGTATGTCATCTAGGAGTCCCCAGGACCGCATGCATGCAAGACAAATAGAGCCTAAGACTCTGTGTGTAATCCGGACTGCCATTAAAGCCCCCACACTGGAGTTTGATTTATGAATCATCACCACAGCCCTCAAATCTATACCATTGTGACCTCCATGAACCCAAATAGACCCCCTAGGATCAGCTCCTAGATTAGGATGCGTTTGAATGACCATGCAGGCCACTATGCTCTTTTATACTGAAAGAATAATGGGTCCGTTGAAACATTAAACGAGATAACTGGGTCTTGAGCTTAGAGTAGGTTAAAGAGGAGGCCTAGACTATCCAAATGGAGTTGGTTTGGATGATTTCTATGGAGAGGTTAGAGAGATATGGCCCCTTGAAGTTTTTTCGGCAAGATTAGGCTCGCCGGCAGCGGTCTTGTTTATGAAGAAGACGCAACCCGTTTAAGGAAATAGGTTATAACGTGAAGGTTAGGGTTGGGTCTAGGCATGGGTCTATCTGTGTGTGTTAATGGGTAAGGATTTGGGTTGTTGGGTCGGGTTTTAAAACCCATGGACCTTTTAAGTAGCACGACGTCGGACTGAGATTGGGTCGAGTTCAGGTAGATGGTGTGGGTCATGTTGTGTCTGAGAATGGGTTAGGGCATGGTTCGGTTCGTGTTACGTTTTGGGTAAATGGGCTGGGTAGATTTGTGGGTAGAGTTGGGTTTCGGGCTAGGGTCAGGTTCAACCCGAATGGGTTTTAGGTTTGGGTCTTCTTGTGTGATGATATGGGAGCCCGATTGTGTTTGGGTCGGGTCAGGGTCTGACCCGTTGGGTCACCCCTTTGGGTTTCTCTGTGCGTAGAAACGGTTTATCCGTTTAGTCCATGTCAGTACAACCCGTTGGATCCTGAAAAATATTTATAATATTATTTATATTTATTAACTGATTTAAAAGGTTTTAATTATAATAAATAGTTTTAAAATGTAATAGTAGTATTTTTAAATTATGGTATATTATTATGTAATATTCTCTATATTCTGAGAGTAATTATATTATTAAAATGCTATTATTATTATTTATTAGTATTTTACATGTATTAGATAAATGGTTTTAATGGTATTAAAATAGATTTTAAATACCATTATATATTGTTTAATTCTAGAAAATTAGGGTAATGACCCTAAGACTATTTCATTATATAATATAAAGTATAAAGGTATAATATTAAGGTTTGGTATTTTTAATAATTAATAAGGAGCTATCTTATTAGTATATTAATTATTATAAATACTAAATGGGCTCCAAAAATTATGGGAAAAATACTGATAGTGTGTTTTAATATATAGTATTTATTAAAAATACTTCCCTGAACTGATAAAATCTCTATTTAGGTATTTTGTAGTATATATTATCTTCAATAATTCATATAAAATAATCTATGACTCCGATAAATACGCGGTCAGTTCTCAGAGTCTTTAAATAATGTCTAGATCATTTCCTTAAAGTCTTGTGACTTTTCGACTTAGTAAAAAATATAGGTTTTCTTTTAGGGCCCACAATAATGTAAAAAGCCTTGCCTTTTACCACGTAAAATGCGACGAACTCCGATTTGAGTCTAGTCAATGGCGTTGGACTTAGAATGACATGTAGATCACTACATTGAGGTTTATAACTTCATTTGGTAAAATTTCCATTTTGCCCCTCTAGCTACACTCATACATTATCATTGTTTCTTCTATTTTTATGTTATAGAACTTGACGGTTAGCTGCTTCTGAGGATCGATGACTCGAGGTGAGTTTTTCTAACCTCACTCTAATCCTAAAAAGATTAATATAAGATATCTATAAGATACTTTTATGATGTTTGTATAAGTATCGTGCTATTTTATGATGATATGTATTCCAGTACTTGTATTGCTATGAGAATTATGTTGTGGTAGTACTATCGCAAATATGAGCATGTTAAGGGTTTTATCTATATGCTTTATTGGTATCAAATCTATGCTATATGATCCCTGATTTACATGTTACGTTTTCGCTATTAAGATAAAAAAAAATGCAAGTTTTACGGTGATTGTTTATCAGAGTAGAAACACATGGAATGTTAATAAAGTGAATGAATGAATAAGAGTTGTATATGAGCAACGGTAGTGGACACACGTGCATTTCATGATATGTCTTCGCATGCATTGCATGAAAGCGAGAAGTGATTGATGATGATGTATATGAATGTGAAAGAGATGTGAATATCAGATCCGATGGATAAACGGCTCATGAGCTGGGTGGACATGGACGGTTAGGGTTTCTAGCGCACCTCTCGCCATTGAAGACGTCCGGTGATGCGCATACATGGTTGAAAACGTCCCATGTAATGTTGAAGACGTCCAGCTAGTGCTTTAATATACTTCTGAATCGTTTAGACGATCTGTCATGCCCCGAAGTTGCATAATTCAAGAAAGTATTTAATTTCCTTCATGGACTTATAGGTCGTGACAAGTGAGAATGACCAATTGTCCCTGCAACAGATAACTTGAAAGCATTTCTAAAGTGAAGGGTACTAAATAAACATAAGCTCCGAATTTAAAACTTACTAAACTATTACATCAGTTCAAGTCTTATGGCACAAACTGCCCTTATACAAATATCAAATAAAGTTTATTACAACTCCAAAAATAAAAGACACGAGAAATATAAAATAGCCCTCCTGGAAAGTCTCCCGCTTCTAACTAGCATAGTCAAAATACTCTGGCTGCTCCTAACCTGGAAAATCTGGACATAGAGTCCAGGACGCATCAATGTCGTCAGCTTATGTAAGCTAGTGAGCAAAATAAACAAATGCTCGCAATGTATATATAAGCATATAACAACGTTACAGTTTAAATTGTTAAAACAATAATAAATTCAAGGTTCCAACTCCAATATATCACACGGGAGGATAAGAAGCAGTAAATATGTGACCATGCATGAAACAATGTATCATCTCATCTTTTTGACTCTTTTCTCTCGACAAACTCAATTCAAACATACCATTACCTCAGATACCAGGAATAACATCCGATCAACATCCGGGTTGCACACTACATAGTCGCCTTAGATACCAGGAATAGTATCCGACCGATATCTAGGTCGCACAACACATCGTCACCTTAGATACCAGGAATAATATCCGATCAGTATCCAAGTCGCACACGATACCATCGCTTCAAATAGCAGGAATAATATCCGATCGATATCCGAAACGCGCACCTTAGATACCAGGAATAATATCTGATCGATATCTAAGTCGTACACATCACTGTCGCCTTGGATACCAGGAATAATATCTGATCAGTATCCAAGTCACACACCATACCATCGCTTCGGATACTAGGAATAATATCTTATTGATATCTGAAACGCGCGCCTTAGATACCAAGAATAATATCCAATCGATATCTAAGTCGTACACAACACTGTAGCCTCCAATACCAGGAATAATATCCGATCGATATTGGAGTCACACACCATACCATCGATCCAGATACCAGGAATAATATCCGATCAGTATCTAAATCGAGCGCCTCAGGTACCAGGAATAATATCCGATCGATATCTTAGTCGTACACAACACCGTTGCTTCCAATACCAGGAATAATATCCGATCGATATTGGAATTGCACACCAGACCGCCACTCTTTATTCTTTTCACGCTTTCTAACATACCATGCATGTCGACTCCACCTCGACCCTATCATGCATGTCAATGTCCATGAAATTATAACACCAAATAAACGTACGAGAAATCAAGTCTTTTTATTCTTCTTTATTAACAAGGTACAATGTACTTAGAATCATTAAGTTAGCACCCACGATCTAAATTATCAAGTCATATATGAAACAAGAGGTAAATTCATCAAAACTACATTAATACGCTTTACAGCTACTAGTACACAAGCAGGTTCACTTTGAAGCAATGCCCTTAAAAATGATTTATAATTTTTATGGATGAATAACATATCAAATGAAAGGTCTTTGAGTCTAGTTTCCAACGCTTCGAACATTGCACGTTTTTTAGTTTTCTAGAGGAAGTTATAATTGTTTTAGTAAAAGTTGTCAGTGCTGAAACATGCCAATCGATTGGCAAAAGTTCCAATCGATTGGTATACATGTCAATCGATTGGTAATCATGCCAATCGATTGGTAATCATAACAATCAATTGGTATCAACAGTTTCTCCCCTGTTACGAATTTAAAGCCTATTTTTGACCTATTTCTGAATTCTGCTTCAACCAAGACATGTAATAGATGGATTTCTTTATTTTTTCGTAAGGATTACAAATACGTGATCGGTTTTAACTAATTTCAATCGTAGCTCTCGGATTTCATGTAAAACTGAGAGGTGACAAAACTTTAAATCAACGATACGTCGCGATACGAATGAATTACTTCGTAGGATTCGAACCACAGCTTATTGGGACTAAGATCTTTCATTCCCAACTTACAAAAATGATTTTGGTTAACTTTTGTAAAACTCCTATTTCAAAGCTTCAATGGTGTATCCATATACACACATATATGCACAACTATATATACTGAAATATATATATATGTATAAACATGGTGAGTTAATTTATAATACTCACAGAGGTGATTATTCAGAGATTTTGAGACCGAGAATTTTCCGCCGAGAATTCTGTCGTCTATGAATTTTTCCTCTGTTTCTTGATTTATATATGTATCTATGAATGTGTCACTGTGTGTGTGTGTGTATATATCATACATAATCTGTGTGTGTATGTATTAATCTTGAGAGACTAAGAGAGAGTTGAGCGAATTTGAGAGTGATTGAGAGTTATGAGAGATTTGAGAGACTGTGAGAGGAAGACACAAACATGTATACTGCAATATAGATTTGGGCTCCAAGCAACAAGTGGGTTTCGCCCGGTGTGGTTAAGCTCACGTGCTCCCGTACCAAAAACGCGGTATAGTCGCAGCTTAAAATATAAACTGGCATTTCATGATTGAAATAAAAAAATATAGAAAATCTTATTATCGTAGGAATTAAATTCTGTGTCGAATAAAAAGTATAGTTTTAGTTTTCAAATCCATTGAAAGTATCACTTTATTTAGAGAAATTACAGTTTGACCCCAAACAAATATTTTTTACATAACAACTAGAATATTAAAAATAGGTAACATATTTATTAATGAAAATAAAATTACAGGGTGTTACACTGTACGCACCTTAACAGAGATTTCACCCCGAAATCCGAGCTAACTAATTCTGAAATTATTCGAGGTATCTAGTCCTCATGTCTGACTCTAACTCCCACGACGCATTTCCCTCGTCACGATGCCTCCACTGAACCTTAACCAAAGGAACATTCCTTCTCCTTAACCTCTTGATACTTTGGTCAAGAATCCTCACGGGTCTATCTTTGTAGACAACATTCTGACTCATCTCAATATCATCAAAATTTACCACGTGCGAAGGATCCCATATGTATTTTCTTAACATACTAACATAGAATACATTATGAACGTCAGACATCTTTGGTGGCAATGTGAGCCGATAAGCCACTTTCCCAACACGTTCCAGTACTTTGAACGGTCTGATGAAACGAGGTGCCAACTTTCCTCTTTTCTGACCAAAACATACTATTCCCTGCACAGGGGAAACCTTAAGGAGTAGGTGATCTCTGATACTAAACTCCATATCCTTTCGACGTCGATCCACATAACTCTTATGCCTACTCTGTGCAGCTTTCATTTTTTCCTTGACCAGTGAAATCTTTTCATTGGTGCTCTCACCAAATCTGGTCCCAGAAGTTCTGTGTCTTCCATTCAGCCCAACACAACGGAGAGTGACATGGTCATCCGTACAAGGCTTCAAATGGTGTCATCCTAATACTCGAGTGGTAAATGTTGTTATACGCAACGGCAAGTGCATTTCCCAAGACTCTTCAAAATCGATTACACATGCCCTGAGCATGTCTTCCATAATCTGATTAACATGCTCGGTTTGCCCATCAGTTTGAGGATGAAAAGCAGTACTCATGTCACACCCCAATTTTTGGACAACCAAATATTTAATCCAGAGCATGTATCCAGACTAATATTCAATTTCCAAAACACTGAGAGTGACACCCTCACACAGGCTAATAAATAATTTATTTGAAAATAGAATTTAATACTCATTAAATAAGGACACGTGATCCTGTGTTAATATAAAAACTATGTACTATTAAACTTATATTCTCAATCCTCCATTTCTCATTATAAAAGAAATAATATTCCATTACAAATATAATACCATTTTAATTTACAAAAGGAATACAAAATTCATTAAATAAAATTTCTTACAAAGTTCAGAAAAAAAGAAATAAAGTCTATACATCCGATGGTCAGAGCAACTACAATGTTCCAATGCCCAAAGACTCCACAGCCAAGCACAACGGTCACATCATCAAAAGCAATATCTTGCACATGCCATCCAACTACGTTTCAAACAGAAACGTACCCGAATGCATAACACACTCGGGCCAGTCACATGACTGGTATGAGTTAAACAAAAATAATAAAATTTGAGAGCTCCAACCTGAACCCGTAGACTACAAACCACATTACAACACTAATGGGCCAAGACAGGTAGTTCCACACACATATTTGGACAAAAGGGTAGTTTCCATTTATGTGGTGGCAAGTAGTTTCTTGCCCAAAACCCAAAGCTACTACGATTTCATACTTACCCATCTACTTATGGTAAGCCAAACTTGTAAAACATTAGTGGGCCCACCATCCTGCAAATTGAATGATCACAAACCAAGCAAACAATTCGTATACAAACCGTCCACATTCTAACTCAAACGTCGCATTCATTATTCCACGCTTATCAGTCTTATGAAATAATCCATATTCATTACTTATTAGCCTTAAATTTATCTTTGCATTCCCTAGCTTCACCACTTGGCCACCCTCCATGGTACAACCCACACATATATCCCATGTCTGCCCGGACATACTACCAACATCCACTCCGGTGCCAGTTTGGTTGGGGTATCAACCAAACCAGGTATACACAACAGAAGGCCGGTCAATATGCCTAGACGTCTATACAATATAAGCCGAGCATAAGGCTTAGGCCAGCTTGATCACGAAGCCACTGGCAAAAGTACACTCAACAAGTCTTAAGCCAGCTTGATCACGAAGCCACTGGCAAAAGAGTGCGAGCTAACAAAAACAATAACGCAACTACGGGGAGTAGTGAACACTAAGGAATTATGTTGCTATTATCGCTTATCGTTTGTATTATCCCAAAAATTGTGAATTTCACGTTTATCACATAGTTTCGTCTCGTCATATTCTAATCACATCTCTAACCTTTAGATGCATTCCGATTTCTTACAATAAAAGGGTTTTATCAATTAGCTCATAACAATCTTCCCTCAATAATTTCCAATCAAATTACAAGATTCCCAATATCCTATTCAATATATTGAATTTATTCCTTTTTTATCAAAATGACCACAAAATAAAGTCACTTATTTCAGGTACAATAACCTCAACCCAACATTCAATATTACCCTACAAGAAACACATAATAAAAATTCACATTCTCATATCGTAAAGTATTTACTTAAACATTTTTCACTGCTACTGAAATTGTAAATTTTTGCCCAAATGGTGCAGAATCGGGAAAAACTCTATTAGACGAAAGTTGTGCAGAGTCGCGTTTCCTACAAGCCAACGTGGACAGAATTCCATAATTCTAAGCCATGGTTTTATAATGTTTTTTCAAAGTTTCTGCCACTGCTAAAATAAAAATAAAACGAATTTTCTATTATTTATTCATTATCAAAATTATTCCCCTCTATGTATTTATCAAATTAACTATCCACATGATCTATCCAAATACACCGAGATCCCATACATAAAATCACATGAAGAAAAATAAGTATTTATCATTCAATAATAACGAATGGGGATCAACACACAATTTAACACCAATCACAAAATTAACAAGAAATAATTGGATTCTCTTGCACATACATATACATACGTGTATATATATACCCAAATATAAATTTTAACTCACCTAGTTGATCAAAAATCGACAACCACGAACGCCCTGCGATTTCACACGTGCCCACGAACCCGAGACCCTTCTCCTTTCTTCTTCTTCTTCTTCTTCTCTCTCTCTCTCTCTCTCTCTCTCTCTCTCTCTCTCTCACACACACACACACACACACACACACACACACACACACACACGTCTGTTCTC
The DNA here is from genome assembly GCA_033977485.1 of Hydrangea macrophylla. Taxonomy (NCBI): domain Eukaryota; kingdom Viridiplantae; phylum Streptophyta; class Magnoliopsida; order Cornales; family Hydrangeaceae; genus Hydrangea; species Hydrangea macrophylla. The sequence goes on along the minus strand of CM066998.1, from coordinate 5,967,289 downwards.
TCTTTAGGTGGCTAGGGTTAATGATATATGGATATCATACTCTCCTAACTAGGTTTATAAAACTACTAACACTTGACTACACAAGAATCCCGTTTTTCTTCCTGTGGGTCACAAAAAAGACCTATATGATCCCAGAATGCAATCCAAACCACTAAAATAGCTAACTCAAATGGTACTCATACCCTAGGTACTTAATTTTCATGTTAAATTCACTAATTAACTTACTTGTGGGCCCCGAAACACTACTCGACACTAAACTCGTCATTCTACAAAAATTGTAACTCAGTCATACAAATAATCTATCATACAATTTAATTAAAGCCTAAAATGTCATGTCATAATAATAATGAAACATTAGAAATTTTAATAATACAAAAACAATGGGGGAAATATTACTGGTATTAGTAACAAATTAAATATGCTTACTAGCAATTTAATTCATGGGTTCTCCAAACTTAAAATTTTTAAACACGTGTCTTACATATGCACACTCATATAATATTACTAGCTGAAAATAATTATTTACACACTTAGAAATTTTAGGGTTATTACATTCTATCCTCTTTAAAGAAATTTCGTCCCGAAATTTGGTAGCGTGTACATATAAAATATATACATACCTACATAATTACAAAAAATCGCATCTTTTAAAATAAATTAATGTAATTGTTTTTTTTTATTATTTTTTTTTATAATGGGTGTTACATTGTACAACTCTCAAAAGAAATCTCGTCCCGAGATTTAGAGGAAGATGAACACAAAAAGAAATAAACACCGATACGAGTAAGCACACAATTTCATTTAAGCACATAGGTACTACCAAAAACATGTTTATTGCATAGAAGTGCAATTTACTTAAATGCAACTATATGCTCCTGTTCACCTCTTACCGTGTCCCGTACCACTTCTCATTGGAATACCCAATACTTACCACTCAAACCAATAGCTTCAAAATCTTCCATAAGCTTGCACTGAGAATAAGAATACCCGTCTAGATCCATAAGATGTTGTAGACATAAGAATACTGCCAGCTCAATATATGCTCTCGAAAAATGTATAAAATTTCCACACGGAGATATACGAGAGAGATGCAATAGTAGAATATCAATCGATAATAACAGCTTCATAATAAGAAATTCAGAGTGTCGATAATAATAATGTCCACCAAAAATGGCCAGATAAGAATAATATAAATAATAGAAGTCTTGCAAATAATAATAGAAATCCCGATCCTCCGATAGAATAATAATTCAGCTGGATGATAATTAGACAACTGTCCGATAATAATAGCTTGAAGAAGATAATTCGATATCACGCCATAATTTCACTGCTTGTTCAAAACTCCAACTCCCCCGCTACTTCTCCAACATGTCACAAAATATGTATGCACTACTATGCGACTCATAATATAGTAAATGATTTCAACAAATTAACATGTAATGATAAACTCGGAAAATTATGCAATTAATCGATTGAAAATAATTAAATAACATGTAGGCAACACATGGATAATACATAAGTACACATAACCCGAAACCCAAATAAATCCGCGACCTATAGCTCTGACCAACGTCTAGTCCACAATCCGAGGATCACCTAGACTCGCTAAGCTAACCATAAGCTCTGATACCAAACTGTCACACCCCGATTTCTGGACAACCAAAATTTTAATCCAGAGCATGTATCCAAACTAATATTCAATTTCCAAAACAACGAGAGTGATACTCTCGCACAGGCTAATAAATAATTTATTTGAAAATAGAATTTAATACTCATTAAATAAGGACACGTGATCCTGTGTTAATATAAAAACTATGTACTATTAAACTTATATTCTCAATCCTCCATTTCTCATTATAAAAGAAATAATATTCCATTACAAATATAATACCATTTTAATTTACAAAAGGAATACAAAATTCATTAAATAAAATTTCTTACAAAGTTCAGAAAAAAAGAAATAAAGTCTATACATCCGATGGCCAGAGCAACTACAATGTTCCAATGCCCAAAGACTCCACAGCCAAGCACAACGGTCACATCATCAAAAGCAATATCCTGCACATGCCATCCAACTACGTTTCAAACAGAAACGTACCCGAATGCATAACACACTCGGGCCAGTCACATGACTGGTATGAGTTAAACAAAAATAATAAAATTTGAGGGCTCCAACCTGAACCCGTAGACTACAAACCACATTACAACACTAATGGGCCAAGACAGGTAGTTCCACACACATATTTGGACAAAAGGGTAGTTTCCATTTATGTGGTGGCAAGTAGTTTCTTGCCCAAAACTCAAAGCTACTACGATTTCATACTTACCCATCTACTTATGGTGAGCCAAACTTGTAAAACATTAGTGGGCCCACCATCCTGCAAATTGAATGATCACAAACCAAGCAAACAATTCGTATACAAACCGTCCACATTCTAACTCAAATGTCGCATTCATTATTCCACGCTTATCAGTCTTATGAAATAATCCATATTCATTACTTATTAGCCTTAAATTTATCTTTGCATTCCCTAGCTTCACCACTTGGCCACCCTCCATGGTACAGCCCACACATATATCCCATGTCTGCCCGGACATACTACCAACATCCACTCCGGTGCCAGTTTGGTTGGGGTATCAACCAAACCAGGTATACACAACGGAAGGCCGGTCAATATGCCTAGACGTCTATACAATATAAGCCGAGCATAAGGCTTAGGCCAGCTTGATCACGAAGCCACTGGCAAAAGTACACTCAACAAGTCTTAAGCCAGCTTGATCACGAAGCAACTGGCAAAAGAGTGCGAGCTACCAAAAACAATAACGCAACTACGGGGAGTAGTGAACACTAAGGAATTATGTTGCTATTATCGCTTATCGTTTGTATTATCCCAAAAATTGTGAATTTCACGTTTATCACATAGTTCCGTCTCGTCATATTCTAATCACATCTCTAACCTTTAGATGCATTCCGATTTCTTACAATAAAAGGGTTTTATCAATTAGCTCATAACAATCTTCCCTCAATAATTTCCAATCAAATTACAAGATTCCCAATATACTATTCAATGTATTGAATTTATTCCTTTTTTATCAAAATGACCACAAAATAAAGTCACTTATTTCAGGTACAATAACCTCAACCCAACATTCAATATTACCCTACAAGAAACACATAATAAAAATTCACATTCTCATATCGTAAAGTATTTACTTAAACATTTTTCACTGCTACTGAAATTGTAAATTTTTGCCCAAATGGTGCAGAATCGGGCAAAACTCTATTAGACGAAAGTTGTGCAGAGTCGCGTTTCCTACAAGCCAACGTGGACAGAATTCCATAATTCTAAGCCATGGTTTTATAATGTTTTTTCAAAGTTTCTGCCACTGCTAAAATAAAAATAAAACGAATTTTCTATTATTTATTCATTATCAAAATTATTCCCCTCTATGTATTTATCAAATTAACTATCCACATGATCTATCCAAATACACCGAGATCCCATACATAAAATCACATGAAGAAAAATAAGTATTTATCATTCAATAATAACGAATGGGGATCAACACACAATTTAACACCAATCACAAAATTAACAAGAAATAATTGGATTCTCTTGCACATACATATACATACGTGTATATATATACCCAAATATAAATTTTAACTCACCTAGTTGATCAAAAATCGACAACCACGAACGCCCTGCGATTTCACACGTGCCCACGAACCCGAGACCCTTCTCCTTTCTTCTTCTTCTTCTTCTTCTTCTCTCTCTCTCTCTCTCTCTCTCACACACACACACACACACATACACACACACGTCTGTTCTCTCTTTAGGTGGCTAGGGTTAATGATATATGGATATCATACTCTCCTAACTAGGTTTATAAAACTACTAACACTTGACTACACAAGAATCCCGTTTTTCTTCCTGTGGGTCACAAAAAAGACCTATATGATCCCAGAATGCAATCCAAACCACTAAAATAGCTAACTCAAATGGTACTCATACCCTAGGTACTTAATTTTCATGTTAAATTCACTAATTAACTTACTTGTGGGTCCCGAAACACTACTCGACACTAAACTCGTCATTCTACAAAAATTGTAACTCAGTCATACAAATAATCTATCATACAATTTAATTAAAGCCTAAAATGTCATGTCATAATAATAATGAAACATTAGAAATTTTAATAATACAAAAACAATGGGGGAAATATTACTGGTATTAGTAACAAATTAAATATGCTTACTAGCAATTTAATTCATGGGTTCTCCAAACTTAAAATTTTTAAACACGTGTCTTACATATGCACACTCATATAATATTACTAGCTGAAAATAATTATTTACACACTTAGAAATTTTAGGGTTATTACAACTCATCTTGAGTGAAGTTCCCATAGCCTTCTGTAGACTTTCCCAAAACCCTGAAGTAAAGCATGCATCACAGTCCAATACAATAGACACAGGTGCACCGTGCAATCGTACCACTTGTTGTAGGTACATTCGGCTCATCCTTTCTACTGGGTAAGTCATACTATACGCGGTGAAATGTGCGAACTTCATCAGACGATCCATAACTTCCCAAATCGCATCATGGTTCCGTTGTGACCGAGGTAGTCCAACTACGAAATCCATAGTTATGTGTTCCCACTTCCATCCCTGAACATGTAAGGGTTGCAACAATCCCGAGGGTCTCTGATGTTTGGCCTTCACTTGTTGATAAGTCAAACATTTAGATACGAACTCGGCTACTCCTCATTTCATTCCTTCCCACCAAAAGTTTCTCTTCAGATCCGTATACATCGTTGTTCCTCCTGGGTGTACTGTCAGCCTCGACTTCTGTGCTTCTTCGAGAATATCTTTTCTCAAATCCCCTGAATCTGGCACACACAATCTGTCTCGACATCGGTATCCTCCATCGGTCCCAACCTTCCATTCCGTAGGGTCCTTTTCTGACATCTTGATGAACCATACTTGAAATTTCTCATCTTCCTTTTGGGCCTCGATAATTCGACTCACAAGTGTTGGTTGTACCATAAGGCACCCAAAGTGTTGCCCATCACTACCTTCATAAATCTGTATATCAAATTCTGCGATTATCTCTAAAGCCTTCCATTCCCTTACCATCAATGAAACAATCATTGCTCGAGGTTTCTGACTTAGGGCATCAGCGACTACGTTAGCATTACCAGGGTGGTACTCCAATGTAAAGTTGTAGTCCTTAATCAATTTCATCCATCAGCGTTGCCTCATGTTCAGCTCTTTTGGAGTAAATAAATACTTAAGGCTCTTGTGGTCTGAGAACAAATCAAACTTTTCCCCGTAGAGGTAGTGTCTCTAGATCTTAAGCGTGAATATGACTGCTGCCAGTTCCAAATCATGAATTGGGTAATTCAATTCATTTGGCTTCAACTGCCTTGAACCATAGGTGATAACCTTTCCGTCTTATAGAAGAACAAATCCCAGCCCTTGGTAATAGGCGTCACTGAAAATAGTGAACTTCTCACCATCCTTTGGTATCGCAAGCACTAGCACTGTCATCAGTTTCTCTTTCAATTCTAGAAAAGCGCGTTCATGCTTATCAGTCCATTCAAATTTCAAATGTTTCTTAGTCAAACCAGTTAACGGGGCTGCTATCTTTGAGAATCCTTCCACAAATCTCTGATAATAACCAGCGAGTTCCAGAAAACTTCTGACTTTTGTAGCATTAGTTGACCGAGTCCAATTTGCAACTGCATTGATCTTTGATGAGTCGACCGTGATTCTTTGTTGAGAGATCACATGCCCTCACACTTACTAAATTTAGCATACAGGCGGTGATCCTTGAGAGTCTTCATTGTAATCTGTAGATCTTGTTCATGCTCTTCCTCTGACTTGGAATAGATCAATATATCGTCGATAAAGACAATAACAAACTAATCCAAGTATGGCTTGAAAATTCTGCTCATCAAGTCCATAAACACATCTGGAGCATTCGTCAACCCAAACAGCATCACTAAGAACTCATAGTGCCCGTACCTCATCCTGAAAGCAGTCTTAGGTATGTCTTCTTTTCGTACTCTTAACTGATGATATCCTGACCGTAGATCTATCTTGGAAAAGGTCGTAGCTCCTTTCAATTGATCAAACAGATCGTCTATCCGAGGTAAAGAATACTTATTCTTGATAGTAACCTTATTCAGTTCCCGGTAGTCAATACACAACCGTATGGTCCCATCCTTCTTCTTCACAAATAACACTGGTGCTCCCCAGGGTGAAGTACTTGGATGAACAAAACCCAACTTCTCAAGTTCTTGAACTTGTTCCTTCAACTCCAGTAGTTCGGTAGGGGCCATCCTGTAGGGAACTTTGGTTATAGGTCGAGTGCTTGGCACCAGTTCTACACAGAATTTCATGTCCCTCTCAGGTGGTAATCTAGAAATATCTCAAAATACCTCCTCGAACTCTTTGATCATCGGTATTGATGACACCGTCACTTCTGTATTGACAACTTCGATATTTGCTAGGCATTTGGTGAGGAACATATCACCTGAAGGGTTACATTGGAAATCAAAGGGTTGATTCCCATTGTTTGCAAATGTAATCCTCTTCCTAGCACAATCCAATCTTGCATGATTTTTTTCGAGCCAATCCATTCCTAAGATTATATCAAACTCCTTCATCGACAGAACCACCAATCTTGCCAAAAGTTCACGGTCTCCTAACCATAGAGGACAATCTTTACATACATATACCAATTTAACTGTGGTCCCGAGTGGTGAGTCAGCACTCAAGGCTTCATCTAAATGTTGTAGTACTATACCCAATTTTTGAACAATCTTAACCCATATGAATGAGTGTGTAGCACCCGTGTCAAATAAAACTTTAACATGAGAATTAAATAAGGTTAAAGTACCTTCCATTGTTCGTTGTTCAGGCGGTTCCTCCTCATAAGTACCTTCTTCATACCCTATTTCTTCATGACAAGCAGCCTCGGGTATAACAGTATTCAGATGGGCCTGTCCTTACTGACCATAATTACCTCTTCTAGGAGCCTTGCAGTTCGGACTTATGTGACCTGGCAGGCCACAATTATAGCACACCACTCCTGGATAATCAGCACGTCTAGGTACTCTGCAATCTTTAGCTCGGTGACCAGGATTACCATAATTGAAGCAGTTATTGTTGTTACCTCCTATTGCCTGAGGCGGATTCTGATGTATTTTCTGTGTCTATTGAGGTTTCTTCCCTACATCCTAAGTCCTTTTCTATCCCTGAGGGTACACGGGTTTCTGTCCAGGATATCCTTTCTGCAAGGGTCAATTTCCAAATGGTTTCAAATTCTGACAACCATCATTTTTCAAACCTGTAGCCAATCTTACCAGAGCTTCAAATGATTGGTTCAGGTGCCCCATAGTCAGATGTCGGAGAGACAAGTTGAGACCCCGGTGATACTTCTTGATTTTCTCCTTGGGTGTGTCCACCATGTGTGGAGCAAAGCGAGACAAACGCTCAAATCGAGTAGTATACTCACGGACAATCAAATTTCCTTGTGCTAATTCCATGAATTCTTTCTCTCTCTTGTCCTTCTCTTCTTCAAGGAAATACTTCTTGAGGAATCTTTCCTTGAACACCACCTAGGGCATTCCCCTTACGACTTCTTCCCAATATTCGCCTTTTCGGCATCCCAATCTGCCGCTGCATATGACAACTTAAATATAGCCAGGCACTTCTTTTCCAAATTAGTGCACTCTATGGTCTCAAAGATACGCTCCATTTGGCGTAGCCATTGTTCTACTTGCCAGGGTTCATCGGTCCTAGCAAAATACTCAGGTCGCAGAGCGCAAAATTCTTTAAGAAGCTTGTCCCCAGTCTGGTGGGCTCGCCTCTCAATCCCGTTATGATTCCCATTCCAGTTATTGTTCCCCGTGTTCTGATCACTGATCCTCTCTAATCGTCTTACAAAAGCCTCAAATATCCCAGTTGGATCTACTACCGGGGGTGTAGCTTCAATAACAAAATTCAATCAATCTCTAGATGTAAAAGAAAGTTCTCAGCAATAGAAGGCAATGAAACACAGAATGAAGTCAAACTATCTTATCTTAATGCTATCTTAACGGAAGAACCTATGTGTCTTGGACAATTGGTCGAGCCATAACCTAGCTCTGATACCAAAAAGCATGTCACGCCCCGACGTTGCATAATTCAGAAAAGCATTTAATTTTCTTTATGGACTCGTAGGTCGTGACAAGTGAGAATGACAAATTGTCCCTGCAACAGATAACTTAAAAGCATTCCTAAAGAGAAGGCTACTAAATAAACATAAGCTCTGAATTTAAAACTTACTAAACTATTACATCAGTTCAGGTCTTATGGCACAAACCGCCCTTATACAAATATCAAATAAAGTTTATTACAACTCCAAAAATAAAAGACACAAGAAATATATAACAGCCCTCCTGGAAAGTCTCCCTCTTCTAACTAGCATAGTTAAAATACTTTGGCTGCTCCTGACCTGAAAAATCTGGACATAGAGTCCACGACGCATCAACGTGTGGATACCGGGATTCCACCGCTTTGTTATGTTTTCAAAACTTGTTTGATTTTTGAATCAAGGAAAGAGAAAAAGGTCTGTTGAAAACAGATACAGAGTCGCCACTTGGTCTTTAAGGAACCAAGAAACCTAATTTTGACTCACCCAAACGAATAAAGGGCACCGGCCCTTCATAACCAAAGAACTTGGCTCGGGGTTTTGGTACGAGAGAGGAAGGAGCCTTTGTCACGACTAAAACACCCTCAACTCGCCCCGTCTTTCGACGGGCCTCAATTAGCATCCAAATAATCATCTTATACTATGTTTGGTTCGACAAATAATACTATGATAGTATATTACATCACATAAGAAAATTTAAAATGGAAGATCTAAAGATAAGATATCATTCATAAGATCTAGGCCAAATATCACACAATGCAAAGTGAAAGATCACACAAATAAACCTAGGAAAAATCGTCTAATCATATATCAAATAATCAAGACTTCCTAATCTAAAGGGGGGGGGGGACATGAATTATTCTTGAAACAAAATAATCAAAGAAATCAAAATATGCTTAGCAAGCTAGTATGATGCATGTTATTCTTTGAGAAAAGAAGGCCTCTCAATCCCCGGGATGGATGAGAAAGGATGATTAGATCGGGGGAAGCATGAACGTGTGATCATGATCATTCCTTATAATCTTCTTAGATTAGGAGTTACAAAAACCCCAAATCTTGCATGAATGCAATGTATGTATCTAGAATGTGTAAAGGTTGTAGTGTGCTTTGTGTTCATGGATTCCTAGAATGACTTAGAAGTCTAAAATGTGTATGAATGGATGAATGAAATCAACATGGGATATGTACAAATATAGTATGAACTACTTCCTAAGATATGAACTAATTTAGAAGGCATATAAGCATCAAATCAAAGAATGAAGGTTAAAATGTGCTTGCTGTGAATAGTGGACAGAACAGTAACATGATCTTGTAAAAATGGAAAAGAGGGGTTAGGAATGCTTTCAATGAATGATTTTTCATGGAGATGTTCCTTATTGTGTCTAGAATACAACCCAAAAAGCCAATCTTTAATAACTATCACAGATTGAGAGAAATCATATGAACAACAGAGGTCACTCAGAAACAGAGTCCGTACTATCGACTGAAATGTTAAAATATCTTAGAAAATGATAACGAATGATCTAGGAGCCCATTTTATACAGAACGTTCCCTAAGACATGGAAGTTTAAGGGAAAAATAAGTTGGGACCACCCCTTTTGGAAAAGTTTTCTGAAAAGGAGTAGGAAGTTAGCCAAGCTGCTGTGACAGCAGAGGCAGAATGTTTGGGTCCAAATGGACCATTTTCAAGTACTTCCGAGTCAAACCAAAAATCATGGGTGTTCTCCAATGAGTTAGGAAGACTTTCCAAGTGGCCTTGCATCTATATGTTGAGTATTGAGTTCTAGAGAAATCTTTGAACTCAACTCACTCACTGTTTTAACTCACTGTTTTGAAGATTTTGGGGAAAATAATGTTTTCTTTCTTGAAATCAAAATGAGAGGGACTGAGGGGGGTTTTGAAATAGAGGTTTTGAAAGTGTATTTTCAATACTCAATAAATATTACAACCACTTAGAATACCAACATTCAACTCATCATCAAGAACCTCCAAGATTGTTGGAGAGACTTATTTTTATTTGAGCATAACTTCAATACACTTCAAGGAGACCTTGGAGGTATTGAAGTTATGATCATCATCTATCAAACATGTTTTTGAGGTCAAGAGCTACTATCCATAAGGATTCACTCACCCCAAACTTCATGTCATCATTTAGATGATGATGAACTAGTAAGAAAAATAAGGAAAATAAAAAAGAAATGAGGTGAGAAGAGATAAACAATGAATAAACAAGCAAGTATATAATGATCAATAGATGATATTCATGAAGTATTGAACTTGTAGCATGGTGTTTCACTCATATGTAATGATATTGGACATGGAAGAAGCTACCACTCTCTTAAATGCTCACTAAAATGGTGGTTGGGTGTATTGAATGTTGAAGTAAATGGGAGTAATGAAGTAAAAACAAAGTTTAGAACTCACTTTTGTTTTGAAAATCAAAGAAGAAAGCTTCTTTTCTCTCTATTCTCACCTTATCTCTACAACTTTCTCTCCCAAACTTTCTCTAAACTTGCATTTGACTCCCCCAAAATGAAGAGCAATGGGGGGTTTAAATAGGACAACTTGGGGTGGTTTTGGGATTTAGAAAGTATTCCCATTGGCTCCAAACATCTGAAATCATAAAACTATGTCGTTTTGGTTTTTAATTAATCAAAATGGGACCACAAAACAAATTACAAAAATACACTATTTTGGGGGGGAGTGCCGCGGCGGCACTGGACCAGTGCCGCGGCGGCAGTGGGCCAGTGCTGCGGCGGCACTGCTCCTCCCCCGTCCAGATAATGCTGTTTAGGCCCCCTGAGGTTCCGGTATTCGCGAAAAGGCCCTATTTCGTCCGAAATTCACAGAAAATGCGCACGAACTCCAAACTGAGGTTGTGATATACCGTTGGAAAGGTAATGGAGTCTACTTTACATAAAAAATAGTCCAGGGATAGGTCACTTTGAAAAGTTTTACGGTATTCGCGATAAAAGCCGATTTGATCGCCTTTTCCGGGTTTGGAAATTCATAATGAATTCGTTTTAAATCCAGAAATTATGTGCGATATACCGTTGGAAAGCTATTGACCTCTAGTATCCATGAAAAATATTTGAAAATTGTTTCGATACCCCGATCCCAGGAGCCAACGTTTTCGCTCGATTCTCTTTTAGAACTCATTTTAATACTTTTCTAATGATTCTGGTGAACTCGGACGATTTCGGTCAAACTTGGTCAAACTTTGGTCAAACCTGGTCAAACCTTGGTCAAACCGGTCAACGGGGACTTTCGGGGAACTTCCGGGACTTCCGGGGGGTCTCTGGGAGCTGACGATTTCATCCGGTTTTACTTAAAAACTAATTTTATCATTTTTCTTATGACATAGCATGTTTTCAGAACTTCGGGACCAAATCTGGGTGTTTTCGGGCTTTCAGGGGCATTTTGGTCAATCTGAGCATTCTGAGAGATAGAGCTGACTTCCAGGAGTCCTTTTTGGGTCTTTTACGATCATTGTGAACCACCAAGCTATGGGTTTCCTAAATCTGATAGCCGACAAAATGGGGTGTCTACAGTTTGCCCCTCTTTGGCAGGAACTTGCGAGGCAACGCATGTCGCAAGCGAGTGCCAAAGTTTTGAAGAGACAGGACTTTTTGGAGGCTACAGATTTAGGATAAAAAAGCGTTTCAAAAGATGCAATGAGGCTGAGGCTAGCGCTGGTCGCGCTCTGCGTGAGCTGCCTACGTATCCCAAGGGGAATCAGACCAGGATGTAGTTCGGGGCGCAAAGGAAAGAATCACATATGTACATACGCAACAACCAAGCGGATGCTATGCTGTGAGGATGGTATGCAATGCGTGGATGTGATACGAGTTGTGTTATGAATCCTATTATGCCTATTGTATGATCCTAGTATGCTGTAGGGTATGCCACTCTGAGTGGGCTAGTGTCGTGCTGGTGCTTCTGACTATGATGCAGTTATTGACCCGAATTTTTAGAAGGCTCTGAGTCTAGGGGCAAACTTCTGAATTTTGGGAAGTGTGCTTCGTAAGAGAACGTAATTGGGTGTGGGGTCTCAGAGGACTATAATTGAGGATGCCTTTTGGCAAATAACTGATGGACACGGGAACCCTGGAAATTAAGAGACGGACACAGAAGTCAAGGGATGATCATGAAATCCTGAGATGTCACACGATGAACATGGAAGCCCCATGGCATATTTTGAATGAGAGCGATGATGATTAATGAACAGACGATGTTTGAATCGAGATGATGAGTCGACAATGGACTACTGTGATTGAACTGACGGTGTACGAATCCGCTGAGGATTAATATGAATCTGCTGGGGATGAAGCGACTCTTTCTAGGATCTCTCTTCAATTGTTTCTTTTGATCAAATCTTACGGGCCGGTCGGGGCCTCCGGGAGCCGGTATCTTTCTGCTTCTGTCCTTGGGGGATAATACAGGGTTCTCGGGGAATCTCTTTTCCTTGATCGGGAACCAGGACTCATCTCTGAATCTCTCACGGTTGATCAAATCTTGCGGTGCTCAATCCAAGAGGGCCTATCGGGGCCTCCGGGAGCCGGTATCTTTCTGCTTCTGTCCTCGGGGGATAATACAGGGTTCTCGGGGAATCTCTTTTCCTTGATCGGGAACCAGGACTCATCTCTGAATCTCTCACGGTTGATCAAATCTTGCGGTGCTCAATCCAAGAGGGCCTGTCGGGGCCTCCGGGAGCCGGTATCTTTCTGCTTCTGTCCTCGGGGGATGATGGGAGGTTCTCGGGGAATCTCTTTTCTTGATCGGAAACCAGGACCCAACTCTGAATCTCTCACGGTTGATCAAATCTTGCGGTGCTCAATCCAAGAGGGCCTGTCGGGGCCTCCGGGAGCCGGTATCTTTCTGCTTCTGTCCTCGGGGGATGATGCGGGGTTCTCGGGGAATCTCTTTTCTTGATCGAAAACCAAGACCCATCTTTGAATCTCTCACGGTTGATCAAATCTTTTGGTGCTCAATCCAAGAGGGCCGGTCAGAGCCTCCGGGAGCTGGTATCTTTCTGCTTCTGTCCTCGGGGGATGATGCGGGGTTCTCGGGGAATCTCTTTTCTTGATCGGGAACCAGGACCCATCTCTGAATCTCTCACGGTTGATCAAAATTTACGACGGTTGTTCTGAAATAGCCGATTCGGGTCCTCGGGAGTCAATTTTTCCCAGTTTCTGCCTGCTGGAGGTAGTTCTAACAACTTTTAGCCTGCTTGGGGTAAAACCTTACAAATCTTGACCGGAATGGGCCACCAGGGCTGATCGGGGCCAAAAATAGGCTGAAAAAGGCCAAAACAGGTCAAAACGGAGCAAAATGGAGCAAAACGGAGCGAAGCGGGGCCGCGGGGAGCAGTGCCACAGCGGCACTGGGCCACTGCCGCGGCGGCAGTTGGCCAGTGCCGCGGCGGCATTGGGTGGCCGAACTCCATCTTTGTATTTCTCGGGTTTTTGAGCTTTTGAAGCTCATTCTTGGCCATTTTGGGGTGTTTTTGGAGCCAAAAATTGCCAAAACGCAGCTTGTGCGCGCTCAGGTGAGTAATCCTACCTCGTAGTTGGAATTTTAATTGGTGTTTTGGTTTGCTCAATTTTGCAAGAAGAAAGTTTAACTTTGACTTCCATTTTCTTTGTAGATCCATGGCTTCGAGCTCGAGGAGACCGTCTAAGAAGGCCAAGGAACGGATGAAAGCCGAGATGCAAACCCCGGACTTGATTTTACGGGACCCCCAACATCATCTTTCGGCCGCGGCTCTAGCGAGCTTGGTATGTGAAACCTTCGACATTTTAGGATTATTTCCAAGTATTGTGCTAGTTTTGTGAGCCGTAGTGTGCACCTAGAGATCGTTCGAAGTTTAATTTGTGCTCAAATGTTGATTTTGCGAATTTAGACCTCGGGTCATGAATAGTGATTTTGTGCATCGCTTTTGTCGTCTCTGGTATGTGCAGGTGCCGGAAGTAGCATTGAAGGGCCACGGTAGCCTTGCTCATGCTTTCTTATGGTATACTCAACTCTCGCCCACCGTCAAGAGGATGGTCGATGATGCCGGGTTTGGAGGCTTTGTCTTTCTGGTTTCAAAGAGCAGCAATGATTTGGCACACTTTTATGCTCTGGCTGAGAGGTGGTGGGACACCACCAATACTTTCCACCTGCCGTTCGGCGAGATGACCATGACGCCCTTCAATTTCTCTATGATTACTGGTTTGAGGGTAGGCGGAAAACGCCTAATTCTGGATTATTTCTATGAGATCGACCCTGAGGCTGTAGAGATGTTGATTGGGGCTGTTCCCCCTAATTTGGAGAGGCACTGGTTTCCTTGTGGCTGGCTATACCGGGCTTATGGCAGAGGGGATCATAACCTGAGCAATTGCCAGCTTTTGAGGGTGTATCTTCTGTATGTCCTCGGCTGCTCGATCTTTGTGACTCGGAACGACCGGGTGAACTTGAGACTTCTCTCTTGCCTGGCGACCATCGATGAGATCCCTTCTTACGACTGGGGCGGTGCTGCCTTGGCCCATCTTTACAAGCACATGGGTGAGGTTTCCCGAGGTGATGTTAAATCGACGGGGGGATTTTGGCGAGCTTGGGAGGTATGTGCTGCATTTTGCTTTATATTCCTTGACTTGGCTTTTGATTTCTGTACTCTTTCTGACTTTCCTCCTTGTCTATGCAGCTTTGGAGCTTCGAGTACCTGAAGATGTTAGCTCCATCCCCTGCAGATGAATCAGGCGAAGACGAGGATGGCATGGCTCATGTGCCTCTGTTCCCACGAGGCTTGAGATGGAGGAGGGATGTTGTTGGGGTGAAAAGCGGGGCCCACCAGATTGTTTTGCTCAGAAACTTCCTAACTGGACTGACGGCTGCTAATGTTGATTGGACGCCTTGGGAGTGCGTTGCCTATGCCGCCCCTGAGGAGATACAAGCAGTCAAACCTCTTTCCTCTTACCGACTCTTGATGGAGAGTACCGAGTACAGGTAGTGGTTTCTTGGTGAGCGAGTGTCTCGGCAGGTGGTTGGTGGTTCCAGGTATCGGGTCCCTCATAATCCCCCTGCGATGGATGCTAGTGACCTTTCTGGTGATGCTCTGTTGGCGGCCTTGGCTGGCACCGATGTTTGGGACCATTTCCTCTCTGAGACCAGTTACGAGGCTTACCGTGGTCGTTTTCTGATGCCCAACTTCCCACTCCTGGAGGTGAATTTTATGTTTTTGTTTTTTTTTTTTTTATCCATTGCCTATGTTTTTTGATTTTTCTTTTCTTAACTTGTTTTGTGCCTACAGCTCCGCGAGATGTATAGGAGACAGGCTCCTCCGACTTCCGATCCTATCCCTCCCTGGGATTGGACCGTCAACGTCCTAGGCGCTGATGGCAGTCCCCAAATGATGGAGGTGTCGCGAGTCACATGTGGGTACCCTACTCAGCCAGCGGGCGTCCTCAATGTTCCTTGGAGTTACGCTGAGGAGGGTCACGCCTTGGCGGCTAGCCTACGGTCCTTGGTCCTCACACGAGACCACCGGGTATGTCTTTTATTTTTGCACTCCTTAAGGTTATGAGGTCCTAATCCTGGATTTTAACCTTTGACAGATGGATGGCATGCGGCAATTTGCCGCCAATCAGATGGCGTCTTTGGTAAGTCTCTGACTTGACTCTGTTTTTGTACTTTTTGTTGTTCCCTTACTGATTACCTTAATTTTATTTGTGTGTGCAGTACCGTGGAGGTGGTACTGGCTCATTGAGAACTGGTCCAAGGTGCAGAGGTGGTAGGAGGAGACCGTCGCCGATATACACTCCGGGTGGTCCGACAGAGGACGAAGAAGAGGAGGACTGAGGGCCCCCCCAAGCGGGAATTTTATTCTATTTTCTTTTTATGTTTTCGATCGGGTTGTACTGATGATGTGACTATTTGGACAGTGTAGGATGATGTGTGGAACATTTTGTGACCTTTGACAAATTATTATGATGTTTTGCCTTTTAGGCCGGATAGCTTCCGGTTTGGAGGCGCAGTTGTGTGCTTGCTTTAGTTGATGATGATACATACGCACTGTGATTGTTGGGTGTTACTGCGATGGGCAGTTTTGTAATAGTGAGTGTTTTTGCCTTGCAGGTGGGATAGTCCGTGAAACGGGAAGGTGCTGTCGAAATTTCAAATTTTCCTAGAGCCGCGACCAAAAACATGGCTCTGTATGATCCCGCTCAGCTCAGAGCTTGGCTAAACATCACGGATGGTGTGGAACGGATCAACCTCTTTAGCTACGGCCTGACCGAGCTATTCTCTCTTTGCTAGATGACCCTGAACACTGAGTTTTTGCGCACTGCCATTGCTCACTGGGACCGGTGAACCATGTCTTCAACTTCAATGGCTTGGAGATATGCCCCTTGTTTGAGGAGTTCTGTGCTATCCTTGGCTATGATTCTGATTCGGACCTGATTCTCCCTTCTGCTGATACCCTCAGTCCTATGCAAGGCTTGGCTGAATATCTGAATTGTTCCATCACTATTTCTCGCCGGCTGATTCAAGGTGAGGTCCTTGACATTGCTTCCATAATTGCTCGATATGCCAGTCCTGGGAATCCCAGCGTGTATGATGCTACTCGTGGGGCTGCTCTGATTCTGTGTATGACTTCACACTTCTTGTTCTCGAGCGCTTCTAGCGACTTAGTGCATGTATGTCTCGGACTGAAGGCAGGTAAGAACCCCATGGCCATGGTTCTGGCCGAGACCCTGAATGGTTTGGATCGCGCTTCAAGTCAAGGAATGCTTCTACTTTCTGGGGCGCCTTTGGTGTTACAGGCTTGGCTCTATGAGCGTCTTCAGTTATGGACAGGTAATGTGCCGCCAGTTTATTTTCGCAGAGCTGTGCTCTATACTCATTTTACTTCTGCTGATTGGGTGGGTATGATGGGTGCCTTATCTGAGGCTGACATTTGCTGGATCGTGAGGCGTTGGGGCCTTTATGCTGTGACCACTAGTCTTGGGGATTTTCAGAGGGTGTGGCTGATGGGACAGAGAGAGACCTCCTTCTATCATCCTCGTCGATTAGCCAGACAGTATGGGCAAGTTCAAGAGGTCCCCCGGGGGTTTTCTGAGAGGGTCTTTGCTTCCAAAGTCAGAGCCACTACCATTGCTTCTTTCATCAGGGGCTGGACCAGCCGAGCAAAGGCCTATTTCTAAAGACCTTTGAAGAAATAAAAGACACAAAGATAAAACTAGACCCGACTGATTCTGCTCATTCCTCCCAGTGTCTTTGAACATGTGTGATTGCTTTTCAAAAGACTTTTATTTTTTGATCTTTCCTGCTTATGTAATATTTAGAGTTTGTTTATCGGTGAACCTTGGTTACTTTGGGAGTCTCATTCTATGCATTTTAACTTTCTAAAATTATTTTGTAACCGAGATTTCAACTAGATGTTGCTTTTGGTACTTGTTTGGACATGCTAGGACGATTAGAGGCAAACGAGGCGGGTGGCCGAAGATTGCCCCTAGTTTGGGACATATACGGTTGTGAGGCAAACGAGGTAGATGACCGACGTTTGCCCCTAGTTTAGAAGAGGTTCAGGCGAACGAGGCGAGTTGCCGAGTTTGCCCCTAGTGTGGAGGGTTATTTCGGGGTTATGGTAAGGACCGCGACTTTACTCTCTCAAACGCTCATAATTTTTTTTGCCTAGGCACCAGTGAGGTGACCTTGTGAGCTCTTTTCTCTCTTTTGTTATTGCTCACTTTGGATTTTAGCTCTAATTTTTGCCTAGGCATCCTTTCGGATTTTCGACCTAGTGAGCCATCCTTCTTTTTCTTTTTTTAAAAGTCTGCCTACGTACCCCCAAGTGGGGATCAGGTCCAACGTAGTTCGGACCATGGTGGGAAAGAAGCGAGTTGATTTTAGGTAGGTGGGGTGACCGAACCGTTGTGGTTGCCTACGTATCCTCGAGTGGGAATCAGATCGAGCGTAGTTCAAGGCAAGGCTTGAAAGAAAAGGTTATTGAATAGTCAAGCATAGTACTTTTTGAGACGATCCATGTTGATTGGTTCTTTGAATTCGACACCATCGAGGTCCATGAGATAAGTTGCTCCTCCGGAAAGAACAGTCTTGACGATGTAAGGGCTGACCCATTTAGGTTTAAACTTCCCTCGGGGATAAAAGATCGGAGCTCGCAACTCCTTAAGGACAAGGTCACCCTTGACAATCTTCCTCGGACGAACCTTTTTGTTGAAAGCACGGGCTATCCTCTTTTGATAGATTCGAACATGGTCGACTGCCGCTAGGCGCTTTTCATCTACGAGGGCCAATTCTTCATACCTTTCCCTCAACCAATCTGATTCCGAAATTTCACACTCTGCCATCACGCGTAGGGACGGTAATTCTATCTCGACCGGAAGTACCGCTTCCATCCCATACACTAGTGAGTAAGGAGTCGCTCCAGTGGACGTCCTTATCGAGGTTCTGTATCCCCAAAGTGCGAATGGTAGCTTTTCATGCCAGTCTTTGTAAGTATCGGCTGATTTCTGTAGTATGGCCTTAACATTCTTGTTTGCAGCCTCGACCGCCCCATTAGTTTGCGGTCTGTATGGTGATGACTTGTGATAAGTGATTTTGTATTCCTCGAACAGATCCCTAACTTCCGCTTTGAAATGACTTCCGTTATCCAAAATAATCTCATGGGGAACTCCATAACGGCAGATGAGATTTCTCTTGATGAATTTGGCCACTTCCTTGGCCCCTAACTTGGTGTAGGATGCAGCTTCTACCCATTTTGTGAAGTAGTCTATGGCCACCAGAACGTACCGATTTTCATTTGAAGCTTTCGGAATGATTTCACCGATAATATCGATTCCCCAGGTGGAGAATGGCCAAGGTGAGGTCATGCTGTATAGAAGGGATGGTGGTACATGCATCATGTTTGCATGGATCTGGCACTTGTGACACTTTCTCACGTATTCGCAACAATCTTTCTCCAATGTTGTCCAGTAGTACCCTTGTCTTACGATTTTCTTGCCCAGCATGTGACCGTTCATGTGCAGGCCGCATACCCCCTCGTGTATCTCCTCCATCATTCTTCTGGAGCTTTTCCCAAACAAGCAAGTCAGATTGTGACCGTTGTATCCTTTCTTCAGCAGTTTCCCACCGCAAATGATGAATTGCGCTGCGAATCTTTGAATGGCCCTTTTATCTTTTTCGGTAGATTCTTGGGGGTACGTTCCATTTTCTATGAAGTTCCAGACATCCTGATACCACGGTGTTTCATTCTCTTTTGCTTCGATTATGGCGATCATGTTGAACGAAGGCTCGTACCTTTGCTCAATTACAAAAGGCATCATCCTGACTCCCACAGGAATTTTGATCATAGAGGCTAAGGTAGCCAACGAATCAGCTAGCTGGTTCTCTTCCCTAGGCAAGTGGAAGAACGTTATGCTCTTAAAGTGATTCTTGAGTCCATTGAGATGGTCATGGTAGGGCTTCAACCTCTCTTCCTTCACCTTCCATTCCCCTCTGGCTTGTGACACGAGGAGATTCGAATCTCCGAAGACATCTAGCTTTTGAATTCCCAATTCTATGGCCGCTTCCATCCCCAGAATGCACGCTTCATATTCAGCAGTGTTGTTGGTGGAGTTATAATTGAGCTTGACTGCCAATGGGGTGTGGTCCCCGTTTGGTGATACTAGGATTATTCCTACCCCGTAGCCTTTCATGTTGGCTGCTCCATCAAAGTACAACTTCCATTGTTCTTCCTTGATTTCCATGATATTTTTGTCCGAGAATGGGAAGTCTCCACTTTCTTCGGAGTCAATGGCGTGTTCCGCAAGATGCTCAGCCACGGTTCTCCCTTTTACCGATTTGCTTGTAACATACTTGATATCGAATTCGGATAGTAGAAGTAACCAACGGGATATACGACCGTTCAGGGCAGGTTTTTCGAGGAGGTATTTTAGAGGATCCATGCGGGATATAAGCACAACCGGGAAGGCTAGCATGTAGTGCCTCAGTCGGCGGGTGCTCCAAACTAAGGCCCAACATGTTTTTTCGAGGGTAGAGTAGTTGAGCTCATATCCAGTCATCGTCTTGCTGAGGTAGTATATGGCTTTTTCGGAGTGGCTTTCTTCTCCTTCTTGGGCCAGCATGCAACTCATGGCATTTTCGGAGACGGATAGGTAAAGAAATAAGGGCTTATGAGGCGTTGGTGGTGAAAGGACAGACGGATTTTGAAGGTAAGCTTTTATTTTGTCGAAAGCGGCTTGGCATTGGTCATCCCATTGGAACTTCTCCCCTTTTCTCAACCATCGGAACAGAGGATCGCACGTAGTTGTGAGCTTGGAAATGAAGCGGCTGATGAATTGGATTCTTCCGAGGAACCCTCTTACCTCTTTTTCATTCCGTGGTGGTGTCATTTCTAGGATTTCCTTGATCTTGGAGGGATCCACCTCTATCCCCCTTTGTGTGATGAGGAAACCCAGGAGTTTACCGAAGGTTACACCGAAAGTGCATTTCTTTGGATTCAACCTCATCTTGTACTTACGCAACCTTTCAAAAAACTTTTCCAGTGCCACTAGGTGTCCTTCTCTATCCTTGGACTTCATGATCATGTCGTCTACGTATACTTCTACTTCCTTGTGAATCATGTCATGCAGCAGAGTGGTGGCAGCTCTTTGGTAGGTTGCCCCAGCATTCTTGAGTCCGAAAGGCATTACTCTATAACAGTAGGTCCCCCAGGGGGTGGTGAATGTCGTCTTTTCCCGATCTTCTGGCGCCATAAGAATCTAATTATATCCTGAGAAACCATCCATGAATGATAGTAGCTCATGTCCTGCGGTGTTATCTACCAAAACGTCAATGTGGGGAAGCGGGAAGTCATCCTTGGGACTGGCCTTGTTTAGGTCACGGAAGTCGACGCATACACGAACTTTTCCATCCTTCTTCGGGACTGGCACGATATTGGCAACCCATTCCGGATATTCGGTGACAATGATGAATCCCGCCTTGAATTGCTTCTCCACTTCTTCCTTGACCTTGAGTGCCCACTCCGGCCTCATGCACCTCAGTTTCTGCTTGACAGGTTTTGAATTAGGGAGGAGGGGAATATGATGTTGGACAATGTCGGGGTCGACCCCAGGCATGTCTTCGTAAGACCAAGCGAAAACATCTTTGAATTCTTTTAGCAAGAGGGTTAATTTTTCTTTTTCTTCTTTATTAAGAGTTGAGCCAATTTGCACAATTTGGGGATTATCTGTTTCACCTAGGTTAACTGATAAAGTATCTTCGATTATTTCATAAGCAGGTGGTTTTTCAATTAGTTGCTTAAGTTCAATTGGGAGATCCTCGGAGGGATCTGTGCATTCACAAGTATTAGACACAGAGGAGTAAGCAGAATCGTCTTTCATTTCATTCATGATAGGTGAAGTGACTACATTGGACAGTGGTGGGCTTACAGCAGCCGACTCTGGTATAGACTCGATAATTGGCAGTACAGACTCTGGGGGAATAGGGGATAGGGAGACACAGACAGATGACTCTACAGCCTGGTTGCTCAGATCCTCCTCAGTTGGCTTGATCTGATCATCTTGGCTCTTGGCCCTCTTTTCTTCCTTCTTCTCAACGGATTCCTCCCACATTTTCTCGATGGCTTCAGTGTCCAGGTATTTCAACCAGTCTTCCTCTGGGGTTTTCTCAATTTCTTCGGGATAGAACGGATCTTGATATGGAGGCCTCTCGCAGTCAGCGAAGATTTCAAGTCCGGGGTGCCTTTTCCTTGATGGATCCAGGGTTCGGGGAACCCGAAGTAAGGGAAGTCATCCCCCTCTTTGATGAATTGTCCATTCAAGGTCTCGCGGTATGGTGGGAGACCCCTTACCCTTTTCTTCCATGGCCTTTGTAGCTCGATGTCTTTTTCAGTGGGCTTGTATCCTAGCCCGAAAGTACCTTGCTGTCCTTTGATCTGAGGGAACTCTCGAATCCCTTGCTGGCGTCGACCCAATCCCATTCCAGGGAAGTAGTTCATTTTGCGGACGATGTTGACAACCGCAGAGTGGATCTCGGGGAACCTGTCTTCATCATTGATCATGTGGACTTCTTCCATGAAGAATCCCCTAATTTCTCCTTCTTCTAACTCAGGTATTTGGATTTCAAAGACGGGAGCGTAGTTCGAAAAAGCTTCATTACCCCAACTATTACCGAGGATGATTTTCACTTCCTTCTCATGGATGTACTTGATCATTTGATGCACAGTGGACGATACGGCTTTGTTGACATGCAACCAGGGCCTTCCAATCAGCAAGTTGAAGGAGGCAGGTATGTCCATGACCTGAAAGACTTCGGTGCTCACCAAAGATCCTACCCGGATTTGGAGAGAAACGGTTCCCATCACATTTCTCCTGGTGTTGTCATAGGCCCTCACAGATTGCACAGATGGTGTGATGTCAAGGACATTGACCCCCAAGGCGGTGGCAGTCCTTAGGGCACAGACATTTAAGGCCGAGCCCGTATCGACTAGACAGAACGGCACCTGTTGTCCCTTACATCCCACGGTGATATACAATGCCTTATTATGTGCGGATCCTTCTGGTGGCAGGTCCTCATCGAAAAACGTAATGATTGGGTCGGGGGTAAGTGCGCCCAAGAAAGCCACCATGTCCTCCGGTGCAGTGTCGATAGGGACTTTAATTCCAGCCAAGGCATTCAACACGGCTTGCCTGTGCTTGTAGGATGTTACCATGATGTCCCACATCGAGAAATGCGCTTGGGTTTTCTTTAGCTGCTTGATCAGCTCATTATCTTCTTCGATGACCTCATCCATCTTACCCTTCCCCTTGTCTTTTACCGGGCCTTTCTCGACAGTTTCAGTAGTAGGCTACAGAGGCTGGTAGTGACGGCCTGACCTGGTCAGGTGATCAATTTCAGCAGGAGTAGGCCCTTCTATAGTCCCATCCTTTTTTAACCAATCATAATCCGTTCCCACATATGGTTTCTCTGGCTCGTCCCAGATAGAAGCATCACTTTCATCATTGGGATCATACCATTTGAGGTCTACCATCCCCAGATCGTGCTCTTCCAGAAAGAACAAGTCTTGCTCATCGTCTAGCTGTTGCTACCACTCGTCGTTCTCCTCTTCAATCAGATGAATTCCCATAGAATCCGGGATGTCAATGAAAGGCAAGGGTTGTCCTAGAGGGGTGATATAAGTGGCAGGGTTGAAGGGTACGGGGCTGGACTCAATGAGGTTGACATTTTGGTGGTTTGGTAGAGGATTTTGGGTGATATGGGGCTGCTTTGGTGGCGGCTCGATGATGTTTCGGTCAATAAGGTCCTGAATGTCATGTCATGGCGAAAGCGCACGCAATCATCAGTGTTGTGGCCTGGGGCTTGGTGGTAGGTACACCGCTTGGACATATCGCAGTTTGGCGGGAGGGGGGTGTTTCGGGGTTGGAGTAGTTGGAGATGGCCTTTTTTTAGGAGGCGGTCTAAAGCTGAGGAGAGAGAGATTTCTAACTTGGCAAAGTTGCGAGGGGGTTTTTTCTGGAAGGGGCGATTGGAGGGGTTTGCCTGGCTGGAGGGTTGGTACGGCCTAAGAGGGTACGCCATGGGTTGGCTGCTAAGGGCATTGACATCCGGGGGATTCCGGGAGTAGTTAGGCCTTCTGGACTGACTCGGGGGCTCTTCCTTTTTTATCTTTCCTTCTCTGATAGCGTCTTCAATCCGGGTTCCGACTTCAAACAACTCCTCAAAGGTGGAGATGGATTGGTAGAATAATTTCTCATGGTAGAGGGGCTGCAGATTCCGGATGAGCATCCTTACCTGTTCTTTTTCAACCGGCCGGTGGGTCATTTGAGCTACCTTGTTCCTCCATCTGCTCAGAAATGCAGCGAAGGATTCATTGTTGTTTTGCAGGGTTGTTTCCAAATCCCTGATGGTGACATCCAGCTCTTGATTGTAGGAGTAATGATCGACGAAGACTCGAATGATGTCTTCCTAGGCCCGGGTTTTAGAGGCTTCCAAGGTTAGGAACCACGATAGTGCAGACTTTGCAAGAGTTTGCGGGAACAACATCGCGATGTGTTCGTGGGTACAACCCATGGACTGGAAGATACTCATACATAGCTTCACATGACTTTTCGGATTCCCAGTTCCGTCAAAACGGTCGATGGCGGGCATCTTGAAATTCTCTGGCAGTTTCAGCTTGACAGGCTCGAAGAGGCCTTCCAGGTCTAGCATGTAATCATCGACCCCTTTGCTTTTTCTCAGCACGCTTTCTAGCTTGTTGACCTTGTCCATTTTCTCTTGGAGCTTTTTCTCGTACGCGAATGGTGGGACCCCTTGAAACCAGTCTTCCTCCCTATTATTCTCATGCAGGGGAGGTTCAAATCCCGGTGGTGGAAACCCGGGTGGAGGTTGCGGCTGTTGCTGCTTCAGTTCTTCCATGAACTTCAGAACTTGGGCTAGGCTGTCGGACTGCTGGCTTATGGTCGCTCCCAATTCAGTAACCTTGTTTTCCAACTCTTCCCTATTCATGCTGAAGTAAGCTGTCGGACTGATTCTGATCAATCGATTATCCGAACTCCTGACCCACGAAGAGGACCCTGACTGCTGACCTTGGGAATCTATACTGACCTGACAGATTTTGAGAGGACTAGATTAGATCTTTGACAGTGGTGACTTTAGACAGACAAAGATAGTGATGTGGACCGACTCGAAACAGTGCATGCAGATTGATGGGGAATGGTGCATGCAAATGGGACAAGCATGCGGATGTAAGCCCTAATCTATATGATGCTTCTATTTCTAACAGATAGCAGTTAAACAAATAAGGTCCTAGCCATACAGAGTGTGCTAACCTTACTTTCCAGTATGATCACCAAGGGATAACAGGGATTTCCGGGATACTTCGGGAATTTTGGACAGAGTTTCTGGGAGAAACTGGTCAATATGGTTATATCTGGGATATCTGGACAGAGTTTCTGGGAGAAACTGGTCAATATGGTTATATCTGGGGTATCTGGACAGAGTTTCTGGGAGAAACTGGTCAATATGGTTATATCTGGGGTATCTGGACAGAGTTTCTGGGAAAAACTGGTCAATATGGTTATATCTGGGATATCTGGACAGAGTTTCTGGGAGAAACTGGTTAATATGTGGTGATAGTGATCATACTGTCTAGCAGGTTTTCATACTCCTATGTCTTAGGACCGATAAACAAGGTTTGCGGTGTATATCTTTGTGAGCATGGAGCAGACATCCTTGTCATGGTGCCTAGGCAGGTCAACTCAATGTAATCACATGTGAGTGATTGCCTTTGGAATCATAAGAAAGAGGTTCTGTTCTATGCCACATAAGCGTCTACACCGCTCAGGTAATCCCATAAGGGCATACAACAGTTATATCACATTGTCCTATCTGAAGAGATAAATGAACAGTCCTATGAAAGGTTCTACAGGAATCAATATGCAAAGACTGGGTTTAGTAAAAAAGGGTCCGTTGACGAGAGTTCCAATATACCGTCAGGGAGACAGTACGGAGGTTTTTACTCTTTTTGATATACCTTGGAAGGTACAGTATCAACGGTGACTTGTGCCCTGGCACAGCAAGACCTGAACAATGTCAGCGCCGCGTTTCAGACACAGTCGGATGGGGGAAATGCAAGAGTGCAATGCGGTGAACCAAACACAGTAAAAAGATGATTTTAAGGATGCTTCTTATGAGTCAAACCTCTGTATTATTTTATTTTAAAATAAAAATCCCCAGCAGAGTCGCCAGATTGTGGATACCGGGATTCCACCGCTTTGTTATGTTTTCGAAACTTGTTTGATTTTTGAATCAAGGAAAGAGAAAAAGGTCTGTTGAAAACAGATACAGAGTCGCCACTTTGTCTTTAAGTAACCAAGAAACCTAATTTTGACTCACCCAAACGGATAAAGGGCACCGGCCCTTCATAACCAAAGAACTTGGCTCGGGGTTTTGGTATGAGAGAGGAAGGAGCCTTTGTCATGACTAAAACACCCTCAACTCGCCCCGTCTTTCGACGGGCCTCAATTAGCATCCAAATAATCATCTTATACTATGTTTGGTTCGACAAATAATACTATGATAGTATATTACATCACATAAGAAAATTTAAAATGAAAGATCTAAAGATAAGATATCATTCATAAGATCTAGGCCAAATATCACACAATGCAAAGTGAAAGATCACACAAATAAACCTAGGAAAAAATCGTCTAATCATATATCAAATAATCAAGACTTCCTAATCTAAAGGAGGGGGGGGGGGGGGGGGGGTACATGAATTGTTCTTGAAACAAAATAATCAAAGAAATCAAAATATGCTTAGCAAGCTAGTATGATGCATGTTATTCTTTGAGAAAAGAAGGCCTCTCAATCCCCGGGATGGATGAGAAAGGATGATTAGATCGGGGGAAGCATGAACGTGTGATCATGATCATTCCTTATAATCTTCTTAGATTAGGAGTTACAAAACCCCAAATCTTGCATGAATGCAATGTATGTATCTAGAATGTGTAAAGGTTGTAGTGTGCTTTGTGTTCATGGATTCCTAGAATGACTTAGAAGTCTAAAATGTGTATGAATGGATGAATGAAACCAACATGGGATATGTACAAATATAGTATGAACTACTTCCTCAGATATGAACTAATTTAGAAAGCATATAAGCATCAAATCAAAGAATGAAGGTTAAAATGTGCTTGCTGTGAATAGTGGACAGAACAATAACATGATCTTGTAAAAATGGAAAAGAGGGGTTAGGAATGCTTTCAATGCATGATATTTCATAGAGATGTTCCTTATTGTGTCTAGAATACAACCCAAAAATCCAATCTTTAATAACTATCACAGATTGAGAGAAATCATATGAATAACAGAGGTCACTCAGAAACAGAGTCCGTACTGTCGACTGAAATGTTAAAATATCTTAGAAAATGAAAACGAATGATCTAGGGGCCCATTTTATAGAGAAAGTTCCCTAAGACATAGAGGTTTAAGGGAAAAATAATTTGGGACCACCCCTTTTGGAAAAGTTTTCTGAAAAAGGAGTAGGAAGTTAGCCAAGCTGCTGTGACAGCAGATACAGAATGTTTGGAAGGAATGTTTGGGTCCAAATGGACCATTTTCAAGTACTTCCGAGTCAAACCAAAAATCATGGGTGTTCTCCAATGAGTTAGGAAGACTTTCCAAGTAGCCTTGCATCTATATGTTGAGTATTGAGTTCTAGAGAAATCTTTGAACTCAGCTCACTCACTGTTTTAACTCACTGTTTTGAAGATTTTGGGGAAAATAAGGTTTCTTTCTTGAAATCAAAATGAGAGGGACTGAGGGGGGTTTTGAAATAGAGGTTTTGAAAGTGTATTTTCAATACTCAATAAAGATTACAACCACTTAGAATACCAACATTCAACTCATCATCAAGAACCTCCAAGATTGTTGGAGAGACTTATTTTTATTTGAGCATAACTTCAATACACTTCAAGGAGACCTTGGAGGTATTGAAGTTATGATCATCATCTATCAAACATGTTTTTGAGGTCAAGAGCTACTATCCATAAGGATTCACTCACCCCAAACTTCATGTCATCATTTAGATGATGATGAACTAGTAAGAAAAATAAGGAAAATAAAAAAGAAATGAGGTGAGAAGAGATAAACAATGAATAAACAAGCAAGTATATAATGATCAATAGATGATATTCATGAAGTATTGAACTTGTAGCATGGTGTTTCACTCATATGTAATGATATTGGACATGGAAGAAGCTTCCACTCTCTTTAATGCTCACTAAAATGGTGGTTGGGTGTATTGAATGTTGAAGTAAATGGGAGTAATGAAGTAAAAACAAAGTTTAGAACTCACTTTTGTTTTGAAAATCAAAGAAGAAAGCTTTTTTTCTCTCTATTCTCACCTTATCTCTACAACTTTCTCTCCCAAACTTTCTCTAAACTTGCATTTGACTCCCCCAAAATGAAGAGCAATGGGGGATTTAAATAGGACAACTTGGGGTGGTTTTGGGATTTAGAAAGTATTCCCATTGGCTTCAAACATCTGAAATCATAAAACTATGTCGTTTTGGTTTTTAATTAATCAAAATGGGACCACAAAACAAATTACAAAAATACACTATTTTGGGGGGGAGTGCCGCGGCGGCACTGGACCAGTGCCGCGGCGGCAGTGGGCCAGTGCTGCGGCGGCACTGCTCCTCCCCCGTCCAGATAATGCTGTTTAGGCCCCCTGAGGTTCCGGTATTCGCGAAAAGGCCCTATTTCGTCCGAAATTCACAGAAAATGCGCACGAACTCCAAACTGAGGTTGTGATATACCGTTGGAAAGGTAATGGAGTCTACTTTACATAAAAAATAGTTCAGGGATAGGTCACTTTGAAAAGTTTTACGGTATTCGCGATAAAAGCCGATTTGATCGCCTTTTCCGGCTTTGGAAATTCATAATAAATTTGTTTTAAATCCAGGAATTATGCGCGATATACCGTTGGAAAGCTATTGACCTCTAGTATCCATGAAAAATATTTGAAAATTGTTTCGGTGCTCCGATTCCAAAGTCAAATCTTGGTCAAACTGGTCAAACCTGGGATTCCCGGGAAGTTCTGGAACCTCTGGGAGCTCCCAGGAGCCGACGTTTTCGCTCGATTCTCTTTTAGAACTCATTTTAATACTTTTCTAATGATTCCGGTGAACTCGGACGATTTCGGTCAAACTTGGTCAAACTTGATCAAACTTTGGTCAAACCTGGTCAAACCGGTCAACGGGGACTTTCGGGGAACTTCCGGAACTTCCGGGGGGTCTCTGGGAGCTGACGATTTCATCCGGTTTTACTTAAAAACTCATTTTATCATTTTTCTTACGACATAGCATGTTTTCAGAACTTCGGGACCAAATCTGGGGGTTTTCGGGCTTTCAGGGGCATTTTGGTCAATCTGAGCATTCTCAGAGATAGAGCTGACTTCCAGGAGTCCTTTTTGGGTCTTTTACGATCATTGTGAACCACCAAGCTATGGGTTTCCTAAATCTGATAGCCGACAAAATGGGGTGTCTACACAACGCCGTCGGCTTATGCAAGCTGGTGAGCAAAATAAACATATGCTCGCAATGTATATATAAGCATATAACAACGTTATAGTTTAAATCGTTAAAACAATAATAAATTCAAGGTTCTAACTCCAACATATCACACGAGAAGATAAGACGCAGTAAATATGTGACCATGCATGAAATAATATATCATCTCATCTTTCTGACTCTTTTCTCTCGACAAACTCGATTCACACATACCATTACCTTAGATACTAGGAATAACATCTTATCAACATCCGGGTTGCACACTACACAGTCGCCTTAGATACCAGGAATAATATCCGATCGATATCTGGGTTGCACAACACATCGTCGCCTTAGATACCAGGAATAATATCCGATCAGTATCCAAGTCGCACACCATACCATCGCTTTAGATACCAGGAATAATATCTGATCGATATCCGAAATGCGCGCCTTAGATACCACAAATAATATCCGATCGATATCTAAGTCGTACACAACACTATTGCCTTGGATACCAGGAATAATATCTGATCAGTATCCAAGTCGCACACCATACCATCGCTTCGGATACCAGGAATAATATCTGATCGATATCCAAAACACGTGCCTTAGATACCAGGAATAATATTCGATCGATATCTAAGTCATACACAACACTGTCGCCTCTAATACCAGCAATAATATCCAATCGATATTGGAGTCGCACACCATACCATCGATCTAGATACCAGGAATAATATCCGATCAGTATCTGAATTAAGCGTCTCAGGTACCAGGAATAATATCCGATCGATATCTAAGTCGTATACAACACTGTTGCCTCCAATACCAGAAATAATATCTGATCGATATTGGAGTCGCACACCATACCATCGTTCCAGATACCAGGAATAATATCCAATCAGTATCTAAATCGAGCGCCTCAGGTACCAGGAATAATATCTGTTCAATATCTGAGTCGTACACAACACCGTCGCTTCCAATACCAGGAATAATATCTGATCGATATTGGAATCGCACACTAGACCGCCACTCTTTACTCTTTTCATGCTTTCTCATACACCATATATGTCGACTCCACCTCGACCCTATCATGCATGTCAATGTCCATGAAATTATAACACCAAACAAATGTACAAGAAATCAAGTCTTTTTATTCTTCTTTATTAACAAGGTACAATGTACTTAGAATCATTAAGTTAGCGCCCACTATCTAAATTATCAAGTCATATATGAAACAAGAGGTAAATTCATCAAAAACTACATTAATACGCTTTTACAGCTACTAGTACACAAGCAGGTTCACTTTGAAGCAATGCCCTTAAAAATGAGTTATAATTTTTATGGATGAAATACATATAAAATGAAAGGTCTTTGAGTCTAGTTTCCAACGCTTCGAACATTGCACGTTTTTGAGTTTTCTAGAGGAAGCTATAATTGTTTTAGTAAAAGTCGTCAGTGCTGAAACATGCCAATCGATTGGCAAAAGTTCCAATCGATTAGTATACATGCCAATCTATTAGTAATCATGCCAATCGATTGGTAATCAATTGGTATCAGCAGTTTCTCCCCTATTACGAATTTAAAGCCTATTTTTAACCCATTTCTGAATTCTGCTTCAACCAAGACATGTAATATATGGATTTCTTTATTTTTTTTTGTAAAGATTACAAATACGTGATCAGTTTTAACTAATTTCAATCGTAGCTCTCGAATTTCACGTAAAATTGAGAGGTGACAAAACTTTAAATCAATGATATGTCGCGATACGGATGAATTACTTCGTAGGATTCGAACCACAGCTTATTGGGACTAAGATCTTTCATTCCCAACTTACAGAAATGATTTTGGTTAACTTTTGTAAAACTCCTATTTCAAAGCTTCAATGGTGTATGATTACGTCAAAATCAAGTTCTTATTTAACCCTATTAAAAACGTAGTATGTTGGAAGTAGGGTGTCGAGTCCATAGGGATTGATACAAGAACAACGTTTGGGAGGTTTAGTAAATAATTATAATGCTCAAAAGAAATAAATAAGAAAAGATGATGAAAGAGAATGAAAATGACATTGCGTCTTGCAGCTTTTTGTTTGGTTTTTGGAGGAGAAAAGGATAAATAAATACTAATCTAAAAAGTAATAGGTTGGGATCATTCCCCCCATCTTGGGTCACAACAAGATGAAATGGACTAAAGTTTCAAGCACATTCTAAGGTAACATCTCATTGTGGCATATTATCAAACACTTGGAGTGCACCTATGTGTTAGATGAAATGAGCTTTAAGATTTCCATAGAAACGGATTTGAAGCTAACGTTTGACTATCAAGGATGCATGACATACAAGATGAAGCCTTTATGGCTTCTAATCCGAATGATTTGTCCCCCCTACACTAACTAATCTACTTGGCGGACAAACCACCTATGAAGCCTTCAAAAGGTAGTATTTAAAACCCAAGAGTTTGAACAATCAAAGATGCTTGACATCTATGATGAAGACTCCAAGTTTTAAATCCCACACACAACATTTATCAAACACATGGGGTGCAAAACACAAGGTTACATAATATTCCATATGAAATACATAGGGTAGGATTCAAAGTCCAAGTTTTAACAATCATAGTTGCAATACAAATAAGATGAATCCCTTAGTTTTGAATCCTACACAAATGAACCCTAGAAATGCTACAACATTAAATCCAAGAGTTCATGATCCACAACCTAAGTAAACCTAACTAATCAATGGAAAACATAGCAATATCATCAAAGGAAAAGAGATAGAAAATATACCTAGCCATTAACACTTCAATCCAAGCTTCAAGTTTATATAAATGAAGAAGAAATAGAAGGGAACCCAAGTGGGTTCCAAAAATGAGAGAAGAAGAAGAAGAATGTTGGGAGAAAAATAAGAGATATGAGAATAAGATATATGATCCAAGATATATGATCCAAGATAACCCTAAAAATCTCTATCTCTATCTATTTATACAAAACCCACACAATGGCAAACTTGTAAATAAAAGAGAGCAGTCTTCAGCAGCCGCGGATCGATCCAAGGCAAAAAGCCGGATCGATCCGCTTCTTTAATTCGCTGTTAGAATCTTCAGCGAAACACGCGGATCGATCCACATTGAAAACCCAGATCGATCCGCATTCGGATTTCTGGGCAGAGAGTTCTATAAAACGCGCGGATCGATCCAAGTGAAAGGGGCGGATCGATCCGCTCGGGTAGCTTTTGACTTCTTCCCTTATTCCTCACAAACAAGGCCTCCAACAATGCCTCAATTACCTATAAGAAAAAGGGGTATTATTAGTAAAGAGAGAACATCAAGAAGAACAACAAACGCACAAATTCACCCATTAAATCTCCCGGTTTAAGTGATAATTCGTGTCCAATACAATAAAGAACATGTAGTCAAGAATGCAATATTGGGCACGAATCACACCCCCCAACTAACATGTTGCTAGTCTCTTAGCAACAAAGCTAAAAAGCAAGAGATTCAAGAATAACCTTGTATGATAATTTATTTAAAATGGAAGATAAACCGTTTTCGTGGGGAACACGATTGCATTTAGCAAATGTAACAAGCCGTTAAACCTCTAGGTTATCCGTAGAGGCGGAGTTTTGTCTCCGGAGGGTTCTTGGAATGATACCCACAAATATTTTGTTTCCTCATGATAGTTGTACACTATCTAACGCCGACACTCAACATAGTCCCAAGAATTTTCAAAAGATTTTAGCACATGACACGCAAATCCAAAAAGTTCTCAAACTATCAAGATTATTAGATAAACTTCATTAAGCTCAATCTTGGATGCGTGTGTGGTGTGAAGTGCATAACTACAACTATCAAGAAGACGACAATGCTTTCATAATCCGAATTTCGTTTAAAACGCGCTTCAACTCAATTCTCACCGGTACTACACTCTAAAAATGAATCACTTGAAATGGGTAATACACTCGGGGTATGCGGGCAAACAAAGTAATGAAAATGGATATCAAAGCCACGCACATGCCAATGATGAAAAACGTAAGCGTGAAAAATGAGTAAAAATTAATCTCATGAAAGATACTATTCACTAGAGGATGTGAAATAACTCTAACTACTTGTCATGACAGTCTCAAACTCCGAATCACAAAACTTGATAATCAATTAGGACCTTGAGGGGGTTGTAACGTGGAAAGTGATATGAGGTGAAGGACAAGGGGAAATGAAGCGAGATGTTTGAGTACAAACTTGGGATTTATTGGAATGCATGGATACAGATGACCACAAGAGATGAATCATCCACAAATATTTCTTTGAAGCTCAAAAAGAGAAGTACAATTGACTATGAAGCTCTTTTTCTTTTTCTTTTTCTTTTTCTCTTTTTATTTTTATTCTTATATATATATTTTTTTATTTATAATTTTCTTTTTCTTTTTCTTTGTACTCTCACAACAACATGGTTTAATCTCTTTTGCAACCTTACAAACACGATCTCATGCAAAGACATCCCACAAATGTAATTCAAACATGGATATGGAAAGCGTATGGTTAAGTGAATGAAGGGTATGTTGATTGAGGTTAGAAATGGTAAAAGAAAGGACCTAAAATCATTTTCTCGGTCAATGTGATTCTTAGTTCTCCACTACAATGACAGGCAAGCAAGAGTTTTGCATCCCACACAAAAAGATTCCTCTAATGAACAATCAAAGCAAGAAGATGAGATTATCTACGACTTATGTATGTTTTTCACAAAGAGAGAATTGAAGTATGTAACACTCAACAATGGAGAAAAGGATCTAAAGCTCACAAGGGTAAAGTCTCCACATATGTTTTAAACGATTTTCGGGTAATAATTGCATTAAACATTATCTTAATACAAGTAGTCATGCAACGTGCTTGATAATCCAAGATTTGAACTTCATGAAATTTACTATAATCAAGATAGTTATAGAACTAATGGGATTCAACAAGTGACGCATACCAATATCGAATGAAAACTCAAGACAAGCGTCATCGTTCGGCATTAGAACGAAGCAACTATACTAAAATCATTGAAAACTATTTTTTTTTTAATTAAAATTTAAATTTAAATTTTTTTTAATCATCTTTTCTTTTATTAACAACCAAAACATGCTTGGAGAATTAATGGCAAGAAGAAAATGGAACATCAATATGATGGGTGAATATCCCACACCCCCCAACTAGAACATTGCATTGTCCCTAATGCACATGGTTCGAAACAAGGACAAAAATGAGTAGGGATAGAGTGATATCACCAAC
This sequence comes from Hydrangea macrophylla, assembly GCA_033977485.1. Taxonomy (NCBI): domain Eukaryota; kingdom Viridiplantae; phylum Streptophyta; class Magnoliopsida; order Cornales; family Hydrangeaceae; genus Hydrangea; species Hydrangea macrophylla. The sequence goes on along the minus strand of CM066998.1, from coordinate 5,932,764 downwards.
AAAAGGAGCGATCCCCGATAAGCACAAAAAAGATGTTCCTGCACATGAATCACTACCGAGCACATCAAGCAAATAAAAGAAGAAAATAAAAAGAAAAACCAAAACCAAAACACAAAAGAAAAGAAAATGGAATGATAAGGAGATGGTGCGGATGAATTTGAAGGTTAGAATGTTGATTCTACCACTAGCCCAACATGCAAAAGAGAAATAATATTCCTTTAAAAGAAGTGTTCTAGAAAGTTTGGCAAAATAATCAAACTTTGCATTACTATACTATGACTCTACTTTGATTAATATGATTTGCCCACCCTACAACTAAATTACATTAACTAAACTACGTTAACTAAACTACATGGTGGAACACATCACATTTTCTTGGATATGAGTCAAGCATCTTAACACAAAGCATAACTATCACAATAACAAGTAAGTGGTAAATTACTACACTATACAACACCTTTGATTAGAATGACACATCCACCCTACATTAACTAAGCTACATGGTAGACAAGTCAACTTCTCTTAGAATGACTCATGTGCAACAATACACCACTTCTATTAAGCACAACTATGTAAGAAATTACGAAAATCAATTACATATGCCAAAATTTTAAAGAACAACAACCAAAGGAGATACTAGTACCTTCCCCATGCAAGACCAATGTGTCATCAACATCCTAGATGGAGGTTTAGCTCTTCAAGAGTAGCTAATCCTTCAAAACAAAGACAAAATAAAAAGATCAAATGCAAAAGCGCATATAATTAGAAACTAAACAACTTAACGTTGTCGCCAATCCCCGGCAACGGCGCCATTTTGATTACGTCAAAATCAAATTCTTATTTAACCCTATTAAAAACGTAGTATGTTGGAAGTAGGGTGTCGAGTCCACAGGGATTGATACAAGAACAACGTTTGAGAGGTTTAGTAAATAATTATAATGCTCAAAAGAAATAAATAAGAAAAGATGATGAAAGAGAATGAAAATGACATTGCGTCTTGCAGCTTTTTGTTTGGTTTTTGGAGGAGAAAAGGATAAATAAATACTAATCTAAAAAGTAATAGGTTGGGATCATTCCCCCCATCTTGGGTCACAACAAGATGAAATGGACTAAAGTTTCAAGCACATTTTAAGGTAACATCTCATTGTGGCATATTATCAAACACTTGGAGTGCACCTATGTGTTAGATGAAATGAGCTTTAAGATTTCCATAGAAACGGATTTGAAGCTAACATTTGACTATCAAGGATGCATGACATACAAGATGAAACCTCTATGGCTTCTAATCCGAATGATTTGTCCCCCCTACACTAACTAATCTACTTGGTGGACAAACCACCTATGAAGCCTTCAAAAGGTAGTATTTAAAACCCAAGAGTTTGAACAATCAAAGATGCTTGACATCTATGATGAAGACTCCAAGTTTTAAATCCCACACACAACATTTATCAAACACATGGGGTGCAAAACACAAGGTTACATAATATTCCATATGAAATACATAGGGTAGGATTCAAAGTCCAAGTTTTAACAATCATAGTTGCAATACAAATAAGATGAATCCCTTAGTTTTGAATCCTACACAAATGAACCCTAGAAATGCTACAACATTAAATCCAAGAGTTCATGATCCACAACCTAAGTAAACCTAACTAATCAATGGAAAACATAGCAATATCATCAAAGGAAAAGAGATAGAAAATATACCTAGCCATTAACACTTCAATCCAAGCTTCAAGTTTATACAAATGAAGAAGAAATAGAAGGGAACCCAAGTGGGTTCCAAAAATGAGAGAAGAAGAAGAAGAATGTTGGAGAAAAACAAGAGATATGAGAATAATATATATGATCCAAGATAACCCTAAAAATCTCTATCTCTATCTATTTATACAAAATCCACACAATGGCAAACTTGTAAATAAAAGAGAGCAGTCTTCAGCAGCCGCGGATCGATCCAAGGCAAAAAGCCGGATCGATCCGCTTCTTTAATTCGCCGTTAGAATCTTCAGCGAAACACGCGGATCGATCCGCATTGAAAATCCGGATCGATCCGCATTCGGATTTCTGGGCAGAGAGTTCTATAAAATGCGCGGATCGATCCAAGTGAAAGGGGCGGATCGATCCGCTCGGGTAGCTTTTGACTTCTTCCCTTATTCCTCACAAACAAGGCCCCCAACAATGCCTCAATTATCTATAAGAAAAAGGGGTATTATTAGTAAAGAGAGAACATCAAGAAGAACAACAAACGCACAAATTCACCCATTAAATCTCCCGGTTTAAGTGATAATTCGTGTCCAATACAATAAAGAACATGTAGTCAAGAATGCAATATTGGGCACGAATCAGTGTATCCATATACACTCATATATGCATAACTATATATACTGAAATATACATATATAAACATGGTGAGTGAGTTTATAATACTCACAGAGATGATTATTCAGAGAATTTGAGACCGAGAATTTTCTGTCGTGAATTCCGTCGTCTATGAATTTCTCCTCTGTTTCTTGATTTATATAAGTATCTATGAATGTGTCACTATGTGTGTGTATATATCATACATAATCTGTGTGTGTATGTATTGATTTTGAGAGAGGAAGAGAGAGTTGAGAGAATTTAAGAGTGATTGAGAGTTATGAGAGAAGTGAGAGACTGTGAGAGGAAGACACAAACATATATACTGTAATATAGATTTGGGCTCCATGCAACAAGTGGGTTTCGCCCGGTGTGGTTGAGTTCACGTACTCCCCCACCAAAAACGTGGTATAGTCACCGCTTAAAATATAAACTGGTATTTCATGGTTGAAATAAAAAATATAGAAAATCTTATTATCGTAGGAATTAAATTCTGAGTTGAATAAAAATTACAATTATAGTTTTCAAATCCATTGAAAGTATCACTTTTTTTTTATAGAAATTACAGTTTGGCGCCAAACAAATATTTTATACATAACAACTAGAATATTAAAAATAGGAAATATATTTATTAATGAAAATAAAATTACAGGGTGTTACACGATCAATGAAAGAATACACATGGTTAAAGACGTCCCATGTGCCAGTTCTATTATTTATAGATAGTGTGCACCGTGAAGACGTCCGATGGCCTATCAAGGGAATAAGTTGATTATAGGACCCACCGTGTAGACGACCAGTGTGGCCTACGTTTATGATTTAAGGAAAATGAGAATTTGATGCACTGTGTGTGGTCAAGTGATAGGAAAGAGAAATCGATGGGATTGAGTTGATGACCAAAATTATTTGGCTTTGAAAATTATTGGTTTTGAAAAGGAATGGTTTTGAAAACTATTTGTTTTGAAAAGCAATTGTTTTGGAAAGGTGTTATGAGTCAGTTGCATTGGTCATGCATTTGCACACACGTGGATAAAATAAGGAGAATGTATTCTAATATGATATGTTTAAATGTTTACATGTGTTGTTGAGACCTCTGCTACGTCCGTGGTGAGAATGCGTCTTTTGATAAGAGACTAATCGTATCTTAAGATACAGAATAATAACGTGAGTTGAGCGATATTTGTATTCGTTGATTATTATGCGGTTAGACTCTCACTCAACTTTGTTCCAAAGCTGATGACATATTATGCCCTGGGCATTCCCATGTCCAGAGTATTGCAGGTTTGGTTTAGATAGAAGAGCTCAAGAGGCAGTGCTGAGAAGCAATGAAGGATAGGACCATGCTGTAGGTTGAAGATAGTTATTTTAGTGTTTTTAAGTTTATATAATATGTTTAGTATGGCTTCTTGTATTAAAATTGATGTGATTGTAATCGTTTCTATTTCCACTGTTGTATTTATATTTCTGTTAAGCTTAAGTTATGTTCATGCTTTAGCAATTCCCGTATGATTTTATTGTGCGGAGTTATAAGGACAGAACAGTTAATCAACCAGTCACGTGTCCACGAACCCATAAAGGAAAATTTTTATTTTATCTATTTTTGGCTTACTCTGGGGCGTGATAGGGGATGAAACCCCGATAGCCCAAAAGATACAACATAATAAACTACTGGCCAAACAGGTGGCCAAACATAGAATCTAGGATAAGCTGAACAAAACTAAACATGGTTTCGAGGAGCCTCTTAACAAGGTCCTCTAGACGACCATCTGACCCTACTGCCTCAGTTGGTGAAGGGATAACCACTCTTCTTCGTATTGCTCATCTTCTTGGTAGCTGGCAACTGGACCTCCCTGGAATTGGTAGTCTGAGCATGGAATGCCCAGGCGAGTACACCGTCAGCTATGAAGCTGAGTGAAATACAAACCATAGTGTGTACTAACAAAACACAGTCTAACAGCATACGAGGAAACATAGTTCAACCTTGAATAGAATGTGTTAATTAGTTTTGCAAATCATGTTTCGACTGATAATTAACAACTCAACATATCGTTTTTGGAATTCATATCTTTCATCTCGCCTCAAAGTCAGTATTCAACTTGACCATATCCCTTAAACTCAATGTCACTCATAACTTGACACAATACCTCGGACCACAGGCCCAAACAATACTAGTACTGACGCACTAGAACCCAACATTGGTTCCTTGATATCCCAAGCCCACCTCATGGCCTAACACAAAACATACCATCATTTCTTTGTCCAAAAGAGCATAACATATGGATATTGTAAGCCCACTACATGGCCGTTAGTTATATCCTTTAGTAAAATACAAATAAGGTTCTAAGGGTTACATAGTCCTCGAATTATCGCTTTAGCACGTGCGTTGTGTGATATTTGTACAATCTATTGCTCACTTTTCTATTCTTTAGCTGTTTATAACTTAACCAATGCAGTAGAAATAAATAAACGGTCCACATAATATCTAGTCAAACACCTTAAAAGCTGAGTAGAGGTCTATCTTTGGACGGGGTGAGAGGGGGTATTTTGGCAGAATCTAGCTCCTTTCTCTCTCATACCTTATCCCCGAACCGAGTTCTTTGGTGGCGAAGGGGCGGTACACTCTTCCATTGGACTTGATAGATTTAGTTTTCTTGGTTTCCTTTATCAAACCAAGTGTGACTCTATTAGAGAGGATCTCTCTGGATTTAGCCTTAAGGGATATACATGGATTACTCACTCGTGTAGCATCATATATGAATCAAGGGCATCGATGTAACCTCGGGTATGGATAAAATCCCCATGGAATCCAAAATACGAGTAATCCAAGTTATTCAAATTGGATAAAGGCTTAATGAAGGTTGATGGTGAACCTCACTCATGGCTGCTGGCATGAGATTTGAATGGGTTCAATCAAGTGAGCTTGGTCTTTCGAGGCCCTAAACTTGGTCGAGTTACCCACAATAACTAGAGGGACAAAACTAATCAAAGAAGAACAATTTAGATATGGAAGAAACAAAAGAACACAACACAAAGAACAAACAGAAATTGAAGAGTCATGAAGAACAAACAGGAACTGAAGAGTCAAGAAGAACAAACAAAAAATAGAACGAAAATTGAAAGGATAGTAACCTGATTTTAGAGATCTTGCTCTGATAGCTATGATGCGAACCCCAATAGACATGCTTTGAGACCCAACGACAAAGATTGAATATCTTCCCTAGAAAGCTAAAAATCATATTAAATGTGATAGTGAACCTATGACCCAATGATTATAATGAATCGCAAACCACAAGTACTCCAATAGTGAACCTGTGACCCAACGATTATAACGAATCACAAACCACAAGTATTCCAATAGTGAACATATGACCCCAACGATTATAACGAATCATAAACCATAAGTATTCAAGTTGAACGCCACAAGTTGAGAACCTTGATAAGTTCTGGAAGTGCAATGAAGAACCAAGAAGAAGGAATAAACCTCACTTTTTATCAAAAATCAAATCCGCCTTTCATTAGATAGAAATTGATATAAATAGGATTGGAACAACCCCCCAATCATGGGATTTAATCTCTTTTTTTTTAGCAAAGACTAATACAAAAAACTAGTTTAACTCATTGATTATACTTGGAAACATGAACAAACACTCAACTATATAAAATCTTAACTATAAATAGGATTGGAACATCCCCCCAATTATGCTTTATGCTTTATTAGCTATAAAGCATAATTAACCATACCTTAACTATATAAATAAGCATGTGAAGTTATATTCAACCCACATCTTCAAATGCATGAATTAAGTTGGTAAAGTCTTCATTCCCCTTCGGGCCACACTTAAGAATCTTGGAATCAGCCCAAATCTCTTGAATCTGCCCAACAATGCCTATGGATTGCATTTTAATTTTTCCTTGAATCGTATATGACCTAAATTGTGCATTTAAATACTTAGTATGAAAATGGAGGATAATTTGAAACTTTTTTGAAAAATTAGTCACAGGGGCATTTTGGTCATTTGTACCTTGGATGTTAGACTTGGCCAGTATTCCCCAAAGTGAAATTTTTGGATTGAAAGGAGTGTGTTCTCAAATGATTCACTATATGTGTTCTAAGTTTTGTCATAACTAGTACGGTTAGTGAAAATATAGCAGTTTCTGTGTGTGGTATCACATGCTTTAGGAGTTGTACCTTACCACTTATTATAAATAGGACATATTAGGGTTATTTTTTCATAAGTTGTCTACTCTTTCTCTCTATATATCTCTCTCCTATCTCTCTGTAAGGCCTCAAGCTCTGAAACCCTAGAAGCTTAGGGTTAAAAACCCGTGGTATATCATCTAGATTCGTTGATCTTCGGACAAATCTCCAAGTATTAAAGTTTCTCCTTGCGATGAGGAGCACGCGTGGGCATAAAAAATTTCTCTCATCCGACTACTTTTCTTGATTAGGAAATTCCTAAGAATTCAAGGTAGTTCATCTAACTTTCTAATATAGTGTGTTATATGTAAACTAAGTTAAATCTAGAATACTACTAAGTTTAGAGCCATTGTTGGCATGTCAATAATCCAAACTTAGTTTTCTTAAGAATTTGTCTATGTGCTATGTGTTTTTGATGCGTATGTGTTTCCTTCAATTATGTGCTTAATTGAAAGTTGGAACCATGTCTACAAGTTTTACTTAGAAGATTTCATGTGTCTAGCTATACTTGAAGTTATGTGATCATGCTATATGTTTGTTTAAAATATCATATGTGCTTAATATACTATACTTGAAGTTAAGCATGGTTATGAATTTGAGCATGAACACATACATCTACATAAAAATGTACGAAAATGATTTTGGGTGAAAGACCTCCATGTATGGGGGTTTCGATTTAAAAAGAGAAGATCTCTATGTGTGGGACTTCCAGATTTTAAAGATAAAAAAAAAACCTCCGCGAGAGGATTTTGATTTGAAGTTTAGATAATACCGGTTGTAGGTGTGAAATGTAAGGTTTGGATCCATTAGGAACGATCACCTGGTCTTGAAAACAATAGGAATAGTAAGATAAACAACATGTATGATGTGGTTAAAGGCCCCCATAGCATGGTTGCCCATAGACCGGGTACTGTATTGAGAGTGAGTGTTTGGAAAATACACGAAAGGGCCTACGAGCAACATCTTTTTGCTTCAGCAACACGCCATTACATTCACGCACTCACGCATGAAAATCATTGTATCATTGAATTATATGACTATACAGGCCATCGTGCTCATGAACTGTGTTTTAAATCCATTTTTAGGTGAAATGAATACGGGCACCAATCTGATATTAACAGGCCCCTTGATTCTTCCCTTATATCCAAATAGGAGCAATGCATCAACAATTTCTGAAGCAATTTGGATTGACTAAGAAACTCTTAAAAAAATCTAGAATGCAATGGCTTGAAGTGGGAGATAAAATTTCTAGATATTTTTTCCTCCACATTAAAGGTAGACGAAATAGGAAAAGAGTTTGTAAATTGGAAAGGCCTCATGGCACTTTTACTTGCAATATGGATGAGACTAAAAATGAAGTTGTTAGGCATTTTCAAAATTTATTTGGAACCTGTTCTTCTAATTCTTACCCTGGGAAAGATGCTTTAAGAAGTTTTAGACACAAAAGAATCCCAGAGGACCTTGTGGTTGAAATTGATAGGATCCCAACTCATGATGGAATCAAAGATACTTTATTTCAAATGCATGAAAATAAGGCCCCTGGCCCTGAAGAATTTAATGCTCATTTTTTCAAAAAGTATTGGAACATTGTTGAACCTTCTATTACTGCTGCTATCATTGAATTTTTTCAAGACGATGAGATGCTATGAGAATTTAATGCTAATATTATAGCCTTGAACCCTAAAGTCTCTAATCCTTCCAAGATGAGGGACTTAGGCCTATCTCTTGCTGCAATACTATTTACAAATGTATTTCTGAAATTATTTCTAATAGACTCCAAGTCCTCTTTCTTAATTTCATTGATTAAGCCCAATCAGCTTTTGTTAAAGGAAAATTAGTCATAATGTTTTACTTGCCCAAGTCCTTCTTAGGGATTATCCTAAAACTGGTGGTATACCTAGAGTTGTGGCCAAGGTTGACCTCATGAAGGCATATGATAGTGTGAGTTGGGAATTTCTGTTTGATATACTTGACATTGTTGGTTTTCCTCCTAATATGAAAAAAAATGGATAAGGACCTACATCACTACCCCTAGATACTCCATCAATTGGAGAATCAATTGGGTACTTTAATGGGACCAAAGGTCTTAGGCAATATGATCTTATATCACCCTACCTATTAGTTATCATTATGGATGCACTCAGCCAATTCCTTCACCAGAACATCCAAAATGGCTCATTCACTTACCATTGGAATTGTAATAAACTGAAATTTCCCACTTTTACTATGTTGATGGTTTGCTCATATTATTAAATGGTGATATTGCTTCTGCTAAACTTGTTAGGAAAACTCTAGATCAATTTTATGATTTCTCTGGGCTCCAAGCCAATAACTCCAAAAGGCAACCTCTTTGTTTCTGGGATTGAAGAAGATAATCTGGCTAATAACATTGCGATGGAACTCCAATTTACTAAAGGGTGTCTCCCCATTAGGTATATGGGAGTTCTGTTGATTACCACTAAAATTAAAAAACAACATTGTGAGGAGCTTTTTCATAAAATATGTTCAAGAGTGGATTCTTGGAAATCCAGATTTCTTTCATATGCAGATAGAGCTCAACTTATTTAATCCGTTCGGACAGGTATTCAACAATACTGGTCTGGTATGTTTATTTTACCTAAATGTGTCCTAAAACAGGTGGATCAAGTGCCCCTATTTAGTAAGGCGCCCTCCCTTTAATGAGATTCCTTTGGACTGGCAATATCGAGAAAGGACATGGAACTAAAGCTGCTTGGAAATCTATGTGCAGACCTAAGAAGGAGGGAGGTCTTGGTTTCAAGGATATTTTTCTAACTAACTCTATTTTGAACTTTTAAACATATAGAGAGCCTTCTGGACCCAAGTAATCAACCCTTGTGGAAAACTTGGGTTCAAATTTACATGATAAAAAAACAAAAGTTTTTGGACTGTAAAAGCTCTTGGCCAATGCCATTGGTACTGGAGAAAATTGTTGAACCTTAGAGAGGTTGTTAGACCATTACTAATTTATAGGATTGGAAATGGAGAACATATCTCTCTTTGGTTTGATAATTGTGTTTGATAAATATACTAGTAGAATTGCCTATGATGCTACCATTGATATTAATGCTGAAGTCAAATTCATCATTAGGAATCATGACTGAAATTGGCCTAGGCCTAGGCCTAGGTCTAACTCCATTGCTCTTAATGAGGTTCATAATATCTTATCTAATTTGTACAAACCCAATGATATGATTAGTAACATTAGCTGGACCACCACTCCCAATGGGAGATATCACTACTAGTATATGGAATCAGTTGAAAAATTCTAACCCCGTGGTTCCTTGGTATAACATTGTTTGGTTTTTAGGTTGTGGCCTCAGAACTTGGTCCAATGAACAAGGTTTCTTTCATACCTATTTAGAACATGTTTGCAAAAGCATTCGTTTTCTCTTTCTTTCTTTCTGGTTTTTTTTGGTACGTAAAACTAAAAGCATTCCTATTTTGTAACTAAATAATGACTTAACACCAATTTACATTAAGGAGCTGCAGCTAAGTAAATGTACCCCAACCATTTTACCTCTTTCTAAAGTACTATCTTGTTTTCAATCTATTCTTTTCGGCCACGATTTATCGCTTCAAATTTGCAATATTAGCTATGATCTCTCTCTCTCTCTCTCTCTCTTGTTAGGTCCTAATTGTTGCTGGCAGCTTTTCATTTATTGGACATAGCATGTATAAGAATTAGGCATAATTACATTCTGGACACAGATTCTAAAAGGATACACAAAACAAATCAATCAATGAGGTGATAAAAAAATTCAACCAGGATTTAAATCCATGAGAGACAACCTGGCGTATGTTTAGATATCAAACGTGTGAATTCAGATTTTAGGATATCACCATGAATTCCCCTCAAAGATACTTTCTTGCAACATTTTCTACACACTACGCCAAAAGAAAGTGGATGAATGCCCCTCAAAGGTACTTGCTTACAACATTTTCTGCACATAGTGAAAAAAGAAAGTGGACGAATCACTTGATAGCATAATGAACAGAGTCCATAAGAAAAGAAAGTGTTGTTATTAACAAAACTGGTAAGTACACAGTGCTAAATTTTGGTCTTTTGAAGGAATTCCTGATGGAGTTGGGTTTTGATTTTCCTTTCTATATGTTTTCTTTCAGGCTCACAACACATGGAAGGACAAAATGATATTGACGAATCAGCAATATCTCATGCAGAGAGCTTCTTTCCAAATAACCCGGTAAAGGTTATGTTAAGAAATTGCTATTTCGTATCAGTCCTTTTTTTTTAATCCTAAGTTTTGAACTTAATGCAGTCGGATAGAAATGGTAGTGAGACAAAATTGGAAAATATCAGTATTACCATTAGAAACTGCAATTCTTCTTTGTTTCTTTGGTAAATTAATGTGACGCCCCGCAAAAATAAGCGTATTTCCATTGAAAAATTAAATAAATCACACTTGATTCTTTAAAATAAAAATACAAAATTTCTTTAAAACTCCCAGCAGGTCCATATTCTCCACGGATCTCCTATATCATCCTTAACCTTATCTCCCTTCTAGGCTTCGGTTACCGGCACTGCCTGCATCTAAAAACCATACCGGGAAGTATACAATATGACATGAATAATAAAGGCTCAAAAGGATAATGACAATCAAATACATAGAATGACATCAAATCAATTGACCAGTCTCACAATCCAACTGCTCACACTACCCAAACGCTCATACCAATAGCATCATACCAGGTTCCTCTTGATCACATAGCAAGAGACACCTCACCTCACCTCACCCGTCTCCAGTACGTCGGTCCCTGAGGCCTGTTGGACTGTTGGTAGGTGCTCCTTGCTCATGACCCTTTAGTCCCATAGCACTTAGCAATAAACACATACTCATTGATTCCAAATGAAAACACAACATAACTGCAAAAAGAGTACAAGTAGAGATAACAAAGAAATACTCCGGAGAATTTAGAAAGCATATTGTACACAACCCGGTACCTATAAATGATGTTGAGCAACTCCCAAACACTTCTCTTCTTCTTCTTCTTCTTCTTCTTCTTCTAACTCGAGGTGTATGTATATCTATAATTGTGTATATATATAAATCTCTCTCTATGTGACTCTCTCAAGCTCTCTATGCTAGAAGTGTAGAATGTGTGTGTTTGAGAGAGTATGTGAGTGTATAAATAGCCAAGCTTTCACTTGGAGACAATGACCTAACAATCCACTTATTAACCACTAACTTCTAATTAATGGGTAGTTTATAAGGAATATTCAAGATGATGTAAACATACACTAATGCACCTATAACTCCACTAATATTAGTGTATAAATAACCAAACATAATGGCCTAACAATCTAATTATTAACCACTAACTTCTAATTAATTGGTAGTTTATAAGGAATATGCAAGATGATGTAAACATACACTAATGCACCTATAACTCCACTAATATTAGTGTATAAATAACCAAACATAATGGCCTATCAATCTAATTATTAACCACTAACTTCTAATTAATTGGTAGTTTATAAGGAATATGCAAGATGATGTAAACATACACTAATGCACATATAACTCCACTAATATTATAAATAACCAAACATAATGGCCTAACAATCTAATTATTAAAAGAGAAAATATTAGATTTAATTTCTGATACACTAAAACTGCTACTGTAATCCTCGTTTTCTGCCCAAACGGTGCAGAATATGAGAAAATTGCATTAGACGAAAAGTGTGCAGAATCGAGTTTTTCTTGGGACAATGCGGGCAGAATCTTAAATTTCCTTCGTTTTCTTAACAAAAATCTGAAAACAAAAGTCTGCTACTGTTAAAATTAAAAGAGAAAATATTAGATTTAATTTTAAATATGACTCGAAAAATCTTAACTTCCAACACGAATACCAAATCATTTAATCTCACGCAACTTTTCCCAAAAAAATATATTTTTAGTCCATGACTTATAAAATTGAAAAAATGACCAAAATACCCCTGTGACCAATTTTCGCTAAAATCGCACACGAAGTCTAAATCGTCAATTTAAACATGAAAACACGGGTTACTACAATCTACCCTCCTTAATAGAGATTTCGTCCCGAAATCTAGAGATAAAAGCATTTGGTAAATAACTTCATAAATTTCTTAAAATAATGTTTAAAACAAATATACCATATTTTGTTTTATAAAATAACAAATTTTTTTTTTTTTTTTTTCAACCTTCTCTGACTCCTCCCAGGCGATGTAGACTATCTAACCTTGACTTAGTCCTACATTTCCGGCTGGGGACAGGCTTTGATACCATTTGTGACGCCCCGCAAAAATAAGCGTATTTCCATTGAAAAATTAAATAAATCACACTTGATTCTTTAAAATAAAAATACAAAATTTCTTTAAAACTCCCAGCAGGTCCATATTCTCCACGGATCTCCTATATCATCCTTAACCTTATCTCCCTTCTAGGCTTCGGTTACCGGCACTGCCTGCATCTAAAAACCATACCGGGAAGTATACAATATGACATGAATAATAAAGGCTCAAAAGGATAATGACAATCAAATACATAGAATGACATCAAATCAATTGACCAGTCTCACAATCCAACTGCTCACACTACCCAAACGCTCATACCAATAGCATCATACCAGGTTCCTCTTGATCACATAGCAAGAGACACCTCACCTCACCTCACCCGTCTCCAGTACGTCGGTCCCTGAGGCCTGTTGGACTGTTGGTAGGTGCTCCTTGCTCATGACCCTTTAGTCCCATAGCACTTAGCAATAAACACATACTCATTGATTCCAAATGAAAACACAACATAACTGCAAAAAGAGTACAAGTAGAGATAACAAAGAAATACTCCGGAGAATTTAGAAAGCATATTGTACACAACCCGGTACCTATAAATGATGTTGAGCAACTCCCAAACACTTCTCTTCTTCTTCTTCTTCTTCTTCTTCTAACTCGAGGTGTATGTATATCTATAATTGTGTATATATATAAATCTCTCTCTATGTGACTCTCTCAAGCTCTCTATGCTAGAAGTGTAGAATGTGTGTGTTTGAGAGAGTATGTGAGTGTATAAATAGCCAAGCTTTCACTTGGAGACAATGACCTAACAATCCACTTATTAACCACTAACTTCTAATTAATGGGTAGTTTATAAGGAATATTCAAGATGATGTAAACATACACTAATGCACCTATAACTCCACTAATATTAGTGTATAAATAACCAAACATAATGGCCTAACAATCTAATTATTAACCACTAACTTCTAATTAATTGGTAGTTTATAAGGAATATGCAAGATGATGTAAACATACACTAATGCACCTATAACTCCACTAATATTAGTGTATAAATAACCAAACATAATGGCCTATCAATCTAATTATTAACCACTAACTTCTAATTAATTGGTAGTTTATAAGGAATATGCAAGATGATGTAAACATACACTAATGCACATATAACTCCACTAATATTATAAATAACCAAACATAATGGCCTAACAATCTAATTATTAAAAGAGAAAATATTAGATTTAATTTCTGATACACTAAAACTGCTACTGTAATCCTCGTTTTCTGCCCAAACGGTGCAGAATATGAGAAAATTGCATTAGACGAAAAGTGTGCAGAATCGAGTTTTTCTTGGGACAACGCGGGCAGAATCTTAAATTTCCTTCGTTTTCTTAACAAAAATCTGAAAACAAAAGTCTGCTACTGTTAAAATTAAAAGAGAAAATATTAGATTTAATTTTAAATATGACTCGAAAAATCTTAACTTCCAACACGAATACCAAATCATTTAATCTCACGCAACTTTTCCCAAAAAAATATATTTTTAGTCCATGACTTATAAAATTGAAAAAATGACCAAAATACCCCTGTGACCAATTTTCGCTAAAATCGCACACGAAGTCTAAATCGTCAATTTAAACATGAAAACACGGGTTACTACAATTAAGGGCATGTTTGGTAATCATTTCCCTTTTACTTTCTCTTTTTCATTTCTTTTCTTTTTTATAAAACGACAATGGAATTGGGGAAGAAAGCCCAAAAAAAAGAGAACTCAGAGCAGTCCCAATTGTATACTTGTCTCCCATTTCTGGTTAGACTTTTCATCCTCTGAGTGTTAGCTTTTTTACTTGACTAAAAATCACCCTATCCTGCAGAAGCATATCAAATTCAAATTCTGCGTATTGTTAGCGAGACATGCATAAAATTAAATAAAAACATCTTTCTTTTCTATGCATCAGAAAGAATACATCTTTCTCTTTTCAATTTGTGCTTGATTCTCCATGCATAAATACTTTAGTGTTGATTCTAGGTTTGGTAGTTAACTTAGAGCTCATTCGGATCAGCTTATTTGGGACGAACTCTCATTTATTTGGGTTTTTATTGAGAGATTTGAGTCCGTTTGTCAAAACTTCTTCACAGCTTTTTCAAAATTTGAATCCACTTCAGAGATGAAAAAGAAAGAAGCTTAAACCAAAGCAGCAATTTGTCAAAAACTATCTTCTTCCCGCACCAATACCAAACGGACGCTTATTGGAATTTTGAACAAGACAAGTTACTTGCTGCTGGTTGGATTTTAGAAATACTAAAGAATCCTTAAGCAAGAAAACCACCTGAATCTTTGATATTCTCTAAGATTAGGATTCCTTAATAGCTCATAGATTAGAGCTAAACAAGAACAGTTGACAGATTAGAGGCAAATTTGTATCCCAAATGGGTTTCCCAACACAAGTTGCAATGGGGCCACTTGATTTTCCATTTTCTTCTCTATTGTTTGCTACTAGCAATTGAATTTTGTTTGGTTCCAATTAACTCATTTGTTCTAGGCAAGTGAAGATGTCAGTGACACACTCACACAACTCTTCAATCTCTCGTACATACGCATACACCATATCGATCCATTAGTTAACAAACATGCGTGTGTTTTCTAAATTTTGCAAATGTTTGATGTACAAAATGTGCTAGCAGCCCAACAAGTTAGCACTTACCATTGATTCAAAATGTACATGCGTGTATGTTCTAAACCTCTGCCTTATCTTCTTATACATTTCAGTTCTCACTCTCACTCACTTTAGCTTTGATGTAATGAATTTGTTTTTGTTTAGTTTGATGTTATTAAATTCTTTGGATTGGGCTGTCAAAATATTATAAGCCATATTGATGTTTTAAATTATTTATGTTTTAGTTTTAGCTTAGTATGGATGAACCCGAACTCTACGAATCTTAAAACCGACCTCCGAATTTACATCATTGGGCTTCAAATTAGAATCGCCTTGCTAGTCCGTGATATGTGCTATGACATTTAACTTTCTAAGCCAACATTTCTTCACTTTCATCTTCGAATCGATTGTGTTGCCAATCTCAGCTTCTTTTAGCAACAATTGCTGAACCTTTGTCCCACAATTCAAATTCTCAAGTTTAGATATAGAATTCTCTTCAGAAACATCATCTTCCACTGATTTGGTAGCTTCTGTTGACTCCGAAGACACAGAAGACTCGCAAGACAAAGTGTTCTTTCCAATCTGAAATTCTTAACACAGCACCACTGTTTTCACTAACTCTGTCTAGTCCATTCCAATTTCATTGCACGGAATATTTCCCAATTCCTCTCTTTCAATCGGACTTGAATTTAAACTCAAACCCATCAATTTTTGGAACCTAAGACAGCGGTCATGAACACTTTATGGGTTCTTAGTCTAGAACTCATACCCAATACTTTCTGAAACACAATTGACAAGCCCAATACCAGAACAACAATCCTCACCCAAATCAGACAGAGAAGTGATCTCATCATGGCTATCAAAGAATTGATCTTCTTCTTCACTTAAACAATCCATTATTCCTTGTTTTACCAGCTTCTTGCCCCAAAGAATTTTGGTTATTCTAAATTCGAGAACCAAGCCATTACTTTATAAAAGCTGTGAATCAAAAACTATTTTGTTAGAAATGAATTGGCCATTTGCTTTTCATATTTTTTTTCGTGAGTGAAAGGCATTTCAAATTTGGTCAATTTGGTTTATTCCTCTTTCGCCCTCAACAATTGTGACTTAATGAGCGCATGGTAGAATCTTTCGGTAGTGCTTGTTAGTAGAGTCTAATGTTGAAATAACAAGGCATAGTGACATTAGCAATGGTTAATTTGAACTAAACATCATGGTGGGGCCTATGCACATTTAAGTCGATCGTATTTGTAAATATTCTCTTCTATCTTCACAGCTACTTTAAACTCATATAAATTGCACACCAAGCTTAATGATCTACATTCAAATACACACAAGTTGATTTATTTATTTAATTTTTTTTTAACTTTGAACACAAAATCACTCTTACTCTTTACTCTCTCCCTCTCTCTCTCTCTCTCTCTCTCTCTCTCTCTCTCTCGCATCTCACCACCGACCTCCGCCTCCGCCATCCCCTCATTCCGGTTGCCGCCTCCATCAGCGTCACCATCGCCAGCCCCAAGGTATATTCTTATCTCTACCTTACTCTATCTATATCTTGCAGCTCCGTGGCTTCTTGGAAGCCACCCCTAACTATTTTACACTCTGTTTTCAGTTGAAAGAGCTTCAAGTTGGGAAAATTCTGTATCACTCCTCTCTCTCGAACCTCATTTTCAGTTGAAAGAGCTTCAAGTTAGGAGTTTTGTTTGGGTAAATTAACTAATGCATATTTTTCCATTGCCAAATTCAGCCCCACTTTTCGCCGAGAATGGAAGAGCTGTTTAGTTTCCTGTAATTCCATTACAAGGTAATCCACATTTATTTATTTATTTTCCTTTCCTCTCTGCAATCGTCTTTTGTGTTTTACTTTAATTTATACTTGTGAATGTGTTTGAAAGAAAGACATATTGATGAAAACAACATACCAGTCCTGTGGACTTTGGTTCAATAAAAAATGACCTATACTGCTCGCTAATGTACCAAATATAAAAAAACCACCACCCAAAAAAGTAAGGGCCACGGGTAACAAACTGCGTGCCATGCACGCAGCAACCCCACTAGTATACACACACACACACACACATATTTATTGTAGTTGTCAGTTTTTTATTAAGGTAACTCCATTGACGACTTTTTGGGATATTTTGACAATGAAACTTTCCTGGATGCTCTTCTACACATGAATTTAGATTCCGTGAATTTCTTGAAGAATTTACTTCAAGAATACAGAGAAACCACCCTTTCTATTTGTATTTATTGATAACTGAAAAACAATTGAAAAGCCACAATTTCCATTGATGGGTTGAAGTTGATTTTGAAGAAGATGATTGAATTGTTCCCTGTTTCTGAATTTAATGTTTGGTTAGTAAAGTTTTTAGGATTTTATGTGATTGATTTTGGATGCCTTTTTGTACTTGTGATAATGAACACATTGCTGATTTTGGGGTTTCCTTTTATGCTCTATAATTGGGGTTCTTTACTTTTGTGTTCATGTATATGCTCAAGTGTTTGGTTGTCCGCGTATATTAAGCATATTTTTTTACTCAGTCTGGTTGGTTTTGTTATCCGAATTCCAAGCTTTCTTTAAAATGTTGCTGCAATTGGACTTTGTCTCATCTGTGGGATTGATCAATAGCTTATTTTGGGTTTTCCAGGTTGAATTGACAGAAATTGAAATCAGGTGCAATGTGGAAGAGTAGAAGTAATTCATTAGCACTGGCGGACTCCTTTGCTAAATCTGGTGTGAATAAACAACCACCATGATTTGGATTTAATATGCGTTTGTTTCTAGAATATTTTGGGCAAAAGATAAATGTAAGGGTTGAATACTAAACTTCTTTGTTTCCTTTTTCTGATGGCTTTTAGCCACATTGCTTTTGGAAATAGGGATGTACATAATTGATTTAAATTTATTGTTGTTACTAAAACACTTGTATGACATACATTTTTGAAAATTTCTTTCAACTTTTTCATTCTTTCAGAGACATTCTGTAATATATATATATATATATATATGTATATTTTGTTTTTCACTTTTCCTCTAAATGGTGTTTAGGCAACTTGTGCTGTTTATCGTTAAATTGTTTTGAAGTGCTATTGTACAGGTACCAAAAGAAATTGGATATTTTTTTTATTTTTTTCAAAATTTGTCACGGTTTAAGCAGTGACATTAATAGCTGTGACAAATTTGATAAATTGTCACCACCATTTGTCACCGCTAAGAGAAGTGACAAACTTGAAATTATTGTCACCAACATGGTCACCGCATCGAGCAGTGATGAATGTAAAATTATTGTCACCATCATTGTCACTGCATTTAGCAGTGACAAAGTTAAAATATTTGTCACGGTTTGTGGCGGTGACGTAGGGAAGGAAATTAACCCTATAAGGGGTCCTCAAATGGGCAGTGACAAACAAAATTGTCACTTCCCTTAACAGTGACAAATATTTTTTGTCACCCCCGGATACGTCACGGTCAGGTGCATTGACAAAGGCCCTTTGTCACCTCCTAGAGCAGTGACAAATCGGCCAATTTGGTGCAGTGAATTATGTATTCAATCGTAGTTTTGTTATCAGATACTTGTTAGTTCGCTTTCCA
Source organism: Hydrangea macrophylla (assembly GCA_033977485.1). Classification (NCBI taxonomy): domain Eukaryota; kingdom Viridiplantae; phylum Streptophyta; class Magnoliopsida; order Cornales; family Hydrangeaceae; genus Hydrangea; species Hydrangea macrophylla. The sequence goes on along the minus strand of CM066998.1, from coordinate 5,913,664 downwards.
TAAAATTTGAATGTATGTTAGAAATGGGGTGCATGTTTATCCCCTATCCTTGACTAGCATATTTGAGTCTTAAAGACTTGTTAGAATTCATTACTTTGACGTCGGCATGTAATCATAACATAAGTCACTCTACTTCTACGAAATTGCATGTTTCCTATGGCTGTTTGCACTCTTAAGATTTCACCTTTTGTATGCTTAGGGTTGCGAGGGTGTTCTACAGCCCTTATTCCTTCATCTTTTATTGGTTGCGAAACATCCGTTTAGGAGTGTGATTGTGTTAGTATGAATATTATACTACAGATTACACTGCTACTAAGAAATAGTCGACTGAACGGGGGTCCAGTCGACTGGATTCGTTAAGCTTTTGATTCAGTTTTCCCCAGTTTCCAATACAGTTGACCATATTCCCTTAACAGCCGACTGGATTGACCCTCTGAGATTTTGAGCTCTCAGTAAATGTAAAAACAGTCGACTAGATTTTTTATACCCCTCTGCAAACTTGGTCGACTGGACAATCCTTTTGAAAAAAAAAATGTGCTTTCCGTATTTTCAAAAATAGTCGACCGGTACCCCGATCAGACGACTAGATCTGCAGTTTTCAAATTTCTTTGTTTTAAATATGTGCTCAAGAAACTATGGAATTACTTATTTATCCTAAGCCTCATTTCCGGGATTCGGGGCATTACACGTTCTGTTCCTCGTATTATTTTTTTGTGAATGTTGCAGAGAGCTAAGCACATCTTAAAAATATTTTTAAAACTCTTAAAACTAGTTTTAACTCTTTACACGTGACTGTTGGGCTGCCTAAGTTCACTATATATATATATATGGGTTAGCTTGGCTTGGACATTAGATATATCGTCTTCCTGAATACTTTCTTCTCTCTAAAAATTCTTTTATCTGTTTTGGAGTAATTTTGGGCGTTCATATACTCTTCCAATTCGAGTGCACGTTTGGAAGATTTGATTGTTGAATCCTAGAGAACATAGCGCGCCATGTTGAGACCTTCTGCATCGAGTCACTGACTCCGAGGGGCAGAATTGTTCTTAAGTACAGTGCTACCGTAGCAAGCCTCAATTATTTTCATAGAACTACCCTTCATATTTTCCAACAGAAATTACTAAAATACCCTTAATTTTCACAAATATAAAGGGCAAAAAGGGCTTACTTTCAACAGTGAAAACTAGAATGGTGGTCTCTGCTCCATTCTCTCTTTTATAATTTTATTCTTACCGTGGTAGAAGTAGATACGGTGATATAACTGTCAATACTTGGTAACCTATTCTACGTTGTGACTAAAGTTTAAGGAGTATCCGTCCGTATAACAGTTACTGCTAGTGTAATCCATCGGTTCCAAATTCGAGTCCACTCATACATGAAATATTTTCTTAATATTTGGATGATAAAGAGAAGATAAAAGGAAACAAAATGCATGAGTTGACAAGGTCTAGTAACTGCAACAGAAGGGGAAAAAAAATTCAAAATTAAAATAAAAATTCAAGAAACACAAATTTCAACCTTCACGCAAGTAAAATTTGTTATGAGAACGGAAATTTATACACCTAAAGGCAGAAAGTATAAAAGGAAAGACTTCTGAGAGCAACGCTTTTCCTGTTCAAGATCTTCGAAGAGAGGCTAGTCGTTTCTCAAGATCCTCAACATCTGGAGCTTCAGAACTACACATTTGCATGAGAAAATGAACTCTTAGGAGGAAAAAAAAGAAAAAAAGAAGCTGAACAAAACTTTTATATTTCTGCTGTTAAACTTTTTATTTTCTGCAGTGACAAATTACAAAAAACTATGCACATCCATCCAAATACTGTTGAGAATTTCTAATACAAGTTGAGATATGGAACAACTACGCAGAGGCAATTCTAAGGGGTCAATTTTCAGCAAATTCTTATGGTCATCAAATGTAAATTTAGGTATATACAATTTTGAGAATTTCAAGTGCCATCGAGAAAAAAAGATTTCAGTGGGTGTTGTCAACCATCTACTTGTATGCATATTTGAAACCAGTTTGGAGCCTTTTTCCTTATCAACCACTACCCTCAGAAAAACCTACTTACACTGCAATCTCCACTATGTCCAGAGTCTTAACAACTTTAGCTAATAGATGCAAGTGAATATTTTTGACACCCTTTAAATCACAAGGAATAGTTGGATAGGTTATCATCAGCTTATGTATATATATATATATATCATCAGCTTTTTGCATTTCCACCTCAGTGCATACGTAGCATCCATTTCTTGAAGACTATTTTTCCTTTTTGCGTAATTTGAAAATAATCCTTTATAAAATTCTGTCTGTTGAATAACATCTAAAGAAGATGTGATCCATCTTGGATAAGTCACTGTTGGCAAAATGCATGTTTCAAACTTTTAAGTAAATAAGGATTTGCAGTAGCATAATATATTTGCAGTAGCATTTTATACTACCCTGCTACGATAAATAAGGATTTTTTCTTTTATACCTAATCAATAATTTCAAAAGTTTTACATTTTGTGCCAACGTAACATGTCTAGTGTATTATTGAACTGAAAAGCTCTTTTTTTCCAAAAAAAAAAGGCACATACCTAGGAACAACATTTTCGACCTTCTTTGACGCAATTCGCCCTTTAGGAGCTGAAGATAACTGTTAAAAGAGAGGAGGTTCACAAATAAAAGTTAGCATTTCCACATAAAGGAATACAGACCACATGGTGAATTTGAAACCAACCTGTGATGCAATATCCACACCAATCTCATCAAGAACCTGAAGACGAGCTATGCGAATTAGATATCACGAGCAAGAAGTGGAGAACACATAAAAGAGAATTTCAAAAAAAGAAAAAAAAAAAGAAGAAAAAAAAAGGAGATTGATATTACACCTGGTTAGTGAGCTCTTCTGTTTCCTCTTCAGCCTCATCTTTGTCTAAAGTTTCATCGATGGACTCTGACATCATCTCAATCTGTGTAGAAGATCATGCGTATCATATATTTTACATACACCCTCATCATTTAGTGTATGTGCACAAAGATTACGAAGGATGAAGGTTTCATCTGCTGCTGCTTTGAATTTATTTCATAGGACTTATTAAGACATGGAATCTTGTAATTTATTCAATACAGCACCCAAAGTTGGTCTTTCACATTATTCCAACTTAAATGATCTAGTAATGAGTCTCATACTCATATAAAAGTGCCAAGTATTCTGTAAATACTTAGAAAATCTTAAGATTCTTAACTAGTCTACATGGTGAACTTAAATGATCTAGTAATGAGTCTCATACTCATATAAAAGTGCCAAGTATTCTGTAAATACTTAGAAAATCTTAACTAGTCTTCATGGTGAACAAGTATTAACGGATTAGAAAACAATCTGGATGCAGTTGCTCGAAATGAACTTACCGTCATGTCCATCTGTGCAGACTGTTTCTGGAATTCTTTAATGACTTTAGCTTGTTTTGCAGGTGCCATTTGCTGAACAACAGGGTCATAAAAAAAATAAATAAATAAAATAACAAAGTGAAACACAAGAATTCCGTATGATTGACAATAACGAAACTCCGGTCTGTAATTGTTAGTTGTGGTTACATGTTTGGATGGTTTTCTTTCTCAGGTGTCCGGTAGAAAGAAAGGGTTCCATCCAATGTTGTTTGATCCTCTATTGTCTATCATGGGGTATGCCTCTTGTATAATGTTGTTTGATCCTCTATTGTCTATCATGGGGTATGCCTCTTGTATATATACATTTACCATTTCCGAAAGAAAAAAAAAAACACTCTGTTTAGCCGCATAGCAGAAATGGTAAAAAAATAACCTTTTAGGAATACGCACTGCACTATAAGGCTAAATGGGTTAAATCAAAACTGTAGGAGACAGTGAGTTCCAACTATGAAACCTGTGAGCCACAGAAAAAAGGCAAATATGCACAGGTTCCTTTATGAACAAGGACTAATATAAGCTTAATAGGGCAATGGTTAAAATATGTTCCTGTATGACAGTGCGACCATTCGCACTCATACCTTGTTCATGGCTGACATTGCTTTGGTTGCACCTTTCATTCCAGTGGATATAGAAGTGCTGGCATACATTGCCTGTGTATGAGTTGCTACACCTCTGATTTGGGCGCGACTCCCCTGCAAATTTGTTATTTGTTGCCGCAGCCTCACAAGTTGACGAGCTAAGATTCGGGTGGCAGCCTGGCAAAGAACAACTGGTCATCAAAACTGAAGATAGAAAAGATATCTTAAAGAGAAAAAAAAATTAGTTGGAATTTAGGGGGAAGAAAGCAATTAGGTTTGAGCAGGATTCATGTCAATTGGTGAATTTAAAAAAAAAAAAACAAAAAACAAAAAAAAAACCTTCACATTGTTGGAATTTAGGGGGAAGAAAGCAATTAGGTTTGAGCAGGATTCATGTCAATTGGTCAATTCGCAGGTGATTATACATTTTGATGGCACAAAGAGAATTCTTGTCTAGACAGGTAGAAAAAGAATACCCAACACACTGGCTGACATCTTTTTGGTAGTGTTCCCACGAGTTGACTTAGACATTTGGGTTTACATATACCAACATTGTTAAGTTACCAACTACTCCAAAAGCTTAAGCTGTTAGAAAATGGGCCAACAATGTATATCAAGCTTCAACGCCGTCCCTCACGTGTGCAACCCCAACTTGCACGTGGAGAGCAAATAAACTAAACTCCATCATAGGGGGAGACAAATAACAAAGTGCAAATATGCACAACAAAGTGGAGATGGAGAGTCAAACCCAGGACCTCCCACAAACAAGGCTTTGATACCATGTTAAGTTACCAACTACTCCAAAAGCTTTAACTGTTAGAGAATGGGCCCAACAATGTATATCAAGCTTCAACAAACATTTACCGGCCCCATATGTGGCTGATTCAGACAGCACTGATAAACAGACCTCAATAGACTAGGACCTAAGATGAAATCATGCAAACCGTGTTGTGAAACCACAGAAGACCATCTAATTGTTAAGTTCGTTTTGATACCCTTGCTCATTTGTAGGAAACGACCATATAGATGTCAAAGGACAGGGTTCAAACAGCAAGTAATTGGCCTCAGCAGCACATCCTTGTGAAACCTAAAACTGCTAAATTGGTAATAGAACATTTTCCAATCCATATTGAGAAAGTTGCAACCAAGCTATGTATTTCTTTTACCAAGATTTACATGTTTCTATTTGCGCAAAATTTGGCTAGTCCTGACGTGCGATTATAACGAGTGAAGTTGACGAGGCTTGCACTCTAATCAGGGTAGCTGGGAGTAGGGGGCCCAATATTTTTCCAACAGCGACACCCACAAGAATTTTTTCTACAGAGATGATTTTGCCTCCATTCATCAGCCACTTTAGCCTCCATTCAAAGGACCACTTCTGAGTGAATGGCATGTTTGTTTCTCTGTCATGCCTGTTTTGTCTAGTTAGAAACAACTTTATTGACACAAGAAAAAGAAGGTAAAAGAAAAAAAGGTAAAAATGACATATGAAACAGGTCCCCACAGATGGTTGCAGAAAGGTATTTTAGCTCCCATCTGCCACCTCCCCCCCTTCCAAAATAAATATATATATATATACACATTATACAACTGGAATAGCGGGGATTACCATGAATGTCTACAAAACACTTGTATGTAAACATGTGTATGTGTGTGTGTGTGCGTGTTTTTGCCACTTTTTTGCAAATAAGAAGTCATTAATAAGCCATACTTTCCAAACCGTGCGATGTGCAACTTTGGAACACTTGAATATCTTAATTCTTAACTAACACGCATTCAGTCATGTGAGACCACATGAATCACCCCATGAATCATAAGGTAAACCTAAAATGCATAACATTTTAAACATATTTGCATTAGGGTGAAAAAAGAAAAGATTCAAAACTAATCATCAAGGTGAAAAAAGGAAAAGATACAAAAGCCAGATTTTATTTAGTTCATGCGATCATCCTAGATTATATCTTCCATTCTCAGGGTGTATTAACTCAAGAACCACCATTAAAACATCGATGTGGGAACTTACACTTACCTCATTTCCAGTTTTAGCCGTTTTCTTGATCTCCGCCACTAGTTTCTTCTCCTAATATTGCATGAAAGAGAGAATGATGAGCAAATCGTAACATTTTCCAACATATGCTTACAACAACATACCTCCAATTGTAAGGATGCAATCTCACGTTCGATACCTGTAAGTGTACAAAAAACATCCAGATACAATATAATTACTAAAGTAGGACAAAGATCAACACATTGGGTAACATTTTATTCGTGAATTTCTTGAAATTCAAATGAACATTTTCAAAGACTTCAACATATAGATCCATTATTAAAGCATATGATATTAGTCTTGTGTCACTACTATCAACATATCATGTGTATGGCATCTAGTTTGAATAGATTTAGGATTCTTTTATGGTTGGGCTTATCAGCTGATTCGTTGGACCCAATGAAACACGGACTCCTCGAAAAGGACGCCACACCTGCACTTAGTGCGCACCCGTACTGGGTGCTCCGTGGATTCTTTGAGTTCTTTTGGAGTGTGACTAGGTATTTTTTGTAGCGTTTTTTTTTTAAAAGAACACAAGTTCTTCATACAATTTTGAAAACTTTGGGGGTTTAAAAGATAAATAATAGAAAATAATAATAGCAATTACCCCCAGGGTATACAATAATGCACTAATAGTTGTAAAATAATTTGTATATACTACTATCTGATAGTACACTTTTAATATTTTATCCAAGAACTCCTGCCGCACCCGCACCCTTACTTTTTGGAAAATTGCCGAATCCCTCTCACCCGCATCCCCGTATCCGAATCCCCGCACCCGCATTGGTGTTACCTAGGTTGGACTACAACTCAAAGTTGTCTTTTGATACTCGTCCCGTGTCACGGGATTCAGGGTATTCATCAGAAGTTTGAGTTGATTTAGGATTCTTTTATGGTTAGGCTTATCGCTAAATTCATAAGACTACGACGCAAAGTTCACTTCTTGACCCTCACCGTGTCTTGGGATTCGGGGCACGACAAGAGACTAATTTCTTATTCATAGTTTGTGTGCAAGTCGAGGATTGGTGGAATGTCAAGAGTTTTAAATTGGACTCGAGAAGGTTGCCCTGCTCCTTGAAGCAGGCAAACTGAATGAACACTTGTAAGCTTTCAAATGGTTGTTTGTGGAAAGTTACAGATATAATGACACGTAGGGATATGGGTTATGGACATGATACAAAATAACGAGCAACTATCTGTTCAATAGTAAATATCTGTGTGAGATAAGAAAACTATAAGGTCAATAGTAAAACCAAGGTTCAAATTATTTTACAAGTATGTTTTATCTTCAAAGGTTCAAATTATTTACAATTTCACAAGCCTGTTTAATTTAACTCAAAGTTGTATCAACTTTTACAAGTAATATTTTAAGCTAGTCAAGTGTAGTAGGAGCTAATCTCTTCTCTATACACTGAATGGGGGGAGTCTGCTTATACTTCCAAATACCAATTATAATTCAAAAATCTTATATGAAAACTACGACAATACTTTTGGTTTTCGACCGGAAAAAAAAGGTTGTCTATCTGTTAGACCCATGTATGTCTATCACGTGTTTTCGTCCGGAAGGGAAAAAAAAAACAGGAAGTTAACCCCCCCCGTTGCAGTCAGAACAAAAGTGTGGCATTGGAAAGAAAGAGAACTATTAGGGTGTGAGATCGACAGACAAACTGAAGCTTTTGGATTGTCATCTTACATATTAACAACAACAATGCTAGGGCCACACCCATTCACACCCAAAAAGCATCCGCACCCTGAGGTGGACCAATGAGAAGAGATATATTGGTCCATCTCAGGGTGTGGATGCTTTTTGGGTGTCGATGGTTGTGGCCCAAACATTACTGTATTAACAAACAGGAAATATATCACACCCTTTCTATTAAGGAGAAAATTTTTCCTAGTTCACAGTTGAGAGTGCTAATGTTAATAATTATGACCACTTTGAGGGCCCAAATCATTTCATGCTTTGGTTTCTTTTGTTCTAAGCTATTCAACCATTTGTACTCAGTATAGAAGGAAGAAACTTTGTGGAACAACAAGCTGATCGGGCTTGGATTAAGTATTTGTGGCCTTTGAATCGTTCCCCATTTCCAACATTCATTTAGTTTCAAGTTGAGTGAGGTGTAGAGTCACATCACTCAGCACCTTCTTTTGGCAAATTTCAAATATGTTGCTCCTGAATAACTCAACACCCAAAGAAATATCTATTTTAAAGATACGAAGCAATAAGTGGAAATTTAATTAGGATAAAATATGTTGTCTAGGGGTCGGTCGACAAATGTATTACAACGGACACATATTACCAATTAGAATTGGAACCCATAACTGAGCAGTGTTCATACACCAAAACTAATTACTGTGCTATAGGTCAAGTTCTTTCTACAACTCCATGACTTATAGACGCATTAAATTGAGTCCGCTATATTCTCAAGTATGAAGCTTCAAGTACTCATCAATCCATGAGTTTGGAGGTTCTTTGAAACATTTGAATTCTCAGAATTTCGAAAGCCCAAGAGTTACTTGTGATCATTCAACATCATGAACTCAAAACTAGGGGTGCATACGAGTCGAGCTTAAAAGCTCGGCTCGAGCTCGCATAAAATTTAAACGAGTCAGCTCGAACTCGGCTCGATTAACCTTAACGAATCAAGCTCAAGCTTGAAATCGGCTCGATATCAAGCCAGACGCACCCACCTCTCTTTTACAGGACTGCCATTTGTCTCCCCTTCATCACTTGTCGATGTGGGACAAAAACAAAAACAAATGATGCATAACCCCTTGACAACGTGATGTGCACCATTTCTCAGAATTTCGAAAGCCCAAGAGTTACTTGTGATCATTCAACATCATGAACTCAAAACTAGGGGTGCATACGAGTCGAGCTTAAAAGCTCGGCTCGAGCTCGCATAAAATTTAAACGAGTCAGCTCGAACTCGGCTCGATTAACCTTAACGAATCAAGCTCAAGCTTGAAATCGGCTCGATATCAAGTCAATGATGGTCAATAAATATATATACCTATGCTTCCCCCATTATTGAAGGATATATCAATGTCACATGATATATATCCTTCAATAATTGTGTGACCACTTGAACATCCTCCAATTAAATGCTTCATAAACTATATACAATTATATACACATATATTTAAGAAAGATTTGGGATGCAAAAATTAATTGGGAAGCATAGCATCTTTACTTTATTTAGTTAATAAGATACAATTTTAACAACTTAGGTTAATTATATATATAAGCATATATATTTTTCACGAGCCTACTAACGAGCTGTTCACGAGCCTTATCGAGTCGAGCCCATGTGTGCTCATTTATTAAATGAGCCTGGTACTCAAGCTCAAGCTTGGCTCATATAATAAATGAGCCAAGCCAAGCCGAGCTATTATTTAGCCGAGTCACGCGAGCCCTTGTTGAGCAGCTCAGCTTTAGTTAATAAGATACAATTTTAACAACGTAGGTTAATTATATATATAAGCATGTATATTTTTCACGAGCCTACTAACAAGCTGTTCACGAGCCTCATCGAGTCGAGCCCATGTGTGCTCAGGCTTTGGCTCATTTATTAAACGAGCCTGGTACTCAAGCTCAAGCTTGACTCGTTTATTATATGATCCAAGCCAAGCTGAGCTATTATTGAGCCGAGTCGCGCGAGCCCTTGTTGAGTGGCTCAGCTCGTTACACCCCTACCTTCACACCACACAGAAAATTAACAAGAATTTTTATATAGGAATGTCATAATTAATACCCTTTGAACCCAACAAAGTTGACCAATTTTGCATGATTTGGTCGGTTGGCGGTTTTCCATTTGAGAAAATCTGACATGGAGGTCTCCGTTCAGCCCCATGTATGCTCAGGCTTTGGCTCATTTATTAAACGAGCCTGGTACTCAAGCTCAAGCTTGGCTCGTTTATTATATGAGCCAAGCCAAGCCGAGCTATTATTGAGCCGAGTCGCGCGAGTCCTTGTTGAGTGGCTCAGCTCGTGTACACCCCTACCTTCAACACCACACAGGAAATTAACAATAATTTTTGTATAGGAATGTTATAATTAATACCCTTTGAACCAAACAAAGTTGACCAATTTTGCATGATTTGGTCGGCTGGCGATTTTCATTTGAGAAAATCTGACATAGAGGTTCAGCCCCGTTTTTAAGAATTTTTTACTAGCCGACCGGTCTTGTTTCATATGTATCTATATGATCTACAAAGAATGCCCTTTTGATGCCTAGGGCACGTTGGATCCTAGGACACCTTTCGTATTTTCATCCCCTCTCTCTATACGTTATCTCTCCCCCCCCCCCCCCCCCTCCCTTCTCAACACTTTATGCTAGACTAAGGCAAAAAACCCCTACCCGCTGCTTCTACAAGCCAGCACCATCTCTCTCCTCTCTCTTAAAACACGACTGTAACCGCAGCCGTCAAGACACCAACAAGTGAACCACCACCAACACTCACATTCGAACACTGTCTGGCCGCCTATTCGACTATCTTCCTCCTCTACAAGTCCAACCGAACCCCCATGGCCATTGGCCCATACTCTCTCTCTCTCTCTCTCTCTCTCTCTCTCTCTCAATACCGGAGACACCTCTAGTCACCACCAGACACCGCCGGTCTTCTTCCTCCACCCCTGTACCACTGAAAATAAAATTGCAACGGCCAAAGGGGCAAGGTTGCAAATCACAAGGACCAAGGTTAGAACTAAAAACCCTACCCTACCAATCTTCTTCCTCCACCCCTACCAATCTTCTTCCTCCACCACTAAAAACCCTCCCCTACCACTGATCTTCTTGCTCCACCCCTACCGCTGATCTTCTTCCTCCACCCCTACCGCTGAAAGTAAAATTGCAAGGGCTAAAAGGTCACAAATCGCAAGGACCTTACACTCTGATCTCTCTCTCTTTTTTTTTTAATAATATGCTAAGAGCACAGACTCAACTGCACCAGAACTGGGTGTATACTAATTAAAGGCAGTTGCACCCGCACCAGCACTGGGTGTCTGACCGCCGCACCCGTGCTTTCAATCTGTCAATGAAGTACTTTCACCGATATGTACACGACACGACGCCGCCTAAAAACTTGCACGTCGACATCGCATGAAAAATGCACATGAAGTGTTGCATCCGTGTGTCGGACATAACACAACACACGACACGTTATCTTCTTGGACATTTCTGTGCTTCTTAGGTACTTGTGTCATTGTTCTCTCAATTCTCATTTTTTTTTATAATATTCGATGCGTACAATTTTGTGTCACTGTTGACCCAGGAAATATTCAAACCATTTTGTTTGTTCTAATATGCTGGAATGTCCTAGGGTTCCAACCCATAAAGAATATAGCTTGATTATGGGGATTGATTATGAGATAATTGTAACACCCTTTTATTTGTATTTATCTCTCTATATTTCTGTATTTCTATGTCCGTGTTACAATCGTATGAATTTCACTCTGGATGTAACCTTGTATGGATGTTTATATACTTTAACTTCTTGAACCCTTGAGCTTTAGAAAGTTTAGAGAAGTAGGAGCCCAGAGCGCTCGAGCCTAGTGCGAGCGCTCGAGTCATAAAAAGGGTGAAAAAGACTATTTTACCCCTGGGCCTTGAGTTTTGAGAGTGAACATTAAGAGTTCTCAATACATTCATACACAAATCTTCATACACACACACTTGCATGTTCATCAATTCATCATCTACACTTTCTCTTGCACACAAAACACATGCATTATCACTACATTGAAGTTCTGGAGCTGGAATCTTGAAAATCGGCATAGAAGGTGACCAAAACCTATACACGCACATTCTTCTTCATTTCTTCTTCTAGATCATCTAGATTCTCGGTGAGTACTATTACTCACTTAAAATTTTATGTTTCTTAAGTTTAATTCGTGATCCATGACCATTCATGTAACATGCATCTAGTTAAAATACGAATTTCTGTTAATAAGTTGCATAAACTGTTGGAATCTTCCAAACCCGAGCTGCCGAGCGAGCTCGGGCTCAGGCGAGCGCTCGAGCCCCACAAACAGGCCAGGCATAAGCGCTCGAGTTCAGCAGTTCTTAGAAAATTTGTCTGGTTGCATTTTAAGTTTATGAGGACCCATGATATGTTGATAGTACTACGAGCTGCGATAGTTGTACCTTGAGTTGCAGATGGAATTTATATGTGTATGTATGATCTATGAACTTTGGATGTTGTACCATATGCTGATTTACGTTGTACTTTAGAAATGGACAACTTTTATAATAAAAAGAGATAAGGGTTTCTGACATTACAAAGGCGAGCACTCGAGCTTTGCCGAGCGCTCGGGCCTACTATTTCAAGAAAGAAAAGTTGTCTTAAGAATAAGATATGACGGACCTGTAAGACTTGTACGTGCGAGGTACATAAACTCTTAGAAAAATGATGTGATAAGTGTAAGAACAATAATTCGATAATAATGCGTTTTAACGACTTATACCACGTGTGTCACTTAGTTGCAAGAAAGTCGCGATAACATCGATAATAAGGCAATCATATCCGTTGGTCTGGTTCTTGTGTTTCGTTCGTGAAAGAGTAATGAGTCCTGATGTTAATGAAATGTGACCCTACATACGGCGGCAAGAGTAGTCGTACCTTGTCGGTACCGTTTGTTGTGGATGCCATGGTGGCAAGTATAGCAGTAGTAATTTGTCAGTACTGTCAAAATCAGTTGTGTTGAGATGGTTAACCGGCCGTAAGGCAAAGATGTCAAGTAAGTGACCAAAAGGCAGAGATGACAAGTTAACCAAGGTTGAATGGAATAATATGGGGGTTACCAAGTAATGAGGCCGTAAGGCAGATATGTCAAGCAAGTGGCCGTAAGGCAGAGATGACAAGATGGCCGTAATGCAGATATGTCAAGCAAGTGGCCGTAAGGCAGAGATATTTATTCCAGGCCAAAGGCATTTTTGCCGGATGCATGCAAAGAGTCAAGTCGGTAGAGATTGAACCTGTGGTTCAAAGTGAAATGTCAAGTTGGTACAAATTGGACTAGTAGTCCGAAGTGATCAATCAGTTGATGACAGTTGTGTTTCCAAAGTCTGAACATGTCGTTGAAACGCTTCCTAATGCACGGGATACGTCAAGAATAAGTTTGAGCGAGACATAATGATAATGATTTCAAAAGAATAAAAAGATATCCTTTACTTTCTCAACGGATTAACAAATGTTTTTTTGGGCTTGTTTAAGTGTAGTAGGCTTACTCACTCAGCTTGCATTTAAGCTCACGACTTTCATGTCCTAGACAATCAAATGTCCAGATTTTGCAGAGGTTGAGTATCTAGAGGAAGAGTATGACGAGGAGGGATATGGCTTTGCAAGTTAGTGGGCGGAAGTTGAAGACTCTACCCCCTCTTAGCTCTCGTCCCTCATGGCACTCTCGGCTCTCTACCTTTTTCTCAATAGACTCTATTTGTCAAGTTGGGAGTAGTTGATATTGACTCTCCAGCTTGAGGGGGGAATGTTAGGAATTGGGGTATGTAAGGAGTATCTAGGAAATATTCAGCACATTATGTTGATTGTAATATGCTGGAATGTACTAGGGAATATTTCTGCCCATCAAGTATATAGCTTGATTATGGGGATTGACTAGGAGATTGGATATACTTTAGGAATGTACTAATATTTCTGCCCATCAAGTATATAGCTTAATTATGGGGATTGATTAGGAGATTGGATATACTTCAGGTATGATTGTATGTATAGTTTCCTTATATTGCTGAGACAGACTGTAATCTACACATTGATCCCTCCTTCTATGAAGACTGCACACAAAAAAAAACTTTCCAATCTCTTTTGTTTTTCACAATGTTGAGGTTGAATCTCCCATTCTTCCTCAAAAAAGACCAAAATCTCAACTCTTTTACGCCGAAACTAACCAGAGCCGACCACAACCGACCGCAGATTCACGATCAGTTTGGTTTGTTTATATAGTGCTTGCGGTCTGTTTCAGTTCTCATTGTATGTAAAACCAACAACTCGGTTCAGTCTCTTATTGTACAACCGAGAACCCCCTAATTTTGTATTTTTTGAGACATTAAAAGATCAAGAAAAATGTTAAGTACGCGAGTTTGAAATACCTAAACTATTTATGGAATGGCAATTTTGAAAAAAAAAAAAAAAAAAATTAATTTCAGGTTCTTTTATTTTTTAATTAAAAAAGGATTTCACAACCCACATAACTGACATAAGCACCAAGTGTCTTATTTAGGTGTAGGTGTACCAAGCATTAGTCCAAAGGTGAAAGAAACTAAACGTACCTCTGGTGGCAACTGACATCTCTCTTTTGCTTGTTCGGAGTGCATCTATATTAATTTAGACAACAAAATTAGTGATCTCTCTATAATGGCAATGTAGGAAATTAAAAACCAAAAATCCAAAAAAGAAAATCACATTTTAAAACAAAAATGTACCCAATTATTTACCCGAAAAAAGAAGAAGAAGAAGAGTGCTACCTTTGGGTGAGGTTTTCTTCCTGAAGATGTTCATCGTTGGCTTCGAATCGATCGTAAAGAAATGGAGTTAGAGGTGGTTGTTGTGGACAAACCCTGACGATTGATTTCAGAAACTGGAAACCCAAAGTCCTACTTTTTATAAGATCTCTCTCTCTCTCTCTCTCTCTCTCTCTCTTACACACTGAGTGAAGAAAGGCGTTTTAGTGAGAGCGCTCTCTCTCTCTCTCTCTCTCTCTCTCTCTGGTAGACTGGTAGTATACTAGTAGTCTAGTAGATGCTGTGTGTAGTGTGGCCTAGTCGAGTGCATTTTCGTTTCCACATATCCAACGGTACGCATCCAAGTAGCCGTTACGGTTGCTTTATTTACTCTAATGCCTATCACTCTTCTCTTAATTTACAAACATAAGCCTAACATTGTCACGCATATGACGCGTGTCATGGGGAATCATAACACAACAATAGAAATTATTCAGTTTTTAAAAATGACGGAATCACATGTTACCGCTTTAATCCTTGAGTTAATTAGAGTTGAAGTATTGTCACAATTATGTAATAAGCATTTATAGTAATTTAAAACTAAAAACATGAGAAAACAAAATAAACAAAAATGAAAAGTATCCCATTTTAGTATTGTCACAATTATGTAATAAGCATTTATAGTAATTTAAAACTAAAAACATGAGAAAACAAAATAAAGAAGAAAAATGAAAAGTATCCCATTTTAGTATTGTCACAATTATGTAATAAGCAGTTATAGTAATTTAAAACTAAAAACATGAGAAAATAAAATAAAGAACAAAAATGAAAAGTATCCCATTTTTTCGGGTTTTGAAAAATAGAATGATTTTGAGCCCACTATTTCCTTCACTAGTCAACGGTTCAGCTGCTTGGATGAAATTTTTTACCCGAAGCTTCATAACCCGGGTAATATATCTCTGACTCGTCACTGTTTCAACTTATTTTCCAAACCTATCACTTTTCCAGAAGTCGCTACTCCAACTAACGACTTCAGACCAATTCAGTTCAGCCTGAAATCGCTATTTGAACTAGCGATTTTACTTTAACAAGAAGTCGCTACTTGAAGTAGCGTTTTCATTAGAACTCGCTACTTGAACTAGCGATTTCATCAGCAGCTAAATTCCCAGCAGTCTGTGACACATTTAGCAGCAGCTCCCTGCTATATGTCCAACATAATTTTATTTTCATAATTGAACCACCAAGCATTATTAATCCAACATTATCAACATAATGTGGGAGAGAGATAGAGACATAGGTGCGAGAGAGATAGAGAGAGTGGGAGATAGAGGGAGAGTGAGAGTGAGTGGGAGAGAGAGATAGTGGGAGAGAGAGATAGAGAGAGATGGAGAGAGAGTGAGGGGGAGAGAGAGATAGTGGGAGAGAGAGATAGTTTGAAAACTTTGTAATCTTTAGCGGATAAATCAATCGGCATAACTATAAATCAATAACTTTCAATTAATACTATGACCCTAACAATTTGAATGGAAATGTGTCTCTGTATATATACATTGTCTCTGTGAGTATGTGTCTGTGTGGATGCATTATTGTATCTGTGTGTGTATATGTATCTGTGTGTGTATGTGTATATGTATCTGTGTGTGTATGAGTGTGTATATGCATCTGTGTGTGTGTGTGTGTATGTATCTGTGTGTGTATGTGTATATGTATATGTGTGTGTATATGTATCTGTGTGTGAGTGTATATGTATTTGTGTGTGTGTGTATATGTATCTGTGTGTGTATATGTATCTGTGTGTGTGTGTGTATATGTATCTGTGTGTGTGTGTATATATGAATCTGTGAGAGAGAAAGAGAGAGAGAGGGAGAGAGGCACCTGAGAGAGAGAGAGAGGGAGAGAGGCACCTGAGAGAGATCACTGAGAGAGAGAGAGAGAGATCACAGAGAGAGAGAGAGTGAGAGACCTCTGAGAGAGAGAGAGAGAGAGAGAGAGAGAGAACAGATCTGGTGTGAGAGGGAAGAAGAAGAAGATGCGGGTTCAAGTAGCGGCTCTATTTGAAATCGCTAGTTCAAGTAGCGAGTTCTAATGAAAACGCTACTTCAAGTAGCGGCTTCTTGTTGAAGTAAAATCGCTAGTTCAAATAACGATTTCAGGCTGAACTGAGTTAGTCTGAAGTCGTTAGTTGGAGTAGTGACTTCTAGAAAAGTGATGGGTTTGGGAAATAAGTTGAAATAGTGACGGGTCATGGATATATTACCCGGGTTATGAAGCTTCGGGTAAAAAATTCGCTTGGATGGGCAAGTCCAATTCTGGTCTCTTTTTTTTTTCCTCGGTTTGGTGGTTAAATGTCCAATTTTGGTTTCAAAACATTGATTCTATGTTACATGGAATTATTTTGAAGAGCATTGCAATTTTAAAAGGATTAATTATATTTTATCCTTTGTAGTTAGGTTCATTTTTATTTTATCGTCCTATGGTTCAAAAGTAGACATTTAACCCTCTTGTATTTTTGGACTATAAAGTAAAACTACTAAGATTTCACTCAAAGTAGTCCCACGTGGGATTAAGTGTTAAGATTAGACCCACATAAGAGAGTTTTAAGTGTCAAAATTAACCCCACATAGACAGTTAATCCCAAAATTAGTCTCCCAAAGTGATTAAATGTAAAAAATTAGACCCACATAGGTGGGTTAAATGGCAATATTATCTCCACATAGAGGATTAACCCCAAAATTAACCTCACAAAGAGTGTTGTGGCCAATTATATATATATATATATATATTTTATCAATTTCGAAGGAAATCTTAACAGTTTCATTTTAGTCCAAAATCACAAGGAGGTAAAGTGTCCCCTTTTCAACCATAGGGGGAAAGTCCAAAAGGGCCTAATACAGGGGTAAAATGTATTTAACTCATTTTCAAAAGCTCTTTATCTTCTCAACTATAGCAATCTATCTGGGCTGACCCAAACCCAAAGCAACTTGTGCAGTTGCTTTGGGTCTCCAATCCCAAAGGGCCCTTAACCGGATAATGCTTTTGTATGTGTATGTGTATGTGTATGTGTATGTGTACAGTAATATGACCAAAAAATACCCAGCAAATCACTCATAGACACATGGCATATCATTCGCAAACCAGATCTCATCCCTTGGGATAGATAGTTAAAGCTAGGCTCAAACGGCCTAGTTCGGCTAGGTCCAAGTGTCACGCCCCGGAATAAACCAAAAATAAGAAGAAGAAATTTTAAATTTTCCTTTTTGGATCCTAGGAACACGTGATTGGTTTGAGATTCATCTGATTGTCCTTAATAGAAATAATAACAAGAAACATAATAATATAGGACATGTGTCTAATCCAAACGCAATATAGTAATATTAAACAGTACGGAGTCATACATTAAACATTCTATTACAGTCTTTACAGACCCTGATTGTTGTCCTTAGCAGAAATGATAACAAGAAACATAATAACATGAGACATATGTCTAATCCAAACGCAACATAGTAATATTACACAGTACGAAGTCATACATTAAAAATTGTAATACCAGTAATTTTCTCTTCGTATAATAAATATGTTTTCCTGAATTTCTGTATTTGGCTTATTATTATATTATTTATTAATTGGGTGACTATATCGACGTGTTGTAGTATTAATTAGACTGTAGGCACCATACCGACTCGACTGTAATAAGACTTAACTTAGTCCCGTACCCAGACCCGGACATTAGAAATAATGCCCAGTTGTATGTAAACTGAGATAGGCATGCATAACGAGGACTTATGCACGTAAACTGAGAAAGAGGCACAAAACCCGAGGAGGACTCCACATGGAAGCCCATGCAACCTCCTTAGACACATGTCACCATCTCCCTAGCCACATGTCCATCCAATGGACACATGTTCATGCATGCACTCACTTATACATTCACATTAACACCTATCACTACACCACCTCTATATATACATGCATGCACACATGCATTACATCCTTTAGACAATTAAAATCTGCACTTAGAAAGAGAGAGATAGGAGGTGAGAGATATATGGACATAGAGAAGAAGAAATAGGAAGAAGTCTTGTGTTCATCTTCTTTCCTTGTATATACCTTCAAACATATACCCATATACTTACATACACAACCTTGAGAACCTAGAATTTGGGAGAAAGAGTTTTAGAAGATCAAGAAGAATCCCATAAGTGAAGAAGTTAGAAGAAGAAGGAGCTTTCACCATTGAAGTTTGAATTCAAGCTTCCTAAGGCTCAAATTCAACATTTAAGCTCAATTTGAAGTAATTGTGAGTCTACTAACTCACTTTAGAACTTGTATAGTATGTAGTAATGTTTAGTAGTGTTTTAATGATGTTGCTGTAAGGTTTCCATGCCATGCAAGTTGAGTTTCATAGTAAAACTCGTAGTTTAGCAGTCTACCAGGAAACTGTAGAAAATTACCAGAAATCGATTTGTAGGTAGAAACCAGTTTCTGGGAACAGGCATAAGAAACCGATTTCTGGGAGTAACCGGTTTTTGGTAGCAAATTCATGATATGTTGATTTCTGAGCTTTGTTTGGTTGCACCTCGATCTTGTCAACATGAAACCTTCTTATATGTTTATTTGAAGGTGCATGTTAGTAACTTAGCCTTAATAACAAAATTATGTATGTGTTTTATGTGTTAAACTTACATTATATGCTTGGAACTTATGAAATGAGCTTTAATAGTTGTACCTTGACTCCAAGATGAATCTAGATGGTTGTACTTTACTTTTATCTCCACGGGACCTTATTATATGAATCTCAGAGACTGCATGATAGTATCATACACGTATTAATGGACTCATGCATGTGTTTTATGTATTAAACTTACAAAGGATGCTTTGGACTTATGACACGAGCTTTAATAGTTGCACAGAGACTCAAGAATGGATCTATATGGATTATTAGAACTACTGTGAACATGTTGTACTGTCTGTTAGAGTATGTATGTTTAGTACCCCGAGCTTAATAGGTCGTACATTGCATGTAAAAAAAGATTCTTGAAAAGGCCTCCAGAAACCGATTAGTGGGTAGAAACCGATTTTTGGAACTTCATCCAGAAACCGACTAGTGGGAGTAAACGGTTTGTGGGTACTTTTTTTCAGGAAACTTTCCTTAAGGTATATTCGATGCCATGAACTAAACGTTAATGCTTATTCAGATTTCGTAAGTATATTAGGTTGTAAAACAGATTGACGGACGTATGAACGGGATCTTGGTGGTTATAATTGGAAGTTATATAATGAATTAAACTCCATAATGAGTGAAGCATGCTTGGTCAAGGTTACATGAGTATTAGTTGTACTATGTCGGGGAGTCGTTCATGCTGAGATTAAGTGTTGGATAGCTAAACCAGGCCGCGGAGGCCAGGATGGTGTAAGAAGGATATAGTTGTCAAGTTAGTGGCTACGTGGTGGTTGAGAGTTTACTTCTAACAGCTTTAATGAGTATGCAACATGGAATTCAAAAAAAAAATTCTCCTGACCTTACACTTCATAGCAGAATGGTCTCAATGAGAGCAAGCATCGCCATATCACTGAGACGGGTCTTTCTATACTTTTTCATTCTGGATTCCCATATATCTTTTTACATAAGCTTTTCATACGGCTGTTATTGTTATCAATAACCAACCTACACCACTTATAAATCACGGTCTCCCTATGAAATCCTACATGGTGCTCTACCAGCTTATTCATCTCTCCGGGCCTTTGGATGTTTATGCTACGTCCACATCTCAAAGTCCATTCGTCACAAATTTGAGCCTAAGGCTGATTGCTGCATTTTTCTCGGGTACAATGATTATCATAAAGGCTTCTGATGCTTCTCTCTGTGCCGTTGTTGAGTTTTCATTTCTCGCCATGTCACATTTGATGAAGAAAATATATATGATCCCCCATATAAAGTGCATCAATATTAAAGGGGGGTGCCGCATATGTTGCCCACCGTTACTGACTATGCTTCATTTGCACCTGAGATCACTATTCGGCCCATTCCCACGGCCGGTGCCTCTTCCAGCAGAACTATTACAGCCATCGAGGATGAGTCTCCTAGTCCATATCCTGCTGCACCTCCTACTGCACCTGATGGTCATCAATCCGCTTTCAAGTACTACACTTGCTGGCCTAAAACCAAAGCTGATCCTTCAGCTGATTTACCATCTTCTTCTCCTCAGCCGAGTCTTCCTCCTGATTAGGAAGCTCCTATTGATTTACGAAGAGGAGTCCATTCCTGTACTACTAATTGGCTCCTTCCCTCGGTCAATGTTGTCTCTACTGATTTCAACGTGAAGGAACCCACTCTATTTCGATCAACTCAAAAGGATCCACGCTGGGGTTGTTGCCATACATAAAGAGATTGCTGTCTTCTATCAAAATCAAACTTGGACCATCGTTCCCCGTCCTTCGGATAAGAAAGTTCTTGGTGGAAAGTTGTTATACAAGATAAAGTCAAAGTCTGATGGTACTATTGATCGCTACAAGGCTCGCGTGGTAGCTAAAGGCTACAACCATAAATAGGGTATAGACTATGATGAGACATTAAGTCCACTTATCAAGATGACATCAAGGGTGATTAGGTGTAGTTTGCTTGAAAAGGAAAAGAGAAGACGTCCCTCAACCATTAATGTAAAACAAGTCGATTCCTAAGTTTGTTTTTAAATTACCAGAAGCTCTTAGCTACTCAGCTATACTATAATAAAGGCTCTAAAGGTCTTACTTGACTAAAAGAGTACTCATATTATGGGGGCTTTCCTTTCCAACATCTGACTTATATATATGTCAACATCGACTTAAGAAGCACGAATACATATAGTAACTACCTCGGGAGAGGGATGAGGGTAGTTTTCTTTAGTTCCATGAGGGTAGCTGCCTATTGCAGGAGTTCCTGACCTGAAAAAACACTAGCAAGCTACTAGTGAATATGAACAAAGTCAAGGAGATGGAATCAACTCAATAGAATTAGGTCTTTTTTATGACTTCTGAAGTGACCGAACAAAGTTCAGGATTGATTCAATACTGAATCTCAGATCTCTATATATAACTAATGGTAGGGGCTTCAAAGCTTGTAGTTTATAGGAGAAGGAGAGTTAGGAATGGCGGGACGGGTAAGAGCTACAATAGATGTATAATCAAAGCTTGGACTAAATTTTGAGGGGGAAAGCCTCATTCCTTTAGCTGCTAATAGTAGATTAGATTAAGTACTTCTGCTTTTAGTCCTTCAGTAATGAAACATTGGGTTATTCGGTCACTCCCTCGTATGTTCTCCCCTCTACTAGCTTTTGGGGACTTCTGGGGAGAACTATGAGTTTGTTTTCTCATTCCCACTAAACTAGTATCATTAATAAAGAATTTTCAATATTGATTACGTCAAAATCAAGTTCTTTTGTTAACCCTATTCAAAACGTAGTACGGTGGAAATAGGGTGTCGAGTCCACAGGGATTGGAGTGCAACAATACTTGGTGGGCGCTTAATAACCAATTATAATGCGAAGAGCGATTAACAAACTAAGAATTAAAAATTGAGTCTTTTCGCCTATGGGTTTGATTCAATTGACGTTAAATTAAACTATAATGACTATTTCGAAGGTGGAAAGTAACTTTGAGCAAAGCTAAGTTTAAGGAAATATTTAGGGGTTTTGTAAATGGAGAAATTGAGGTTGGGGAGCATTCCCCCACCTTGGACCAAACAACACATGACTTTCACACTTGAAGCACATTCTAGGGTAGAGAATCCCATTGTGGCAAACCATCAAACATGTGGTAGTCAACCAACATGCTAGATGGATGCTCCAATGCAACACATGGGTGTAGGGTTAGAGTTTAGAGATTTAGTCACTTCAAATGCTTGACATTGGAAGTGGGGTCTCAAAAACTCTAACCACACTCCCATGAACTCTAGATATGTTACAAAGTGTGAGAGTCCTACAATAAAACATACATGGGTCCAATGGTGGGTTTATGATCCCCAACCTTCAAGGTCTAGCTACTCATAATCATAATGACAACAATATTAAAGAAAGAGGAAGAGAAATCATACCAACAAGAAAGAATCACCATAAATGCCATAAGAAATCCAAATATTGCTTTAATAGGAACTTCAACCATTCAATACATTCACCCTCTCTTCTCTCTAACACTAAATGGGAGAAAGTCTTGGTGGATGGGGAGTAATGAGGGAGAGAGATGAGAGGATTTTTTAGAGAGAGCTTACAACCTCCAAGAAAAACTAAGTTAAAACCAAGCTAACCCTAATCAAAACAATATCACTAACTATATATAGTCCCCCCACAAAAAGGGTAAAGTTGTAATAAAAAGCTAATCTTCAGCAGGGGTGCGGATCGATCCCTTCATAATGGGCGGATCGATCCGCATTTCATCAGGGGAATTACTGGCTTCACGAGAAGACGCGGATCGATCCGCTCGTATTGGCCGGATCGATCCATTTACAAAGGCTTCTTGCAGAACATCTCCGTGAAGTCGCGGATCGATCCCTTCAGAATTGTGGATCGATCCGACCTCTACGAAACTGATAGTAAACTCCTATTGAACACTCGGATCGATCCCCTCTAAATGGTCGGATCGATCCGCCTTTCCTGAAATCTTTTTCTTGAGTCTTCTTACTTCAAGAGTGCCAAGAGGGGTGGGTTCCACTATACCCAAGCATACATTACCTACAAAAAGAAAGATCTTTATTAGTTAAAAGGGGGTAACAACGAGAACAATCAAAAAGCGCAATTTATCCATTAAGTCTCCGATTTGAGTAATAATTTGTGTCCAATACGGTAAAATTATGAAGTTCAAAATGCAGTATTGGACACGAATCACACCCCCCAACTAGCATGTTGCTAGTCTCTTAGCAACAAAGCTACATATCGAGAGATTTGAGAATAACCTTGCACGACAATTTATTTAATAAAGAAGGAAAAACCGTTTTCGTGGGGAACACGATTGCATTGAGCATATGCAACAAGCCGTTAAACCTCTAGGTTACCCGTAGAGGCGGAGTGTTGTCTCCGGAGGGTTCTTGGAATGATACCCACAACATTTTGTTTCCTCATGTTAGTTGCCCATACTGTAATGCCGACACTTCACATAGTCCCAAGAGTTTTCAAAAAGATTTAGTACACGACACGTAAATCCAAAGAGTTATCAAACTATCACGATTATGAGATAAATTTCATTGAGCTCAATCTTGAATGCGTGTGTTGTGTGAAGTGCATGACTACAACTATCAAGAAGATCGTAATGCTTTCATCCTCCGAATTTCGTTTGAAAGCGCGCTTCAACTCAATTCTCACCGGTATTACACTCTAAAAAGAAAGGCACTCGAAGTGGGTAATACTCTCGGGGCATGCGGGTAAAATAGAGTAATGGAAATAGGAATCAAAACCACGCACATGCCAATAGTGAAAAACGTAATAGTGAAAAATGATTAAAATTAATCTCATGAACGATACCATTCGCTAGAAGGTGTGGGATAACTCCAACTAATTGTCATGAACGCTTCAAACTAAGATCACAAAACTTTAGAATCAACCAGGACCGCAAGGGTGTTGTAAAGTTGGTAAGGGCAATGTCTGTGCACAAGCATGGGATTTATTGGAATGCATGATTACAAATGAGTACAAGGGATGGATCAACAAGAATATTTCTTTGAAGTTCAAATGGAGAGTACACTTGCTCATGAAGGGTTTTTTTTTTTTTTTTGAACTTCTTTCCTTTTCTTTGTACTCTCACCATTATATGATTCAATCTCCTTTACAACTTTACACACATGATCTCATGCAAAAATATCCCAAGAATGAAAGTCAAACACGGACATGGAAAGTGTACGATTAAGTGAAGGGTGGGTAAACGTGGTTGCGGCTAAAGATGGTCAAGCTAAGGTCCTAAGATCAATTCTTCGGATAATGCGATTCTTTGTTCTCCACATATATGACAAGTAATCAAGAGTTTCATTCCACACAATGATTTCTCCAATGAATGATCAGAACAAGAAGATGAGATTATCTACGACTTTGCATGTTTTTCAAAAATAGAGACTTGACATGTATAGCACTCAACAATGGGAGAAAGGATCGAAAGCTCACAAAGGTACTGTCTCCACATATGTTTCGAACGATTTCCGGATAACACTTGCATTAAAAATCCATCCTAATACCAGTAGTCATGCAACGTGTTTGATAATCCAAGATTTAAACTTCATGCAATTCACTATAATCAAGATAGTTAAAGAGCTAGTGGGATTACAACGTGTCACATACTAAGATCAAAAGAAAATTCTCAAGACACGTGTCATTGCTCGGCATTAGAATGGGGTAACTATGCTAAAGTCATTGGGAACACAAGAATTTTTTTATTTTTTTTTCAATAGAACTAAAACCGCGATGAGATAAGCTAGCAATCTTTTACACCCCCCAACTAGGACTGAACATTGTCCTCAATGAAACAAGAAAGTGCAAGGGGAAGAACAATATTACCGGTGGCCAGCAAAGGGAGCGGCCGGTAATAACTGCGCCTGCAAGGTTAGAATCCACAAAGAAAGAGAAAGAAAAGAAAAGGAACGTTGGGACATGGCAT
Source organism: Hydrangea macrophylla (assembly GCA_033977485.1). Taxonomy (NCBI): domain Eukaryota; kingdom Viridiplantae; phylum Streptophyta; class Magnoliopsida; order Cornales; family Hydrangeaceae; genus Hydrangea; species Hydrangea macrophylla. Next base: position 5,888,542 of record CM066998.1, on the reverse strand, counting down.
ACAAGTTAAAGAAATAAACATAAGCCAACCAAATATCCATAAGCATCCAAACATCCATAAGCATCCAAACATCCATACCCACAAATATATTTCAAACCAAAACAAAAGAAACAAACGAACAACCTAGAAAGATAGAAGACACAACATCCACAAAAGAGAGCTGATGACGCCCCCCAACTACTCGTCGCCATCTCCGTCTCCACCAGCATAAGGGTCCGATCCACCGGCATAAGGATCTGACCCACCAACGCCACCATATGCTCCAGAGCCACTAGCTCCACCAAAAGATCCTGGACCTCCATCATAAGGGTCCGAACCCCCAAAAGATCCAAGACCGCCAACGCCACTGTACGGGTCACGGAAGTACTCAGGCACATCGGCGCCTGGGTACTGCATCTGGAACGAGTCGGTCTGGAAGCGGATCAACATGCTGATGTCTCGCCGATAACTCATACTGAACCCATCAAACTCGCCCCTCAGGTTACGAACATCGCTCCGTATCCCGGCGATCTCCATACCCTGTTGCCTCTGCTCAGTGGTAAGAGTCTCGAATCGACGATGTAACTCAACCATACCCTGTGCAGGCTCCTCCTCCTCTACTGCAGCCTGTGTTCCAGACGGTCCCTCCTCCACCCTGGCTCGCTTGGACGCGGTCCGAACCTGCGCGTCACTACGAGCGAGCGTCGTCCCATTGATAGGGGCCGACGCGGCTTTTAGGACATCGGTTGCTAAGGCCTCGCACCCATGTTGGGTGCATAGCCGGGTAACAAGGGTAGGGAAAGGAAGGCTAGCAGTGGCGGCGGTGTCATTCGATGCCACGATCAGGTGGGAAATGATTAGGCTCGCGAAGTCGACTCGGGTAGTGAGGTCGGTGATAGCATACAGGAGAGCACCATGGTCTCCCCTGACGGTCTTGTGGCGAGTGGGCCACACTGCAGCAGTGAAAATGATATTGCAATAACGGTAGAGTTTGGTGAAAGTCGATGGGGCAATCTGGTCCCCAATCCACTCAGTCGGTCGTCCTACGAACCGTGTGGCAAAGACATCAAGATCAGGTCGCAGCTCCACATCAACAAGGTAGGGCTCGGGGTTCTCCACGTGGGGAACCCCCATGAACACGGCCAATGACGCCGGGGTGACCGGAATGCGGACACCTCGCACGTATGCCTCAAAAGAGCGGTCGCCTGTGGTGACGAGACTCGCAAAGAAAATCCGCACCCAATTCTCGTTGTACCCTCCCGAATGCTCCAATTGGGGGAGCCACCGGCGTTCCCGAAAGATTCGGACCACATTGTCCGGGAAGTCAAAAATAGCTATTGGACGCTCTGGGATAATAGACTTTTTCTTTTGGAAGTAGTTCTCATACCACTTCTTTTTCGTTTTCGAACGAAAACGATCGTAACCGCGAGCCGGGGAGCACTCGGTTTTGTTATACTTTAAAGGATTCACCATTGTGCCTGAAAAACAACAAGAGCAAGTGCACAAATGAGACTATGAACGAAACGCTAATGAAATGCTCATGTACAGATTCATAGACGACCCAAAGGTATTTTCATAATCGACACAAGGGCGTGAAAGTTCGGGAAAAGCTCATGATATGCCCTGTAGAACGTTATGCACGAGGCATGGGCCAAGTGCACTGCGAACGCACGCGCACGATCGACGTGCACGTGTACGGCAGTGCATGGGGTGAGCATCACAGGCCACAGGCCATGAAATCGACAGTGAAAATCGCACACAAGACTAAGAACATGCATCTAAAATAAGTAATTATGAACAATGCACGCGACGATTTGAAAAATGCACATGTGGATTGGAAGAATGCATGGTGGATTTCAATGCGGCGTTCTTCTGAACACCTTGTGGGCAGGTGGAATTCTCTCAACAACAAACAAGATATGAAACATGGAACTCTCCCAAACAAGACACAATGTGGCTTGAGCATGAAACACGGCCAAAATGCATGAGAAATCAACTTAAAATAAAGTGAAAAGGGTGAGAAATCGAGCCCTAAGGTTGAAGTTATCAAAATAGTGAACAATGAGGGGTAAAACACAACCTAGGGTGCAATCATCCTTTAAATGTGAAGATTAATCGATGAGAGTTGATAAACACATACCTTGCGTGAATGGTAGGGAAGATCTGGTGAATGGATGAGCAAGGGGGGTGAGTTGAAGAGATTTGGGCAAAAGAGATTTGAGAGAGTTTGAGAGAGTTCTTGAAAAATTTGGAAAGAAATGAGAAGTTATAAACATTTGAACCGCCGCTGCCTCCCCGCGGATCGATCCGAATTCAGGCCGGATCGATCCGATATTTTAAAACGGTATTATAGCGCCTTTTCAAATTTGCGGATCGATCCGCTCATAAAATCCGGATCGATCCATTTCATCATTTGTCTCGCAGTATGCAATTTAAAAAACGCGGATCGATCCGCTTGTTAAGGCCAGATCGATCCATTTGCTCATTTTTCTAGCAGTGTCTCCCCTCAATATCGCGGATCGATCCGCTTGTTAAGGCCGGATCGATCCATTTGCTCATTTTTCTAGCAGTGTCTCCCCTCAATATCGCGGATCGATCCGCTTGTTAAGGCCGGATCGATCCACTCTTTTCTGATTGTCCAGTAACTTCCCTGAAAACACGCGGATCGATCCCCCAAATGCCTAGATCGATCCGCCCTTTTGCTTCTCCACTCTTAAACTATGAAAACTTATATGAAGTGAGGGTTGAACGAAATGGATGCAATAGACATTATTGAGGACAAAAATTATGCCAAGAATGGAACATGGGGCATACAAAAAAGGGAGTATACTCACGAGAGCCTACTCAACCCCAACATTGGGGTCCTCCAACGGAATTGATACCAACTCGGTGTCAAATCCCTCGAGAAAAGGTTTGAGCCGTTGCCAATGACCTTGGAGATGGTCCCATCTTTGGGATCTTGTATTTCCACGGCTCCATGAGGATAAACTTTATACACCATGTAAGGTCCAATCCAACGGGATTGCAACTTACCCGAAAAAATGTGGAGCCGTGAATCATACAAAAGCACCTTGTTACCGATAACGAATTGTTTTCAAACGATCCATTTGTCATGAATGCTTTGACGCGTGCCTTGTACACTTTAGAACTCTCGTAGAGTTCACTTCGAAGTTCTTCCAACTCATCAAGGTAAAGTTTTCTCTTCTCACCACTCTCAGTAATATCAAAATTGAGCTTCTTTATTGCCCAATATGCTCGATGCTCAAGTTCGACCGGCAAATGGCACGCCTTTCCGTAGACTAACCGGTAGGGAGACATTCCTAAATTTGCCTTGTAAGCTGTCCTATACGCCCAAAGCGCATCGGTTAGCCTAGAAGACCAGTCCTTTTTTGACGGGTCGACCGTCTTTTCAAGAATTCCTTTAATTTCCCTATTGGCCAATTCGGCTTGGCCATTGGTTTGAGGATGGTAAGTGGTGGAGACTTTATGGGTTACGCCATATTGCTCCATCAAACGAGCAAACGGGGAATTACAAAAGTGTACCCCTTGATCACTAATTATGGCTTTCGGAGTGCCAAACCGGGACAAAATATGTTCTTTAAGAAATTTCAAGACCACTTTATGGTCATTGGTCCTTGACGGTATGGCCTCAACCCATTTGGAGACATAATCAACCGCCACCAAAATGTATTCGAAATCATTGGATTTAGGGAAGGGCCCCATGAAATCTATCCCCCAACAATCAAAAACTTCTATGGTAAGAATGGGGTTTAGGGGCATGGAGTTCCTCTTGGTGATTTTTCCAAGGAGTTGGCATCGAGGGCATGCCTTGCAATAGGCATATACATCCTTGAAGATCGTAGGCCAATACAAACCACTATGGAGCACTTTGAAAGCAGTCTTTTGTGAAGAGAAATGCCCTCCACATGCTTGGTCATGGCAAAACGACAATGCGCTCGGTATTTCATCGTTAGGTACACATCGCCTGACTATTTGATCGGCATAATATTTGAAGACATAGGGGTCATCATAAAAGAACGATCGTGCCATCAATATAAGTCTCTCACGGTCTTGAGTGGACCATTCTTGAGGCAATTGGCCCGTGACAAGAAAATTCACCACATCGGCATACCACGGGAGTGTAGAGACCTTGAGCAATTGCTCGTCCGGGAAACATTCTTGGATGGGTATAGGATCTATACGATTGTGATCAAATGTCAAACGTGACAAATGATCGGCGACAACATTTTCCACTCCTTTTTTATCCTTGATGGATAGATTAAACTCTTGCAGAAGTAGGATCCAATGAATGAGGCACGCTTTAGCATCTTTCTTGGAGAAAAGATACTTAAGAGCGGCATGATCGGTGAAACAAGTGATCGGTGATCCTACCACATATGACCGGAACTTCTCGAGTGCAAAAACTATCGCTAGTAACTCTTTCTCCGTCGTGGAGTAGTTGATTTGGGCATCATCTAAAGTCCAGCTAGCGTAGTGAATGACGTGGGGCTTCTTGTCTCTACGTTGCCCCAACACGGCCCCAACCGCATAGTCACTAGCGTCGCACATGAGTTCGAATGGAAGGTTCTAATCGGGGACTTGCATTATTGGTGCGGTGGTAAGCGACTCCTTAAGCTTATCGAATGCCTCTTGGCACTCGGGGGACCATTCAAACGCGACATCTTTCGCAAGGAGTTGGCACATGGGCCGTGAGATAGCGCTAAAATCCTTAATAAAACGCCGGTAAAAACCCGTGTGACCTAAGAATGACCTAACGTCCTTAAGGGTTTTGGGGGGTGGAAGGTTGGAGATGACATCAATCTTAGCCCTGTCAACTTGCATCCCCTCACTTGAGACAATGTGGCCTAGGACGATGCCTTGTGTCACCATGAAGTGACACTTTTCCCAGTTAAGCACAAGATTCTTTTCAATGCACCGTTTGAGAACTTTCTCAAGGTTCTCGAGGCATTTGTCGAAAGAATCACCAAAAACACTAAAATCATCCATGAAGACCTCAAGGAACTTCTCTACCATGTCACTAAATATGCTAAGCATGTACCGTTGAAATGTCGCGGGTGCATTGCATAGCCCAAAAGGCATTCTCCTATAGGCAAACGTGCCATAGGGACATGTGAAGGTAGTCTTTTCATGATCCTCAGGGGCGATCTTAATTTGGTTATACCCCGAATACCCGTCAAGGAAGCAATAAAATTTGTGCCCGGCCACTCTTTCTAAGACTTGATCAAGGAAGGGAAGGGGAAAATGGTCCTTTCGAGTGACCGTGTTCAACTTCCTATAATCGATGCAAACCCTCCATCCCATGGTGGTCCTAGTAGGTACTAGCTCACCTTTCTCGTTCCCGACAACCATGATTCCCGACTTTTTGGGGACCAATTGGGTCGGGCTTACCCATTCGCTATCGGAAATGGGATATATGATTCCATTATCCAACAACTTGATGACTTTGGTCATCACTACCTCTTTCATTTTTGGATTGAGCCTTCTTTGCATTTGACGTGAAGCTTGGCTTCATCCTCTAGATAAATCTTGTGGGTGCAAATCTTCGGAGAGATGCCCCTCAAGTCCGCTACACACCACCCTATAGCACTTTTGTGCTCTTTCAAAACCGTCATCAATTTCCCTTCTTGACAAGGGTCAAGTTGGGAAGATACCACCACCGGAAAACTTTCGTTCTCTCCCAAAAAGGCATACTTGAGCTCACTTGGCAAGGTCTTGAGCTCAAGTTTTGGTGTTACTATATTGGAAGGAAGAGGGAAAGTATCCCTCAGAGGTAGTCTTTCAAAATTAGAGGTCCACATGGCCTCTCCTAAGATTCCTTTAACATCCACATTTTTCTCAACCACAACTTTTCCCTCACTCATCTCTTTTTCCTTTCCAAACTCATGATCGCACTCAACAATCGTGTTATCACTAGCTACGCATTTCTCCACATGTTCAAGAAAAGTTATGTTTTCATTAAGCGCACGAGTATGATCAAGAGAAGAAGTGTTGCAAGCAGCATTAACCTTGGAATCGCTAGAAAAACTGAAAAAATCTTGCACCAACGAATCAATGAGGGAGATTTCATAAATGTCATCACTGTCCTCCTCATCGAGATCCGGTTGCTTAAAGAGAGAGAAAATATTCACATCCACAGTCATATTTCCAAAAGTTAAGCACATGAGACCATTCCTACAATTGATTAAGGCATTAACAGTAGCAAGGAACGGCTGCCCTAAGATGATTGGAATTTGTGATTGCTCATTGACCACGGGTTGCGTGTCAAGCACGATAAAATCCACCGGATAGTAAAAGTTACCAACTTGAACAATAACATCCTCTATTATACCCCGTGGCATCTTGACCGAGCGGTCGGCCATTTGTAAAGTGACACGGGTCTCTTTAAGTTCGCCGAGGCCTAATTGGACATACACCGAGTAAGGAAGTAGATTCACACTAGCACCCAAATCAAGGAGTGCTCTATCGATATGGTGTTGTCCAATCACACAAGCAATGGTAGGACAACCGGGGTCCTTGTATTTTGGAGGAACTTCGTTAAGTATAAATGAGCTCGCATGTGCGGCCATGTAGGCACTCTTCTTAACATTGAGTTTTCTTTTAACAGTGCAAAGATCTTTGAGAAATTTCGCATAAGCTGGGACTTGTTTGATGGCCTACAAAAGAGGATTATTGATCTCAACTTTGTTAAACAATTCCAAAAACTCATGATTCTTGTTATTCTCGGCCTTTTTCTTTAACCTTTGGGGAAATGGTGGAGCGGGATTCAAAAACTCTTGGTCCATGAAGTCGGGGGTCTTTGACAAGTCCCCCTCCAAGTCTTCGACATTCGGGGGCACTGAGTTTCCCTCATCGAGTTCGGCCTCTCCTCTAACCGGGTCATGGCTAATTTGTGGTTCTTGGGAAGGCTTCTGGACCTTGTTGTCCACAATTTTACCACTTCGAAGAGTGGTGATTCCTTTTAGATGTTCAATATTGGAATTTGAGGCTCCATTAGTCCCTTGACCTTTCGGATTTTGAAATGGTTGCACAGGAAGCTTTCCTTTGTCAACAACTTGTTGATTTTGGAGTAATTGAGCCAATTGAGCTTGCAACGCTTGCATGCTTTGAGCGTGCGATGATTGCATCGCTTGGATAGATTGCTCAAGTTGGCTCATTCTTTGGGACAAGCCACCATGATTAGGATCTTCGAAACTTTTCTTGTGAGGGGGCACATAAGGGGTTGAGTGTTGATGCGCCCCTTAATTTTGGGTGAAATGTGGCCCTTGATTTTGAGGATTGGTTGGACCAAAGTTCGAAGGGCATAAGGTGGTGGAGGTGGTTGATGAGGATAGTATGGTTGTGGGTGGGCATTGGGTGCTACTGTTGCCCCTTTATTGTTGTGGTAATTGTGCCCCGGAGCACTCCACCTTCCGGGAGGATTGTAGGCATCATTTTGGGAAGGATTGAATCTAGGCCTAATGTTCATCCCAAGTGCACATGCTTGCTCCAAAGCTTGTGCTTGGAGGATAGGAAGAACGGGGCATTCATTGGTTGAGTGCTCCGGATCATAGCATAAGTAGCAATGTAAAGGATTGATCGGTGCGAGGATCGGGAGAGGAGTGGGTCCAATGGTGACCTTTTGAGATTCCAAAGCCTCTACTTTTCTAGTGAGTTCAGAAATGGATTCGGCCTCACTCGACATTGGGTAAAGGTTATGGTTCAATGGGGCTACGGTGACCGGTAAGGTGCGGTCATGAGGGTTGGATGTACCCCACCCTCGCGAAGTCTCATAAATGTACTCCAAATGGGCTTCGGCTTGCTCGACTTCTAGAGTTAAGAAACTCCCGGAGCATATGGTTTCGATCAATTGCTTTGTATTGGGTTGTAACCCCCCATAACAAATGGAAATTTGACGAAATTTGTCAAAACCATGGTGCGGGCATTTCCTAAGGAGATCCTTGAATCTCAACCAACACTCAGCAAAGGTCTCGTGCTCTCCCTGGTAGAAATTTTGAATTTGTTTGACCAAAGCTTATGTTTTGTGCATGGGGAAAAACTCCTTATAGAATTGCTTTTGGAGTTTCGGCCATGAGCCTATGGAATTTGGGGGTAGGGTCACTAACCAATCTTTCGCCCTATCCTTAAGGGAAAATGTGAACAATTTGAGCCTTCTGAGCTCGGGTGTGCATCTCTGTTATTCAAATGTCCCACATATATCCTCGTACTCCCGAATGTGTTTGTAGGGATCCTCGTTCTCTCGCCCGTGAAAGTTGGGCAAGAGATTTATCATTCCAGGCTTGAATCGAAACACCCCTGCATTGTACGGGAAGGTTATGCAAGATGGGGAAGACACGGTCTCGGGTTGAAGGTAATCCCCGATCGTTCTCCCAAAGGTTTGATCCATTTGCGGAGGTGGAGGGGGATAATGATGTTGAAAAGGAGGTGGTTGATGCGGCGGGTACATGGGTGGAGGAGCGGGGTTATGTTGACCCCATTGCTCCCGATGGAATCGATACATGGGAGTTTCGCCCTCTATGGCAAACGTAGCATGATCCGAAAATGTATCAACTACCGGCTCTCGGTGGCTGGTACTGTGCAAATTTTGGGTGAATGATGGTGAGGAGGTGGTCGGAGGCCGCCAAAATGACCCACTACTACTACTGCTAGAACTAGCATTAGTATTAACTGCAAAGGGATTAGTCATACCTGCGTTGCTCGGATTTGCCATTGTAAGAAGTTGTCGATTTTCCCTTAAAGACTACTCCTTCAAAGAAACTCAACAAGAAAGCAACGAAGATTAACAGCAAAAGCACTATAATTAGAAACTAAGCGACCTAAGGTTGTTACCAATTTCAATCCCCGGCAACGGCGCCATTTTGATTACGTCAAAATCAAGTTCTTTTGTTAACCCTATTAAAAACGTAGTACGGTGGAAATAGGGTGTCGAGTCCACAGGGATTGGAGTGCAACAATACTTGGTGGCCGCTTAATAACCAATTATAATGCGAAGAGCGATTAACAAACTAAGAATTAAAAATTGAGTCTTTTCGACTATGGGTTTGATTCAATTGACGTTAAATTAAACTATAATGACTATTTCGAAGGTGGAAAGTAACTTTGAGCAAAGCTAAGTTTAAGGAAATATTTGGGGGTTTTGTAAATGGAGAAATTGAGGTTGGGGAGCATTCCCCCACCTTGGACCAAACAACACATAACTTTCACACTTGAAGCACATTCTAGGGTAGAGAATCCCATTGTGGCAAACCATCAAACATGTGGTAGTCAACCAACATGCTAGATGGATGTTCCAATGCAACACATGGGTGTAAGGTTAGAGTTTAGAGATTTAGTCACTTCAAATGCTTGACATTGGAAGTGGGGTCTCAAAAACTCTAACCACACTCCCATGAACTCTAGATATGTTACAAAGTGTGAGAGTCCTACAATAAAACACACATGGGTCCAATGGTGGGTTTATGATCCCCAACCTTCAAGGTCTAGCTACTCATAATCATAGTGACAACAATATTAAAGAAAGAGGAAGAGAAATCATACCAACAAGAGAGAATCACCATAAATGCCATAAGAAATCCAAATATTGCTTTAATAGGAACTTCAACCATTCAATACATTCACCCTCTCTTCTCTCTAACACTAAATGGGAGAAAGTCTTGGTGGATGGGGAGTAATGAGGGAGAGAGATGAGAGGATTTTTTAGAGAGAGCTTACAACCTCCAAGAAAAACTAAGTTAAAACCAAGCTAACCCTAATCAAAACAATATCACTAACTATATATAGTCCCCCCACAAAAGGGTAAAGTTGTAATAAAAAGGTAATCTTCAGCAGGGGCGCGGATCGATCCCTTCATAATGGGCGGATCGATCCGCATTTCATCAGGGGAATTACTGGCTTCACGAGAAGACGCGGATCGATCCGCTCGTATTGGCCGGATCGATCCATTTACAAAGGCTTCTTGTAGAACGTCTCCGTGAAGTCGCGGATCGATCCCTTCAGAATTGCGGATCGATCCGACATCTACGAAACTGATAGTAAACTCCTATTGAACACTCAGATCGATCCCCTCTAAATGGGCGGATCGATCCGCCTTTCCTGAAATCTTTTTCTTGAGTCTTCTTACTTCAAGAGTGCCAAGAGGGGTGGGTTCCACTATACCCAAGCATACATTACCTACAAAAAGAAAGATCTTTATTAGTTAAAAGGGGGTAACAACGAGAACAATCAAAAAGCGCAATTTATCCATTAAGTCTCCGATTTGAGTAATAATTTGTGTCCAATACGGGTAAAATTATGAAGTTCAAAATGCAGTATTGGACACGAATCAAATATCTAAAAAAAATCAAAAAAATAGGTATGCAGGTGTAAAAAATAAAACAAGTCATACATTCTAATCTAAAGTAGTTCACTACTTCGATCTCCTCGGGTCGAGTCTTTGGTCTTTGCGAGTTCATCCCAAACAAAGCGAACCACTTTTGGTTGGGAAGATGCAGATAAAACGCCAATAGCTTGATGTCAGCTTCTACGGCATAAGCTTTAAAGAAGAGAGATCAACGCTAATAATAATAAACATTCAAAAAAAAATCCAATTTTTTTTTTATCTCAAAGGTATAGGTGAAATTTTGCACAGTCCTTTCAATCTTTTTCTTCCAATTCTAAGAAAGAGAAATCCCGAAAAATCCGTCAATAAATGACGAACTCCATTATACAAATGATAGGACAGGGCTAAGGCAGTAATCTCGACTGAGATTACGATGAGCTTTGATGAATAAAACAAGAATTGGTAGAAATTCTCATAGGTGTAGACACCCCATTTTGTCGGCTATCAGATTTAGGAGACCCATAGCTTGGTGGTTCACAATGATCGAAAAAGACTCAAAAGGACTCCTGGAAGTTAGCTATATTTCTCAAAATGCTCAGAATGACCAAAATGCCCCTGAAAGCCCGAAAACTCCCAGATTTGGTCCAAAAGTTCTGGAAACATGCTATGTTGTAAGAAAAATAAAAAAAATGAGTTTTTAAGTAAAATCAGATGAAATTGTCAGCTCCCAGAGACCCCCGGAAGTCCTGGAAGTTCCCGGAAAGTCCCCGTTGACCGGTTTGACCAGGTTTGACCAAGTTTGACCAAAAACGTCCAAATTTTCCAGAATCATTCTAGATCATGTGAAAAGTATTAAAATGAGTTTTAAAAGAAAATCGAGCGAAAACGTCGGCTCCTGGGAGCTCCCAGAGGTTTTCAAAACTTCCCGGGAATCCCAAGTTTGACCAGTTTGACCAAAATTTGACTTTAGAACCGGAGCGCCAAAACAATTTTCAAATATTTTTCATGAATACTAGAGGTCAATAGCTTTCCAACGGTATATCGCACATAATTTTTGGATTTAAAACGAGTTTATTGTGAATTTTCGAAGGCGAAAAAGGCGATCAAATAGGCTTTTATCGCAAATACCGCAAAACTTTTCAAAGTGACCTATCCCCAATAGACTCCATTACCTTTCCAACGGTATATCACAACCTTAATTTGGAGTTCGTATGCATTTTCTGTGAATTTTGGACGAAATGGGGCCTTTTCGCGAATACCGGAACCTCTGGGGGCCTAAATACAATTATCTGGACGAAAGAGGAACACTGCCGCCGCGGCATAGTATGTTTTTGTAATTTCTTTTGGGGGTCCAATTTGATTAATTAAAAACCAAAACGATGTAGTTTTATGTTTTCAGTTGTTTTGGACCAATGGGAGTACTTCTAAAATCCAAAACCACCCCCAAGTTAGCCTATATAAACCCCCCATTGCTCTTCATTTTGGGGGGGCCAAGTGCAAAGCTTGACAAAGTTGTAGAGAGAAAGAGAGATAGAGATAGATTTAGAAGTGAGAAAGGAGCTTCCTCCTACTATTTTTTTTTTATAGAAAGTGAGTTCCAATCTTGTTTTCCTCCACCATTCTTCTATATACTTCATCATCAATACACCCAATCACCATTTCTCTAGGCATTTTTGAGTTAGGAAGCTACTTCCATGTCCAAATGTCTATATCTATGAGTGAAACACCAAGCTACAAGTCCAATATCACATTGATTATCATCTATTGATTTGTTCATTTGCTTGCTTATATACAATGTTCATCTCTTCTTACCTCATTTCTTTTTGATTTTCTTTATTTACTTACTATTTCATCATCATCTAGATGATGACATGAAGTTTGAGGTGAGTGAATCCTTATGGATAGTAGCTCTTGACCTCAAAAACATGTTTGATAGATGATGGTTATAACTTCAATACCTCCAAGGTATCCTTGAAGTTCTGTTCAAATAAAAATGAATCTCTCCAATAATATTGGGGGTTCTTGATGATGAGTTTGATGTTGATATTCCAAGAGGTTATAATCTCTATTTGATGTTGAAAATATACTTTCAAAACCTCTATTTCAAAACCACTCTTAAAACCCCTCATTTTGATCCCAAGAAAGAAAACTCTAGTTTTCCCCAAAATCTTCAAAACAGTGAGTTAAAACAGTGAGTGATCTGAGTTCAAAGATTTCTATAGAACTCAATACTCAATGTATGCATTCAAGACCACTTGGAAAGTCTTCCTAACTAATTAGATAACACCCATGATTTTTGGTTTGACTTGAAAATGCTTGAAAATGGTCCATTTGGACCCAAACATTTCCTCCAGATATTCTGTTTTTGCTGTCATAGCAGCTTGGTCTACTTTCAACTTGTTTTACAGAAAACTTTTCCAAAAAGTATGATCTCAACTTATTTTTCCCTTGAAATTAAATGGCTTAGGGAACATTCTGTATAATATGGGCCTCTAGATCATTTGTTTTCATTTTCTAAGATGTTTTGACATTTCAGTCGTCAGTACAAACTCTGTTTCTGGGTAAAATCCATTGTTCATATGATTTCTCTCAATCTGTAATAGTTATTAAAGATTGGCTTTTTGGGTTGTGTTCTAGACACAATAAGGAAGATCTCCATAAAAAATCATACATTGAAAACTTTCCTAATCCCTCTTTTCAATTTCATAAAGATCATGTTACTGTTCTGTCCACTATTCACAGCAAGCACATTTTTACTATCCCCCTTTGATTTGATGCTTATATGCACTCCAAATTAGCTCATGTCTTAGGAAGTAGTTCATACTACATTTGTACATATCCCATGATGATTTCATTCATTCATTCATACACATTCTACACTTCTAAGTCATTCTAGGAATCCATGAACATAAAACACACTACAACCTTGGCACATTCTAGATACATACATTGCATCCATGCAAGATTTGGGGTCTTTGTGACTCCTAATCTAAGAAGATCATAAGGAATGGGTTTGATCACACATTCATGCTTTCCCTCGATCTAATCCTCCTTTCTCATCCGTCCCGGGGATTGAGAGGTCTTCTTTTCTCAAAGAACCAATATGCATCATGTTGGTTTGCTAAACATTTTTTTGATTTCCTTGATTTATTTGATTATTTGTTTCAAGAACAATTCATGTCCCCTTAGATTAGGAAAACTTTATTACTTGATATGTGACTAGACGATTTTTCCTAGGTTTGTTTTGTGTGATCTTTCACTTTGCACTGTGTGATACTTGGTTTAGATCTTATGAATGATATCTTATCTTTTGATCTTCCTATTTCAAGTTTCTTATGTGATGTAATATATTATCATAGTATTAATTGTCGAACCATACATAGTATAAGATGATTATTTGGATGCTAATTGAGGCCCGTTGAAAGACGGGGCGAGTTGAGGGTGTTTTAGTCGCGACAAAGGCTCCTTCCTCTCTCGTACCAAAACCCCGAGCCAAGTTCTTTGGTTATGAAGGGCCGGTGCCCTTTATCCATTTGGGTGAGTCAAAATTAGGTTTCTTGGTTCCTTAAAGACCAAGTGGCGACTCTGTATCTGTTTTCAACAGACCTTTTCTTTTCCTTTTCAAAACAATCTCAAACAAACAAGTGGTGGAATCTCGCGTGTCCACAATAGGTGAAGCAAATCAAACCCATTTTTAGATAAAGAAGATAAAAAAAAATAAAACTATAGTGGCTGGTAAAGCTCCGGAGATTCTATAGGAAATTGGAAACGTCGAAGTGAGCTGTGGCTTATAAATAGGAAGATAAGGAGATAACGGGCGAAGGATATTCTTTCTTTTTATAATTAGATTACCACGGCTGATTAGATCATTACATAGGAAATCCAATAATGTATTTTGGAAAGGCACATGAGGATCTTGTCAAGGCAGGTTCGTTCGATAGATCGAATGTGTCTCGATCGATCGAAGTCATGGCAAGTTTGATCGCTTGAATGTGGATCGATCGATCGAAAGTTTGATCGATCGATCGAAACCACTTCGATCGCTCGAAGGTTAGGTCGGTTCTGGGAATCTATAAATAGGGCAGCTGCGTACTAAATGTTTTTAATCGTCGTTTTTATACATAGAAGTTGCAGAAATTGTTTAGGTTTTCCTAAACCTTCCCTATCTTCTCTATTAGGGTTCCCACCAACCCTCGCCTCTCTGGGTTCATCCGCAGGAGTCATAAGAGTGAAGACAACCTAGTGGTGGCTACTGCATCACCAAGGTTAAAGATTTCAGAATTGGGTTCAGGACATGAGGTATATTTCTTCTCCCTCTTGTTAGTACGCATCTATAGAATTAACAGGTAGTAGATCCTGGGCTACCAATAAGTTATTGTAACTTGTTCTTTCCGCTGCGCATTTAAATTAAATTTTAAACCTAATTTTCCATCAGTGTGTTCTCTTCCCGTTAAGGATTCTTCTGAGGTCGGTCCCTCTCTCCACTCATTTGATGTAGGACGTGAGGATCCCAGCCCCCTTCCTACGGAGGAAATGAAATTGGTGAGGATGTTTTCGAGGAAGGTTCCCTAGCTATAGAACACTCTATCTCTAATAGACGGGGAAAATGGGAAGCCAAGATCAAGTTTAGTGGGAGCCGTCCTAAAAAAAGGCACATATCTTGACTTTTCTTAGGGTTTGGGACTTGTTTTTTCTTTTCTGTTGCTAGGCCTTTGATTTTCTTGTGTGTGTTGTTTGCTTTTATCTTGTTTTTGAAGGGTAGGAAGGGTGTCTCTCCGTCTCTTGGGATGGATAGCCTCTCTTCCTTTGTTTGAGGTGGCTTTGCCCTCTTGTTGCTCTGTTTGAATATGGTCTTTACACTTATTGTATTATCCTGAGGATTGCCCCTTATGCACTTGTACCCCCCCCCCCCCCCCTTGGAATTTATTTATCCTTTTTTCTATAAAAAAAAAGTGTATTTAATGAGGATATGTGCATGAATGTATAAGAAACTCTCAAGACCTCAGCAAAGGAAGCTCTCTGTTAATAGAGTTATAAAACGTATTAAAGGCACAAAGAAACTAGGTATTTATAGAGTTTTCAAACCCAGGGGCAAAATAGTGTTCATTAAACAGCTTGAGCGCTCAGGCTCGAGGGCTCCCGTCTCGAGCGCTCGTTGAGCTGAGCACTAGGGGCTCCTGTTTTTCAAATCCTTCTAAGGTTTTACGAGTTCAAAGGTTCAAGAAATAAACATCCATATAGACTATCATCAATGCTCATTCATAAACGATTGTAATCTTACATATACGGATGCAGAGATATGAAAATTTATTCATAACCAGATAAATATAGATAAATGGGTCGGTGTTACATTTACTCTTATGGGGGGAAGGTAAGGAAGTGGGTGGGAAAGTTGTATATGATTGATTTAACCCTCGACTACTTAGGCCTCTACCTTGCCATCAGAAACTGTTTATTTTACAGTAATCGTTAGGATTGGATTGATGAGTGGATAGCCTAGGTCATTTTTTCCGTAGGAACCAATTGCCATGTCTGCCTGACCCAATGTTATATAGACTATCTTAGGGACTCAACATTTACCTCAGTCAAAAATCGAGCCTTGATGAGTGATTGGGCAGCCCACTCTATATGTATGTTGGATTGTGTCCCTGTGCATGATGAGGATTCTGGATTATGCATCCAAGGAGGCTTTTGGTGAGGTTTCTTTGAATCGATCATTAGGGAACACGAAGAAGAGGAAAAGGGGTGATCTGCCGAAGTCAAGGCCGAGTGGAAAAGGGAAGAAGCCTATCAAGAGGATCGAGGAAATGCTACAGACCATCCTAGCTTGGGTGAATACGGAGATTAGGGAGAGGGAGAGGAAGAGGGGCATGAGAGGTTGTAGAGAAGTCTAAATGCAATCGTTGATAAGTCGGACGTCCATATCTCCAAGTTCGAGGAGTCTGAAGAGAAGCCTGTCTCGATTAGCTCAGACGATGACATCGACGACCATCAAGAGTCTACCATTGCTGATATTATTGCAACTGGCATGGTTGAGTCTTCTAGTTCTTCACGTGGATGTCGACCTCGGGTTCCTAGACGTACTGGGCGAGGTCAGGATGTTGCCGTAGTGGCAGAATCGACATCTGAGGAGAATGACGATGAGGCGACTGATTAGCTCCTACCCTTCCGTCTCTTTTCTTTATCTTTTGATCATTTTTCTTATTATGGGACTATATATTGTTACTCTATTGCCGCAGTGGCAGAGTCGACATCCAGTCCTCTTTCTCAATCAAAATTTTCTTTTGTTTTGATTTGAATTGTCTTTTGTAACAGTAGTAAACTTTAAAAGATGTGCCATTATGAGCAATTAAACCAGGACATTCTTCTCTATAACAATTCAAACACCATCCTAACCTTTTAGCTTTTCTTTTGATGGCATAAAGGCTAGTGCCAGCAAAGGGTTTCTTCTGCTCAGAAACAAGTGAGCGACCCATTAACGTCTGGTCATCGACTATTGAAAACATTTTTTATACTCTCAGCCAACAAGAGAGGTTAGACTCAACCCTCCACTCCTTCCAACTATCAACTAAGATCTAATTAAAGAGAGCTTAGAGGGGTGGGTGGGAATTTTATTTAAAAACTAAAAATATTTATATATAAAAATATAAATAAATATATACATTCAGAAACTAAAAATATATATATATATATATATATTTTTTACACAAAAAAAAACTAGAAAACTGCATTTCTCTCTCTCTCTCTCTCTCTCTCTCTCTCTCTCTCTCTCTCTCTCTCTTTTTTTCTTTTTTTTTTTTAGAAAAATCCAAGACAGCGTATCATTACAATAACAATAATAAGGAAAATTATGGTATAAACTTCGAAAATCATAAGAGCGGTGACGTGTTCGTCATTCATTTTTTTTTTTTTTAAAAAAAAAAAAACAGAAAACTTGGATTTTTTTTTAACAAGGGCAACGCAGCATTATCATAACAGCAATTAAGAAAATGACAAGGTAAAGTTCAAAATACATAAGATCAATAGCTAGGGCGTCGTCCATTTATTTTTTTTTATTTTTTATTTTTTTACAAAGAAACAGAAAAATATCACCTGTCTCTTGAAAATCTGAAAATCTGGTAGGGCCGTAGATCGAGTGATATTTCCAAGCTTCTTTGGTGCGTGGGTACCTACAACTTATGGATATCATTTTTGGTAAATAATGGAAAAGAAAGAAAATAAAAATCTAAAATAAAAATAAAAATATAAGCTGAATCGGAAAAATAGAGAATAAAATCAAAACCAAGCTTTTCTCTGGATTATAGATCTTACCTTTAGTGATCAGTAGAGTGGATCTTGATTTTGGATTGAAGAAAATTAAAAAAAAAAAATGAGAGATTGAGAGATTGGGGGAAGAGAGTGAGAGAGTTGCAGAGAGTGAGAGAGAGAGATCGCGGTGGAGAGGAAAGAGAGGAAGAAGAAAAAGAAAGGAAAAAGAGAGATAGGGAAAAGTTTTTAGGGTTCAAAGCCCTGTATAAAGTCATTTTCTCTTTTTCAGTGTATCTCTCTCTAGAGAAACTAATTTTTTTTTTATGAATTAAAGATAAAATAAACAAACAGGTGTTAATCGTGAAACCGTCTCCCCCCCAACTGAGTCTGACATTGTCCTCAATGAGTGAGATTAGAAAAAGAAGCTAAGGATAACACCTGTAATAAAAAGAAATACAAAAAGAAATTATAGAATAATAATGACCAAATTAACTTATATATAAAAAGTTATCTAATTAAGAGTATAGGACTTATGAAAATATAAATACTCTGATACACTATGTCCTATACCAATTATGATTTAAGATATTAAACAGCATTATAGTTGGGGTCCTCCAAAGGAATGGACTCCAACTCAGGTTCAAATCCTTCTAAAAATGGCTTTAATCTATGTCCATTAACTTTAAATGTATTTCTATCTTTAGGGTCCTCAATCTCGACAGTTCCATAAGGATAAACATTTTTTACAATATATGGACCAGTCCATCGAGATTTCATCTTTCCTCTAAAAAGATGTAGTCTTAAGTCATATAATAGAACTTTTTGCGCGGGGGTAAATCTTTTGCGCAAAAGATTCTTATTATGATACATTTTAGTTCTTGCTTGATGAATTCGAGCATTATCATATGCGTCTTTACGAATTTCTTCAAGCTCACTTAATTGTAATTTTCTTAAAATTCCTACCTCTTCAATATTACAATTTAAAGTTCTAGTAGCCCAATATGCTTTATGTTCTAATTCTACTGGTAGGTGACAAGCTTTTCCATAGACAAGTATGTATGGAGACATCCCTAAATGGGTCTTACAAGCAGTTCTATATTCCCACAAAGCATCTGTTAATTTTGAAGACCAGTCTTTACGATTAGAATCAACAGTTTTTTTCGAGAATATGCTTAATTTGCCTATTGGCTAATTCAGCTTGTCCATTTGTTTGTGGATGGTATGCAGTTGACACCTTATGGGTCACTCTATATCTTTTCATTAATTTTTCAAATGGCTTGTTACAAAAATGAGTTCCTTGATCACTTATTACTGCTTTTGGAGTTCCAAATCGAGAAAGTATATTATCTTTTAAAAATGCAATAACTGTACGGTGATCATTCTTTCTTGTAGGAATAGCTTCTACCCATTTTGAAACATATTTGACTGCTAATAAAATATATTCATATTGGCAAGATGGAGGAAAAGGTCCCATAAAGTCAATGCCCCAACATTCAAATATTTCAATTGTAATTATAGGGGTCATTGGCATTTGATTTCTTTTTGTAATACTGCCCAACATTTGGCAGCGGTTACAAGCCTTACAATATAAATATGAATCTTTAAATAGAGTGGGCCAATATAAACTGCTTTGTAAAATTTTCATGGCAGTTACTCGAGATGAAAAATGTCCTCCACAAAAGGACGAATGACACATGAAAAGTACATTTTCGATTTCTTCATAAGGAACACATTTCCTAATTACCTGGTCAGCACAATATTTAAACAGATATGGGTCATCAAAGTAGAAATGCCTAGCAATAGCTAGGAATCTTTTTTTATCTGGTGATGACCAATTGCTTGGTATTTTTTCAGTTACTAAATAATTAACAAGATCAGCGTACCATGGCAGTGAAGTCACAGAAAATAACTGTTCATCAGGAAAAGAGTCTTGAATAGGTAAGGGTTCACTGGTATTATCCTCAAAGGTGAGGCGGGATAAGTGATCAGCTACCACATTTTCTACTCCTTTTTTGTCTTTAATTATTAAATTAAATTCCTGTAGTAGGAGTATCCACCTAATAAGCCTAGGCTTACTGTCTTTTTTTGAAAGAAGATATTTAAGTGCTGAGTGGTCAGTAAAACAGACAATAGGGGAACCAATCAAGTATTGCCTAAATTTATTAAGGGCGAATACCACAGCTAGCGATTCTTTTTCAGTAGTTGAGTAGTTCATTTGAGCACTATCCAGAGTTCTACTGGCGTAGTATATAACTGATGCCTTTTTATCCTTTCTCTGCCCTAGGATAGCTCTAATGGCAAAGTCGCTAGCATCACACATTAATTCAAATAGTAAACTCCAATCAGGAGATTACATAATAGGTGCAGTAATGAGATGTTCTTTTAATTGCTCAAAGGAGTTTTGACGATCTTTAGTCCATTCAAAAGGTGTGTCTTTGGCCAATAATTGACATAAAGGTCTGGAAATTGTACTCAAATTTTTTTATGAATCGGCCATAAAAACCTGCATGTCCTAAGAATGAACGGATGTCTTTTACAGTCTTGGGAATGGGTAAATTAGCGATAAGATCTATTTTAGCTTTGTCTACCTATATTCCATTTTCAGAAATAATGTGTCCTAAGACAATTCCCTTAGTGACCATAAAATGACATTTTTCCCAATTTAAAATTAAACTTTTTTCTTCACATCTCTGGAGAACTTTTTGAAGATTGCTAAGGCAATCATCATAGGTTTTGCCAAAAATTGAAAAATCATCCATAAAGACTTCTAAATTCTTTTCTACCATATCGCTGAAAATACTTAGCATACACCTTTGAAAAGTCGCAGGTGCGTTGCAAAGACCAAAGGGCATTCGGCGATACGCGAAAGTTCCAAATGGACATGTGAAAGTAGTTTTTCCTGATCTTCTGGTGCAATCTCTATTTGATTGTAACCACTATAACCATCTAGAAAACAGTAATACTTATTACCAGCTATTCTTTCTAACATTTGATCCATAAAAGGTAAAGGAAAGTGATCCTTACGAGTTACAGCATTGAGTTTTCTGTAGTCTATGCATACACGCCATCCAGTAGTAACACGAGTGGGAATTAATTCTCCCTTTGAATTTGGAACAACTGTAATTCCTGCTTTCTTCGGCACAACTTGTGTTGGACTTAACCATTTACTATCGGATATTGAATATATAATGCCCATGTTGAGTAGCTTGAGAACTTCCTTCTTAGCTACTTCCTGCATAATCGGATTAAGTCTTCTTTGCATTTCTCTTGAGGTTTTAGCATTATCTTCAAGATATATATTGTGAGTGCATATTGAAGGGCTTATTCCTTTTAAATCTGCTATACTCCGACCAATGGCACTTTTATGCTTCTGAAGTATACTAATGAGTTTATTTTCTTGACTAGAGTCTAAAAGAGATGATATTATTACGGGATAAGTATTATTACTACTAAGGAAAACATATTTAAGCTCTTTAGGGAGTTCTTTTAATTCCAACTGTGGAGTTTGTAAATTAGATGGAAGTGTTAATGTAGTCTTTAGTGGTAAAGGTTCAAAATATGTGGTCCACATTGTTTCTTGAATTATTTCTTCTGTTGGATCTTCATTAAAACATACTTGACTCATAAGATGTTCTTGTAGATTATTACTGTCTAGCTTTTGAATAGAGTTATTAATAACATATTCTACTGGATCATTGTAACAAGTCAAGTTAAAATATTCTCGTGATAGAGATTCAATAGCATGAACTTCTTCAATATTCTCATCTTCTTCTTGATGTTGTGGATTAGAAAAAACTTTAATATTTAAAGTCATATTTTCAAATACTACAGTCATCATACCACTGCGGATTCGAATAGTTGCATCAATGGTAGCCAAGAAGGGCCTTCCAAAAATGACTGGTATTTGCACATTAGTATCTAATACTGGTTCTGTATCAAGGATGACAAAATCTACTGGGAAAATAAAATTTTCAACTTTTACAAGAACATCTTTGTCACACCCCAATTTTTAGACAACCAATTATTAGTCAAGGGAGAACCCTCAACCAATATCCAGCTGTCCAATCATCAAGGTGCTTGTAATATAAAAACATCACACAGTCTGTACCGAAATAAATCATTACTCACATGAGCTAAAGCAACGGTCAACATCCAACCAAAAAGTCAAACCTTAAATCCAACTCCAAAACATAATAAAAATCTAAAAAGAACACTTCACTAAATAAAATCTTAAATTGTTAAAAGGGCCCACAATGCCAGAAATTATTTCTAAACTCTCTAGGATTTAATAAAAAAAAAACGAATAAGGAAAACAGCACAAGACTCCGCATGCCTCCTGCTGCCAAGTGTCGCGACCTCCCTACTAACCCTGCAAATTATGATCGGCTACGTTCCAACAAGAACGTACCCGCGAGAAAAACTCAACGGGTCAGTCACATGACTGGTATGAGTTAAACCACACACACCCAGTTTCAGAATCACCCGTTGACCCTTTAACTACCACACAAAATATTAACTCGGGCAAGAGAGTAGTTCCACTTCACATATTGGGACGAGCGGTAGTTTCCCTTTATGTGGTGGCCATGCAGTTCTCGCCCGAATTTAAATAAAGTAATACTTACCTAACGTCCCATGGTGAGTCAATACCTGCAAAATGTTAGTGGACCCACCATCCTGCAACCACAAGATTAATAACAGCAAAATACTACAAGAATATGCAAAACTACTTGTACTAAGATATAGGAAGGATCATTATCACAATTTACTCACTACACGTCCCAATACAATGTATAAGAAAAGAACAACAGACGAGGAAATCAACATTTTATATCCTTTAACCCATAGAAATTTTATTAACAATAATTCTCTTACTTTTATGTACGATTCATTATTCAATTTCCTAGGTTCACCACTTGGCTACCCTCCATGGTATACCCACACATATATCCCATGTGTGCCCGGACATACTACCAACATCCACTCTGGTGCCAGTTTGGTTGGGGTATCAACCAAACCAGGTATACACACAGAAGGCTAGTCAATATGCCTAGACGTCTAACAAATAAGCCGGGCATAAGGCTTAGGCCAGCTTGATCACGAAGCCACTGGCAAAAATGTACACTCAGCAAGTCGAGCTACCAAAAACAATATCACAACTGGGAGCGGTGAACACTAAGGAACTTGAAACTATTTTGCATTTTTTTTGAATTATACAATTTAATCGGACTCCACGTTAATGACTATCACCTATTTCTTTTCAT
Source organism: Hydrangea macrophylla (assembly GCA_033977485.1). NCBI lineage: Eukaryota > Viridiplantae > Streptophyta > Magnoliopsida > Cornales > Hydrangeaceae > Hydrangea > Hydrangea macrophylla. The sequence goes on along the minus strand of CM066998.1, from coordinate 5,865,718 downwards.
AGCTCAACATTATAGGAGAATTCATGTATCTCCAAGTAATCTTCATTAATTCATACGAACAATAATAAAAAAAAACACAACGAATCATATTTCCCCAATTTCGTACATTTTAATATACTAAAAACTGCTACTGAAATCTTCAATTTCTGCCCAAACGGTGCAGAATCAGGAAAAATACCATTAGATGAAAAACGTGCAGAATCACGTTTTACATGAGACACGTGGACAGAATGTTCAAATTTAAAGCCACGATTTTCTAATAATTTTCTGAAGTTTCTGCGACTGTGTGAATTACACATAAAACGAATTTCACATATATTTTCTAACAAACATGAATATTTCACCTATGGTTTTGATCAAACTAACGATTCACCGAACCCTTTCGAATGCCCTAATGTCATGATCGCAAAGTCACACGAAGGGGAAATAAACTATCTAAATTACTTCAACAATAGCGTGTATCCATTACAAAGATTTAACCCTAACAATTAAATTAAATGTGTACGTACTAATTTAATTACTCCCGTATACACATATACATACGTGTATATATATATATATATGAATACACAAAGTTTAACTCACCTCGTTCAATCAAAGAAATTGACAATAACGACGTTCCGCGATTCCACACGAGACCACGGACCCGGGACCCTTCTCCTTCTTCTCCCTTTTCTTCTTCTTCCTTCTTTTCTCTCTCTCTCTCTCTCTCTCTCTCTCTCTCTCTCTCTTGCAGCTGAACAGAGATGAGAGTTTACACTAATATTCTAACCTAATATTATAATATAATCTAACTAATACACACATATAATAATGACACACTACTACACACAATTGCACACCCACGTACACTATTACACACACACACACACACATACACACATACAGCTACACACACTACCCACACTCTTATGGCCCACACACCTATGGCCCACACACCCACATTAAATATTAATCAAAGAAAGAAAGAAATAAATAAATAAATATCTTTGTAGAAAAGAAAAAAAAAAGGTTGTGACAATCTTCCAGAATTCCTCGTGGGTATTTTGTAGATCTATCAGCAAGTTGTAATACCATGCGAGTAGGCTTTAGCTCACCTAATCCAAGTTCTTGATAAACAGAATAAGGAAACAAGTTCACACTAGCTCCTAAGTCAAGGAGTGCGTGATTAATTTTGTGATTTCCAATAATACAAGATATTGTTGGTGTACCTGGGTCTTTAAATTTTGTTGGTAAATTATGTTGTACGATGGAATTAATTTCTTCAACGAAGTCAGCAGAATACGCATCCTTTCGTACATTTTGCTTACGTTTGACAGTACATAAATCTTTTAAGAATTTTGCATAAGCAGGTACTTGATTAATTGCATTTAAGAGAGAAATATTAATATGCACTTGTTTAAATAATTCTAAATATTCCTGATTCTTATCATTTTGGTGTTTTCTTAAACGTTGTGGATAAGGAATTTGAGGAGAGTATTCAGGAGTTTCCTCTGTTTCTTTTTCCACTGGTAAATCAGATGTTTCATTTTCTTGAAAAATTTGTTGTTTTTCAAGGGTTTCAACTTCAACTTCATCAGCAATTTTATCTTCATTTATTTCTTCCTCGATTTCTATCATATTATCTTCCTTATTTGTATGCTCAATTTCTTCTAAAGAATGTGAAATTTCTTGTCCAACAGCCTTACCACTTCTTAGTACAATTATAGCTTTTACTTGTTCATGTTGATTATTACCAGAAGTTGAGGGATCACCTTGTGGTTGTCCCCTTGGATTAGGTTGTGGTTGGGCAGGAAAAATGTCTTTTCCTTTAGAATCGTGTTGATTATTAATCCTATCCACAGATGTTTGTAGTTTCCCCATGATTTGTATTAATTGTTGCATCATAGAATGTAAAGGCTCTTCTTGCACTTTCTTGTGCGGAGGCACATAAACATTAGAATTTTGCTGTGTATTAGGATATGTATTTTGTGTTTGTTGAAATTGAGGCGGAGGAGGTAAATATTGATTATTTTGAGGAGATTGGTGTTGAGTTTGAAATTGTAGAATACCCTCTTTTGTATACATATGTTTTGGAGGATTTCTCCAGTTAGATTGGTATGAATTACCATAGGCGTTTTGGGGACCCCTATAATTATTCACAGCGTTTATCTCTGCTGGAGCTGTTTCCTAACAATTTGAACTATTAGGACATTCATTCGCAGAGTGTCCTAAAGTATGACAACTGTCACAAAGTTCTCTTTTCTTCTTAGGTAGATTATTTTTTCTACTGTTATAGCTTCTACTTTACGTGCTAATTCTTCATATTTTAGTGTTAATTCATCTTCTGATTGTAATTGGTATAAACTTTTAGCTTTTTCCGTTCTACCAATTTCTTCTTTTTCCCACTGGGAAACATTCTCGCTAAGCCAATCAAAATATGTTTCAGCTTCGTCGGCAGTTTTACTCAAAAATTCTCCTTGACACATAGTTTCAACTAATTTCTTTGATTTTGGTTCTAATCCTTCATAAAAGAAATTAACTAGACGCCATTTTTCAAATCCATGATGTGGACAAGCTAGTAGGAGATCTTTAAAACGTTCCCAAACTTCAGGAAATGGTTCCTTTTTCTTTTTGAGTAAAAAGTTTAATTTGACGCATTATGCTATTAGTTAAATTTTTTGGATAGAATTTCTTTAGAAATGCTTCATTCATATCATGCCATGAAATTATAGATCCAGGACGGAGAAATAAAAGCCAAGCTTTAGCTTTATCTTTTAAAGAAAAAGGAAAAAGCTTAAGACGGATTATTTCAATAGGACAGCTTTGATCAGAGAACGTACTACAAACTTCTTCAAATTCACGAATATGAAGATAAGCACGTTCTGACCCCATTCCATGAAAAGTTGGTAAGAGTGGAATCATGCCATGTCTAAAGTGAAAAAATCCTGTGTGTCTAGTAGAGTGATGCAAGAAGGAGTGATATTTCTTTCTGGGGTAAATAAATCACGTAAAGGATGTTGTTCGCGTTCTGGTAAAACAAATTGTGGAATATTTTCCCCCTGCTCACTATGAGCATCATCAGCTATTCCTTCTATGCCTTCAATTTCAGCCATGATTCTAGAAAATTGTATACTAGATGATTCACTAGAAATATTAGAATTATGTGGTACTTGATATAAAGCTTTAGTAGTATCTAAGGACATAAGAAGTAACTGAAAACTAACTGATAATAATATTATTATGATTATTATTATTATTATTAGCTAAGTAAAAATAAAACTCTTTTTTATTTTTTATTTTTTAGAAGATTGGCTTATATATGTATATAAATGATTTTTTTTAGAAGATGCACAAGTACATATATATAAATATATATTTATATATATTTCACAAGGAAAGAAATTATATGTAGTTTTTTTTTTAATTTATTATATTTTTTTTATGTTATCATTTAAAAAAAAAAAAAACTAGAATATTTATAAAGTAGAATATGTATATATATATATATAGATATAGATATAGTAGGAGAAAATATGTCACGACCCATCCCACTACGCGTGGAAATAGGACACGTGGCATGCCACCAAGGCTCATCAAAACATCATCTAACGATACGCAGCGGAAAGAACTTTAAAACAACCCTGGGTATTTTAAAACTTAGGGAACATTACCCTCTGAGTTTGTAAAATCCATTAAAATCAGAGTTATAAAAAGTTTTGGCTAAAGGAAAACACTTTCAAAAAAATCCATTTCAAAATACAGAGGTTCAGTCGACTGCCCAATCGACTGTACTAGGGTCCAGTCGACTGTGCCTGACAGAAACTAAAACCCTAAATCCACAACAGAAGTCCAGTCGACTGCCCAGTCGACTGCTTCGAGAAACCAGTCGACTGCTTTTCTATTCTAAGAAGCAGTAGCCAAAATTAACAGTGTTCAGTCGACTGCTTCTCTTATAATATACTTTCAGTGTCTAAATCCCACGAGGTCCAGTCGACTGACCCTGGGTCCAGTCGACTGCTCCCCTGCTGGGCAGCCTGTGTCGAAAATTAACAAGTTCTGCTACTCAATACCAACAACAAACACAACCACAACTGATTTTAACGTATTAAAACATAACTACAGACGTTCAATTACAAGATTACAATACTATAGAACTAATCTATGGTTCTATTACAACATATTACCAATCCTTACACAAGTTTCAGGATTTAAAATAAAACAACCAAAACATATACAAGTGTGAAATCCCCGGCGTTCCTCGGCCTCACTCCTCACGATTCTTCTTGTCTTTCTTCTTACCTGCAATGGAGTACATCTCCACTGCTCAGCTATATGCTGAGCGTACAATTCTAAATGTATGCTTCTATGACAGTTCATGGTTTAAGCATCTAAAACATATAGAAATAGTCTCTGGGGTGAGTGGTACGCATTCATCCGGTCGATGCCGTAGGAGGCCCACCTCTCCCACGCATCTCGTACACTGGTTGGGCCTTCCTCCATACCAGGTACCGTGTACTGGTTGGGCCCACCTCCAATCCAGACACAACCACAATTCCAATTCCAACAAGATCACAATCCTCAAGGTTCGAGGAGCTTACTCCGAATGAATTTGCACCAAACTCCCCTTTGACCCAAGTAGACACATAACATGCTCACATAAACAGTTATACGTGCTTTTTATCATAATTTCACGTGCATAATTAACGGGCCTAACTAACACATGAATTTTGCCCGGATCCAAGAATATCAAAAGTGATGTCCAAAGCATGAAAATTCATATATTTCATAGATCTAGAATTCATACCTCGTGCGAATCTCTTCAAACTTTGAAGGATCGTCTAGGGGGCTAAATAATCGTCGGATTTCGAATTTGGTACGATTCCTACAAGTTTATACCTGTTTTTCCCAAAAGTCCAAAATTAAGATTTTACAAAACTTTGCCAAACACGACCTAAGTAGTACCAAAACGTAGGTCTTACCTCCACGAGTTCGAATATGAAATCTGGAGAAAATCTGACGGACGAACGGTCGCCGTTTGTCGTCGCAAAGCCCGTGGCAACAAAATCTCCCTTCTCTCTCCTCTCTCTAGATATTTAGGAGTTGTGGATGAGATTTCAATCTCATCCTCATCTATATATAGAAAAACTCTTTGGAAATTACGTTTACCTCCCCACAAGTTTCTCAAACTTCTAATTAGCTCTCGAAACTTCGCACACGTTCATTTTATAACTTTACAAGTGAAAACTATAAATTTCAAAAGTTTTCGACTAGGTTTCGTTTGGGTCCAAAATAACGTCCGAAAACTATATTCTGTGGAATCTCTACACAACCTACCTTTTTAATTAACGTGTCACTCACGTTCTCACCACAATTCTCAAAATGATACTATCATATCCAAATTTATCAGAATTATACTACACAGGTATAATTACTATTCACAGGAATATCAGATAAAGTCAAATAACATTTAAATTATATAAATGTCATTTACTCATGATTATGCAATATGAACTTCCATGTTCCCGTGTCCTCACTAACACCTTACCGTTGACCACAGTCAACCACTTATCCTCAATTATCATATATCAATGATAATTCATAAAATTTCATATCATGCATGATTAAACTATGAAATTATGGAACGGGCATGACAAAATAGTTTTAAACCTAACTTTTTTATTTATTTATTTTTTATTAACCGTTCCCCGGCAACGGCGCCAAAAACTTGACGACATCCTTTTGACGCGTTTTTTATTACACCCAAGTGTAGGTGATCGTACAAGTAATAAAGTTCTGGAAGTCCAGGTCGAATCCACAGGGAACGGAATAAAATTTTATAAAGTTAAGCAGATAACTATTTTGTCACTAAAAAGAAAATAAAAGATGATGGATTTTTGTGGGGTTTTACTAAACTACTAATTTTATAGTTTTGCAATAAAAGTAATTAAATCTATTTTTTCCTAATTAGTTTATGGTAAAGATTTTAACAGTGCAAAATAAATTGATTACGATACTAGTAAGAAAATGAAGAAAAATAAATAAAAGCTAAATTTTTGTGAGATAAACTTTTTAGATTTAATAATAGCGAAAGATGGAAATAATACAGATATTTAAGCAAAACTATTATAAAACATGAAATATTAATTAACTAGGGGGAAATGATTTAAAGGAATTGGGAATATGCAAACCAACACTAGATCCCATAACTTTTGTGCATTTGAAAAACATTTGGGATTTAAGACCGCAGAGTCATTCTTTATTTAAAAATAAACTTTTACTAGTCAGGGTCATATCAAGTGTGTCAGGTTTGATATGAAACGACGTCGTTTGGTTTAAAGAAAAATAAATAGGCAATTGGGCAGTAGCCAGGTTCGAACCGTGCCCCGCCGCGGACGTGGGTTATTCGGCGTCCAGTCCCCACCACTTTGCCACTACACAATTGCCTATCCATTATTGGATAGAAATATATATAAACACATATTCGAAATATTAACTTTGCCATATGAGTTGTTTGAGTATGCTAGGTGTTTTTTTATGACAAAAGGCATAGTTTGACAATCCACATAATTAGGCTTTTTATTTCAAATATGTACTCTTTTGAGCCCAATATAGCCAGAGTATATAAACATGTTAAATGGTCATAAACTATAGATACAATAGATATTTTTGGCCATAAATGGAAAAACAACCCATCTAGATAAATTTGTCAATTTAAGATTAGTGCACAGAAGCTGTGGTTTCTAAGTTTTTATTACATATCCCCAATTAAAGTTTTAGCCTACTATTTTGGAATTGAAATTGTCTTCAAAATAAAAATAAAAGATAAATTAATTAGATGCACGCAATAACCGTCCAATTAAAATTAAAGTTGTAAAACCAAGGTAAGGGTGAAAACTAATATTATATATTATTTTCTTTACTTAACATGAGCTGGGATTGAATTTGTGGAATCTGCAAAATAGCAAAGTTTAGTACAACTAGGCTAATAAAATATACATAAATGGAAATACTGAATTAATAATAAAATACTAAACCTTTGACTTTGGATTCTTGTGGGGTCACAGTGGTTGAACTCCAAGAACACAAATAAGGCCAAACCAAATCCAAATATACTTTTGGAGTGAGATATGAATATGGTGTGCTTGGGGCTTTGGTAGGTGATTACAACAACTACGTGGCTAAAAAATCTGGCATTTAATCGCAAAATATGTCTTTTAGTGAATGAAATTATTGCTATAAAAACTGAAAATTTGGGGTTTCAAACTATTTTAGGGGGCAACTATAAGTACTACTAGACTAGAAATATTAAATCTAAATTTAAATAGGACTATTTTACTACTACAAATTGATAAAGGTCATACAAGAAAACAAATATTTTAAATTTAAGAAATACAGTACACAAAGTTTTGCTACATATTTTTGAACATGAAATCATCAATTACATAAAAGTAAAATTTTACAACTACTAGAACTAGAAAAGGCAAAGAAAAATTAAAGTTTCCTATTTCTAGGGACAATATAAAGTGCTCACATAATAACCTCCTCTAAACTATTCTCTCCCTAACAGTGATTGTAAACTGTGTTGTAGCTTCTCCTTAATTTATAGACGAATTCTCAACAGAATTCGTCATTCACTTCGTCATTTGAATAGGAGGTGAGCAGTTTTTTCTTCGTTTTCATTCCAATTTTCTTCAGTCTCTGACACTTCCTTGCGAAACAAAGAAAAGAGAGAAAGAGAGGGAGAGAGAGAAAAGAAAGAAAACGAAAGGAAAAGACAAAACAATTGATACAAATATATGTATCAATTGTCAGGAAGTTTGACAAGTTTTACATCTTTTTTTTTTTTTTTTGTGGAATGATTTTACAGGAGGTAACTATTCTTTTTTTTTTTTTTTTACTATGGAATATACTATGGTATGGTTGCTACTTCTTTCATTCCCCTTATTTCACTTCATTTTTACCTAAACATATAAAATATGTAAAAACAAATAATTACATGCATTTGAGTGACATCACCATTAAATTATATTAATTCAAATATGCATGTAAAACTAGGGATTTGAGGAATTAAATGAGCACTATGTCTATTATATTGGCACATAAATGTGCAATATTCAATGTTTGTCAGGCGGTGTTACATTTACTCTTATGGGGGGGGAAGGTAAGGAAGTGGGTGGGAAAGTTGTATATGATTGATTTAACCCTCGACTACTTAGGCCTTTACCTTGCCATCAGAAACTGTTTATTTTACATTAATTGTTAGGATTGGATGGATGAGTGGAGAGCCTAGGTCATTTTTTCCATAGGAACCAACTGCCCTGTCTGCCTGACCCAATGTTATATAGACTATCTTAGGGACTCAACATTTACCTCGGTAAAAAATTGAGCCTTGATGAGTGCTTGGGCAGCCCACTCTATATGTATGTTGGCCTATGTCCCTGTGCGTGATGAGGATTCTGGATGATGCATTCAAGGAGGCTTTTGGTGAGGTTTCCTTGAATCGATCATTAGGGAACACGAAGAAGAGGAAAAGGGGTGATCTGCCGAAGTCAAGGCCGAGTGGAAAAGGGAAGAAGCCTATCAAGAGGATCGAGGAAATGCTACAGACCATCCTAGCTTGGGTGAATACGGAGATTAGGGAGAGGAAGAGGGGCAGGAGAGGCTGTAGAGAAGTCTAAATGCAATCATTGATAAGTCGGACGTCCATATCTCCAAGTTCGAGGAGTTTGAAGAGAAGCCTGTCTCGGTTAGCTCAGACGATGACATCGACGACCATCAAGAGTTTACCATTGCTGATATTATTGCAACTGGCATGGTTAAGTCTTCCGGTTCTTCACGTGGATGTCGACCTCCGGTTCCTAGACGTGCTGGGCGAGGTCAGGATGTTGCCGCAATGGCAGAGTCGACATCTGAGGAGTATGACGATGAGGCGACTGATTAGCTCCTACCTTTCAGTCTCTTTTCTTTATCTTTTGATCATTTTTCTTATAATGGGACTACATATTGTTACTCTATTATATTGATGGCTGGTGGTTTTATCAGGTAGATTCTGGTACTTTATTATTTTTTGTGGATGGATGATGTATATTTTGTTTGTATTTATAGTTATTGCTTTTTGATATTTGTGTGGTTTGAAATGTTTAAATTATGGTTTGTTATGTTATTGCAAATGATTTTAATACTAACATTTTTCTTGGTGAATGTTTTAATATTTTCAAACCCTAGTGTGTTTTTAATGATCTCATAAATGAATCAAGGTACAGGCTATTATTCGAGCTTACAGACGAATCTAGGTGCTATCCTTACCTTCTTTAATTTTTCTGTCTTTTACATTGAGGACAATGGAAGAAAAAGTTGGGGTGAGTGATTAGGATAGACACCTAAGCACTTAATTTTGCAAATTTTTGTAAATTTTTGAACTTTAGTTGCATGGATATTGTTATGTGAATGATTCTTCCTTTAACTTTGTGCACAATTGAATGTGCTCATGATATTTCTTGCATGAGATTAGTATGCAATACATGCTAGTTATAGCTTGTTTGTCATCTTAATATTGAATGCATCTTACTTTTTACACCTTACACATCTAAAGTACGATGGATAGCTATGTATGTAACATATGTTTTTGTTATAAGCAACATATGCGATCTAAAGGACATGTAATGTAGAGTAATATAAACCCTAGTGAGTTCTTGTGCCATTCGTTTATTTCAAGAGGGTTATAAAGATGTATATTCTCCCTATTTTTGAAAACTGTAACTCATTGATAAGTCTCATTTTCTTTCATATTGATGGATCACAAGAGGAGAAAGTTCATGTTTTACCAAAATTTTCAGAATTCTCAAATTATCTAAATGGATAAACCTAGACACTTAGAGGATGATTTAGTATATGTCCTATTGCATATGTTTGTGTATTCGAGCTGCACATATCTTATATTGTAATTGTTTAAGATTGTAAGAAAAGAAAGAACATATATGTTATGATAAGCATCGATCTTCTCTTTACAAATCTTGCTATTCTATCCTTTGGAGCTTCAAATAGTTAACCATGTGTTATTGCTTATTCTGGTTCATTTTTGCATCTATTTAAGTAATGTAAGCTTCGTTTACTCTGTTCATCTACCTTTGAGCATATGATTGGGTAGAGAAGTAACTATGGTGGAGAATTTGATAGACTACAGGAGTTGAAAAAAAGTATAAAAATAAATAGAATAAATAAATAAATAAAGGAATAAAGAAGAGAAAGAGAAAGAGAAAGAGATATGTACTGTAATTAAAAAAAAGAGAAGAAAAAAGTGATGAAGAAAAGAAAAGTAGTATGAATTGGAGAAGTTGATGAATGGAGGAGTAGGGGTGATATCAGTCACATGCTTGAACATCTATGTCCCTTCCTTGATTCTTATATTCTTCCTTTGTTAAGACTTATTGACTCCAAGTGGTAAGGTTTTGAAATAAGAGTGATAAGAGAATTTTTCGTGGTAATTCGCTCTTCTAGTGTGAAGTATTCCGTTCATGAGACTTTTGCACCAAAATATGTCCCCTTTTTTTTCTTTCAAATTGAGATATATCATTGTTTATAGTTATATTTACTCTATATAGCCTCCACATCATGAGAGGATAAATGCACTCGATTCGAAGCGACTTTATCTTGAGAGTGTAAACCTAGTGAGATTTCAGTCGAAATTGCATGTGTTTGGGATTGCTATGGTTATATAAAACTTGAAACTAGTGTTATGTACTATAGTTGTCCACTCACACACTCACGTAAAGTTTAGTGACGAAGATGTACTCTATTGATTTTGAGATGAGTTGTAAGTTGTATGTTTTGTTTTGGTATATGCATAATAGGGATGTTGTGATGTGTTTCATGGTTGTGTGCTTAGTATTGGGAGGTATCTTGATCATCTATAGTATCCATGTTTAGGAATTTTGTGAGTAGATTCACTACAAACCCTCACGAGACAACACTTGTCACTAGGAGGAACCTAGGGGTTTAACAGCTTATTGCAAATGCTAAATGCAATCGCGATACCTGTGAAAGTGAGTTAGGTTATATTTTCTGTTAATGGTAGGTATTAGTTGTAGTTTCTTTTTGCATTATTTCACTTCATTACTAGAGACTAGCATGAGCTAGTTGGGAGTGTGACAAGTGATGAATATTTTATATTCAGAAGCGCTATTAGGATTATTTATACATTCCTTTATCCCTAATTCCATGTGTAGACACCCCATTTTTGCCCAACCCAATCATTTCAAAAATAAAGTGCTCATTGACACGAGCCTATCATCTTTTGAATCATCTCAATTTGATCTCAAATGGAAAAGATATTGCCAATCAAAGCTATGAGATCAAAAGGTCAACAATCTCACATGCACCCGACCACACATGATTTTTGCTCTATAAAATTTTGAAAAAACTTTCGGTGGATTTACGAAAGGAGAAAACAAAAAAATTAAAAAAAAAAACAGCACATGGTTATGCTTGGGATCCCATCCCATTACATTTTTTTCCTTTACTTTTTCTCTCTTTTCTCCTATCACTCATTTCTTTGTCTCCCACTCTCCTTTCTTTTTCTTTTCTTATTATTCTCCCTTTGCTCTTCTCTCCGATAAAAATACTCACATGCCCATATGCACAAAGAAGGGAGAATCCCACTCCCTCACCTCCTTCTCATCTCTCTTATCAAATTCAATCACCATTGAAGAACCAAGTCCATTTTGCCAAAATTCACTGCTGTGATGATAATCAAGGTATCACCACGAATTCATTTTTGATTCAAATTAAATGAAACCAATTGGAGAGTGTCCTTAACTCAATGATATTGGTCTATGATTTTTCTCAGAATTTATGACCCATTTTCAAAGCACAAACACACAAGGCATACAATCTGCCAGAAACATCACAGCAGTGACACCATATCACATTCACTGTTTGGACTACTTCAAGATTTTTTCTTCACTCCATTTTTTTTGTCCATTAACTATAGCCTCTTAACTACGTCTGTGATTGTTTTTGATTTTTTTTGGATCAGTTTAATTTTTGTAAAAAATCGTCCAATTTCAATCGACAGTGCAGTCCCTATTTCTGAGTAAGGGTGCTTCTAAACTCAATTTCTCCCAATCCCCAAAGGATATTGCAAAATGGTTTGCTACCATGAAAACTAGACTCATTTGGGTACTTTCTCTCAAAATTTCAAAAAATTAGAAGCACCGGAACCCCCCCGTTCCATTTTTGGGAGACTTCTCTCAAAACTGTGAGAAAACTGCACTTTGACATGAATTTTTGTAAAACTTTTCTTTTATCTCTTTCATTTGGGGTTTTGATTTTTTTCAAATGAATAAATCCTAGTATATTAGAAAACTTCTAAGAAAAAAAAAAGAATAAAAAACATAAAACAAAAAAAAAAGAAATTTTATTTTTCTTTTTTACCAAATATTCACGTTTATCAAGTTGTTCAATAACTTTGATAAATGGAAGTTTGAGCATTTTTCTACTTCTACTAAAATCGAATATGCCTAATTTATCAAGTTGATCAATAACTTTGATAAAAGGAAATTCGAACATTTTTCTTTTGGGCACCGACCCTTACTTCCGGTATAAAAAAATAAAAATACAAAAAAAAATCTATTTTCTTTCTTTTGGGCACCGACCCTTACTTCCGGCATAAAAAAATAAAATACAAAAAAAAATCTATTTTCTTTCTTTTGGGCACCGACCCTTGGCATAAAAAAAATAAAAAAAAAATCTATTTTCTTTCTTTTGGGCACCGACCCTTACTTTCGGTATAAAAAAATAAAAAAAATAAAAAAAAATCTCTTTTCTTTCTTTTGGGCAACGAGCCTTACCTCCGGCATAGGAATAAAAGAACAGAAAACGGAAAATACAAAAACACAAAAAAAAAAAAAAAAAAAAAAAAAAACACTTCATTCTCCACTCACTTGCACAAGCTCGTTTCAATCACAATCACTTGTCAAAATTCCTAGTTACACCATTTTTCACTCAAATCACTTTTTTCAAAACTCACTCTTTCAAAGGTTAAAGTCTAAGACTACACCGTACATGTTAAAGTTCCTAGCTACACCAACTTTTACTTGAACACTACTTCACACTCACACGGTCTACATCGACCAACCTTTTTCAAAACACGTGCACACACACACTCATACATGTACAAAGCATAGAACTACGTACGGCCTGATTCTCGACTTGAGATACGTATGCAACCCCTCACTTGGGTGCGGCCATAACCACATTTTTTTTTTCAAAAACTTGTACATTCTCACACTTTCTTTCTTTTACTTATGCCCCCATTATCATGAAAATCACTAGAATTGGCAACCATGCTTTGCAGGGATGTTCGAGGGTGCCTAATACCTTCCCTCGACATAATCGAGTCACCGAACCCATATTTTAAAAGATCTCTGGTTTTCGCATGGCTATCAAGAGTCACACTTTTAAAGGGCCCACTTTTCTCAAAACTGTTTTTTTTTAAAGTCAAAGATGAATTACTTTAATTATCTTTGCAGGGGTCCTAACACCCAAAATGTTAGGTGGCGACTCTGAACATTTAAATAGGCCCTACAATACTCTTTTTACCATTCCCAATAAAAATCAAGTCGCAATTCACCCACTTTAAATAAAATGCCAGGCCCACAACACGACAGCCAGGCTGTGCCGAAAACGCGGGCGCGACACCATGCATTTTTGTTTATTTTATGTTACTCATGCATATTTGGAGCAATGCTACTAATATTTGCATAAGTCTGTGCTTTTACAAGTTTAAAATGCATATTTGAAAATGAAGTGGAAGTTAGTGTTGAAGAGAAAGTTGTTCAGAAAAATAAGAAGAAGATAGCTGAAGAGGACCAAGACCGATCCTGATGATATGCAGGACCGATCGTGACCTATCTCGAAATAAGGGCAGGACCGCTGGCCAAGACCGGTCCCACTAAAGGAGGAAGACCGATCGCGCTTCTGCAGTTTGCAGGAATCATACTTTTTAGGATGTAAACTTCCTAAACTTGTATAAATGCCTTATTTCAACACACTTACATATAATATCAATTTAGGAGCAGGTTTAGGAGATCCCAGGGTTCCTTTAACCCTAGTTTTCATTCAAGCATAAGTTTGTAAGGATTGAAGATTTATTCAAGAACAAGTTCAATAAAGTATGTTAATTCTCAAGTATTCCAGGTTTTTATTTAGTTTACGATAGTTTTCATTCTGTTTAGATCTATTTTTATTAGTTTACAATGTTTATCGTCAATTCCATTGTTAGATTCAATTTTAGTTTGTTAGGCAAAATCTGTAGTTAGGGAAAAGTGATGAAACAGTGATCATGTTGATTTCTATGCAGGTTTTCATTGGGCAGCCCTTCAATCTAAAGTTCTAATGAATTTTTAAGTAAGAATCAAGGGATTTTATGTTTTCTAATATGAAGAATGTTAACAAACATGACGTTCATGATTTCAAATTTGAATTTTCTCATGTTTTGTGAACTTAACTCATGGTTTCAATTTGGATTCATTTTCAGTTAGTTTTAGCAATGAATTATGCTCATGAATAATCTGCCCAGAGTTAATAAAAATGACTAATTGAAGTTGTTTCACATCTTTATATCGACTATAGGGTGTTTTACAACTTTAATGGAACTTATATGCGAGGAGACACAACTTTAGATGTTTTGAAATGCTATATCTTTCCTTATGTATGGAAATTAGTTTTGATTACCGTGGATTCGTGATTTCCGAACGATTTTCTCTTATTCAAAGTAATCTAAATTAAATTCGCTTCTTTAAATAATTTTCTTTTATTCATTAGTTTAGTTAGTAAAATCAACTTAAACTCAAAATAGTGATTTACAAGGTAAGTAGTTTCACTTAGCTAATAAAAGTTAATATTTTAATATTAATTTATGAAATTTACTATTTCTATAAGCCTAGGTTATATTTAGTTTTATTTATTGAAAGTATTTAGTTAATTAAAGTTTCAAAACAAATCATCTTTTGCTTTAACTTTTTTTTACAATAGCAAGTTGGATAAAAGCAATCACTAACTTATCTTTATTAGTGCGACAAACCTGGACATTCAGACTTTATATCTTGCACGATCACCTACACTTGTGTATTGCACAAGAGCGCACAATTTTATTCGTATCACCATGCAATAGATCATGGGTGCAAAGATATTGGATGGGACTCCAGTTAGAGAGCATGTTTTAAAGACGATTGGACTTTTAAATGAACAGTATACTTTGGGTGCCAACAGTGATGCACAAGCTAAGGTTGATATGATCCTCCACTCACTGCCTGCATCGTTTGCTAAATTTAAACTTAATTATAATATAAATCAAATGGAATTTTGTATGAGAAAATTAATGAGCTCTCTACAGGCAGCAGAAAGGGTGATCAAACATGCGGCCAACGTTATGAACATTGAAAAATCTTCTACTTCAGGATCTATCATGCCCCAGCTTTGCGATAATTAAGGGAAGTAAGCTTCATCGGGCCCGTGGGATCATAACATGTTGCAGATCACATAATTGTCCAAACAATAGATAAATAACACTACTTAATATTAATAGCAGCGAAAGTGTCTAAGTTTATTGGAAGCAATATCAGAGTCTTAAAAGTCTCCATTATACATACTAATTATTACAGTAATCCAAATTCAAAAGATACAGAAGTTTAAGGCCAAACGGACAATAACAACAACATAAAAGATTGATAATAAGAACTCCCAATGGGGATAGAATGTCTTCAGCAACACGAATGCCTTCTCAACTAGCGAAGCCCCAACCTTCCTCGTCAGTGTGCTCATCTTAGTAATATCCTCCCTGTGGAACAACCTCTCCGACACCTAGAACTGCAGCAGCTAGTCACAGATGTCTAGGGCCATGCATCATCAGCTGGAAGCTGAGTAAAATACTACAAGCCACTAAGCTGAGTAAAATACACAATATATACATATATACCATTTAAGTTATCACTAAGAAGTTATCAAAACGTTACGCATGTCCTCACCCATACCTCACGTTCTTTCTGAGTATGCGACTATGATAATGCAAACACGACAAGCACGAATCCACCGTGCCAACAACTCACAAACTAATAGTATTAACCTCTATCAACTCACGACCACAACACATTGAATCGAAGGTACTAGCTTCCATCACACACGACAAATGACACATGATAATCATGCCCAATTCGACCTCAAATTCTTAAACAAGCCCAATTCGGCCAATATAATATATAGCACGCCCAATTCAGCCAGTACATAATATGCCAAGCCCAATTCGGCCAATACATAATATACCAAGCCTAATTCGACCAATGCATACTATATCAAGCCCAATTCGACCCTAACTCCACAACACTTGTAGTACAACACGATCTAGACTCCCAAATCAACAATAACGATTGACGACAAAACCGATAAGGTCATACAACTGATGTAAACATGCACAGAACAACCAATAAGGTCATTCGAACACGACATATGCCCCACATGTCCGTCAACACACTTATCTCTTTGAGTACGTTATTCGTGTATTTATAATCGTTTCACCATTAATGATTCGACCCGACGCATTTCCATTTATTGTCAACAAATTGATCATAATAAAGTGCTAACAAAAATATAGAATCTTCATGTTAATTAGAGAACTAACATATAAGGAATAAATCAATCGTTCCCTTCTCAAAGTTACCATATACAAGAGTATACATTTAAGTTCAATTAAGTATGGTACCACTAAATAAGCATAAACTATAACTCTGAGAATTACAGAATTGACCAGCATATTCATATATGTCATATACACCTTCAAGTTCAGCTAACCAAACTCATAGTACAACACTGATAGTATAGACCATATTAAATTCAACTTGAAAACAAGCAAATTTCCAAAACACTGCAAAGCTCAAGCACTCAAGCCACTCGAGCACTCGAGTTCTGTAGTTTCCAGTAGTTTTACTACTTTACAACATAACTTTGATTTTATTTTCTAAAACCTTAAGAACTCAAAGAAAAACACACATGTAACATGTTAAATAGATTATATATTTATATATTCACATTGTATGTGAGTTTTAATACTCACAATGAGATCAAAATGAATTAGATGTTGAATATTTGTTGAAAAAGAAGAAGAAGAAGATGATGATGATGATGATGATGATGATGATGATGATGATGATGATGATGATGGTGATGATGATGATGATGATGTTCTTGAGCTAGAAATTCAAATGCATGAGGAAAACTTCAAAGATTCAGCAATTGAGACTTCAAGATCTTGAGAGAATACCAATTATGCAACAACAAGGATGATAATTACAAGCATGGATTATCTTGCATGCAAGAATTTTGGACATACAAGAGAAATTTTACGAAATCTCTCCCAACTCTCTCTTTTCCTTACTCACTCTGTTTCTCTGGTTTTGCAGCGAAGAAATGCTGAGAATGGACGAGTATATATATATATATATACAATTTTGAAGACTCGAGGCAAAATAGTCTTTTCACAAATTCTATGGCTCGAGCGCTCATAATGAGCTCGAGTGCTCACAATGAGCTCGAGTGCTTGGGAGTCTCAAGCACTCGGGCTTGCAAAAATAAAGAAGATTTGTTTTGAACAAAGGGTTTATGTTACGCAATGCATGTACTCACATGGAATGTCAAGAATTTCTCAAAATATGATTATACATATATGGAAAATATCGATGATACATGTTCAAAAATTACATTATTAATAATAAAAATTACAGGTGTTACATCTCTCTACCACCTATAAAAGGATTTTGTCCCCGAAATTGAGCTAACTCGTGTCAAACAACTTCGGATACTTGACGCGCATCTCAGATTCTAATTCCCATTAAGCTTCTTCTACATTGTGGTGATTCCACAAAACCTTCACCAACGGATCTCCTTATTCCTCAGCTTCTTGATCTTTCTGTCCAAAATATGCACCAGCCTCTCTTGATACGATATATTGTTATTCACTCCTATGTCTCTAAAATTGATCACATGTTGCGCAGTGCCCTGGTGATATTCCTTCAACATATTGACATGAAAGACTTTATGGACTCCCGACACACAATTCTAGCCAGTAGGTGACTTTGCCTACGTGCTCCAAGATCTCAAAAGGTCCAATGTAGTGAGGTGACAACTTCTCCCTCCTTTATCCAAATCTTACCACACTTGGAATTGGAGATACTCTAAGCAAGACATGTTATCCCACACTAAATTCCTTATCTCTGTGGTGCATATCTGCGTAGCTCTTGTGTCTGTCTTGTGCTACCTTCATCTTTTCTCTGACAATTACAATCTTCTCATTGGTTTCCCAAACTAAATCTGGGCCTAAAAACTCTGTTGTGAATCGAGAATTGCAGTCTGACACGATGGTGATTGGCATATCATGTAGTCGCACAATTTGCTATAGGTACAATTAGCATAATTTCTCCACTGATTCAGTCATATTGTAAGCAATGAAATGAGCTGACTTAGTGAGCCTATCCACAATCACCCATATAGAATTGTGGTTTTGCTGAGATCAAGGAAAACCTACCACAAAATCCACTGTGATGTGCTCCCATTTCCACTAGGGAATCAACAATGGCTGTAAAAGTCCCATAGGGTTTCGATGTTCTGCCTTAACTTGCTGACAATTCAAGCACTCTGAAACACACTTGGCAACTTCCTTTTTCATGCCTTCCCACCAGCAAGTCCTCTTCAAATCATTGTACATCTTTGTCCTTCTAGGATGTATAGCTAGTTTCAATTTGTGCGCCTTTTCCAAAATATCCTTCCTGATATCATCTGTAGTTGGCACAATAAGTCTGTTATTGAATCTGAAACCTCTATCGGTCCCAATATTCCACTTCATTAGATCCTTGGCTGTCATCTTGTCGAACCATTGGCGTAGTTCCACATCTTTCTGTTGAGCCTTTATGATCTGATCGACTAGTGTAGCTTGAACTACCGAGCATCCTAATATTCTTCCTTCTTCTAGTTCGACGGGCTGAACCCCATACTTTGCCATTATCTCAAGAGCTTGCCACTCTCTAATCATAAGTGAAGCAACAGTACTATGAGGCTTTCAGCTTAGAGTGTTTACGGCTACGTTTGCTTTACCAGTGTGGTATTGCAGAGTAAAGTCATAATCTTTCAACAACTCCATCCACCATCTGCCTCATGTTAAGCTCCTTCTGCAAGATTAATTATTTCAAGCTCCTATGATTGGAAAGCAGATCGAATTGTTCTCCAAACAGATAGTGCCTCCATATTTTAAGTGCGAACACGATGGCTGCCAACTCCAAATCATGTGTTGGGTAGTTCTTCTCATGCGGCTTCAGCTGCTTGGATCCATAAGCAATAACTCTCCCATCCTGCATGAGCATACACCCTAAACCTTGATATGAAGCATCGCTATATGATGCATCGCTATATGATGTGAACCTCAATAGACTTGCTTTGAGACCCAACAATAAAGATTGGATTATCTTCCCAAGAAAGCTAAATTCAGATTGAGTTTGGTTGTGTAACCCAACGTTTATAATGAAACGCAAACCAAAGGTATTCAAGTTTGTGAACGCCACAAGATGAAAGTCTTGATAAGTTCTGGAAGTTTAATGAAGAATCAAAAATAGGAGTAAACCTCACTATAATGAAATTTTATTCGATAATCTGTCCATTACAATGAGAGCATTGTAAATATATAAGCATGGCTGGATTAGTTTACAAAAATTATGAAATACCCTTCCTAATTCAGCCTTACATGCCTAAAATAAGGAAATGAAACAAAGTATCAACTCCCTAACTTCATATTTGCGCCTAAATGGTGTTTAGGAAAGTTTTTTTGTTCCCAAACTAAGAAAATAAACAAAAGGAAAGTAAACACTAATCTATTAATTAATTAGCAGATTATCCATGCCTGTAACAACCCTAAAATTTCTATGTAAATAATTATTTTCATTATTATTTTCAGTTAGCAATATTATATGAGTGTGTCTATGTAAGACATGTGTTTGGAAAATTTTTAGTGTTTGGTGGACATATAAATTAAATCATGAGTGAGCGCGTTTAGTTTGGGAGTTATATTTTATTAATTTATATTTGTTAAAAAATAAAGTGAAGGGTTGATATGTATTTTTGTTATATAGTATTTACAGGCCCGCGAATGTGTTAAATAATGTAATTAACATTAAAACTTAGTACTGGGGTCATGGGTACCCATTGGGCTACTCATTTTAACACTTTGTACTGCATTTTGGGCCCACATGAGTCTCTTTTGTGAGCCCATTAGACAAAAAAAACGGGATTTGATATGTATATATGAGTTATTTGTATAGGTTGTGTATGTATATAGTATACTATGTGTGTAGTACATATATACTTCATTAACCCTAGCCACCCAAAGAGAACAGACGTGTGTGTGTGTGTGTGTGTGTGAGAGAGAGAGAGAGAGAGAGAGAAGAAGAAGAAGAAGAAGAAGAAAGGAGAATGGTCTCGGGTCCGTGGGCACGTAGGGAATCGCGGAGCATTCGTAGTGGTCGATTTTTGATCAACGAGGTGAGTTAATTTTTTGTGTATCCGAGTATATATATACACGTATGTATATATACATGTACACGGGAGTAAATTAAATTAGTATATGTTTAATTTAATTATTAGGGTTAAATCTTTGTAATGGATACGTTGTTATTGTTGAAGTAATCTAGATATTTTCTTTTCCCTTCGTGTGACTTTGTGATTATGACATTAGGGTATTCGAAAGGGTTAGGTAAATAGTTAGTTTGATAAAACCATATGTGAAATATTCATGGTGATTAAGAAATATATGTGAAATTCGTTTTTTTTTGTAATTTATACAGTTGCAGAAACTTGAGAAAATTATTAGAAAATCGTAGCTTTGAATTTGAACATTCGGTTTGCGTAGGTCTGTAGGAAACGCGATTCTGCACACTTTTCGTCTAATGATATTTTTCTCAATTCTGCACCGTTTGGGCAGAAAATTCATATTACAGTAGCAGTAAATGTTAACTCCGAATTTTGAATTATGTTTATGAAAATTGTTAGAGATGTTTCTTTGTACGGTATTATTATGAAGAACAATTTCAACCCATGCTGGTTTTGGGGCTGTTTAATATAAGATTTGTTTGGGACAATTTTAGATAGTGCTGTTGAATGCCGATTTTAAATGCTATAACTTATGCTATATGCGGTATTAAATGATGATTGTGGAAATACAATGTTAGAGACGTGAATAGAAGTTTGGCGCAAGGGCCTTATTGTGAATAATCGGATAATGATAATCCATGTAATAAATGATAAATTTTTGAAGTGGTTAATGACGTGATTAAATCCTCATGAATGGTACTTGTGTGTATTAACGTAGATGGTAAAAAAAAAAGTGGTTTCAAGTTCCTTAGTGTTCACCGCTTCCCGTTGTGTGATATGTTTTTTTTTGGTAGCTCGACTTGCTGAGTGTACCCTTTTGCCAGTGGCTTCGTGATCAAGCTGGCCTAAGCCTTATGCTCGGCTTATATTGTATAGACGTCTAGGCATATTGACCGGCCTTCCGTTGTGTATACCTGGTTTGGTTGATACCCCAACCAAACTGGCACCGGAGTAGATGTTGGTAGTATGCCCGGGCACACATGGGATATATGTGTGGGCTGTACCATGGAGGGTGGCCAAGTGGTGAACCTAGGGAACACAAAGATAATTAAAGGCTAATAAATAATGACAATGGAGTATTTCATAAGACTGATAAGTTTGGAATAATGAATACGACGTTTAAGTTAGAATGTGGAAATGTTATTTACTGACTTATTTGCTTGGTTTGTGATAACTATATATTACAGGATGGTGGGTCCACTAACTTTTATGCAGGGCTGACTCACCATAGATATCCGACCGGTAAGTATTCAGTTGTGTTTATTCGGGGTTGGAGCCACTGCTACCACATTGAAGGAAACTACCGTTCTGTCCTGAAATGTGCGTGGAACTACTGTTCTAACCCGACATGAATTATGTGTGATGACATTGTTTATTTTCTGTGCAACGATATTGTATGATATGAGGTGGTCATGTTGTTTCTTTGTGAGTACTTTTGGGAGTCTATGGGACACCGTTGTTCCCTAAGACTCGTTTTATATTTTTTTTGTTAACTCACACCAGTATTTTATATACTGACCCGGGTGCGTAATGCATTCGGGTGCTTTTCTATATGAAACGTAGTCGAATGTATGTGCAGCTTTAGTATTTGGAGATTTTCTTTGGAGCTTCTGTTTGGGTGAAGAGATTGTCGCAGTGTTGTTTATTATTAGAGTTGTATTTTTTTGTTGTACTTTATTTTATTTTTGACAGTGTGGGCCACAAGTATATAATTGTAATAAGGATTATATATTGGGTATTGGGAACGTTGTACTTGCTCTGACCTATGGATGTATAGAATCTTATGCTTAATTGTTTTCTTTCCGCTGAACTCTGTAAAGAGGGTTTTATTGAATGAACATAATATTTCTTTGGTAAATCGAAAGGATATAATATGTGGAATGGAGTTTAATTTCTTTTATAATGAAAATGAATGTTTGGGAATTCAAGTTTAATAAAAAAGAGTTTTTTTTTAAAACACAAAATCACATGTTCTTGTTTAATGAATATAAAATACTGTTTTCAATGATTATCTATTAGTCTGTGTGAGGCCGGGTGTCATTCTCGGTGCTTTGGAAATTGAATATTAGTCTGTATATATGCTCTGGATTAAATATTTGGTTGTCCAAAAATCGGGTGTGACAGTTTGGTATCAGAGCATATGGTTAGCTTAGCGAGTCTAGGTGATCCTCGGATTGTGGAATAGATGTTGGTCAGAGCTATAGGTCGCGGATTTATTTGGGTTTCGGGTTATGTGTACTTTTGTATTATCCATGTGTTGCCTACATGTTATTTAATTATTTTCAATCGATTAATTGCATAACTTTCCGAGCCTATCATTACATGTTAATTTGTTGAAATCATTTACTATAGTATGAGTCGCATAGTAGTGCATGCATATTTTGTGACATGTTGGAGAAGTAGCGGGGAGTTGGAGTTTTGAACAAGCTGTGGAATTCTGGCGTGATATCGAATTATCTTCTTCAAGCTATATTATCGGACAGTTATCTAATTATCATCCAGCTGAATTATTATTCTATCGGAGGATCAAGATTTCTATTATTATTTACAAGACTTCTATTCTTTATATTATTCTTATCTGGCCATTTTTGGTGGACATTATTATTATTGGCATTCTGGATTTCTTATTATGAAGCTGTTATTATCGATTGGTATTCTACTACTACATCTCTCTCGTATGTCTCCGTGTGGAAATTCTATACTTTTTCGAGAGCATATATTGAGCCAGCAGTATTCTAATGTCAACAACATCTTATGGATCTAGACGGGTATACTTATTCTTAGTGGAAGCTTATGGAAGATTTGAAGCTATTGGGTTGAGTGGTAAGTATTGGATATCCCGATGAGAAGTGGCACGGGACAAGGTAAGAGGTCAACATGGGTATATAGTTAAATCTTTGATTAACTGTGAGCATGTTGCATGCATAGTTCGTATTCACATGGTTTGCATCAATCTCTGTGTTTTGGAATATCTATTAACTTTGACGATTGACTATACGAGAATAAGGTATATATATGAGGATTTCCTTGTTTCGATTAGTCGCTCGACGTACTTGGTCTCGTATGGTTGAAAGTCAAACGTAATACATAGTTGTATAAAATTGCGTGCCTAACTTTATTTATGACTGACTTGTGTATTTACCGTTGCTATAAATTTCGGGACGAAATTTCTTTAAGGAGGGTAGAATGTAACAACCCTAAAATTTCTATGTAAATAATTATTTTCATTATTATTTTCAGTTAGCAATATTATATGAGTGTGCCTATGTAAGACATGTGTTTGGAAAATTTTTAGTGTTTGGTGGACATATAAATTAAATCATGAGTGAGCGCGTTTAGTTTGGGAGTTATATTTTATTAATTTATATTTGTTAAAAAATAAAGTGAAGGGTTGATATGTATTTTTGTTATATAGTATTTATAGGCCCGCGAATGTGTTAAATAATGTAACTAACATTAAAACTTAGTACCGGGGTCATGGGTACCCATTGGGCTACTCATTTTAACACTTTGTACTGCATTTTGGGCCCACATGAGTCTCTTTTGTGAGCCCATTAGACAAAAAAACGGGATTTGATATGTATATATGAGTTATTTGTATAGGTTGTGTATGTATATAGTATACTATGTGTGTAGTACATATATACTTCATTAACCCTAGCCACCCAAAGAGAACAGACGTGTGTGTGTGTGTGTGTGAGAGAGAGAATTTACCATTAGGCACAAAAGTTTATTTTCTCTAAACAAGTATCCATCTAGTCTATAGAATTTACCAAATGCAGCCTTTTCACATGCTCCGTACACACTACCAAATTTCTCATCATTAACATACAATTCTTTAACATATTCAAAGCCTAATAACTTTGCATTTAAAGTAGAGACGAGAGCATACCTCCTTGATAGTGCATCAACCACTATATTTTCCTTACTTTGTTTATATTTGATGACATAAGGGAAGGTCTCTATGAATTCCATCCACTTGGCATGCCTCCTATTCAATTTACCTTGTCCCTTTAAGTGCTTCAAGGACTCATGGTCAGTATGTATGACGAATTCTTTCGGCCAAAGGAAATGTTGCTAAGTCTTCAATGCTCTCACCAATGCATAAAGCTCCTTGTCATACATTGGGTGGTTCAAGGTAGCCCCATTGAGCTTCTCACTAAAATAAGCTATCGGTCGCTTCTCCTACATTAAAATAGCTCCAATACTTTTTCCTGAGGCATCACACTCAATTTCAAAGGTTTTAGAAAAATCAAGTAATGCTAATAACGGAGCACCACATAACCTTTCTTTAATCTCATTAAATGCATGATCTTTCTCACTACCCCATTTAAAACCAATAGTTTTTTTAACAATTTCAGTGAATGGTGTAGCTAGTGTACTGAAACCTTTGACAAATCGACAATAAAAATTAGCCAATCCATGAAAACTTCTTACCTCCATGGTTGACTTAGTTGCGGGCCATCCTTTGATAGCCTTAACCTTATCCTCATCTACTCCAATTCCTTTTGAACTAACAACATACCCAAGAAACACGACTTTATCCAAACAAAAAGAACACTTTTTAAATTGGCGTATAATTTTTCTTTTCTTAAGACTTCAAGCACAAAATGCAAATGTTTAACTTGCTCATCTAAACTCTTGCTATACACCAAAATATCATCAAGATAGACCGCAACAAATTTGCCTAAAAATGATCGCAAGGTATGATTCATTAACCTCATAAATGTACTTGGTGCATTAGTTAGACCACAAGGCATTACTAACCATTCATATAATCCATATTTAGTTTTAAAGGCTATTTTCCATTCATAACCTTCTTTCATCCTAATTTGATGATATCCACTTTTCAAATCATTTTTTGTGAAAATACATGAGCTATGAAACTCATCTAACATATCATCTAGATTAGGAATGGGATGTCTATACTTTACCGCGATGTTGTTGATAGCTTGGCAATCAACACACAATCTCCAAGTTCTATCCTTCTTAGGCACGAGTAACACCGGTACCGCGTACGGACTCATCATTTCTCTTACGTGTCCCTTGTCCAACAACTCCTCAACTTGCCTTTGAAGCTCCTTTGTCTCCTCTAGATTACTCCTATAGACTGGTCGGTTAGGAATCGACGGTCCTGGCACAAAATCAATTTGATGTTCTATTCCTCTAGGAACATTGTCAGGAAACACATCTTCAAATTCCTGCAACAAAGAGACAACACTACTAGGCAAAGATTCATTAAGTTCATTAGTACTAAAACATGCCTCTTTGTACAAAAGTACAAACATAGGCTGGTTTGTATAAAAAGCACTTTTGATCTCACTCGCCTTAGCATAAAAACTCACTTGTTTTTTTCTCTCTTTTCTCTTCACTCTCTTTTTTCTTCTCACTCTCTTTTTTTCTTTCACTCTCTTTTTTCTTTTCACTCTCTTTTCCATCATCTTTTTTTGAACTTTCAGCCTCACTATTTTTTTTCAACTCATCCTCTCTTTTCATTTTCATTTGATCTTCATGCACTTGCCTAGGAGTCAATGATACAAGAGTAATGGTTTTATTATCTTTTACAAGAGTATGCATATTCTTGAACCCATCATGAGTAACCTTCCTATCAAATTATCATGGTCTGCCCAACAATATGTGACCCGCTTGCATGGGAACAACATCACAAAGTACTTCATCCTTGTACTTCCCAATTGAAAAGGAGACTAGTACTTGCCTAGTTACCTTAACCTCACCATAATCATTCAGCCATTGTAACCTATACAGTCTAGGATGTTTCAAGGTAGGTTAATTCAATTTTTCAACCAAAGTAGTGCTAGCAACATTAGTACAACTCCCCCTAGCAATTATCATACTACATGCCTTATTATTGATATAGCATCTAGTATGAAAAATATTCTCCCTTTGCTGGTATACATCATCCTCTTTTATTTGGGCACTTAAGGCACGCCTAGCCACAAGTGACTCACCTTCCACCGGATACTCCACATCACCATCACACAATTCCTCAAGTGGTGGCATTGGTTCACCATCACTCTCACTTTCAGTCTCCACTTCTCCATTAGCACTTCCAATCATGGTCCTCTTATTTGGACATTGTGAAGCTATATGATCTGTTCGCAAACATTTAAAACACTTAACATCATGATTACGAGTTGGAAATTCAGTTTTACCTCTATTGACATCGGGAACCTCATCTCTTCTTTTTGGTGGCTCGGTTTTGGATTTTATTGTAGCCCCTTCGTCTTTCTTCCCATTCCATCTCCATGAAGTAGAATAGCCCAGATTTTGAAATGACTGAGTTCCTTTCCTTTTAATCTGCCTTTCCACTTTCATTGCCATATGCACCATGTCCTCCAACTCCACATAGTGTTGTAACTCTACCACATTAGCTATGTCCCAGTTCACCCATGCAAGAACCTTGCCATGGTAGCTTCTCTATCCTCCTCTACATTAGCCCAGATCATGGCAATCTCGATCTCCTTATGGTAGTCATCTACACTCTTATAACCTTGGGTAAGACTTTGTAGCTTCTGAAATAAGTCCCTATGATAGTGACTAGGAACAAACCGCTTTCTCATGATGGCCTTCATTTCCTCCCAAGTTTCAATAGGCCTTTCATGGTTTCTTCTCCTGTTTATCATAAGTTGTTCCCATCAAATAATAGCATAATCAGTAAACTCAATAACAGCACGTTTTACCTTTTTCTCCTCGGAATAGTTGTGGCACTAAAAAAATCAACTCCACCTTCTTCTCCCACTCCAAGTACACTTACAGATCATTTTTTCCTTGGAATGATGGTATCTTCACCTTGACGTTTCCCAAGTTTCTGTCAATCCTATCTTGCCATTGTGGATCTCTTTGGAAACCTCTACCATACCTTTCTTTCCTTGGTACAAATCTGCCCTCATTAATCAATGTAGCCTAATCATCTTCATCATCGAATTCATCATCATTATTGTCATCTGATTCTTCTATGGGTCATGCCTTGCTTACCTCCTAGTATTACGGACTCTTTGAGGATGCTCTTCATGCCAATTAGCAATAACAACATCTTGTATATCCATCCGATCCCGGATCTCATTAAACACGACATCCATACATTCAAATTGTTGTTGCATAGCTTGCAACATGAAAGACAGATCCTCATTTTCTCCTTTGTTTGACTAAGAAGACAAATTTTAAAATCTGTTGAAAAATGTTAGAAATAAAACCTCACAGCACTTCCTCATGAGTTTGCACTCGAATTATGTCACTCACACTCGTGTTTCACTCGTAAGTTGGCTTTTTCCCAAAATTATTCTCATACTTTCTTGCCTTTTCCACTCATGACTCCCCTTTTTAGTTCTTTAATGAACTAAATAAACTTTGATCAAGAGATTCAATGAGTAGTGTTTTAAAACCAATACCGATGGCAAAACGTGTTTTAGAAATAACAAATCAATGGAAGAGGGTAAAAAAAATCAGATTTGAGAAAATAAGAATCACGATATATTTATTAATTTTTTGTAGTTGTGTGAGAACAAAGAATCATGTTGAATATGGCTCAAGGAAGGGGAAAAAAAACAAAATTCAGAATCGATAGAACTTGAAACTCATGATTTCAATTCGATAGAACTTGAATACTTCAAAAGCACAATTTAGTATCAATGATACAAAGGAAACTAAAAATTGGACGTGGACACAAAATTCAAATTCTATTTGTGAGAACTAAAAAAAACACGATTTAGTTTTGAGAGAACTAAAATCATGATTAGTATGAATCAAAGAAAGAGGAAAACAAAATTCAGATTTTTTTTTCTTCAGTACAAATGCCTTGATTATTTGGATGCCTAAGATCTTTTCTCTTCTCTTTTTTTTGTTGTTTTCTTTTCTTCTTTTGGACGTCTCTTTCTTTTCTTTTCTTTTTTCTATTTTTTTAAAACACTAGATGCATGACACAAAAAAAAAAGGAAAAGAAGAACAATCGAAACAAGAAGAAGAAGAAGATAGACCCAAGATAAGAACAATGACACAACTAGAATATATGAAGATAAGAAGAAACGAAAAGTTAAGGATGGTAACCTGAGTTTAGAGCCTTGCTCTAATACCAAATGATGCGAACCTCATTAGACTTGCTTTGAGAGCCAACAACATAGATTGGATTATCTTCCTAAGAAAGCTAAATTCAGATTGAGTTTAGTTGTGACCCTGTGACCCAACGTTTATAATGAAACGCAAACCAAAGGTATTCAAGTTTGTGAATGCCACAAGATGAAAGTCTTGATAAGTTCTCAAAGTTCAATGAAGAATCAAAAATAGGAGTAAACCTCCCTATGATGAAATTGTATTCAGTAATCTGTCCATTACAACGAGAGCACTCTAAATATATAAGCATGGCTGAATTAGTTTACAAAAATGATGAAATACCCTTCCTAATTCAGCCTTACATGCCTAAAATAAGGAAAGGAAACTAAATATCAACTCCCCTAACTTCAGATTTGCGCCTAAATGGTGTTTAAGAAAGTTTCTTGGTTCCTAAACTAAGAAAATAAATGAAAGGAAAATAAATAAAGCTAATCTATTAATTAATTAGCAAATTATTCATGCAATATGGGCAAGTATTATTCATCTAATACATATATTGATCTTCAATCAGCCAAATATTCTTCTAGAAGGAGAATTTCGCCCAACATGTTGTACCATATATTAATTCGCCCCTTTTTGGAATTCATATGCAGCCTATATCTTCACATGCATGAATTAAGTTTATAGTATCTCCATCCTCCTTTGGGCCACACTTAGGAATTTTGGAATTGGCCCAAATCTCTTGGAAAAGCCTAGCGAATGCTTCCTTGATCTTCTTAGCCCTTGCACTTGTAATTGGCCCAACTAGAAAGTACAATGGGTCTTTAACTTGTGCATGTTGATTTTCATCACTATAAATAGTAAATCTCTCTCCACTTCTCAGAATATATAGCACTGGCACTATAGATACCCTATTTTAGCTCTTTTGTTCGATAGAAGGGACCCCAACTCAAGAATAACACGATGATCAGAATCAGGACTTGTCAGTTATCAAACAGAACTTCGTGAAGCATCGTGGTCTCCGAGATACATTAGAATAACCTTTAGGAAGACTTAGATACGTTAGAAACACAAGTTAGAGATAGAAACTCAATATTTTTCACATAAAATGACAAAAAAATTGCCATTTGCCGAGCAAAATCAAGACCTCGGGGTGGGATCCTGATACTCCCTTTACAAAAAGTTCCTTAAATAACTTAGATTAGTGACCCAAGCCATCACATTGCCCAAAAAACCACTTAAGAAAATTTTCACCCTTTTATTCCTCACAGGTTTGCTCTTTCTTGGAGTCAACCTCACTCTATTAACCATAACTCAAAATCTACAAACTCTTTTGAATGAAACCAAAAACATCTAAAACTAGACTCCCATACCTTTCCAACGAAGGATAACTGAGGTGAGAGAATGAAGTCCATGATGTCTGAAGAGAAAACACAACGTTCAGGCTGACACCCCATTTTTGCCCAATCCAATCATTTCAAAATAAAGTGCTCATTGACAAGAGCCTATCGCTTTTTTGAATCATCCCAATCTGACCTCAGATGGAAAAGTTATTGTAAGTTAAAGCTATTGGGTCAAAAGGGTCAACAATTCCGCATGCACCTTACCACACATGGTTATTTCTCATCCTCAGGCATTCACCTGCCCACAACTTTCAAAAGCAAAAGTGGGTCTTCAATTCTTAGTTCTGCGCCCCATCATTATTCTGTCAAACATTGTTCAGATGGATTGGTAGTTTTTGCAGTCCCACTTCATTTCACTTTCCTTATGATCACATACATGAGGGAATATGGTTTACTGTTGATACCCCATTTTTACCCAATAAAAAAATGTGTTTGTTCTTGATACGCCCGAAATTGGCTCTACTCTAGTACCTTAGTGACTGGCCCCTATCCCGACCAAGTCATGAACAGTTGCTTGGATGAGCACCATCCAAACTGGTCTCGACTGCCTGAGACTTCCCGAAGGTATATGCATGAGGCCCGACCAATAGGTCGGGAAGGCTGCGCTGGCACAACTTGACATAGGGACAGCTCACCCGGGTTACAAGGCATGATCCAAAACGTTCCAGACATTTTCCTATTCAAATTAGAGGACTAATGGAAAGAGTAGATTGGTTCCTCATCCAATTAGGAAACTCACTTGATTTGTGTCAATTACATCCTAATCAGATTGTATTACCTAATCTGAATAACTTCCTTGTATGGGTATGTCTCTTGCATCTATAAAAGAGACCACCCACCCCCATAGAAGGTGTTCAACTTTTCAGTCTATACGGCACCTCTATAGAAATCATAATGGATAGGAACTCAAAAGACCTGATGATCTTGGCATGACTTTTGACGTACTTCATAAATCTTCAATTAACTTTAGCAGATATTCATGCAAGGCATACTGATCTGTTTTAACAACAGCTCAACTCAACATCCAAGGCCGGTCTTCTGGTTAACATTTTTCTATCAACCACTCGACATCTCATCTTAAGTAGGATTAACTTATGCAATAACGGTGTTCGAAACTTTTGCTTGTATCCACCTTTAGATGCTTTGAAAATTTTACAATTCATTATAGATCACTTTGGACCCACACACTCAAGATCATGACAAACTTGGACGATGAGAATGGTTCACTTCAGCTACAAACTGTTGTTGGTTCACTAAAGGTCCTCGACTTTTTAACAGTTTATTGAATGTGCTCAGACATACACGTGGACGTAGGTTCCTTCATTAATAGGGCCGAACCACATACAAACACTGTCTCTCACTATTTCTCTCTCCTTGATCTACTTTAATTTATCTTGGCCAAAAAGTGCATCATCAGCTTGGTGCTGTTTGTGGGGAAGACAGATTTCTCAAAAAGAAAATCACTTAACTAATAGTCATGCCTCTAAAGAAGGGTAAAAAGGCTCTGCAATATGCCAACTGGGATGTTCCACCGGCCCCGGCACCAGCTGCAGCAGTCCTGACACGGGAACAGATCACCACGACCCTCGCACAACTATTGGATGACCAGCATTAGACTCAGCAGCAAAATCAAAACCCTGCTAGCCCAACGAAGCAATCCACCACCAGCCGGGTTATAGCCCAGGAGCGTAGTACATGGTCGGGAGCCCATCTGGACCCGACAATGTGCCTGGATGAACCTGAACCGTGCTGGAGATGCAAGAGAAATCATCAACGGAAGGCATGCTGCTTGAAAGGAGTGGCGAGAGCATATGACCTGGGAATCGGTCCAGGACCGCTCGGTTAATAGCCGAAGTGATCCTAGATACACGATCAATTAGAGCCATAGCCGAGCCCGATCCCAAGAGACAGCACACCGCAAGGAGGAACCCCCTTCCACTGACCCGACCTGTCATGATGATACAGGTCGGGAGGACATGGAAGACCGCATCGAAGACTTGGAAAGACAGATCGATAAAATGGCCAAAAGGTTGGGCCAGAATGCTACTCATGACCGTGTCAATACTGAGACAGAGTCACTATTCTCTAGCCGAATCATGAGGTTTGCCATCCCACACAAATTTAAATAACCTCGTCTAGATTCCTATAATGGTTTGGAAAGCCCGGTCGACCACGTCCGAACCTATAAGGCACAGATGACCCTGGCCACCAACGCCGACGAACTGTACTGGTTGGCCTTTCCTAACACTTTGAAAGGCCCGGCTGCTCAATGGGTTCACTCCCTGAAGCTCCGATCAGTCAAAGACTTTAAGGAGCTCAGCAAATAATTCATCGGCCAGTTCATAAGCATGCTTGATCGGTCGTAACCTGACACCCAGTTGCTCACTGTCTGGCAGTAGAGGGGAGAGTCATTGAAGGATTACACCAATCGGTTCAACTGACAGAAGCTTCAAGTCTATAACCTAAATGAGACAGTCGCCATTGTAGCCTTCTGTTCGAGAGTTTAGTACACCAAGTGCACCATGTTGTTTCACAGAAACCGACTGGTAACCTTGGTTGAACTCGTAGAGAGGTTGGAAAATGCATTGACACTGAAGAATTTCTAAAGACCAAAGACCCTGGGCATATAAGCAATGAGCCTTCGATAAGCAAGTAAAAGCGGGATCAGCCCGAGAAGAACAATGTAAAGGAGCCTAGTGGTTCTGGCAGTTCCTTTAGTGTCCAACAGTCAGGGTCCAGCAATCCTGACCTTGCCTCCAGTTCACAACGGTCAGAGTCTAGCAGCCCCGACTTGACCACTAGTTTGCAACAGTCAGGGTCCAGCAATCCCGACCTTGCCTCCAACTGACAACGGCCAAAAGCCCAATGATCCCGACCCGACCTCCTGTCTCCAACAGTCTAGGCGAGCCCAACTACAGTGGTACTTTTGCCCGATCACAGTATGAGGCTCCACGGACTATATCAAAGAGCTCTATTAAAAGACATCGGGATCACACCCGAGGCACCAAAAGACCTCGGGATCACACCCGAGGCATCAAAAGACATCGGGATCACACTCGAGGCACGAAAAGACCTCAGGATCACACCCGAGGCATCAAAAGACCCTGGAACTACCAACGTTCTAGGTCGTCTAGCTACAGTAATTATTCCCATAACACCTACCTCAACAAAAGCTTAGGGGAAAAGAGGGAATAAAGACTATAGGAAGTAACACCGAGTATTTACAGGCCTTAGGGTTAACTAAGTAAAAGCCTTAGATAACCCGGGTACCTACAATACTCAGAGGCACCAACTCCGCGTAGGTCTAAACCAACAATAGAGGTTATCCTCTTAGGTTGGCCCACTATAGAGGAGTAAAATAAATCCCTAAAATTCATATATATTTGGGTCACCACTTGGGTCCAAACCGACGATAGATATGACTGTGGATATCGCATTTGTTACCCACAACTTTTAAAACATTTTCTCCTTCAAAATCAAAATACGAGTCGCCACATAATTTTTAAAAAGAAAATTAAGAAACCATTTTAAAAGCTAATTGATCTTTTGGAAACCAGAGATTTCTAGGTCCGGGGATCATGGAATGAGAGGGGAAGAAGCCCATCGGACTAAAATACCCCCTCTTATCCTATCTCGCGATAGGCCTCTTCTCAACATTCTTTAATCAAATTATTAATCTAAGCGTGCCCTCAACTAATACATATGTATGAATATACATTACAAAAGTATGTCGAAAGGGGTGTAAGATTGCTAATGATAAAATAGCATTTAAAACCATATAATTAAACTAGCAAGCAGAAATGATATGCGCATAAGGAACAAGAGAACTTACCCGGGATCCAACCGTGAATATGGAAATGTGTAATGCATGCAAGTAAATAAAATCCGAAAGGAGTCTCTAATCCATATATGCACATAAGGTAAGACCTAATTCTAAGGTGTCGCGCATGAAGTAAAACAAAATCAATAAAATCAAGAAATAAAATAAACTAAAGAGGAGTTTGAGGAATCATACCTTAATAGCGCTACAAAACAAAGGGTTAATCCACATACATTGAACAAGACATAATATTAAATCCTAAGTAACATTCTGAAACCTATCAAGTACGGATGAAAGTTGATCAAAAATCATGAATTCCTTCTAATTAGATGGAATCACAACACCTATAGATATACAAGTCTCAACTAGGAGCCAATGTAATGTCCATATAGACATGGCGCAATCCCAACATGATCATAAGGAATTCACAAATAGGTTCAACTATGTGCAATTTAATCCTAATGCAAAACAAGTCCTAATTACAGGTATCAACCTACATGGATGAATGCATGGACATAAACAAGAATGAGCTATGAATTATTCATCGATTTGGATCATTTAGCCTCTGGATTTAAGTTTAACTAATCATTATTAAAGCATGGTTTAAACCTTATGTCATGGAAAAGTCATTAAGGCCATTATTTGCAAAGTTTACCAAATCTACAACAGAATTTCAGAAATTACAGAGAAGAGACCTGAAATTTAAAAAAAAAAAAAAAATGAAAAGGAAAAGGAAAAGCATAGATTCCTTAGTTTGATCTTAGTGATTTTTGGACATAAGACGCCTCTATGAGTCTAGTTTCTAACCCAAAAAGAAAAATCAAAGATCAACGGTTCAATCTCTGGGAATTGAACAAAAACTAGACATCAGTAAAAAATTTACAACTCTCTGTCCAAAGATTTTGTTTGATTTTCTAAAAATAGTAAATAAATCTGAATGCCTATAATCTTTTTGGGAGATCTTATTAACACGTTAAACTTCATAGAAATATTTATTTGAAGTCAAGGATGCTTGATTAAGGCTCTGATTTACTCATTTTAAGAAAGTGTTATTGTTCTGCAATTCTGGACATATTATGATTATTTCACAAAACTCATAACCATCTTACACATGAAATCTCATCAAAACAAAAATTCCAGTGGTAGATCTTTGTATTATTATCACTCTCCAATTGGTCTCATTCAATTCCAACATGTCATTATTTAATCAAAAATCTTTGATCAAAATTGGTTTATGAATTCACTGCACCATTATTGAGTATCATTTTTTGTTAAGTCTATCAATCAAACCCTAGAGGCTGGCTTAACTTAAACTAATTCTCCTTCCCATTGATGGTCATTGGCCAAAAAAAACTAATCTATGTGAGTCTCGATGGAACATAGGAAGGATTCCCTAAGACCCTAAATTAGAAGACCTAAGTTATGAACCAAGACTTAACCTACTAATTTTATATGGATATGAGTATTCTCATTTGAATCACAAGTTCATAGAGAATCTACAAGAACCAACTCAAAGGAATCCAATGTGATATTGAGCATCTCATAGATCCCAAGAGATGAACATGATCAAAACAAAAGGAAATCAAGGTTCAAATAATATCCAAGTTATGTTTTACTTTATGATTTATTTAATCTTAAACCTTAGGTTACTTTGATCCAAATCAAAAAAATGAAAGTTGAGTCACAATATTAGTGGTGTGTGATGAAATGAGGTGGGAAGAGAGTTTTTGAAAATGTTTAAAAGATCCTAAAGAATTCTATATATTGTGATTGAACTTAAATTAAAGACTAATTAATCTAGAGTTTACCTCCAATTATCCTCAACTTCTTTGTGATTTTAGGCCTTCTAAAGGTTGTTCAAGCTTTTCTTCCAACTTTTGCAACTTCCTAGCTTTCTTAATTTTTCATATGATTCTCCTAATTGCCTTAAGGAATATCAACATTAAGAAATTCAAGATTCTAGATTCAAGTCTTAAAATTGAGATCTCTTGAAATGGGATATTCACTTCCTTTATATAGGCAAATTTAAAGGGCAATTTTGGTAATTTCAGGGGCGAAACCCTAATCCCGAATGTATTTTTGGAGGTACAAAGCATACTATATCAAAGCAGACTGTCTAAAAAATGCGATAGGTGGTGGAGTTGTCCGCGACACTCAGTAAGTGCCGGAACGACACTCATTGATAGTCGGCTCGGCATTCGCTGAATGCCGATGCGACAGTTAATGAATGTCGCAGACAACTCCGTGGACTATCGTCTTTTTTGAATTTTTGATTATTGTGGCATTTGGTGTGTTTTTGCGAAGGTCAATGAATTCTGATGCAGCACTTACTGATTGCCGGTCTGGCAATCAGGGAGTGTCTCTACGACACCGCGTGACTGCCGCAGACTATGCCTTGTGCCAATTTCTTCTATCCTTCCCTTTTCCCTCTCTTTTTCTTCTTTCTTTCTTTTTGTTTGAATTGAAGAGCCTTTCGAAGAGCTTGAATCACCTTGGAAGCCTTAGGTTCGTTCGGACATTGTCATCATCGGACTTGGAGGTAATACTTCCCTAAATCTGACGGTTAGTCAAAATTGGGGTGTCTACAGTTTGTCCCTTTTCGACAGCGCTTGTGGAGCAACGCGTTTCACAAGTGAATGTCAAAGCCTGTGTGAAGACAAGTCTTTGACTAGACTGTCGAATTCAGGTAAAAATAAAATGCATTGTAAAAATGGCTGCATAAAATGGTCCATACTAGTCATGCTCAACGGTGAGTTGCCTACCTATCCCCATAGGAATCAGACCAGGACGTAGTTCGAGCAAGGGGACAAACACACAAGCATAAATAGCCATATAGATTAATGCACTTATCCTATCGTGATGCACATGTTCATGCAATGATGGCTGCCAATGCAATTTCATGCTTTTTAAATGATGTGATTTGAGATCGTGCTATTTTAATGTATCTAGATGCAATCCATGCTCTATGCTACTTAATGCTCGGGGTTGCCTCAACTTGCTAGGCGAGCTATCTTTAGAATTCTGAGTCTCTTTGACTAATGAGTTGGTCCTCTCTAGGACTCATAGCCATTTTGGCCAAATTGATAAACGCAATCGACTAGGCGGTGCTTTGTGACTTAGGCCCCGGTGCTAACGCGAGTTTGCTCTCTTGACGCAATTAACTGGGCGGCACTTCGCGACTTAGGCCTTGGTGTCAATGCGGATTTTGTTTTCTTGATGCAATCGAATGGGCGGTGCTTCGCGACTTAGGCCCCGATGTCAACGCGGGTTTGCTCTCTCGACGCAATCGATTGGGCGGTGCTTCACGACTTAGGCCCCGGTGTCAATGCGGGTTTGCTCTCTCGACACAATCGACTGGATGGCGCTTCAGGACTTAGGCCCCGGTGTCAACGCGGTTTGCTCTCTCGACGCAATCAACTGGATGGCGCTTCACGACTTAGGCCCTTGTGTCAACACGGGTTTGCTCTCTCGACGCAATCGAATGGACAGCGCTTCGCGACTTCGGCCCTTGTGTCAACACGGGTTTGCTCTCTTGACGCAATCGACTGGGCGACGCTTCGCGACTTCGGCCCCAATGTCAACGTGGGTTTGTTCTCCCTATGCAATCAACTGGGCGACACTTCGCAACTTAGGCCCCGGTGTCAACGCAGGTTTGCTCTTTCGATGTGCGATCTTTCGCCAGGGTAATGCAAACTTTCGCCAAGGGTATCTCAAGGATTCACTTTCTTTTCAATTTTTAATTTTAATTCTCAAAATTCATAGTCAATTTGACTTGATTCAAATTAATTTTCTGAAATAATAAATCAATCAGACTCCATTCAACTTGATTCAAAATTTCAAAATCAGGAGTCCATCAGACTCAAGCCAATTCAAAGTCTTTAAAATCAAGAGTCAATCAAACTCTATTCAACTTTTCAAAATCAGGAGTCAATCATACTCAAGTCAATTCATATTCCAAAATTAGGAGTCAGTCAAACTCAATTCAATTTTTCACAATTGAGAGCCTGTCAGACCCAAATTAATTCAGGTCTCCAAAAATTGGGAGTTAAACAGACTCTATGCAATTTATTTTCAAAACTAGAGTCTGACAGACTCAAATTATATCAAATTTCAAAATCTAGAGTTAGCCGAACTCAAAAGAATTTATAATTCCAAACTCAACTCAATTCAATTCAAAATATGGAGTCAGTCAGAATCGAATCAGTTCAATTCCAAAAATTCAGAGTCATTCAGACTTAATTTAACCTTTTACAATCGAGAGTCCATTAGACTCAATCAAATTCCTTTCTTTGTCAAACTAATTTCATTCAATATATTTTTAAAAATTCGAAGTCTATCAGACTCAAATCAAGAGCTAATCAGACTTAAATCAATTCAATTTCTAAGCTCGAGGGTTAAGTTAGACTCAAAAGAATTTACTTTCATGAATCAGGAGTCAGATGGACTCAATGATTTATAATTTTCGAAATCGGGAGCCAATCAGACTCAACTTAATTCAACATTAAAATATGGAAATAGTCAGATCCGATTTAGCCCAAACTTTCAAAAGTTTGGAGTTGGTTAAACTCAAAGAATTCAACTCCAACAAAATGTTAGGGATATATACTAAAAGCCATGCTTTATGTAGTTGATTTATTATTCATTTAATAAAATCAGTTAATCCATTTTTTTTATGAGAATCTGTGTGGGCAATGTTTGTATTATATTATTTATTTAATATTATGCATGTGTGTCTCTCATTCTATATAGTAGGTGGTTTGGTGTGTAGAGTTCGGCTTACACACGGAAGATCAGGCCATCAGATATTATAGAATGTAAGATTTTGGTTTACAGTCTTAGATGGGATTGGACACACCATCAGTAGGACTGCAGCATGGTGTTGTAGTAGGTTTGTCTTGACTACGGAAAACGGTATAGTTTCGACTCACTATGATGGTACACTTTGTGTATTAAACGGGACTGACTTGGGGTAATTATCTTTATACTGACTTATAAGATAATTAATACCTCATGGCTATTATGAGTGCTTATGCTTTAAATCCTAAGTTAATTTGTAGACACGTACATTTGATATTTACACTTTGATCCCTAAAAGGGTGAGATCCTTAAATGGGTCAATATTTCATTGGATTGGGTGGCAATCTTAATTGTGTGGTGGATATTAATTAATGATGGAATCCATGTCTCAATTTTGGGATTGATGATATCCCCTTGAGAAAGCTTATAAGTTTTGAT
The DNA here is from genome assembly GCA_033977485.1 of Hydrangea macrophylla. Lineage (NCBI taxonomy): Eukaryota > Viridiplantae > Streptophyta > Magnoliopsida > Cornales > Hydrangeaceae > Hydrangea > Hydrangea macrophylla. The sequence continues at coordinate 5,826,526 of CM066998.1, read as the reverse complement.
TATGTCAAACCCTGCAGGTGGATTTTGTATCCGACATATCAGATAAGTTAAGCAGAGGATCTCAAGGAATTTTAAGAAATTAATTAAATATGATTGTCAGTAATTATATTTAATTAATGGATATCTGTAATCTTAACATGGGGAGATAATAAGCATTTAATAACATGGAGCTCGAAATATATTTTTGAGATAAGGGTAGGAGTGTAATTATAATTCTTTAGTGGTATGAATTATAATTTATGGAAATAGGAATCTGATTCAGTTCGAATTAGGGTTTCCTAATTCCATAAGGAAGCCTATTCCTTATTGACTTCTTATGGTCCCTATCGTAGCCTATATATATGTTGCTTTGGGTCTCTCCTTAGTTAGCGTTTTTCTATAAGAATTATAACTCGGAATAGAAAAGAGAGCGTAAAAGAGGGAGAGCAGAAAACAGAAAGGATTTCGAAAGAGCCCAGACTCAGTTCGATATTCTGGCAGCAAAGGAATACGGTAGAAGATCGTGAGCTGTTATCGAACCCGTGTTCTCGATTCGTCTACTACAGCAATCCGTTTTAGCAGTTTAAGGTAACCCTAGTTCCGCCCTTGCAGGGTTATTGTAGTTTTCACGTAATTTTTTTGCAGTTCCAACTTATACGCGTTGTCAATGGATTTTGGGAACGCAGTTTCCAAATAGAAAATTCAAAGTTAAACCGACTCACATAATTTCAAATTTCTAAAACTAGGAGTCAATTAGACTCAAGGAATTTTAATTTTCAAAATTAGGTGTTTGAATTCGGGGGTCTTGGTACGAGAGGGGAAAGAGCCCAAGCAGGACTAAAGCACCCCTTCCTCGCCCTACCGAATGGTAGGACTTGATTCAAATATCCTTGTTCTTAATTCATAATTGGTGTTGTTTCCTCAAACATACTAGACAATAGATATACATATTAAAAGGGAACATCTAAAGAAAATCATGTCAAGAGATTTAAATCAAGTAGAAGTCGAATGAACATGCAATACAAGGGAGAGGTATACTTAAAGTGGTTAGTCCCACCCAGGACCGATGCAAGTAAAGGAAACATGTCATGATATGCAAAAGGGAACGAGAAGACTTAGATTGGGTTGATCAAGCAGAGTCGCAAAAAGCAAAAGAAAGGAAACGTGCAATGCAATCATGAAACAATCCTAGAAAAGATGTCTCTAACATATAAGCATATAAATGGGGACTATCCTAAAGGAATTGTGTCATTGAAAACAAAGTTGTAAACCGAAAAATTCTAAGAGAAAGGATAGAGATAGTACACGATACATGGGCACTAAGCCATATGTAGACGAGGCAAACCCACAAATCAAAGTCTAGATTCATGGCATTCAATTCTCTGCACTAAGACACCAAGGAATACCCAAGTATTGCAAAAATACAAGCAAACAAATGACATGCATGAAAAACAAGAAGATATCATCAATCAAATTTCTAGATTCAACAACCACTAATGAATCCTATCAAAAGTGGCCTTAAACATGAGCTGGATTAAAACCCTTTAACAGAAAGTTGGATGCATGTCTTAGGAAACTTCTCCAAAAAGTAGAACCTCATTACCATTTTGGAAGTTTGAGAAAGAAGAGTTTTGGAAATAGTGGACTAGGACTGTCCACTGTTCTTGTAAAAATCATAATTAATTCTACAAAAATCATATGAAGCTCTATTTATTGTCAAAAGAAAGCTATTTTATTGTAGTTTATGAAAATAATAATCCCATGGGCATGTCATGAACTTAAGGTTTCTGAAAAGTTGTTTTAGTCAGACTTTGTTATTCTGAAATTTTGGTATCATTTGACAAAAGAATGCAAAACATAATATAAGTTCATGAATCATGTTAATCAAGTTAATCTAGGCTTTTGATCTCTCATCAATTTATCCTAGATGATTTCTAAACCAAGTTCATTTATCAATTATTGTTAAGTGATCAAGGTATGACCATTTTGTATACAAAGTCATGATTGTGTTTAAACTTAGAAAATTCCAGAATAGTTGTATCAACTTCAAACGCTTAGAAACCGTTCTTAACTTGATCGTATGCTCACAATTTCATATCGGCATATAGATACATGAGTTATGAATCATCCTCAAAAAGAGGATCATCGATAACTATTATAGCTTTTCTGAAATTCAAGTACAAAGAGACTATGTTCAAATCTATCAATCGATTTCTCAACAATTTCTAAAAATAGCATATGGATCCTAGAGGTTTTCAAAACGGATCAAATTAAAGCTAATTCATCAAGGTTTACCCAGAAAATTTAAAATCCATCAAACTATGGGTTTTGGTGGACCAAATCTTATGGACAAAACCAATCTGTTTTGCTGATTTTTATCTAATTCATTTTTAAGCGTGAGAAAAATTTCTTAGGTAATGGTTGAAGCTTATTAGAGAGATCAAATTCATAGATAAACTTAATTATCATGATTCCCAATCAATTTATCCCTCAAGTTCTATGAAGAACTTTGGATCATAGATCAAAGGGACTTACAAATATCCTATTGGAGACGAAATTCAATGGGAATTCTATGTATAGGAATAATCAAGAGATAGGTATGAACATAGGAATCATCCTTCTCATAGATCATACTTCCAAACCATCATAGAATTCAAAAATAGATACATATTTAAAATCATGTATGCATGGATCTAAACTAAAATAGGAGAATGAAATCAAAATTGAGAAACAAAAGTGAAAATCAATCTCTAATTAAGAATTATAAATGAAATCAAAGGAGACTTGGATCTAGCTATGTGAGTGTGTGAAGAATAAGAGAGGAAGAAGATGAGTGTTCAAACAAATAAAATAAAGCTAAACTAGATCCCATCTTATAGATCTATATATTAAAGTAGAAATTAGAGATGAATTATGATGTCTACCTCTTGGAGGATTCTCAATTATGCAATCAAAGTTGAATTGAAGAGTCTTCTTCTTCAAGTGTTCTTCAAGTTCTTCAAGGTTTCATCCATGGAAGTTGAGGGAGGCAATTGATGTCAAAATTGTGATCTAATTCTCTAATCTAATTATCTTGAGATTAGTTTTTGGAAATCTTAATTCATAATTCACTTCTTTTCTCTAAAAAAATTTCTCTTAAATTGAAAGTATATATGAATGTATCTTCAACTATATTCAATGGTGTACTTAGGGCTTCTTCAAGATGATTCAACATGATCTCATATGAGATGCATGGGATCTATATATAGAGTTTTGAAAACTTAACTCTTAAGTTTCAGGGTTAAAATAGGATTTTCAGAGATTAGAAAAGAGTTAAAATGGTCATTTCAGTGCCTAAACACAGTTTCCAGGCAATTTCCTCGCAGTGGGATGCTTCTAGAAGGGTTTGGAACTCAAAAAGCTTGGTGGAGAACATGATATGTAGGTGACGGTTATGGTAGGACCCGCCACCCCCTAACCCAAAACTGCCATTGACACGTAAATTGTTTTGTGTGCTCTTGTGTGCAATACCCAAGTATAGGTAGACGTGCAAGTAGTATTTTGGTTAAGACCAGGTTGATCCCACAGAGAAGGTTGAAAACTTAATACTTAGATTAAACTCCAAAAAGAAAATGAAAATTCAATATTTCAAAGAGTGTAGAACACGAAGATCCACAATTAACAACTACTAAAGTAAAGCAATTAAACTAACTATGAATTAACTACTTAACTAAAGCAAATTTAGAACGGGTTTTTACTTTATAAAAGGGGAGCATTGGGATCACACAAATCCACAGTGACCTAGCCATCTACCATGCAGTTACATTAAAGATCAATGGAGTACATCTTCTACAGTATTCCGTATTTCTCTAAAAATAAAGAATCCATAGCCCTTTCATTACCGGGACTATATCATCACAGTTGATTCAAAAATTCAAGAAAGCAGTTTAAAACAACAGTTAAGACTCGTACTCTGAATGGTGTTAGCATTCAAAGTGGTTTGCAAAAGTTATTGAAGAAAAATGCCTTAAGGCTTAAAGTTCAGAAACTGTTTTGATTAACTGAGCATTTGGGGACAGTTTGATAACGAATCTCAAAAATAGAAAGTCTAGGAATACTGCAAAGGACCTTCTCAATAATCTAAAGGTTCAATCGATCAATCAATGCATTTTTGATCGATAGAACATTGTCATCTCTCAATCGATCGAAATGTCTTCGATCGCTTGACTGTATCTCTGGTCCGATCGATCGAACTTACTTCGATCGATCGAACACAGGTTTTACACTACTACATGGCAGAGGCTGGAGATCACTATTTCATCGTGATCTCCCAACTCTAGGACTACTCAGACATGGTCTGGAGTGTCTCAGATTTGTTGTTAACATAAAAGTTCATTAAGGCTGCATTTGTTTGTGCTTTTAACATGAAACTGACAAAAACTATGGGTTCAACAATATCTAACATGCAAGACTATGATTCTAACAGATTATACTATGAAAAACTATTAGCAGAATGTAAACAAACAATAAAACAAAACCTGAATGAAATGAATACTTGTATTAAAGTTGAAATCACCAAGCAATCAATGTAGAATCCAAGATTAACCTAAAAAAATAAGCAAACACTCTCTCTCTCTCTCTCTCTCTCTCTCTCTCTCTCTCTCTCTCTCTCTCTCTCTCTCTCTCTCTCTATAAAACTGTAGAAAACAATGTGGGCATCCTTAAGGACGTCTTACAAACTAATATAAATAGACAATCCTAGGGCTAGGGTTACAACAAATGTTTCTGCTGCGTGCACGTAAATTCTGATAAAAGGCATGTTCGATCGATCGAACGTCTTTCGATCGCTTGAACATTTGAAATCCTCAAGCGCTTGAACAAAATTTGATCGATTGAAACTTCGATCTGTTGACGGTTCTTCGATCGCTCAAACTTTAGTTTTTGTCTTTGAATTGTCTTGCTCATCATCAAGCTTCCCTTTTATCTTCGTATTCATTTCTTCACTCAGCGAAACAATGATCTGCACAAAATACTAGCTAAAATAATGCAACTTATCATAGATTAATAATATTGTGTATAAACTAGCATTGTAATATGAATTGCAGATAAAACTGGGAGTTGTAAAATAAATCAATGTATTTCTTTATTTTAGCACGGTTGTATTTTAAAAATACCCCCGCTTGTCAGCCATCTACTATTTGGGTTCCTCTGGTTGCCCATAAGCCCTGTTTCAAGTTTCTTGTGCACTATTTTCTAGATTTTCGTAAAAATACTTTTTGGTGTTCGAAATCGTCCATTTATATACCATTGGAAAGCTGTCGATTTGAATTTCCGTATAAAAATATTCCAGGAGGTTTTGAAATGAAAATTGAAGTCCAATTGAAGTCCAATTGAAGTCCGGAAGTCCTCCAAAACTTTCGTCGTCTTTTTGAAATCAAATGACTTCTTTTCCAAAATTACTTTTAAATGTGCATCGATTTTGAACTTTTCTTTTAAATTGAATCTCTGGATACCTAGAAAACTGCATTTAGAACACTTCATGTTCATATAACCTTGAGTGAATATGAATTCTAAGAGACGTTTTTTTATAAAACCGGGATTTATGCATTGGAAAAGGGCTTTTCTGAACTTAAAGTCACTTTCCGAAGTTCGACCTTTCGATTATGTGGAATCCAGTACCTTCCATAGGGTACTTTTCATCATTGAATCCTCCAAGACATTGTCCACCCCTAAATCCTATCAGTGTGGTCAAAATTGAGTGTCTACAGTTTGCCCCTCTTTGGCAGAGCTTATTGTAAACAACGTAAATTGCAAGTGAGTGCCAAAGCCAGAACGCACCCAATAACCATACTAAGAGGTTATAGGAAAAACAAAAAAACAAAAAAAAAACCTACAAAAAATCAAAAAATTCAAAATCTGAACAAATCAAGAAATTACGAAAGCAAGAATGCAATGTAATGCTGGGTAGAGGCTGCTAAGTCGAAGCTGCTGCTGCTGGTCGTGCTCTGCTGGAGCTGCCTACGTATCCTTTCCAAGAATTAGACCAGGGCGTAGTTCAAGCACGCGAGGAGTCAAGTAACACACAAGTAATAATACGGATGAAATGCTTCTATCCTAGGATGTTGATGTAGTATGAAAACGTGAATGTGCACGTGCTAGAAGAATCGTCCTCAAGGGTTTCTTAGATGCAAAATCTAATGCAAGGGATGCAACGTCTCACTTTCACAGTCGAATATGTCTAAAAAGAAGTATGTTATCTATATCTTGGATGATTCTTGGAGTTTTGTCGAAGTCTTTCTTCTGAGTTTGAGGCTAGTGATTGTCATCTATATCTCGGACGACTGCTGAGCATCTTGGATGAATTCTGAACAACTTCTGATAAAAAGTGTCCTAATCCCTGGACAATTGCTGACGTGGAGTCCTTCTGCTAGGTATGATTTGCTGATGTATAGTCTTTCTGCTGGGGACGATTGCTGGTGTAGAGTCCTTCTGCTGGGGACAATTTGCTGATGTAGAGTCCTTCTGCTAGGGACGATTTACTGATGTAGAGTCCTTCTGCTGGGGACGATTTGCTAATGTAGAGTCCTTCTGCTAGGGACAAATCTTCTGAAACAGGTCTCTCTGCCAGAGACAAATCTTCTATTCTTCTAATACAAGTCCTTCCTTGGGGGACAAATCTTCTGAAATAGGTCTAGAGGCAAATCCTCTAAAACAGGTCTCTCTGCTAGAGACAATTCTTCTATTATTTCTAAAACAGGTCCTTCTATTGAGGACAATTCTTCTGTTCTTCTAAAATAGGTCCTTCTTCTGGAGACAAATCTTCTATTCTGATGCATGAATTTTGAGAGATGCACGGATTCTAAGAGATACCCTTCATCTGGAGGCAACCTTAATACACGATGCTGAGGGATACATAATTTTGAGAGAACACCTATATCTGGAGACATCCCCGATACTCGATTTTGAGATACACACGATTCTGGCAATTCTGATACACAAATTATGAGAGACACCTTTCATCTGGAGGCAGTCCTGATACACGATGCTGAGAGGAACCCTATATCTGGAGGCAAATTTTGATACACGATGTTGAGAGATACCCTATATTTGGAGGCAACACGATGCTGAGAGAAACCCTATATCTAGAGGCAATTGTGATGCTGAGAGATACCCTATATCTAGAGGCAACACGATACACGAATTCTGAGAGACACCTTTCTTCTGGAGGTAATTCTGATGCATGATGCTGAGAGAAACCCTATATTTGGAGGCCATTCTTACAGGTGATGCTGAGAGATACATGATTTTGAGAGATACCCTATATCTGGAGGTAATTTTGATACACAAATTTTAAGAGATACCCTTTATCTAGAGGCAACCCTGATGCACGAAGATGAGAAACAACCTATATCTGGAGGCAATTATGATTCTAAGAGATACCCTTCATCTGGAGGTAATTCTAATACACGAAGCTGATAAATACCCTATATCCGGAGGCAACCTTGATGCACAAAGCTGAGAAATACCCTATATCTAGAGGTAACCCTGGTACACAATGCTGAGAAATACCCTATATCTGGAGGTAATTCTGATGTTGAGAGAAATACCCTTCCTTTTGGGGCAACATGAATTCTAAAAATTCTCTGCTGGGGTGATTCTACGATTCTGAGAGATGTACGAGTTCTGATTTCACGAGTTGTTAAAGCACACCTTGCTTCTAGAGGTAGTTCTAACGATATCTGAAAGCTCTCTGATTGGGAAGGCATCTGAGATTTTTGAGATGTGAGTAAAAGGCTTCTATTCTGGAGGCTCTGTTGATTCCATCTCAAAACTTATATCGGTGCTTTGACCAGGTCAAATATTCTTACAAACCCATCGGGCTTATTTTGACCCTATTTTGAATTCTAATTCATCTTCTACAAATCCTTTTTGGATATAATTCTCGAGCGACAGTAGACCCAAATGTCCATGTTCTAGGACGGTACATAATTAACCCAAAATTACAGTAGTTCGCTACAAATCATCAATTCTCAATTATTTTTAAGTTGCGGTTCCCTCGATTCTTCGTATCTGGAGACTTTTCTTCAATCCTGAATGGTTTTTAACCAAGATTCAAATTCCAAATGGTCCTTCAGACCAATTTCAACAAGTTTCAAGCACTCTTAAGGCTTATACATCAAGATCGGACCAATCCGGGGTCAAAACAAGATTCCTGATATCACAATTCTGATCCATGATGGATAGGTACTCAAGAGACCTAATGATCTTGGCATGACTTTTGACGTGTTTCATAAATCTTCAATTAACTTTAGCAGATATTCATGCAAGGCATCTGATCTGTTTCAACAATGGCTCAACTCAACATCCAAGGCCGGCCTTCTGATTAACATTTTTCTATCAACCACTCGACATCTCATCTCAAGTAGGATTAACTGATGCAATAACGGTGTTTAAAACTTCTGCTTGTATCCACCTTTAGATGCTTTGAAAATTTTATAATTCATTATAGATCACTTTGGACCCACACACTCGAGATCGTGTAGACTTAGATGACGACATGCTTGACCACGAAATACATTGACATAGGAAGATAACACTCTTGATACTGAAATAGAAGTTTAGAGGAAACAACTCAACTTTGCATGATTTTAATGTGCGTTTGTCATATTTGACTTATCTCTTTGCTTTTATATGTAATTCTCATCTTATTGTGATAGTAGTCAGCTGATAAAGTAATGCCTTGAAAATACTCCATATGCATCTCAATCAATCTTTTGCTTTCTCTGAAATGTGCTTCGAATTAGTGCCTTAGCTTATAGAACAAGAGACAATTCATTTCAAATGTTTTCAAAGATATACTTGATGGCTCAGGATTCTCTTATAATGTAGAAGGGGTACAAGCAAATGATGTTTGCCCCTAGTTGACGGGGATAAATGGTAGTTTGGGCAAACGCAGTTTGCCCTTAGTGTGGCAGTGATATCTTGAGGTTGTAGGCAAACTTGAAAGTTTGCCCCTAGTTTGCAAGGTTCAAGGACCAAGAGCCAAGAAAGCTCGCCTACTTATCCCCATGTGGAATTCAGGTCCAAAGCAGTTCGGCCGAGTCTTGAAAGAAGGTATTTGAGATGCGGCTGAGTGTTTCAGGAGCAGTGACCGAACCGAGTAGGTTATCTACGTTCCCTCAAGTGGGAGTTAGGTCAATCGTAGTTCCTCGATGGCTAGAGGTTTTGAAAGAGCAAGGATTCAAGAATTGGGGGGCTTTTCAAGCCATGTCATTAGACAGATTTTCTGAAGCAGGTTACTTATGGTAGCGTTGAAAGAAACTAAACTATCTCTCCTTTTCCTTTTCTTTTTCTTTGTCTTTGACGGTTGATTCATTTCACCTTTTCACTAGCTTGCCAATTTTACATCTCTCATTATACATCATATATAGAGCAATATTAGCCCTTCAATTTTTGAGTTTACTCAAAGAGATTATAATTCAAAGCTTTGGGACAATTCCTGTTCCCGATTTTTCAATCTTCTACATTCTCTTTTTTTTTCTTCTTCTCTTCTTTCTTTTCTGTTCTCTCCAAAGTTTTGACTGGTTAGGATCGAGTTCTTGAAAATAACACGCAAAATTTTCTTTTTTTTCATGCTCTAACATTTTCCTAGGCGCCCTTTCGGGTTTTCATCCTAGCGAGCTTCTTCTTTTTCTTTTTTCTTTTTTTTTTCTTTTGTGCTCTAACTTTTGCCTAGGTGCCCTTTCGGGTTTTCATCCTAGCGAGCTTCTTTTTTCTTTTTGAGAGAAATAGTTTATTTGAAATGTTTGGCTACCATCAAGGACAAAGTGTATATGGCTTGCAGCTTAGACAAGTTTGAATGGCTCATTCTTCTAGGCTTAAGATTTTGAAATGGAAAGACCAGGGAATTAAGCTAGTCTCAAGTTATTATCAAGCATATCTTTTCAAGATTTAAGCAAAAGAATCTCAAGATTCTTAAAGTAAGACTAATCAATTCTTAGCTTTCTTCGGTGTCAGCACCAATTTAACTTTGATCCTTTCAGGATTCTTTTCAATGCACAAAATTATCAATAGTGTATTTTTCACAATAATAAGAGAAATGACACTTTCAGCTTAGAAATTCATTCATTCATGACAAGGAGCATTAGCTCAAGGAAATCAAGATTTCATTACTAGAAATAGAAGATTTACAATATTTGACATAGTCTCAAACATAACTTGATAACAAATAGACCTGACAACAATACTTAACTTCAATGACTCTAAAATAGACTGGACTCGATTTGACTTGATCTCTAGTGGAGTGTCATTGTGATTCACTTATTCCTCTCAAGCATCCATTTGGCTTCAACAAGCAGCTGTTTCCAAACATCATCATTTCATCACTTTCTTGAGCTTGCCATTCTCTACCAAAGGCTCAAGCTCCTCGGTTAACCCTTCAGGCCCATACTCATTGTCTTTGAGGCACTAATCATCTTCCTTGTATATTGCATCCAGTTCATCTCCATAGCATCAGGCAAAATTGCGTGGGGGCATTGGCTGCCCCAAAGCTGAGATATAAATTATTGGGTCATAGCATACAGATTCTATCTCAAGAGAATTGACATTCTGTGGTGGCTGAGCCCTTTGATAATTTGGAAGTGGATTTCTATTGCCATTTGGCTGTGTAGAGGAGGGGCGATGATTCCCTTATCAATTAGATCTTGAATTTCATGTCTGAGCTGCCAACATTTGTCAGTGCTATGTCCACGTCGTTGATGAAAATTGCAGTACAAATGAGTTCTAAATTTTGGTGGAAGCGGATTCGGCTCTGGACACGGCTCTAATTTTTTGAGATATCCCATTTCTAACATTCTCTCAAGTGCATTGCTCAAAGGCATTCCCAACTCAAAAAATTCTCTTTTTTCTCTTGATTACCCCTGGTTCTGGTTTTTCCTTGCAGCTCTAATATTCTCATTTGGAAATTATGGTGCTAATGCATCGCTACTAGGTAATGGATGATTCTTCAAATAAAGAGGCCCTTTGAACTTTTTTGAAGGCCTTGTATTGGGTATATCAAAGAATCCATCCTTATCAAGCTTGTGGTCATCAATTCTTCTACTCTTGTGGGTCGCATTCTCTAGTATACCACTCTTGGTGAGCTTGTCAAGGATTTTCTGATCTAGAGTTTGTATTCCTATATTAGCCAATCTTTCAAACCACTCATTATCATCACAAGTTGTAAGAGGTGGAAACAGAGGTGTTGTGTCAACTAATTGCTTTATCACACCCATCATTTTCACAAGCAGCTCACTGATTTGGTTGACACTAGATTCCATAGCAGTCATCCTAGCATCCATATCGGCTTCATGTGTCATCTTTCCAACCCTGACTGATTCGGCTGATCTTACCCCAAATTCTGATCTGATCGAACGACTGTTCGGAGCTTTGACCCAGGAAAAAATACAACTCTTTGATCCTATCTTTTCTTCTCTCTTATTTAGGAAATTTCAAATAATCAGTTATTTTTATTGCAAAAGAATTTTTCAAAGAATGATATTTACAAAAATGGATGGAAAATCATTTCCTTTTCAAAAACATTTTCTAAAATTTGAAGAAATCTTTTTCAAAATTCTTAGGACAACAATTCTTTCTTTAAAAAAAATTATAGGCGTCACACTCGTGAGTCGTATATGCAATGCTCGTGTAGTGTATATAATGCAGATGAAATGCAATCTAATCTAAATGCAATGCACCTTAATCTAGCTTAGACCTAGCATATCAGCACATAAACACATAAGATTCCTTGAGTATGCTAATTATCTTACTAACCCAATCATTATCCAAGGATTTTTAGCTTTGAGATTCTTGATGACTCATATTTACAAATATTGAATTTTTCATGAAAATCTTGAAAGAAAGGGGGAGATTTATAATTTTCAAAAAGCATTTTTGAACCATCCATGCTTGTGGTGTGAAATCATGATTCTTTAAAATTGAGGTAGGAGTTTTGAAATTCTAAAATCTGAAATTGAATCGTCAAAGTGTGGAATCATGATTCTTTGGAATTTGAAAACCAAAGTAGGAATTTGAAATCCTCTAAAATCTGAGAGGAGAATTTAAAATTGAATCATCAAAATACGAAATTTGAAATTCTCTAAAAATCTAGGAGAATTTTGGGAGGATTTTGTGAAAGTGAATTTCAAAGCAAATTTTCAAAAAGGGATATTCCCGGAATTTTCAGAAGACCCGTATTTTTAAAATTTTCAAAAATCGTACTCGAATAATGATTGGACTTTTGGAAAAAGACCATACTACTCTAGAGGAATCTACCATACAATGTTTGATGATGCATTCGCATACACGTCCTCATCATCTACATAATCCCTTACGGGCAAATGCAAATAATTCATTACATTGTCCTAATCAAAGATGATAATCAAGATCCTAATTGAAGGGTTCTATAGAAACTATATGCAAAGGCCAAGTTTTAGTCTCATAAAGGGTCCATTAGCAAGCCAAGGGCTCTATATACCGCACGCGGTACAAGGCTAATGGTGACTACATGCTACCAAAGTCTCTTGACAAATGAATGAAAGAGGGCCCTCCACCCACAAGGCAATGGTCTCAAGCAGTCGCGGTGAAAGAACAATGCAAGTACAAGTGCATGCAAAAACAACACGATTATTGAATTAATAACAAGAATATTCATTGGCTCAAGCCAAACCCTCGAAGAACAAGAAACTATCAGTTTCATGTTCAATTTCCCTAGCAGAGTCGCCAGATTGTGGACCGTGATGTGCGTTGAGAGGGGGTCCTGGTGTTTAACTCAATAGTGTCCCAGGATGGATCCAAGGAGCACACTTCAGGGAAACTAGAACTTCCTCACGTGATCCTAGAGACAAAGATTTGCCACCTAATTTTTATCGGGAATTAGGAAACCCAAGTTTGACTTGCCTAAAATTGAATAAGGTTACTTGCCCTTCATTACCAGAAACAAGGTTTGGGGGTCTTGGTATGAGAAGGGAAGGATCCCAAGCAGGACTAAAGCACCCCCTCCTCGTCCTACCAAATGGTAGGCCTTGATTCAAATATCCTTATTCTTAATTCATAATTGGTTTCGTTTCCTCAAACATACTAAATATATATATATGTTAAAAGGGAACATCTAAGGAAAATCATGTCAAAAGATTAAATCAAGTAGAAGTCAAATGCACATGCAATACAAGGGAGAGGTATACTTAAAGTGGTTAGTCCCGCCCAAGGCCGATGCAAGTAAAGGAAACATGTCATGATATGCAAAAGGGAACGAGAAAACTTACATTGGGTTGACTCAAGCAGTGTCACAAAAAGCAAAAAAAAAAAAGAAAAAGGAAACGTGTAATGCAATCATGCAACAATCCTAGATAAGATGTCTCTAACATACAAGCATATAAACGGAGACTATCCTAAAGAAATTGTGTCGTTGAAAACAAAGTTGTAAACCTAGAAAAATTCTAAAAGAAAGGATAGAGTTAGTATACGATACATGGGCACTAAGCTATATGTAGACGAGGCAAACCCACAAATCAAAGACTGGATCCATGGCATTCAATTCTCTGCACTTAGACACCAAGGAATACCCAAGCATTGCAAAAATACAAGCAAACAAATGATATGCATGAAAAACAAGAAGAAGATATCATCAATCAAATTTCCAGATTTAGCAACCTCGAATGAATTTTATCAAAAGTGGTCTTAAACATGAGCTGGGTTAAAACGCTTTTATAGAAATTTAGATACATGTCTTAGGGAACTTCTCCAAAAAGTAGAACCTCATTACCATTTTTGAAGTTTGAGAAATAAGAGTTTTGGGAACAGTGGACCAGGACTGTCAACTGTTCTTGTAAAAAGCATAATTAATTCTACAAATGTGAAGCTCTATTTAGTGTCAAAAGAAAGCTATTTCATTGTAGTTTATGACAAAAATAATCCCATGGACATGTCATGATCTTAAGATTTCTGAAAAATTGTTTTAAACAGACTCTGTTATTTTGAAAGTTTGGTATCATTTGACAAAGGAATGTAAAGCATAATATAAGTTCATGAATCATGTTAATCAAGTTAATCTAGGCTTTTGATCTCTCATTAATTTATCCTAGATGATTTCTAAACCAAGTTTTATTTATCAATTATTGTTGAGTGATCAAGGTATGACCATTTTGTATACATAGTCATGATTGTGTTTAAACTTAGAAAATTCCAGAATAGTTGTATCAACTTCAAACGTTTAGAAAATGATCTTAACTTGATCACATGCTCACAATTTTACATCAGTAATAGATTCATGAGTTAGGAATCATCCCCAAAAAGCGGATCATCGTTAACTATCATGGATTTCTGAAATTCAAGCACAAAGAGACTATGTTCAAATCTGTCAACTGATTTCTCAACAATTTCTAAAAATAGCATATGGATCCTAGTGGCTCTCAAAACGGATTGAATGAAAGCTAATTCATCAAAGTTTACCCAAAAAATTTGAAATCCATCAAACTATGGGTTTTGGTGGACCAAATCTTTTGGACAAAACCAATCTATTTTGCTGAATTTTATCTAATTCATTTACAGTGTGAGAAAAACTTCTTAGGTGATGGTTGAAACTTATTAGAGAGATCAAACTCATAGATCAACTTAATTATCATGATTTCCAATCAATTTAACCCTCAAGTTCTATGAAGAACTTTGGATCATAGATCAAAGGGACTTACAAATATCCTATTGGGGATGAAATTCAATGGAAATTCTAGGCAATAGGAATAATCAAGAGATAGGTATGAACATATGAATCATCCTTCTTATAGATCATACTTCTAAACCATCACAGAATGCAAAAATAGATATATATATATATATAATCATGTATGCATGGATATAAACTAAATAGGAGAATGAAATCAAAAATTAGAAACAAAAGTGAAAATTAATCTCAAATTAAGAATTGTCAATAAAATCAAAGGAGACTTGAATCTAGCTATGTTAGTGTGTGAAGAACAAGAGAGGAAAAAGATGAGTGTTCTAACAAATAAAAGAAAACTAAACTAGATCCAAGTCTTGTAGATCTATTTATAAAAGTAGGAATTAGTCTTGGAGGATTCTCAATTATGCAATCAAAGTTGAATTGAAGAGTCTTCTTCTTCAAGTGTTCTTCAAGTTTTTCAAGCACTCATCCATGGAAGTTGAGGGAGGCAATTGATGTCAAAATTGTGATCTAATTCTCTAATTAATTATCTTGAGGTTAGTTTTAGGAAATCTTAATTCATAATTCACTTCTTCTCTCTAAAAAATCTCTCTTAAATTGAAAGTATATATGAGTGTATCTTCAAGTATATTCAATGGTGTACTTAAGGCTTCTTCAAGCCGATTTAATATGATCTCATATGAGATGCATGGGATCTATATATAGAGTTTTGAAAACTTAGCTCTGAAGTTTCATAATTAAAATAGGATTTTCAGAGATCAGAAAAGGGTTAAAATAGCAATTTCAGTGCCTAAACACAGTTTCCAGGTAATTTCCTCGCAATGGGAGGCTGCTAGAAGGGTCTGGAACCCAAAATGCTCAATGTAGAACATGATATGTAGGTGGTGGTTATGGTGGGACCCACCACCCCATAACCCAAAACCACCATCTACTATTTGTGTTCCTCTGGTTGCCCACAAGCCCTGTTTCAAGTTTAATGTGCACTCCTTTTCCAGATTTTCGTAAAAATGCTTTTTGGTGTCCGATATCGTCCGTTTATGTACCGTTGGAAACATGTCAAGTTGAATTTCAGTATAAAAATATTCCAAGAATTTTTGAAATAAAAATTGAAGTCCAATTGGAGTCCGGAAGTCCTCTGGAAATTTCGTCGTCTTTTTGAAATCAAATGATTTCTGTTCCAAAATTACTTTTAAATGTGCATCAATTTCGAACTTTTCTTTCAAATTGAATCTATGGATACCTACAATACTGCATTTAGAACACTTCATGTTCATATAACCTTGAGTGAATATGAACTCTGAGAGACGTTTTTGATAAAACCAGGATTTATGCATGTAAAAGGGCTTTTTTAAACTTGAAGTCACTTTCTGAAGTTTGACCTTTCGATTGTGTGGAATCCAGTACCTTCCACGGGGGTACTTTTCATCATCGAATCCTCTAAGACATTGTCCACCCTAAATCCTATCAGTGTGGTCAAAATTGGGTGTCTACAGAATATGAGGTTTCCATTGAAGACTAACAACGATGCCATGAAGGACTGACGAGTGTTGGCCATAGAGGATTAACAGAGATTGCTATTGAGGCCTTAACAGAAATTGCCATAGAGGACTGATGATGAGAGTCGCCAGATTGGGAGTCAATTTGACTCAAACAAATTTCTATTTCAATCAGACTTAAAAATTTCAAAAAATCAGGAGTCGATTTGACTCAAACGCATTTCTACTTCTCAGCAATCCGGAGTCAAACAGACTCAAAGAATTTCTTATTTCCAAAATATGGGAGCCGATCAGACTCAAAACAAATCTTATTTCCAAAACTTGGAGTCCATCCGACTCAAAACAAAAAATAAATATATAAAAAATCAAGTTGTGAGTCAATCAGACTCAAAGCATCCAATATTCTTCAAAAATCGTGAGGCAATTTGACTCAACAAGAATTTTAACTTTACAAAATCCGGAGTTCATCAAACTCGAAGAATTTCTGCTTCAGAAAATTAGGAGTTGAATCAGACTCAAGGAATTTTCAAATTTTCTAAAAATAGGAGTCGAATCAAACTCAAAGAATTTCTATTTGATAAATTTGGGAGTCGGATCAGACTCGAGGAATTTTCAAATCTTCTAAAAATAGGAGTCAAATTAGACTCAATTTTCCTATCTCCAAAATTTGAGAGTCAATTGAGACTCAAAACATTTCAAATTTGCTAATAGAGATTGTCATAGAAGACTAACAGGGATTGTCATTGAGGCCTAACAGATTGCCATAAAGAAGCTGCCATTGAGGACTAACGCTTAGAAAGAGATGCTGCCAATGAGGACTATTGCTTAAAAAAAGAAGCTGCCAATGCGGACTCATGGAGTTGATTTTTATTTTTATTTTTTTTCAAAATTTGGGGAGTCTTGAGATTCAAAGAATTTGGACGGAGTTGATAGAAAGAATGATTTTCTGCATTTGCGAACCTTTGGAAGAAACACATCAATCTTGTCAAAAGAGGGAAGTCACCTTTGCCCCCTAGTCTTGGACTCTTCTTATATTGTCACTTTAGCATTATGTTGTGATAGTGTTTGAAACCTTTGCTCGTATTTCTCTGGATGCTCATGGAGACTTGTCAAATCTTTACTCATCATCTAAAACCCACACAATTGAGACCATTTATTGACTCGTCAAAGGGGGACAGACTTGACAAAACACAAGACGACTGACTCAAATTCTGTATCAATGTGCTTTCACCGTGAAAATGTACCATCTCACTTTTTATTCATCAATTTATATATGGTAGTGCTTTGCTGATAAATCTAAACTCCCCGTTATGATTTAGCGAATTCTTTGCCCATCTAGAATGTACTTCAAATTAGTAATTTAGCTTATAGAATGAAAGGCACTCTATTTCAATCATTTCAAAAACAAACTCAATTACTTAAGGACTTGCCTCAGGCATGGAGGGCTTTTGGCAAACAAAGTTTGCCCCTAGTTTGAAAGAGACTTGGGGGCTTACTTCTATGATAAAAGGGGTTTTCAGTAAACGAAGTTTGCCTTTAGTCTGGAATGAGGGATCTACTGGTGTAAATGATATTGCTGGTGTTTTGCAGACCGAGAACCAAGTGAGGCTCGCCTACTTATTCCCGAATGGGAATCAGATCCAAAGTAGTTCGGCTAAAGTTTAAAATAAAGTGCCAGATCATAGCATGGGTGTCGACCAAACCTAACAGGTTGCCTATGTATCCCCGAGTGGGAATCTGGTCGAGCGTAGCTTGTCAACTCTGGAGGTCTTGAAAGAATAAGGCTTCAAGAGTTTGTGAACTTTTCGAGCCATGTTTCCATATGGGTCTAATGAGTGCTCTTTCTTGGGAAATTTTCTAAAATAGAACCCTTGTGGTAGCTTTTAAATAGGATGATGAGAATATGAACTACTTCTCCTTTTTATTTTTTTCCCTTTTTTTTTGGTTTTGTGGTGGTTGATTCTTTTCACCGTTTCACTAGCCAGTCAATCTTTACAATTCTCATAATACATCGTGTTTTAATCATACTCTATCATACTCACAAAATAATATCAGCCTTCTAAATCACTCTTCAAAGATATCTTTGCATTGTTTTAGGCCCACTTAGCCGTTGAGCCTCTCACAAAATTTTGAGACTAATTGATACTTTCAAATCTCTCTTTTTGTTTCTAATTTCTCTTCTGGTTTAGAACAACACAAAGCCTTAGGATAATTCATGTACCAATGTGTACTTTGAAGTGCTCAAGAATTCTCAATCTTATTTATTCTCTGCTTTTTCTTTTCTCTTTCCTTTCTTTTCTCTACCTCACTATCTGTTATTCTCTTTATAATTTCGACTGGCTAGGATTCAGGTTTTTAAGTCAACACGCGTCTTATTTTTGCTCTAACTTTTGCGTAGGCGCCCTTTTGGGTTTTCATTCTAGCGAGCTCTTTTTTCATTTTTCTCTTTTCTTTTTTGTGCTCTAACTTTTGTCTAGGCGCCCTTTTGAGTTTTCATCCTAGCGAGCTTCTTTTTCTTTTTCTCCTTTTTTTACTTTGAAGAAGAAGTTCATTTAAAATATCTGGCTACCATCAAGGACCAAGTTTATGGCTTTGGACTGTGGGCTCTTCTTTGAGGCTTGGTATTTGGGAGAAGGGGATGGTGAGCAAGCCTCAACTCCCAAGTTTTTCTTTCCAAGAGCATCTTTAAATTCTAAAAGTAAAGCTAATCAATTCTCTACTCCTTCTTGGTTTTGGCACAAAAATTACTTTGATCACTTGGGGATCCTTTTCAATGCAAAGATTTATTAACAAACTATTTCCATGATCATTTGAAAAAGTGACTTCTTTTTTTTTTTTTTTTTAAATGATCCATTCATTCACGACATAGCACACTAAATCAGGCAAAATGACATTTTATTCAACTAGGATAGGGGGAGGATTACATCATTCGGCTCGATAAAAAGACTTAAAAATAAACTTGATAACAGACTGACTCGAAGACTCGATTGGACTTGAAATTTGACTTCTACTTGACATGACTCGATCATGGACCATACTAGACTAGATTAGTTCTTAATTGGAGTGTCACAGATAATCTTCAATTTATTTGGTCCCCAAGAGCATTCACATTCGCTTCGACAGCAGTATTCCAAACACTGTCACTTCACTAACGGGTTCGCCTTTACCCAACAACCCATGTGCGTAAATATCATCCATGTCCATGGCCCAATTTTTAGCAGGACAGTATTCATCTAACTCATACCAAGTGTTGTCAATGCCCCTCCAAATTTATCGATTGGGCCAGGGCCAGTTGGTTATTGCGATCAAATCCCTTGAGGGTGCTCAGCGATGGCTGGGATTAAGAGATCGGAGAGCAAAAAACTTACAAGTCATTGTGCCAAAGGTCACTCGGTTGATTTAGTGAAGGAGTGATGATTTTCTGATCAATGAGATCTTGGATTTCATGGTGAAGTCTTGTGCAAGAATCGGTCCTATGGCCATGGGTCTGATGGTAACCACAGTACAATGATGAATTATTGTTACGGGGTATGGGGTTTTGTGGGGGCCTTGGGCCCAGGGGTTTGTGGTGGCCTTTCTTGATGAGGTGACCAAAGGCTGTGGAAAATGGTATGCCAAGGCTGGTGAAGGTTCTTGGTTTGCAGGCTTGGTTTGATTTTTGATTCGACTTTGAGTTTGAGTTGGATTTTGGGTTCAGAGAGCAGAAAATGGTTAAAATGGTCGTTTCGGCGTCTAAACACAGTTTCCAAGCAATTTCCTCGCAGTGGGAGGCTTTTAGAAGGGTCTGGAACCAAAAAAGCTCGATAGAGGGGGCATGTTATAGGTGGCAGCTTAGGTGGGACCTGACACCTTCCTTGTGGGACCCGCCACCTGATTTTCCTCCCCCTTTGGTTTCCCTTAAGCTCTCTTTAAAATATTACGTTCACTGCTTTTCTGGATTTTTGTAAAAATGCTTTTTGGTGTCCGAATCGTCCGTTTACGTACCGTTGGAAAGATGTTGAGTTGAATTTTAATATAAAATATTCTAGGAAGTTTTATAACGAAAATTGAATTCCAATTAAAGTCCAGAAATCCTACGAAACTTTCATCGTCTTTTTGAAATCAAACGACGTCTTTTCCAAAATTACTTTTAAATGCGCGTTGATTTTGAACTTTTCTCTGAAATTGAATCTCTGGATACCTAGAATACTGCGTTTAGAACACTTCGTGTTCATATAACCCTGAGTGAATATGAATTATGAGAAATGATTTTGGCAAAACCGGGATTTATGCATGGAAAAGGGCTTTTCTGAGCTTGAAGTCACTTTCCGAAATTCAATCTTTCGATTGTGTGGAATCAGTACCTTCCACGAGGGTACTTTTCATCATCGAATCCTCCAAGACGTTGTACACCCTAAATCCTATCAGTGTGGTCAAAATTGGGTGTCTACACTGTCTCTCAACCAAAGTCTGAATCTCGAGAAAGTACTCGACAGTAGGAATAACTTAGGCAGGAACCCTCCGAAAGGGAGTAGACACTCTGGCATGACAAACCTCAGCAAAGATCCTCATGATCCTGTCCGGCGAAGTTCAAAGATTTTTCTAAGTGATTCAAGTTCTTCAGAAGATTCTTCAGCCCTAATAAAAGTTTTCAAAAAAGAAAAGAAAAAAAAGGGGAGAGATTGACACGAGAATTTATTTGTGTGCGCTTGTGTGGTATACCCAAGTGTAGATAGACGTGCAATTAGTATTCTAATTAAGACCAGGTCGATCCCACAGGAAAGGTTCTAAACTAATTACTTAGATTAAACTCTAAAAGAAAATAAAAATTCAAGATTTAAGCATGGTGTAAAATACGAAGTTCTACGATTAACAACTACAAAATGTAAAGCAACTAACAATTAACTAATTAACTAAATCGATGTTTTAAAAATGGTTTTCTTAATAAAAGGGGAACATTGGGATCACATGAATCCACAGCGACCTAGCCATCTACCATGCAATTACATTAAGGCTCAATGGAGTATATCTTCCACAAAATCTCGTATTTCTTCTTAAAATAAAGAATCCATGGCCCTTTCATGACCGGGACTATGTCATCACAGTTAATTTGAAACACATGAAGGCGGTTTAAAACAATAGTTAAGTCTCGCACAATGAATGGTGTAAGCATTCAATGTGGTTTGCAAAAGTTATTGAAGAAAAATGCCTTAAGGCTTAAAGTTCATAAACTGTTTTGACAAACTGAGCATTTGGGGATAGTTTGATAACGAATCTCTAAAACAAAAAGTCTAGGAATACTGCATAGGATATTCTCAAGAATCAGAAAGTTCAATCGATCGACGCGCTTTCAATCGATCGAACTAACTTTGATCGATCGAATACAGGAATTATTCTGGTGCATGGCAGTGGCTGGAGATCAGTATTTCAGCTTGATCTCCCAACCTGGGGACTGCCCAAACATGGTCTGGAGTGTCTTGGATGTGTTTTTAATGTAAATATTCATTAAGGTCGTGTTTGGTTGTGATTTAAACATGGAAACTATGAAACTACGTGATTTAAGACCACTACTACAAAAACTAACGATTCCAACAAATTAAACTACGATACTAAGCAATCAGAATGTAAATAAACTGAGAATACAGAACCTGGAATGGAGAAACTTATATTAAACTATAGAAATCAATCCCAAAAGCAATATCCAAAGCTTTAAACCTACAAAAATTAAGGACAAACTCTCTCCTCTCTATATGAACTGATGAAAACTAAAGTGGGCATCCCTATGGACGATACATAACGAGTATATATAGAAAACCTAAGAGCTAGGGTTTAAAACGAATGTTTCTGCTGTGTGCGCATAAGTTCTGATAAAAGCCATGCTTGATCAATCGAACATCACTCGATCGATTGAACTTTCGGAATACTCGAGCGCTTGAACTGTCCTCAATCGATCAAAATCTCGATCGCTTGAACATCTTCGATCGCTCGAACTCTGTATTTCAGCTTTGAACTCTCTTGTTTGTAATCTAGCATTCCCTTTGTCCTGTTATTCATTTCTTCTCACAGCAAAACAATAATCTGCACAAATAAGAGCTAAAACAATACAACTTATCATAGATTAATCATATTGTGTAAAAGCTAATAGTGTAACTCAACTTGCAAATGTAACAGGGAGATGTGAACTCAATCAGTGTATTTCTTTATTTTAGCGCGATTATATTTGACAAATACCCCCGCTTGTCACAACCCCCAACTAGCGAATTGCTAGTCCCTAGCAATAAAGCGAAAAGAAAAACAAGCTAGACTACTAATACAACAACTGAAAGAAAACAAAATAAACTAAAGCATACTAATCTAAAAAGAGAGAGATACTACATAACTCACTTTCGCAGGAATCGCGGTTGCATTTAGCGAATGCAACAAGCCGTTAAACCCCTAGGTTCCCCCTAGTGGACGAGTGTTGTCTCGTAAGGGTTTGCAGTGAATATACCCTCAAAATTCTCAAATCAAAGCGCAAAAAGATAGAGAAGAACTTTTAACACTCCCTCCCATTCAACTGTTAACTCTGCTCTACCATACATACTAACCTCATAACAAACCATAATAGAAATCCAAGTGCTCCTCATGCCACCAAGATAGATATAACATATGTATCACAATCATGTATCCGTGTGTGTGTGAAGTTAACAGCTATGCGTCAAACCTTATTTAGAGTTATTTAGACTACCGTACTTCTAGAACTCATAGTTTTAACTCAATTCTCACATGGGTTTACACTAAAAAATGAACGTCTCTCAGAAACTTGCTTAAAAATGATCGCAGATGTATGAAAGCTTTGATAAGAGTGATATTCTGGTTACTAATGCTTTCATACCTGACTCCTTAAAAAATGAATATTTAAAGTGTATAGTCTCGTGAATAGGATACTACTTACTAGAGGAGCGAACTACCATGGATAACTCAAGTCACACATTCATGTTCAAACCAAGTTATAAAGAATCATTAAGACTTTAGATTTTTTGGGTTTTAAAGATGACGAGAAAGCACAATGGGAATCTTAACAAATGATAGGTAGGCCGGCCCCGATTACCTTCACGCCACTTTCCCGGCCCCGATACCTTCACGCCACTTTCCCGGCCTATCTACGAGGTCATGGCCACCGCTGAGACCCAGAGGCTACTTCAGTAGCCAGCGAAGCTAAAAAGGCCGTCCGGTAAGAGAAACTGGGATAAGTTTTGCCACTTCCACAAAGACCATGGACATGATACAAAGGATTGCTTTAAACTTAAGATCGCCATTGAGAAGCTGATTGAGTAGGGCCATCTAGCCGAGTTCGTGGCGGCAGATAAACGACCTCGGCAAGATACTCAGGCTTCCGATCAGCCATGACCCCTCGAGCAAATCAATGTAATCTCTGGAGGAACTTCGGGCAGAGGGGATTCACATTCGGCCAGGAAGAGGCATGCTCAAGCTTTCCGATAAGATGTTTGGCATGTCCAATCCACCAGCCCCCCCGACTGACATGTTAATGTTCTCATTCGAGGATATGCTAGACCTGCACTGCCCTCATGATGATCCGCTGGTGGTGACGCTCTCCGTGGTAAAGTATATGGTTAAAAGGGTGTTGGTGGACACGGACAGCTCCTCTGATATCATGTTCATCTCAGCATTCGATTAACTCAGGATATCCAGGTATCGGCTCTGACCAGTGGCCACTCCCCTGGTAGGTTTCAATGGGTCCAGTACACAACCGCTCAGTACCATTGAGCTCCCGGTTCTTATGGGGACTAACCCCTAGAAGACATCTGTACTGGAAAACTTCATAGTTGTAGAAGCTCCGTCCGCGTACAACATCATCCTCGGGAGACCAACTCTCAACAAAGCCAAGGCGGTTGTGTCGATGTACAGCCTGGTGGTCAAGTTTCTCCTAGGATAAGGCCTTCCCCAAGGATTGCTATCCATTACCCAGGATAGACCTCCTTGTAGATTCTACAGTCGGACATGCACTCCTCTCATTCATGGACGCTTACTTGGGGTACAATCAGATCATCATGTACCCCGGGGACGAAGAGAAGACCTCCTTCATCACGGACCAAGGAACATACTGCTACAAGGTAATGCCCTTCGGCCTTAAAAATGTCGGGGCAACCTATCAATTCCTGGTCAATCATATGTTCAAGGATCTGATCGGGAAATCTATGGAAATCTACGTTGATGATCTCTTGGTCAAAAGCCAAGACGAGTATGACCATCTTGAACATCTGGCTGCGGCCTTCAGCATTTTGAGGAAGTTCGGAATGAGGTTGAACCCGGCCAAGTGAACATTTGGTGTCTCGTCCGAGAAGTTTTTGGGGCACCTAGTCAGCAGACGAGGTATCGAAGCAAACCCCGAGAAAATCCAGGCCATCATAAACATACGGTCACCCAGGTCAACCAAAGAAGTTTAGAGTCTGGCCAGGCGGGTCGCCGCATTGAACAGATTTATCTCTTGAGCTATCAACCGGTGTTTACCATTTTTCAAAATCCTCCGCAAAGGCCTTTTAGTGGTTGGAAGAGTGTGAGGAGGCGTTTCAAGAACTCAAGAAGTACTTGGCATCACCCCTTTTACTCTCAACACCCGTGCAAAACGAGGAATTATTCTTATATTTGGCAGTGTCACCCTTAACGGTTAGCTTGGTTCTCATCCGAGAAGAACACGGGATACAATTCCCAGTTTACTACACCAGTCGGGCACTTTAAGGCACGGAAAGCAGATATTCCCGCATAGAAAAGCTCGCCTTTGCCCTCATCCCTTCTGCCCGAAGACTTCGCCCGTATTTCCAGGCCCACGCAATCGTGGTCCTAAAAAATTAGCCTCTTTGCCGGATCTTGAGTAGGCCTGAAACATCTGGAAGGCTCGTCAAGTGGGCCTTGGAGTTAGAGGAATTGGAAGTAACCTACAGACCCCGCACGACAATCAAGGGATAGGCTGTAGCTAGGGGTGTCCACGGGTCGGGTGAGTCGGGTTTAGCCCTCACCCGATCATCCACCCGAATAGCAGTCGGGTTAGACCTTCTCCACCCGTGATCCACTCATCATCCATCGGGTTCGGGTGAGTTCGGGTTCGGGTGGTTTCGGGTTGAGTCGGGTGAAACCCGACTAAAAACAACAAAGTGAAGAAAAATGTACAATGTAAAGAACAATTAAAATTCTGAGGAACAACAATTATAGATCTGTAAAATAAAAACAATTATACAATCAGTTAAGTAAAAACAACAATGTGTAGATGATAGATCTGTAAACCAAAAAAAAAACACACACACACACACAAATTGTAGATATGAAGAAAAGCTTAAGAACAATCGTTATAGAGCTGTAAAACACACACAAATTATATACATACATATATATACATGCACATTCAAAGTTTTATTGCATAGTCTGTAATTAAAAAATATTTTTTTTTAATCATGTTGTGTACAGTCGGGTCGGGTCGGGTGTAGTCGGGTGTTTGAAGGGGGAAACCGACATCCATCCGAAACATGTTCGGGTTTGACTTGTAAAACCCGTGACTCAACCAAATAGTCATGGGTGGGGTCGGGTGGGGTCGGGTTCGGTCGGGTGGGGTCGGGTTTGGTCGAGTTCGGTTTTTGTTGGACAGCCCTAGCTGTAGCAAATTTTCTTGTGGAGTTCACATATCCAGAAGACCCGGTTAAAGAGCTTGAGCCATCCTACCTGCCACCCGGGCTACAGAAAGACATCCCGACCTGGATACTTTACGTAGACGGGTCTTCCAACAAGCAAAGCAGCGGGGCGGGGATCATCCTGACTATTCCCAACGTAATCCAACTTGAGTATGCACTAAGGTTCGGGCTCCGTGCCTCCAACAATAAGGCCGAGTACGAAGCCCTGTTAGTTGGAATACAGTTGGCTACTTCAATGCGTGCACAGCAGGTCAAGGGTGCAGTGATTCCCAGCTTGTGGTTAACTAAGTTAATCAGGAGTATGAGGCTCGAGAAGATAATATGGTAGCTTACCTGGCCTTGGTCCGAGCGGTCTCGAAGAAGCTTAAAGGTTTCTCAATCACACAAATCCTGAGGGAAGAGAACACCAGGGGCGATCGGTTAGCCTGCCTTACCCCATCCTCTGAGTCAGACCTGCCTAGGATAAGGGTAGAATTCCTACCCGAGCCCAGTATGACCCGCTCAGAAGGCATGGAGGTCGTACCGGTCACCTTAGGACCCAGTTGGATGGATGCGATCATTATATTCCTAACAACCGGTATGCTGCCAGAAGAAAAGGAAGAAGCACGCTAGGTCAAGTACCGAGCGACCAGATATCACCTTGTTGATGGTATCCTCTACAAAAGGGGGTTCTCTATCCCCTATCTCTGTTGTGTCGACCCTGCCCAGGTACAACCAATACTACATGAAATCCACGAAGGTCTGTACGGAAGTCATGTGGGAGGCCGGGCACGCTCACGTAAGGCCCTGCTGCAAGGTTATTACTGGCCGACAATGGCCCAGGATTCCCAAGAGTACGTCAAAAAATGTGACAAATGCCAAAGACATTCCCCCATGATCAACCGACCAGGAGAGCTTCAAATACCAATCCTCAGCCCCTGGTCGTTTGCTCAATGGGGAATCAATAATGTCGGTCCCCTCTCGTTGGGAAAAGGACAAGTTAAGTTCGTTGTAATCGTCGTGGACTACTTCACCAAGTGGGCAGAGGCCAAGCCCTTGGCAACAATCACTGAGAAGAAGATGGAGAGTTTTATTGAGAAAAACATCCATAGCAGGTTCGGCATTCCCCGGGTTCTAGTTAGCGACAACGACAGGCAGTTCGACACCCCGGTGTTCAGACAGTTCTACTCGGGCAACGAAATATCCAATCATTACTCTTCTCCCAAGCATCCTCAAGCCAATGGCCAAGACGAGGTGACAAATCGGACAATCCTGCGGTCAGTCAAAACCAGGCTTGAAAACGCCAAGGGCCTTTGGACAAAAGAGTTACCGACCCTCCTATGGGCCTACCGCACCACCCCCTAAGCTGCAATGGGAGAGACACCATTCTCGCTCACCTACGACTTTGAGGTAGTAGTCCCCATGGAACTCGGATTACCCACACACTGGGTGGCAAATTTCAGCAAGTAGAACAACAAAGATGCCCTTAGAGCAGAACTTGACTTGGTAGAAGAAAAATAGACCGGGCATATCTGAAAGTAGCAGCTTACAAACAGAGGGTCTCCTGGTACTTCAATAGCAAAGTCAAGCACCGGAGTTTCCAGGTCGGGGATCTTGTTCTAAAGGCGGTAAACCAGTCTACCAAAGTCCCAAGCCATGGGAAGTTGGGGCCAAACTGGGAAGGACCATACCAAGTTACGCGGGTTAACCGTCCAGGCACCTATTAGTTACAAACTCTACATGGGTATGATCTTTCTCACCCTTGGAATGTTCAACACCTCCGAAATTATTTTCAGTAATGCTCAGACGTGAGCGGGATAGCACTGGTTAGGAAGTTTTGTAGCTCTACTTGAGCAGTTATTATAAACTTTTGAAGGTAATAAAGGTTTTCTGTTCTTACTACAAGCAATGATCCCTACCAGTGTTCCAAAAAAAAACCCTCGGGTTCACACCTGAGGCACAAAAAGACTACGGGATCACACCCGAGGCACAAAATGACCTCGGGTTCACACCTGAGGCACAAAAGACCTCCGGTTAAACCCCGAGGCACCGGCTTCGCTTAGGCCCAACCAATAATGGGGGCAAATCCCCCTAAGTGACTGATGATAGCAAGCCTCAAAAGACCCTGCAACCACCCACGTTCTAGGTCGGTTTCCTATGGTCACCCTTTTTGCAAACACCTACCTTAGCAAACGCTTGGGGAGCAAGGGTAGGGGGAGTATCAGACCAAAACAAGAAATCACACCGGGCACTAACAGGGGATGGAATCCTAGGACATTCCTAACATTCCTAAGTACCTACAGTGCCCATAGAAACTGCCCGGATAATAAACTCCTAAATAATACCGGGCGGGACCTTTAAGACAGGTCCCTAGAAGACCAAGTAATCTCTACCAGTTACAGTCCTAAACCTTTTCCTAAGGCAGGGATTTAGATCAACTAAAAACCGGTTGGGTACTGGCAATCGCAAACAGGCACACTACAGAAAAGTAAACAATTGATGAAAAAGGGGGCCTCGATAGACCTTTTCATTAATTAAAAGCTATGTACATTGCCTGGGGGGAAGATGTAGTAGCCCCCCCCTCCCCCCCACACAAAAAAAAACACAAGCAGCTGCTACTGGTCGTCCACAACGACCACCTCTTCACCAGTGGCTGCAGTCCCGGCTGGTCCGGTTTCAACGGCGACCTCCTCACCGGCTTGATCCTCCTTCTAATAGTCGAACTCCGCCCATAAATAGTTTGAGAGTTCCCAATCCAGGTGGTCCGAGGCAGCCCTGGCGGTCAGATCGGTGTAGCCTTTGAGAAAGCCCGCCTCAAACTCCTCGTCCGTATCCTTGGCCTTGGCCTCTCGAGCAGCGGTGACCTCGGAGAGAGCCGCTGACAGGACCTCTGCCTCCTTCTCAGCAGCCTCTCTCCTGGCCTTTGCAGCTACTACCTTAGCCTCTACGGACTTCCGAGCGGTCCACTCGATTGAAACAATGTTGAGAACCTCCTCCAGTTCCAGGGCCAAAGCCCTAGACTTCTCCTCTGCCATAGAGAGGGCAAATCTTGCGGACTTTTTTGCAAACAGAGCTGCCTCAGCAGCGGCAAGCTTCTCGACCACCCCGGGCAGGGTAGCCTCAGCCCCTACCTCCAAGCAGCCAACCTACAAAAAAGACAGAAGTCGTTTGTATATCGGACAGAGCAGAAAAACAAAAGATGTGCAGGCAAAATGCATGGACAGCTTACCATGTGACTGACGCTATACAACCAGCAAACTAAGGCCTCGGGCCCTAGCAGAGAACACTTGTCCACCTAGCTCTACAAAAGCTCAGGCCAGACACTCTCCCAGACCTCGTCCGCCGGCTCCACCACTGGCGTTGAGGGAGGTCTCCCGCGCGGTGCCGAGGGAGTGGGCTCGTCCAGACACGAGAATGATATCCCGACTAGTGCAGCAGTAGGCGGTAGCTTTGGCACCGTGGTCATGGTGACCCCAGGAGTCAAGGTCCCTACTGCCTCCTTCCCCGTTCGGATCCCTCGAGAGATCCGCTTCAATTGCTGGCCCTCAACGGGGTCCGGCTTCTTTCTCTTCTGGCCTGCCCGGGCCATCAATGCCGCCTCCTTCTCCTTCAAGGACACCGTGTCCTTAGGAGCCATCTCTATATAGTCAGAAATGATACAAATCAATGATAGTTAGTTAAAACTGAATAACGTGACAACCAAGAAATAGGTGGAGAAATCACCGGGAATGATTACAGGAAAGACGGGAGCTATGAACCGGTGCTTGGGCTTGTAGGAAGTCTTATGGTCTCCCGTCTGAGTCAGCAGCTTATTGACGTCGGTGGGTCCTCGACCAAGGATAGTATCCTTGCCTGGCACTCATCGGATGGATCGGGCGGGTTGAGTGATCCCACTGCAAAGCAAAAAAAAAAAAAAAAAAAACCAGTTAGTTTAGCAATAGCGATAAAGTAAGCGCAAAGCAGCAAAGGGAATGGTGGCTTACTCCTTTGCTTTCCCGCCTAGGAGGTCCTTAACTGTGCCCCCAGCGCCTTTTTGCAAAACCCGAGGGTGGACACTTGGAAGAATTTCTTCTTCCACCCCCTGTCATTGCTTGGGCAGTTCACTATTATCTTTCTTCCATGCCTGGCCCCGAGCGAGAAGAAGCCGGCTTCCCCGTGCACTAGGAACGGCCGGTGTGTCCAAAAAACTCCTGAAGGGTGAGCTCGTACCCTAGAACCAGGGGCCAGAGGGAGATGGCTCCCATCAGGAACCTCCAGCCATTCGGGGCAAGCTGCCTGGGGGAGATCCCGAGATATATCAGCATATCCCGAGCAGTAGGGTAAAGAGGAAGACGAAGGCCCGCCAGAAGGGCATCCTCGTACAAGGTAACAAAACCCGACTCGTGTATGTGAGCCCCTCCGTTGTGCACCGCCAAGGAGAAATGGTCGGAAATGTCATATCTCTCCCTGATCCGGCCTAAGTCCGGGGTACGTAGAGTGCTAACAATCTGCTCGCAAGCGAACACGACGTCAGGACTATTCGGCCTCGACTCCTCACTACCCGACCTTCTAGACACCGAGGCAACTGGGACACCCAGAACCACCTCGTCATCGGGCACTTGGACGGGGATCCTCCCCTCGTTGTGTTGGTTAGAGGGGGTCGTAGAAGGTGGACCTAGGCTCGTATCTGGCATCCCTGATCGTGTCTGCTCCTCCTCTGATTGGGAAGATAAGTCAAAACTGGAGGGATACATCTCTAATTCTTTGTGACTGGGTAAGGGAGTAGTTGACGGCCTATGTATGGGTCCGGAACCCCAAGTCTAACGTATAAAGGAGGCAAAGCTATGCACTTAAAAGGTAAAGCATATAAGGCCCTCACAGTCAGGTAACACTCATGCAAAGCTGACGCTGGACAACCTGACCAGTTCAACCGCTCGGCTACACCTCCTATCCTAATGAAGAATATGAACCTAAGGAAAAAGAAATCCCACTCCTGGGCAAATCCTAGGGGGTTAGTTCTCTCCAGTCTCACTCAGAAAGAAAGAAAAAGAAAGGGTCGAAGGAGGAATGCAGCACATGGAAACTTGGAAAGGAAGGACTTACAAAAATCAACGTAGAAAAGGGCTCGTGAAACTTGGCCGGGAAATTCTTACTCTCAAAACTGTTCGGTTGTCTCTATCACTTGTCAACAGGAATGAAAGAAATGAGCAAGTGCTCCTTATATAAGAAGCAAGGATGGCCCAGATCAGATCAGATCCAACGGCTATGGAGCTTTCCTGCCAAAACCGTCCGATAACTGTCATCTCGGGCACATGAAGCGTCGCCTCAAAAGGCGCACACATTAAATGTATGATGGGGGCGGTCCGATTACCACATAACTGATCAGTTACTTTCATACCGACCTTGTTGGATTTTAACCAGACCAACCACTCATTGACACGTGTCAACCATCGACCCCGGGTTCTTGATAATACCGTTTAGTCCAACCCCTTGGTGACCAAGGGGGCGGGTCCCATCTCGAGCGACGTTCCTAGATAGTTCCTGAGCGGTCTACCGGGGGTGCAAATTTTCTAACCTCATATGATAGATAGAGCATCACATCCGTTGCAAAAATGGGGGGCAGCTGATAAGCCTAAAACTATCCTGTCAAGGTCAAATAGCCATGTCATCAGGGAAGACGACAAGGCACCCGGAAGAGGCGCTTATGACTCAGCAATCCCGAGTTGATCAATTAAGACCGCCCGATTCGGGCGCACAGTCCGGGCATACAATGCGAATTGCTCTCCAAGAAGCTCCGCTTGACCACCAAGCCCCTCAGCAATTTCCTTATTTGGTCAAAAGGCTAATGGAAAGAGTAAACAGTTTCCTAAACTACTTAGGAAACTCCCCATAATTCATACCCATGAATTGTAATTAGATTAGGCTTCCTAATCTAACTTACTTACCATGTACGGGTGGTCTTTTGTGCCTATAAAAGAGGCCACCTGCCCTTGTTACAAGGGGGTCGCATTCTGAACCTAAAGAATAGCATATTATATTCACTCATACGCATATATCCAGTCGGTTTGGCTGGTAGTGCCGCCTACTCTGTTGGCTCACTAGTCCCCACCGGTGATCTGTTAGTGAAGCGCACTGACGCATAATGTGGACGTAAGCCAACTCATTAATGGGGCCGAACCACACCCTATTCTCCTCTTTGATCTCTCCCTCATATAATTACTCTTACCTAATTTTTGGCATCATCAATATATACATGTCAAAAAGGGAACATCTAATGAAAATCACTTCAAGAGATTAAATCAAATAGCAGTCGGATGCACATGCAATACAAGAGAGAGGTATACTCACAGTGGTTATTCCCGCCCAAGACTAATGCAAATAAAGGAAACGTGTCATGATATGCAAGAGGGAACGAGAAGACTTATATTGGGTTGACTCAAGCGGAGTCGCAAAAAGTAAAATGAAAAGCATACGTGCAATGCAATCATGCAACAATCCTAGATAAGATGTCTCTAACATATAAGAATATAAACGAGGACTATCCTAAAGGAAATGTGTCATTGAAAATAAAGTTGTAAACCTAGAAAAATTCTAAGAGAAAGGATAGAGATAGTACACGATACATGGGCACTAAGCCACATGTAGAAGAGGCACACCCACAAATTGAAGTCTGGATCCACGACATTTAATTCTCTGCACTAAGACACCAAGAAATACCCAAGCAATGCAAAACTACAAGTAAACAAATGATATGCAAGAAAAACAAGAAGGAGACGTCATTAATCAAATTTCCAGATTCAGCAACCTTTAATGAATCCTATCAAAAGTGGTCTTAAACATGAGCTGGGTCAAAACCCTTTTACAGAAAGTTAGATACATGTCTTAGGGAACTTTTCCAAAAAGTAGAACCTCTTTACCGTTTTTGAAGTTCAAGAAATAAGAGTTTTGGGAACAGTAGACCAGGAGTGTCAACTGTTCTTGTAAAAATCATAATTAATTCTACAAAAATCATGTGAAGCTCTATTTAGTGTCAAAAGAAAGCTATTTCATTGTAGTTTATGACAAAGATAATCCCATAGACATGTCATGACCTTCAGGTTTCTGAAAAATTGTTTTAAATAGACTCTGTTATTCTGGACGATTGTTATCATTTGACAAAGGAATGCAAAACATAATATAAGTGCATGAATCATGTTAATTAAGTTAATCTAAGTTCTTGATCTCTCATCCATTTATCCTAGATGATTTCTAAACCAAGTTTTATTCATTGATTATTGTTGAGTGATCAAGGTATGACCATTTTGTATACATAATCATGATTGTAGTTAAACTTAGAAAATTCCAGAATAGTTGTATCAACTACAAACACTTAGAAAACGATCTTAACTCGATCGTATGCTCACGATTTTACATCGGCATATAGATACATGAGTTAGTAATCACCCCCAAAAAGCGGATCATCGATAACTATGATAGATTTTTTGAAATTCAAGTAGAAAGAGACTATGTTCAAATCTGTCAACCGATTTCTCAACAATTTCTAAAAATAGCATATGGATCCTAGAGGTTCTCAAAACGAATCGAATGAAAGCTAATTCATCTAGGTTTACCCAGAAAATTTGAAATCCATCAAACTATGGGTTTTTGTGGACCAAATCTTATGGACAAAATCAACATGTTTTGCTGAATTTTATCTAATTCATTTTAAAGTGTGAGAAAAACTTTTTAGGTGGTGGTTGAAGCTTATTTGAGAGATCAAAACTCATAGATCAACTTAATTATCATGATTTCCAATCATTTTAGCCCTCAAGTTCTTTGAAGAACTTTGGATCATAGATCAAAGGGACTTACAAATATCATATTGGAGATGAAATTCAATAAAAATTCTAGGTAATAGGAATAATCAAGAGATAGGTATGAACATAGGAATCATTCTTCTCATAGATCATACTTCCATACCATCATAGAATTCAAAATAGATACATATATATATATATATCTAATCATGTATGCATGGATCTAAACTAAATAGAAGAATGAAATCAAAAGTGAAAATCAATCTCTAATTTAGGAATTATCAACAAAATCAAAAGAGACTTGGATCTAGTCATGTGAGTGTGTGAAGAACAAGAGAAGGAGAAGTTGAGTGTTCTAACAAAATAAATGTAACACCCGTACCCGGAAAAGAAGATTAATTTAGTGTTAGTGTGTGTTAATTAAAGATAATTAATGCATGAGATGAATTAAGGTGGGTTTATGAACCCACATGTGAAAAGGTGTTCAAATGTGGACACAGATGAAAGTCCTGTGAAAGGCGGGACTGGTATGAAAGTGGGGCCCAACGAGGGTCTAATTAAAATAATTTGCATTTTTATGTCATTATGTGCTTATATGATTACTTGCTTAAATGCTTATTGATATTATGATGTCTTATGATAGGAAAGGGGACCAATTTGGGTACCCATGTGAGGGCGTATTTGAATAAAATTGATAACTGGTAGGTTTTATAGTAACCTCATAATTTATGTGGGACCACGTTTGGGACCACGCGGGACTTAGATTAAATCCTTTTAGAAAAGATGGGTAGTTAATGTAATTAGCATGAGGGTTTCATAATAAAACTTAAGGAAAGTTGGGGGAGGTAAATGAAATTAAGGGGAAATGGTGACAACACATATGCATGGTAGCATATGTGTCTCTCCATTTGTTAACACAGCTGGGAATTAGAAGCTTGAAGAGAACGGAGAGCTTTGAGTCGGCGACGGAAATTCTCGACGACGTTTCTTGCCGTTCCTTTGCCGTCCGGCGTCGGATTCACGATCCGAGACCACTTTTGGACTCGTGGAGGTAAGAGGATCACATGCACGTAATTTGTTTTCATTTTTGGCAACATTTTTACGGCAACCGTTCTTAATAGACGATGTTCTTGATACCAAACTTATGTAGGAATTACACCGGTGAAATTTGGGTTGGAAATTAGCAAGAGATTGGGAAAATCTAGGCTTAATTGCATATAAATCAAAGAGGTGAGTGTCCTAATCTCTCAATTGGATGTTTAGTTGTGTTAGTGTGATAATTGTTGCTCATAGTTGCTAAACTCATGCTCATGTATGTATATGTTGTTGAATTTGGGGAAAAAGCATGCCAATAAGGTGAAATTGTTATGTTTATGTGCTAAGTTGCTTAAATGTTTATGTGGATCAAAGGGAAGTCAAGTAGTGGTCACCATTTATAGGTCTCATATGTAAGGGATAGGAAGTCCTCAATGAGTAGGATGTGGTGACGACCACAATGAAATGCCGGTGACGCCTTCGGGGTCACAAGAAAGTGTGTGTTGCGCTATATGCGCCAAAAGTGAGAAAGATCCGGGGTGAGAAGGACCCGGGGGTGGTGGCTGGAATGACTTGACTTTCCGGAGATCAATTTGTTGTTGTTTATAATGATTGTTGCACTTACATACTTTGCATTCCAATGGCATGGTTAGTTCCCTTACTAAGCGAAAGCTTAAGCGAAAATATATTTTCTGTTGTGGTTATTGAATAACCATCGCAGGTACCAAACGAGACGAGGAGAGGAAATGATCCGCACGACGGGTTGGGCGTGGGAGTTGTCCTTGTGAATATGTTCATATGCCTAGCTAGTTTATGCTTAGAATGTATCTTTTGTTGGCAAAGCAAATGTATCTTGGGTTGTTTTGGAAACTTGTCATATGTAAAGTTGGGTATGGTTGGTTGTTTATGTTCCAAACCATGAGTTGTACTTGCAAGTTGCAAGTCATGTATTTTGGGAGTGAAGTTGGAAAGAGTTAGTAGCTTTGGTTGTGAAACTAACTTAGTTTCTCCTTATGTGTAAATATTTATGTGTGTTGGAAGAACATGGTTTTGAATGTAAAATTAAGGTTCCTAGTGGGAATTCTATGGATTATGTATGTTTAAACTACTTTTAAAATGTTTGAAAATGGTTTGGAAGCCTTTTATGATGCTTGGGTGAAGTTTTGAGCCACTTGAGAGTGCTTTCCAAATGGATTTGGTTGTATTTAAAGGAATTGTTATGTTAGACAAGTTTTTGACAGAATTTTGATCATGTTTAGTTAAATGTTGGGGAGAGATGCAAGCTTGTATTATCAACTTGAGTTGTCATTGAACTTAGTTTTCTTTGGTTGAGAAGTTATACAAGTATTGAGTTACATATGTGGGTTTTGATGTAAGTTCTTGATCCTAAGAATTAGCTTGTGTGTGTTTTGATTGCCAATTCATGTTTGGAGATATTGTGTTAAAGTTTAGAAACATTTAGAAATGCTTGAGAATGAATTTTGATGCTTCCACAAAGTTTTGGGAAAGTTTGAGAATATTTTGAACTGTTTTTAGCAGAGTTTTAGCAGCAGAAAACTCATCTGCAGAAACCGGATCGATCCAGGTCTGGTGCGGATCGATCCGGAGCTTCTGGAGGTGCAGAAAATAAGAATCTGTCAAAACCGGATCGATCCGGATTTGGGCGGATCGATCCGCTGATCCAGTTTCAGCCTCGACGGCTTTTACGAAAACAGGCATAACTCTCTCTAGAAAACTCGGATTCGCGCACCATTTTTTGCGTTGGAACCGGGACTCAAAGAGCTATCTTTTCATATAAAATTTGCTATACTTTATTAATGACCATTTTTCCCTTGGGTCTGTTTTGTGTCAATGGAGCTGTTTTAGGAGGTCTAATTCATGTGTTTCTTAAGAAATTAAGGGTGTTTTGGACGTGTGGGCTTGTTACACGTGTCCCAACTCGCCCGAGGCGGGTTGGGGTGTGACAATAAAACTAAACTAGATTCAAATCTTATAGATCTATATATAAAAGTAGAAATTAGAGATGAATTGTTATGTCTACCTCTTAGAGGATTCTCAATTATGCAATCAAAGTTGAATTAAAGTCTTCTTCTTCAAGTGTTCTTCAAGTTCTTCAAGCACTCA
Source organism: Hydrangea macrophylla (assembly GCA_033977485.1). NCBI lineage: Eukaryota > Viridiplantae > Streptophyta > Magnoliopsida > Cornales > Hydrangeaceae > Hydrangea > Hydrangea macrophylla. The sequence continues at coordinate 5,789,781 of CM066998.1, read as the reverse complement.
TCCATGGAAGTTGAGGGAGGAAATTGATGTCAAAATTGTGATATAATTTTATAATCTAATTATCTTGAGATTAGTTTTAGGAAATTTTAATTCATAATTCACTTCATCTCTCTAGAAATCTCTCTTGAATTCTAAGTATCTTCTTATATCTTACAAGTATATTCAATGGTGTACTTAAGGCTTCTTGAAGATGATTCCACATGATCTTATATGTGATGAATGAGATCTATATATAGAGTTTTGAAAACTTAACTCTTAAGTTTCAGGGTTAAAACAGGATTTTCAGAGATCAGAAAAGGGTTATAATGGCCATTTCGGTGCATAAATGCAATTTTCAGGCAATTTTCCTCGCAGTGAGAAGCATCTAGAAGGGTCTGGTACTCAAAAAGCTCAGCGTAGAACATGATTTATAGGTGACGGTTATGGTGGGACCCGCCACCCCTTACCCAAAATTGCCATCTACTATTTGGGTTCCTCTGGTTGCCCACAAGCCTTGTTTCAAGTTTCATGTCCACTACTTTTCCAGATTTTTGTAAAAATGCTTTTTAGTGTCCGAAATCATCCGTTTATGTACTGTTGGAAAGTTGTCGAGTTGAATTTCAGTATAAAAATATTCCAAGAGGTTTTGAAATGAGAATTGAAGTCCAATTGAAGCCCAAAAGTCTTCTGGAACTTTCGTCGTCTTTTTGAAATCAGATGACTTCTTTTCCAAAATTAGTTTTAAATGTGCGTTGATTTCGAACTTTTCTTTGACATTGAATCTCTGGATACCAAGAATACTGCGTTTATAACACTTCATGTTCATATAACCTTGAGTGACTATGAATTCTGAGAGACGATTTTGACAAAACCGGGATTTATGCATGGAAAACGGTTTTTCTGAACTTGAAGTCACTTTTCCGAAGTTCGACATTTCGATTGTGTGGAATCCAGTACCTTCCATGGGGTACTTTTCATCATCGAATCCTCCAAGACGTTCTCCACCCTAAATCCATCAGTGTGGTCAAAATTGGGTGTCTACAATATGAAGCTCAAGTGTCACAGCCCGGTACCACAATAGCGGAACTGAAGCATGTGGCACGCCACCGAGGCTAAACCAATTCATTAACGTTCCAAAAAATTAGTTTGAAGAACACACGCAGTGGAATAAAACAAGTCATTTTGAAAACCATCCGTCCAGTCGACTGATCCTCGGATCCAGTCGACTGATCCTGGTCCAACAGAAAGTTGGATTTTAAAACACCATCCAGTCGACTGCTTTCTACATCCAGTCGACTGAGGCTTCAAAATTTCAGTCGACTGGTAAGGTCTGGTTGACTGAAGTCCAGCCTGGCCAAGAATATCAGTTTTGAAAACCATGATCCAGTCGACTGTTCAACAAACCAGTCGACTGATCCCCTGGCAGCAGCACATTCTGCAGCATTTTCAAGTTTAAAAGCTTTTAAATTCAAACGGGGATCAAACACACACTTCCAAAAGTACTCCAAAGCAATCCTAACTGTAATAACATATTACCGAAGCACAGTTACAACATGTTACTAACTATTACAACATTTTAGATTCGTTCTAACATACCAAGTTAAACATAACTAAAAACCATAAGAATTCTTATTACAACATTCCTATTGTCCCAAAACTACAAGATTAACGTTCAAGTTTCCTTCTAAAAGAACTCCCAACCCACGTGCTCACTTCTGCGATTCCTCGCCAGCATTTATACCTGCAATGGTTATTTGAATAACCACACATATTCGACTTGTTTAAGCTAATGCTTAGTGAATAAATCAACATATGTACATGAATGATAAACATGTCTGCATTCACATCTCTACAATTCATACTAGTCGCGGGAGACTCACGTGCCTGTCCATACTCCCAATCCGCGACTCCTCGCCAATAAGTTCACGCGAAAGGGTAAGACCCACGATTCTTCTCTTCAATCGTGCGACCTTAATGCCTATATCGGCTCCACAAAATGGCACGGTGACCACGTGCTCCTTCTGACCCACATAAGCAACTTAACATGCTCAAATACATATCACCATGCTCGCGGAAATCAAACATTTCATCGTGCTATTGGGCCTACTTATCAATACAATTGCCCAATATGAACTACACAATATATATCTATGAATTAAATACATGCTATTCAAACATAACATGAATACACGCCAATAAATCATTCCAAAACATAGTTGGATCACTCACTTCCGATTTACGCTCTTAAACTTTGATTCAAAGAAAATCCGTGTACAAAGAACGTGTAGAAGTCCGTCTAGTAAAATTCCTATGGATCAAAATTCCATTTATCAACTTTTATGAAAAATTCTAGAAAACAACTTTTCCGAAAACTTGGCCATACAAGCTGATCGGGAGAGAACAAATCCTATTTATACGCCTTAACGAGCATCTGTTAGTTCCTTTTTATCCTGTTTTTGTATATTTTTACTTCGTTTTCTATTTTCTGACAGGTTTTGGAAGAAATCAAGTAAACCAGGCTAAACAGGATGAAAAAGCACAAAGAAAGAAGCTGAAAAAGCCAAGTCGCGTGCGCGAGAAACCGAGAATCGCTCGCGCGATCCGCGCGCGCGAAAGTCCAGAAATCGCTCGCGCGATCCGCTCGCGCGAGATACCAAATGTCGCGCTCGCGCGGACCGCTCGCGCGATATGTGTAAAAACCAATTATGCGTATTTCAGTGTACTGAAGACTCCTGTGCAAACGAAACTGCTGAATGACGTCTAGACTGTAAATTACATCAGTTTCAGTTCGTTTCGGGTTAGGAAGGCTTCCAAAACTTGTTGTAAATCTATATATACCATATTTTATTACAATTAAAGGGTTAGACATTATTAGCAACTATTATACACACATTCTACAACCATACTTCCAGCCATTGAAGGGAGGGAAGCAAGGAGAAGAAGAAGAAGACCAAGGGTTTCCATGGCCTCCTCCATCAACTACTTGCCATCCATCACTTCCATGGACGGCTAGATCATAGATCTAGGGTTTCAATGAAGCCCTAGACGAGTAATAGGGTTTTATTTATGTTTTTATTTTAAGTTTATTGTGTATGGATGACAGTCACATGTTTAGAGGATTTTTATAAATAAATCGTACTTCTAGTGATTAAATCATTACTTTCAGAATTTATTCTTGTCTTAGATCTATTTTGACTGTGATGTGCTCAACAATATATGCTTGCTGTGCTTGTTTAGATTGTTTACATGTGATGGGGCTTTATTGATTTGTGCTATCAAGTATCCGAATAGTCCATGCCTAGGATAGACGGATTAGATCACAACCCTAGTTTAGTGTGGGATAATTCGTGCTAACCGAAGATGGATTATGTTGGTGCTTGAACCATGATTATCTTCTTGTCGGAGGAATTGGGCTTGTAGCTACAATTCCCCATTATCATCCAACGTAATAAGCTAAAGTAATTCATAAATATTCCTATTATGAAGCTAGTGGTGGATTTGCAATCCTAGGTTCCCTTAAACATTATTTAAAACAACTTTAATTGCTTTCCTAGTTTAGATTTACTTTTATTGTTATTAGTTTAACTAAAATCAAATAAAAATCCGTTTTCATAATTAACTAAAGTTAGGTTTTAAAATTAAGTCGCTGTAGTTAACCAATCCCTGTGGGTTCGACCTTTGCTTTCACACTACAAATCTTTTGAAAAGTAAAGAACACTTTTTATATCTTGATATTGACAACATCACAAGCCCTAACGTATATCAAAACGAAGCTCTTACCTCGAGGAGTTCGAATATGAAATCTGGGAGAAAACAGACTGACGGAAGGTCGTCGTTTGACGTCGCAAACCTCTAAGCTCCAAAATCTCCTATGGCCTCCTCCTTGAACTTTAGGTTAAGACTTATGAAAAACCAAAGTCATCTCTATCTATATATAGGCAAAACTATTGAGAATTACGTTTACCTCCCCACGAGTTTTCAAAACTCCTAATCAGTCTTTGAAACTTTCTATACAGCTTATTCATAGCTTTACGAGTGACTCAAAATTATAAAAGTTTTCGACTAAGTTTCGTTTGGTCGCTAAAACGCGAATTTCTACATGACATTTCCGAAGTTGCTAATTAGCCTACCAAATTAATAGCGTGTTAATTCGTTCTCACCAGGATACTAAAACTAACAACATATATAAATTCTAAAACAGAAGTTAATACAGATATTGAAATACACAGGTAAACATTTATTTTCAGATAAACATTTAAAGTATTCCACAGTGACTGTCTCACACTCGGAGAGACGTCACAACAACAAATCCTCAATCACTACAGTTTCAAAGGGTTCTCTAATACAGACACCCAAATCAACTCGTGAGTCAAAACTCACCCAACACATGTGTCATAAGACACATCACATTATCATGCATGACAATGTAATGCAAATGCAATAACACAAATACGGGTGTTATATCAAGATCTGCCAGAAAAAGCACAACATGTATGCTCAATAACGTTCTACTTTTGGGCACTTTAAAAATTTTGTTTTACTCTTTTTTTTTTAATTTTTTTTCCATCAACTTCCAGCTCGTACCTATCATCATCATCATCATCATCATCATCATCATTATTATTATTATTATTATTTATTTATTTATTTATTTATTTTCAATTTTTTAAAAATTATTAAATTTTCGTAAAAAATCGTTTACTTTCGGTCGAGACTGCAGTCCCTGATTCTAAATAAGGGTGCTTCTAAATTCAATTTCTCCTAATCTACAAAAGATATTGCAAAATGATTTTCTACCATCGAAATTAGACTCATTTGAAAACATTCCCTCAGAATTTCATAAAATTAGAAGTACCGAAACCCCTCCGTTCCATTTTTGGAATACTCAACTCAAATCTGCCAAAAAAACTGAAAGAAAATGAAAAAAAAGGATTCTTTTTTTCTTTTACCAAATACTCCTAACTTATCAAGTTTCTCAATAACTTTCATAAAAGGAAATTCAAACATTTCATTTCTTTCTTTTGGGCACTGTCCCTTCCTTCCGGTCAAAACCTTTAACAAAAATCTTTTTCTTTCCTCTGTGCACCAATCCTTACTTCTGACATAAAATAAAATATAAAATACGTCCGGTACACTTTTTTTAATCATTTGGGTACCGATCCTTATTTCTGGCATAGAAATAAAAGTATAGAAAAAAAATGAAAAATAGAAAAGTACAGAAAAATACATCATTCTCTAATCACTTACATAGTCTCATTTCAATTTCAATCACTTTTCCAAGGTTAAAATCTAGGATTATACCACGTGGGTGAAAGTTCCTAGTGACACTGACTCTTTTTCAAATCATTATATCACACGTGCACGGTCAAATGTAACAATTTGTTCTTTTTCTTAAAAAAATCATACATACACTCGCACACAGAAGTCAGAACTACGTTTGGCCTGATTCCCTCATCGGGATGCATAAGAAACTCTCAAAGAGTGCAACCATATCTATCCCCATTTTTTGTCCTATTCACTTTCTAAAAGAAATTTTTTTTTTCTATCGAAATGCCCCTATTTTAATGAAAATCACTAAAACCGGCAACCGTGTTCGCACAGATGTTCGAGGGTGCTTAATACCTCCCCTCGACATAATTAAGTCCCCAAACTCATCTTAAAATCTCTGATTTTCACATAGCTATTCAGCGTCACACTCTTAAAGGGCTCATTTTTCTCAAAACTATTTTTCAAAAGTCAAAGATGAATTACTTTAATTGTCTTTGCAGGGGTCCTAACACCCCAAATATTAGGTGGCGACTCTGAACATTTCAAATAGACCCTATCATACTCTTTTCACTATTTCTAATAAAAATCAAGCCGCAATTTACTCATTTTCAGAAAGTCGGGCCCACACCAATAGCCTGGCCTTCCGCGGGGGCGGGCGCGACAAGGTTTGTTTTTTCGAGAATGCCAAACTAGGCCTTAACTTCTACGTGGGGCTATTTTGAAAGATCTTAGTTTTATTTTAGTCCAAAACCACAAAGGGGTTAAATGTTCACTTTTGAACCATAAGGAGGTAAAAGTGAAAATAAGCTTAACCACAAGTGTCAGGGGATAAAATGTTATTATTATTACTCCATCCGTCCTATTTTAAGAGTTTTTTTTGGGAATTCCAACTTATTAAGGAGACATCTTGATTTATGTGAGATTTTCTAACTTTCCAATATTGCTCCTTTTGAAATTCAAAATTCTAGTGTCACATCAATGAAAGAAATGGAAAAGTTGTATGAAATAAAGGATAAACTTAGAAAGTGTGTATTAAAGTGCTTTGACTTTTTAATTCTTAAAATAGGATATCAAAAAATGGCATCAATGACTCTTAAAAATAGAACAGAGAGAGTGATATTATTAGTACGAAAAGGGCAAGACTCAAGAGTGAGGTGGGACAGGGTCTTTATGAGGGAAAAATATTGACTACAACGGATATCACAACTCAATAAAAATTTAGTATGAATTCATCAGGCCCTCTACATTAAAGGATATTCTTATCCAACTAATAAAAGTTTTTTGTAAACTCAGCAAAAATTGAAAAATATATAAGAGAAGATAAAATCCTAATTATATCACCATCATACCCAATATTTACTCCGTGATAAGATGTGGGTTGGTTAAAAGGATTGGAGATGCTGAAACACGGATATCGGTTAAAAACCAGTGTGTTTTGCGTTCGTGGCGTTTCAATTCACCCCATTTCCCTCTCTGGATCCAACTTTCTCGTTATAGGAGTCCTTCTTTAACTTTGTAAAATAAAAATAATAGTTTCCTTATAAAAACATAATTATTACAATAAATAATAATAGGAAATTACGCTGTATTTTCAATGTACGAAGAAAATAAGAAAAAGCTACACTCAAGTGTCAGCGTGGAATTTGTAAGCTATTCTTGAGGTAATTTCTAGTACTTTTCATAATTTCTTATTTATACATACATATTAAAAAATAGCTGTATAGGTTTTCTGTTCTGTTCTGTTCTGTTCTGTTCATCATCCTTAATATTCATGAAACAACTTTCATCCTTTTATTGAATATATATTGCTTTACAAGGTCACAATTTACCTTTTTTTTTTTTTTTTACAATTTACGTGTTTTTATTATTTTTTGGTATGTAAATTGGTTGATTGTGAGTGAATAATTTGTTTATTTATCCGATATTTTTGGTGAATTGGCAATGGATTGATTTGTGAAACTGAGTTTATTTGTGTTCGATTATTTCGTGGGTTTGAAAAATGTGTTGTGGGTTAAATTTGTTGCTTTGGAGCCATAAGATTGAGAAAGGGTTGAAACAGATTTGTATAAGCTTGGTTCCTTGTAAGACCAGATTAGGTGTAACCTTCCGGTTACAGTTTGATTTGGTTACTGGGTTGGGTGGTTCTAATTATCTTGCTTGTTTGATGGTATACTTCTAATAATATACGTGTGTGTGTGTGTGTGTGTGTGTGTGTGTAGATGCAGATTTGATCATTGTTTTATACAACTAACGGTAATGTAAAATGATTGGGAATGTAATGAAATGTGTTTATATTTGTGTGATCACATCTCTGCTTTTGCATACATATTTTGGTTTTTCCTAGTAGGTTGAGGGTTCATCAGTTTGGCAGACTTAAACCTAACCTAACCTTCTTGTTGTTGTGGACATGATGGCCCAATCTTTTGTTTTCAGTTTTTTGATATCTTCGACTTGTTTCCTTGCTTGTGATTGTGATGTATATTTAGAAGGTTTGGGGCGATAATTGTTCAAAACAGATGAGACATAGATATATAGCTGATTTTCCATCTTTTTCCCTATCTTTCTGCCTGTAGCCATAAGATATGCAGAAATCATCAGTGAATTAACTGACCACCTTAGAGATTTCATAATTTTCATCAATCAATGTCTTTAGCCTTCATTTTGCTGCTGATTTAGAGAAGGAGAACAAAAAGGAAACGAAAGGAAAGGAGAACGAGAACGAAAACTATTTCCCCAGCGTTTTCCCTAATGTTTTTGTCCATGCTTAAATAACACGTTTGTTTAATTTTTTTTTAGATTTATAGCCATCAGAATTATTTTCTGGTACAGTAGAAGAACATTTATCTTATTTCACATACTCCTCCATGATACTTGTAAAATGAACTGTTAGGATGCTTAGATGCTATCATAATTAATGTTTTTCGGAACTTTCTTTGCCTGGATCTTTTTGTGATCTGTCCTTCAGAATACTCTGTTTTTAAGCTTGCTTTCACGTTTACGATTCTAGATGCTTAGAACATGTTGTCACCATTGTGTCATCATTTACATGTCTCTCTTCATAGATCCATTTCTGTGTTATTGCAGCTGAAAATTGATAGTGGAAGAATACACCAGAAGTGTTTGAATGCCCCTTCAGTAGTTTATGCAGACTCTCATTGTGGAAAGAGCATGAAGGTTTATATTTGTTCTTGTGCATGATTGTTAAATGGATATATTTTGTTGGGATTCTCATAGTCTCCATCTTTCTGAATCAGAAAATTTGTCAAGCGAATTTTTCTAAGGTCCATTTATTGTGTGAATCATACCATGGGCTTGAGGGGATTTCATCTCTCTATGTTTAGAACCCATTGGGATTAGCTTTTAAAATAAACAGTGTTTCGAATAAGAGAGTTTTTAAAAAGCTATAAATTGGAGCTTTTCAAAAGGAACGAAAAAAAAAAAAACCGTTTTCGTAGCTTTAGACAAGAATCAGATTTGTGAAAAATCTGTAAAAGAACTAATCCAAACGGTCCCAAGCTTTTTAAAACAATCACATATGTCTACCAAAGGCCAGTATATGTTTTCTCTTTAGAAAGAACTCCTCTCTCATTGTGGATCAATGCATCTATAATGTTCTGTATCTTATATTTCAGAAGTTTTGAGTGCTTATTGTGTACTTATAGAGTGTGATTTTATACGTAGAATATCCAACACTCATAAGATTCTTAATGAAAAACTTTTTGCAGGGTCCTCCTTCAAAGCACACCAATAAAAATGACAACAGTTCTGAGTGCACCGGCAGCCCCCATAGTGGAAAGGTACTGAACTCAGTATTATTTCAGAATTCAATTAGAGTGTCAAATTTGTTTCGTCATTGTAGGTGGTTATGAACTAAGCCCAATACCATAGCTCACATTTGATACTGTGCCCCTGTTCCACTGTGGAATAACTTATTCTTTCTGTTACTCTTCATTTATTGTTTCTTTTTCTCATTTTTTTTTTTTGGTGGGGTGGGGTTGGGGAGTCTGATGGGGAAGAGAGTTTTCATCTATATAAAATATTTTTATTACCTGTAAGTTCCTTGGAAGTTATCAAATTTGGCTGAAGTTTTTCAGTCTATTGCGTTCCCAGAGCTAATGTACTATCTGACAGTTCCCCTGATTCTTGTGATATTTAATTCATTCAGATCACTGTCTGTTTGTTAAAGCAGATATTAGGTAGATGGAATTCTGATGTAGCGTGCAGACCCACCATTGATGAAGCTCCTGTATTTTACCCAAATGATGAGGTATATATTTGACTATATATGATTGGTTTTATTTCCGCTAACTATGTACATTTGGTTTCTTTGTGTCTTTAGTTAGTTATCTAATTAAGTCATTAACCAATAATGAAGAGTCCGTCTAGGGTAGCTTTTCGGGTCCAACAATCACTTATAAGTGATTGTTCGGAAAGCTCTGACCCGTTTGGGTTGCTTTTTCAATATTTCTTAAAAAATCTAGGGTAAATTACACGGACCTCCCTTGAGGTATGACCTAATTACACAGACCTCCTTCGTATTTTGAAAAATTGCACTAACCTCCCTTGAGGTTTGAGGTTGATGTAACACTCACATCCCCTGCGTAAATGAGCCGTCTCTACCCCTTATGAAAATTGCTGACATAAGCCACCCTTAAATACTTAATATCTAAAATGCCCTTATTAGACCAGTCAAAGTCTAGATAACTACTGCAACTATATTTTTCATATCACTCTTTTTCTCTCTCCTATACAGGCATAGATATAATTCTCCACCTTCACCATTTTCGTCCTCCACAACGCCCTCACTTCTCCCACACACACACCTTCACAATCCCTCAGATCAATGAAATCCTAGAAACCAAACTTAGAGATTCCTTGGACCAAAGAATAAAAAAACTAAGAGATTCCCCCCAAAAATTAAGCAATCTCTCTGTGACCAAAACACAAGCATCATATGTGCATTGCAAACCACCAATCATGCCAATTTATGATGATAACCGAGTTCCACCAATTCATATTCATTACTATTTGGGCAAATTCCATCCTCTTTCCACCTCAAAATTCCAATATCACAGTCTAATCTCTTGTAAATAGATTCCCCCCACACACTGAAACACATAGATATATATACACACACACACACAAACACATATGTGTGTGTGTGTATTAATTGTTCATGGAATGGAACAAACAGAGAAAGCAATTACACGAACTAATTACTACTGACTCTTGGAAATTTGTTAGCGAAGAATTGACTCTGTGCAAGAGTGATTGTGGTTTTCGTTGTGTTTGAAGAATTGGAATTGGGTTTTAATTTTGTCACTTCCCTAGAACCAAATCACTGTCGATTGTCCAAAATAATCCCGAACCTGTAATTGTAGCCTTAGGGCTTTGATTGGGTGCTAGAGATGGGAAGGGGGAGCTTTTACTCTAGCCGGAATCGCCATCTTGAACACCGTCACCAGAACCGCCTTGATTAAAAGTCACCGATGTTGGAGAGGAGAATGGCGATCATCTTGGGTGGTGGTGGTCATGGATGGTAGCAAAGTCGGCTATAGTCAATGTGGTGGTGGCCATGGGTGGTGGCGATTGGAGAGGGTGTGGGGCTGTTTGGGGGTCTCTTTTACTCTCTCTAGTTGGTGTGTATGCATTGTGCGCAGAGTTGGGGTGAGAGGGGTGATTGGGCAGTTTGTAAATTGGTTTATAGTGTAAGGGTAAAACGGTAACTCTGGTCCCTCCGTTAACTCTGTTACTCAGCAAACTCTGACAAGGGAGGTCAGTGTAATGTTTTAGAATATGAGGGAGGTCCTTGTAATTAGGTCATACCTCAGGGAAGGTCAGTGTAATTTACCCAAAAATCTATTTCCTTTTTAAAGTTTTTTAAAAGCTGCAATTGTAGTTTTTAAAAATCTCTTATTAAGCCAACCCAAAATGGCTCGAAATACTTATTGATTTTATGCCATGGTTTTTGTCAATAGGAGTTTCAAGATACTCTTGGCTACATTGCGAAGATACGTCCAAAGGCTGAACCATATGGGATATGTAGGATTGTTCCTCCTCCTTCTTGGGTCCCACCCTGCCCTCTTAAAGATAAGAGCGTGTGGGAACATGCTAAGTTTTCCACGCGAGTTCAGCAAGTGGACTTGCTTCAAAATAGGGAGCCCATGAGAAAGAAAAAAAGAGGGCGGAAGCGAAAACGAAGAAGGCATTCAAGAATTGGAACTAGCAGGAGAAGTCCCAGTTCTGAAGCAAACATTACTTCTGACAATGACGATAAGTTTGGGTTCCAGACAGGATCGGACTTCACACTTGAAGAGTTTCAGAAATATGCCAATCATTTCAAAGAATGTTATTTTGGGATAAACGATGTGAAGGAGGACTTTAACATTGATGTGGGGATTATTGAGAACAAGAAATGGGAACCCTCAGTTGAAGATATTGAAGGTGAGTACTGGCGTATCATTGAGCAGCCAACTGATGAGGTTGAGGTATGATTTTTTTTCTTTCTTCACAGATTTTGTTTTTTCTTTTATGAAGGTCCTATTAATATGATACTTCTCTTCTGTACACTTGTAGGTATATTATGGAGCTGATTTGGAAACTGGAGCATTTGGGAGTGGGTTCCCAAAGGCATCATCATCTTTGCTGACTAGAAAAAGTGAATCAGATCAGTACGAGAATTCAGGCTGGAATTTGAACAATTTTCCACGTCTGCCAGGTTCTGTGTTGTGTTTTGAAGGATCTGATATCTCGGGCGTTTTAGTGCCGTGGCTCTATGTTGGGATGTGCTTCTCATCATTTTGTTGGGTAAATGTCATAAGAATTGCAATAGCTGTTATTTTAAACGAAGCAAAATCGTCATCAGATCATTTGATATTGAAAACGTTGGACTGCAACCCATTTGATTGTCAAATGTATGAACGTGTAATGTCCTTATAATTGCCTCACCCCTTAAAACAGTTGGCTTCTTTGGCATGAACATTCAGGATAAATTGCAAATTTTATTTTATGTGCAAGTATTTGCCGTTTATAAAATTTCTCAACCATCAGTATTCTGATGACTTGGGACAATTCTTTCGAACCCTTGACCTTGTGATGTAATATTTCCTTTGAATGAATATTGTTAAGCTCATATTTTCAGTTCACCTGGGTAAAATTTTGGATGAAGAACAGAACATAATATTAGTAAGCTTTTTTATGACGCTTTTACGTATAGTCTTTCCAGTAGATCGAATTTTTTTATTTTATTTATTATTATTTTTTTATTTTGGGTTTTTTTTTTTTTTTTTGGGGGGGGGGGGGGGGGGGGGGGGGGGGGGGTTGGGGGTAGGGGGTTGCGGAGAGGAGTTTGGAGGTTTTCAGTGGGTTAAACATATGGAAGTCGGATTAATGGAAGCGAATTCCGGATGGGTTTGATTGTGACAAGTTATGATTTCATTGTGTGTGTTACTAGAAACTTTGGATACCACCTACATGAGGTGTTCAGAGTAAAGGCTAACAACGGTCAAGATTATGGAAGTAGTTCTAGAGTTGAAATGGAAAAAGAGAAGCAAATTGGAGCACGTAAAGAGTTTCACTAAGAATCACTTGGCTTCAGCCGCACATCAATTATATAATACTGCTGGGTTAGAATTTATCTTGACTGAATTGAATATATAGTATTTGACTATTTATCCGCTTGTAGTGGTCTCCTAAATCATATTAGAAGTCTAGGACTATGCATTCAAATTTAACTATAGATAAGACCTTAAACCTACTTAAGGTTACAGATAAAGGTGCATTCAGTACAATGAAAGCAAAGATAGTAATTGTTGACCAATTGGCAATGGGTGGAGTAGCCCCATGATCTTATATATTGAATAGCAAGGCCTTAAATTCCCGATGTGGGATTATACTCTCAACACTCCCTCGTGCGTGTGGGATGATTGAGAGCCAAACATGTGGATTACTGAGATAGGGTAACGTGGAGCACATGTGGCCAAACTGGGCCTAACAATAACCCACTCCCACACCATGTTGAATTGGAGCATCCAACCCAAAACCAATTGGCAATGGGTGGAGTAGTCCTATGATCTTATATATTGAGTAGCAAGGCTTTAAATTCCCGATGTGGGATTATAATCACAACAGTAATAAATAGTCCCGAGCCGGATAGAAGAAACAAATCCTCCTCTTTTTTGTTCCTTGAAAAAGATGAAAACTAATCACTGATTCTGACCGGTGTTTCTTTTATTTTGGGCAAAGCATGTTGAGGACCACCATCTCTACTCACTAAATTATCTACACTGGGGTGATCCGAAGATATGGTATGGAGTTCCTGGAAGCCATGCTTCTGCATTGGAAATTACTATGAGAAAATGTCTACCAGATCTGTTTGAAGAACAACCAGATTTACTTCATGAGTTGGTAAGAAATACAGATCTCTTCGGTTCTGTACAGTGATTTGAACTTGTGAAGTCCATAAAAGTTGTAGCATAATTCTCTCTCTCTCTCTCTCTCTGCCGTGTGCATGTGTGTGTGGCATGATAATGAGTAGACTTAACTAGTCATTATCACAATGATTCCAGCTATTAAAAAGGACTGTGAGCTTCAGTGGTCCCTCAACCGTCTTAGATGAGGATATTTCATGCATTGCCATTAATTTTCACTGTTCTTTTGTATGTTAGGTTACTCAGCTGTCTCCTTCAGTTCTCCAGTCTGAGGGTGTACCAGTGTATCGAGCAGTCCAGCACTCAGGGGAGTTTGTTCTTACCTTCCCAAGGGCGTACCATTCTGGGTTTAATTGTGGCTTCAACTGTGCGGAGGCTGTGAACGTGGCCCCAGTTGATTGGTTAGAGCACGGGCAAAGTGCAGTAGAGCTCTATAGTCAGGAACATCGTAAGACATCACTTTCCCATGATAAGTTGCTATTAGGATCAGCCAAGGAAGCCATCCGAGCCCTTTGGGAACTATCAGTTCTTAAAACCGAAAAACTGGAAAATTTGTATTGGAAAAGTGTTTGCGGGAACGATGGGATACTTACCAAGATAGTGAAGGTAAATATATATATATATTTATTTATTATATCCATGTATTTGTGTGTAAGGATGTATGCATGCTTTTGGTGTGGAGAGCTGCTTATGATCTCTCATTTGTTTTTTGTTGTTTTCTCCTGCTGAACTTATGACTTTCCATGTAGTTTCCATGTAAAGTAAGTGTAGGTACCTAGTTTACCTCGCCTAGAATGTGTCGCCACATGTCACATTCAGCAAGTAACTTTGCTTGCAGAATTATTATCTGAATTGTAAGATCGGCGCCAAGGTCGCAATACTCCCAGATAAGGACAGATGTTCTTAGGTATATCAGTTAAGGAGGAACTCTTGAGATAAGTTCCATGGTGCAAATAGGCTTTATGGGACAAAGTCTTGTTGATAAACTTTCAACTCTGTCCCAACAAAGCTTTTAGGAGCTTTGTCGGACAGGAGTTACTTGGGATTCTCAGATTTATATAGTTTGGTTGGCTTAAAGAGGAAGTTCACCAAGGATGGTTATCTTCCGCGGCAAACCTCCTTCGTCCTTCTAAGAAGGGATGAATATCTCTTGAAAGGTTTCTGGTTTCCGTTACTAGGCACATTCCTTAATTTCACCTATGGTTGACACGTGGACATGTGCACCTCTCATACGTCATTGGCATTCACGTTTTTCATGTGATTTGACTACTATAAATAGGAACAATTCTCTTGGCATGACAAGAAGAATTTGTCCAACATTCTCACTGGAATTCTGTGCATTGTGAGCTCAGCTTGATTATAATCTTGATAGTTGTGCTCTTTGATTCTTGTACAGTCTTCTCTTGAGATATCTGTCCTGTTCATCATTCCATAGATTGTTCTTCCTTACACCTGTTCCACTCGAGATCCTCGCAATATTATGTGAAATTCTACTCCATAACGAACTAAATTACGTTCATGGTAAACTCCATATTTACATTTTTGTGACCTCCATTGGGGAGTAGAACATTGCAAAGGATGGTACCCGCATTGAGGAGAGGAATGCAAGCTGGAGAATCTCACGCTGAGCATGAGCTTGGTACGCAACACACTCGCAACTCTCAATCACTACCAGAGAGCCTAGCGCCTCCTACTTTGGGGGGTTAACTCTAATGAAGCACTTCTTGCAACTTTGCAAAGCATGTATCAGTCTCACTAAACTCTGTAGCAAACAGAACAAGTGATACTTGAAACCTTGACAAACTTGTGAAGAGGCAATAATCTACCACATAACACCAACAAGAATATTCACCCCACCCAGCAAGCTCACCTTAAGGTAACAATTAAGAGTCAGGATACGGTTCTGAAGTGACACCCAAGGTTACCTAGATCGCGGATCGATTCGGTACGATGAATGGGAACGAGAAAATATATCGCCACTGGCTATGGAATATGGTACGGTGGTGGTACACTCTCCGGATCGCTAAGACGGAGCGAAGTACAATAGATTGAAATGTGAACAATTTTTTAGATCATTTTCATATATGTTAATATAGATATGTATATATATGTACTATGTTATATGCTCATATTAAAAGTCAAAGCCTAAATAGGTAGGTGGGTCACCACACATTGGAGCTTTTTAAGCTATGTGGTATATTCAGTTGATACTTGATAGCATGTATTTTTATCAAATATATATCGTTAAATTAAATTTTAGACTAGAAAAGAATTATTTGAATGTTGTATCTGCACAATATCACGAGATTTTGATGGTGTTATTACAATCTCACATGATTTAAAGCTGCCAGAAGTGGCGATCTAGTTTGCTAGCATGCCCTGATAGCGTACCCTGATATGAAACGGTCGATCCAAAAGAGGTTCGTTAGGGTTTGAATGATTTCTAGTAATATTGGTGACACCTATTGGTTCCACTTCACCAGCGAGGCAAACTCAAAGTCAAGTGACTCGCATTGCAAGGTCAGAAAAAAGTTCAGGTTTGCTCAAACGAAAGCGAGCCAAGTATTCAGGGTCAATGCACTTTGCTTTCCGTCCTCCATTTCCTGTAGAGATTGCCTCTTTACATTACCCAAAAGGCTATCTTCAATGGAAAGAAAGGAAACTCTTATGAACATGTAATGCGCTTTGTGGAAACATTGTCTAAATTTGGACAAGATCATAGTTAGGATTAGGGAATTTTTTAAATCCCCTATGGATAAGGTCTACACTTGGTACATCAACCTAGACCCCAATTCAACCCCTAACTAGGAGGCAATGATGCAGCATTTCCATGTCAAATTCTTCGAAATGGAGGAAAGCATTACATGCTTCTCGACGTTCTCGTTGACAAAGGTAATTCAGAAACATGGAGAGGATCTCCTCAAGTATGTGAGGAGGTTCAGGAAAGTTCTATTGACTGTCATGACGATATTCCTGAAGTTGAGCTCATCAAGATATGCATTGATGGAATGCAACATCAATATAAGCTTAACCTCATAAATGTTTAATAACTACATTTTCCTCGCTCGTGGATAAAGCTCACAGAATATGTAATCAACGAAAATTCTATTCAATTGATCACTTCAATTCGAGCTTTAAATCGTTGACCTAATGCCTCCGTAACACTGGGAAAAAGGAATGGTGGGAATGCTGGTTTTGCATCGAAGAAGGGTTGCAACACTCCGCCAGAATTCCCATGTGTAATACCCTGTATTTTTCAATGTATATTAATAAATGAGACCTTGTATTATTGCTTTAATGTATGTATAAGCTTTACCCTATCAAATTGTTGATGTTATTATCCCAATCGATTGAACCTCTTTACTAATCGATTGCCTTACCTTATGCCCCAATCGATTGGACACTATCTCAATCGATTGACATGTAACCGCCTCAACCCAATGGATTGGACTTATACCAATCGATGGGTGTAATAAATACCTACCCCCAATCAATTGCACTTGGACCCAATCGATTGTCATGCATTTACCTACCACCAATCGATTGGTCGATTGGACATGACCCCAATCGATTGGACTCAACAGATTTTTATGTTCAAAGCTTGGCTGGGGTATAGACACGTGGTTTTATCCTTGCCTATATATATATATATATATGAGACGTTTTTCTAGACTTTTTGAGTTTTCTGAACTGTTTTGGAGAGAGATAGAGAGTGATATTGGGTTATATATGTCACAACCCAAATCTACCAAGGCTTAGTTTGGCCCCCACATGGCTTTTTAAAAGGAGCTTATGAAATTTATTACTAAGTTTGATAATTTTATACAAGTGACACACTACTCTTCAAAAAGACATCATGAAACCAAAAAGCTATGTAGCACGGACACTTCAGTTTCGGTGCCGTCTCCGTATCGTGTCCGTGTCAAACACCGACACTCATCGGACACGCTTTGCGACATGTCAGACACGCTATAAAACGTGTCTTAAATATTTTAACGTTAGACATACCTTGATCACGTGTCGGACACGCAGCCGACATGGCCGGACACACAAGTGAATGCAGCATGATCGCCTCTCATTAGAAATGCGTTTTAAAACTTTGAGGCAATTATCTTAATATTGTAAAATTGGGGATAATCAATTGGTTTATTT
Source organism: Hydrangea macrophylla (assembly GCA_033977485.1). Classification (NCBI taxonomy): domain Eukaryota; kingdom Viridiplantae; phylum Streptophyta; class Magnoliopsida; order Cornales; family Hydrangeaceae; genus Hydrangea; species Hydrangea macrophylla. The sequence goes on along the minus strand of CM066998.1, from coordinate 5,771,953 downwards.
GAGAATTATGTAAACATGAGTGGACATGGAACCACAAATTGTATAATAAATTCAAAGATATAATGATTTAATCATTGTATCCTACTATGTCTGTATCCTTTTAAATTGCTATGTTTTGTAATCATTTTATGAGTATATGTTATACATTGTTATTTGCCTAGTTTCAATGGGTGAATATCAGAATGTGTAATGTAATGTTGACTTTTAATCCTCTCTTCTTCTTCTTTTAGTTCAAACTAAATTAGATTTTTTAGAAATATTTTTTTATTGGACGTATCCTATCCGTCTCCGTATCCTACATTTTTAGAATTTTCCGTATCGCCGTCTCCGTGTCGTGTCGTCTTCATGTCACGTATCCGTATCTATGCTACATAGCCAAAAAGCAACCTTGAGCTTTTAAAAGCTCCATTCTAGAGCTTTTAAAAGCCCCCCCCCCCCCAAAAAAAAAAAAAAGCCCTTAGTTCAATTTTTACAAAGCTCATAAACTAATTACCAAATGAATTAACATGAAATTATGCTTTAAAAAAGAATAAACACCAAAATGGGGGCCAAACTAAGCCTAAGTATGGTACGAGGGTACGTGACATGCCACCGAGACCTGACCTATGTTAATAACGTTCAAAAACGGGTTTTTTTTAACTCTCATTTCAACTACATTTGCAAGTGATTAGCCCCAAGGGTATAATAGGAATTTGAAATTTTGAGTTAGATTTTATACCAAAAGATAGCTGTTTGAGTCTAGGTTCCAACGTTGAAAACGGTGCACGATTTCAAAATTCCAGAAAAAGTTATGTCCGTTTCCATAAAAGTCGTTTTGAACCAAACGGTCGAAACAACTTCTATCCACAATTGTAGCCATGAGCATCTAAACAATCAAACATGCTTGAATAGCAAAAGCACTTGCCAAAACCTTTCACACATGAACATAAGAGTGTAATACATCAAGTCCTACACACGCTCACTTAACACAACATCATTTACAAGTCCTTTAGTTCCAAACTACTACAACAACTACGCCATATATATACAATATGCACATTAAACACTTGCTTTACAATATGCATATTAAACACTTGCTCTCCTCTTTCTTTATCTATTTCTCTTTCTCCTTCTCTTTTCTTTCACCTGAAATGGTTATACAATAACCATATGAGCTGAAGCTCAGTGAATAACATGCTCTTCGACATAAATTTGTGTACATCGTTTAAACATGTGATATGCAATTCAATGTAATATAATGAATCACAACCAAGTGAGTATTTATCTCCAAATAATCTTGTTCTTCTCACTACCCCGTTTCCGTAATGGCACCCTTTATCCTTGTTCCGAGCTATCCAATACCCTATACAAGGTGTATTGAACACTTAAGCCTTAGAAGGCTTTTCTACGCTCCCTTTTGGAGCTTTCTTTTTGTAGTGATAGAACAATTGCTTCTTTAACCACATAATCACATAAACATGTTTCCAACACATAATCCTTTCTATCTCTTGCACATATAGTCAATCATGATATACACGCATGCTCATAATCCATGAATTGAAAGTAAATCATTTACATGCCACAATTTCATTACTTGAAAAGTTTCCTCAAAGATAGAGGTTACTTACCTTGCTCTAGATATAGAATTGACAAGATGTAATGCTCACTTTCAAACTCCCTTAGCTTCTCAAGTCTAATTTCAATTTGAGATAGAAATCTCCCTAGCACCCTTTCCCCTTTGATTTTTCTCCTTTTCTCTCTTGTTTTTCCCTTTCTTCTTTGCACCTATTTGCTTGTGTAGAGACAAGAACATCAAAAAGTTGTACATCTTATTTAACTAGTTATTCTTCCATTTCTCTCTCTTGCCCACTTGAATACACATGGACTTAGCCAAATATAGCCCAACACCTCCTACTTGACCACCTACTAGCTTAGGTAATGTAAGCTAGCACCTTGATTAGGCTAAATAATCATCATTAAGCTAATTAATCTCAATTAGACTAATTAATCTTGATTAGGAAAATTCTACCAAATTCTAGAGATCAAGTCTCCTAAATTACACTTTCACCTACTATATTTCTTACTAATTACACAATAGCTCCTCTAATTCTCGTGAATTGCTAATTCACCTACTAGTTAGGAAAATGTATTCTTTTTACTCCAATCATTTTTGCCCTTGTCTGGCAATTCAACATTTAACATCAAATATGTTTCCAATGCAATGCATAAAATAAATTCATGTCTTTCAAAATATGTAAATTCCAAATAGATTGCCATGTGTAACACAACAAGAGTTTATCAACTCTTAATTTCCTTCCACCACTTGATAATAAGATTAAGTACGCAAATCACATAAATATTCATGTCATTACCATATAATGCACATTAAAATGTCATAATCACATGTCAAAATGTTGGGATATTACAATATATATGCACTTCTATATATATATACACACATACACCTACATACATATGTACACCTACACACACACTTCCTCTGTGGGACTGAAGAAGAAGAAAGGAGAAGAAGGAAAACAGAAGAGAGAAAGAAGACAAAGGAGGAAGAGAGAAAGATACCCCCCATCATTAAAGCTTGGAACCCAAGCTTTCTGAACACCCACACACATCCACAAGCATTAAGGTGAGTCCAATACTCACTAAGTAACGTTTTTATGGTGTTTTACACGATCAAAAGAACGAAAGACGCGTAGAAGAATTATCCAGTTCGTCTCTACCTGTTTCTGGGAAGAAGACGTAGTCCCAATCGATTGACATTAATTGTTTCCCAATGGATTGCCAAGATGTGCAATCGATTGACATTATTTTTACCCCAATCGATTCGATTGGCACTTATAGAATGTAGCTAACCCTGCTCGCTTATGATGTGAACTGCCTAGCTATTTATACACTGTACTATGCTTTCCTTATGCGATCCTGGGTTAGTGATAGAGTTGCTAATAAGTCGTAATGTGTTAACATGTTATTGAAGTTAATAAACGTGCGTAGTTATTGAATCATTTTGGTTTATTTTGTATTGTATCCAGTGTAGTCAGGCCACATGAGAAATGTCATGTATTGGTGTTAGTGTGGAACTAAGTAGGTTTGCTAGGATTCGGGAATCTAGCATGGGCGGGCATTGGTCATGATATGTTCTTAAAAGCCGGTGAGCAGTTCATATGTTCTTAAAATGAGGTGAGCTGGACCAATTAGCCCTTAAGATAGACCAGGTGATCCGTGATATGTTCTTAAAAGCCGGTGAGCTATTCATATGTTCTTAAAAGGTGGTGAGCTGGGATCACTGGTAGTAGATGCGTAAGTCGTGGTAATAGAAGGATATATCTCGTTTAAACGTTATGTCCCTGAAATACGGTGAGCTGTGAATATGTTCTTAAAAGCTGGGGACAGACTGATGTTCATGACATGCGGTGAACTGTGAATATGTTCTTAAAAGCGGTGGACGGAGCAATGGTGTATCCGTATAGTTTTACTGTCGAGTCTGTACATCAATCAAGAGTGTGTTGTTGTTCTTTGCGTAATTAGACGAGTAGGAATTCTGATAATGGGATTAACAAGAGAATGTTTAAGAGAAGATACTATTAGTAGAACTATAACTTATATCGTTTCAATAACTTGTAATTACTTCATAATTATGATACCCTGTTAGTATTTTATTCACTCAGCTTTCATTAGTTGACGGCGTTTTATGCCTTGGATATTACCCGTCCAGCCTATCCTGTTTATGACCATGCAGGGGAAGGACCTATGGGTGAGGACTTCTACTCTGGAGATGGCGCTGCTGTGGAACGCTACCCCAAGGGAGGACCGGCGGAGGAAGATTTCTACACTGAAGACTATATACTTGAAGAGTAGGGCTATAACGTAGTTTACTTTACTTTATGCTTTAAGACTTTCTATGATTTGTAATTGGCATATGTTGCCTTAAGACTTTAGTTCTATTAATTATTCCAGACTTTGATGTAAGAGATTAATAACCTTATGTTATATTCAATGTTGAACTTAGAACTTTTATTACTGTCTTTATCCTACTGTTAGAATTGTGTAGTGGACAATCATGTGACATTCACCAGTCATGGCCTACGGACCCAAAAAAGACTTTATTTTCTTTATTTTTGCTGCTCTGGGGCGTGATACCATGTGAACTTGGAGAGGTTTGCGTTGTACTCGAGAAGTGAATTGAACATAAAGTTATTGAGTTGCTAGAGCCTGAGAATCTCCGTAGTAGAGAAAACATGAGCAAAATCAAGTATTGTCCTTACCACCAAAACACTTGCCAAGAATTGAAGGATTGTTGGGCCTTAAGGCGCCTTTGCATAAGAAGATTTTATACAGAGAACTTGAACTCCCAAACATCATGGATGTTGAAATCAATCCTTTGCCACAACCCGACGAAAAAGGCAAGCAGGTCATGATGACATCATACTACGATGAGTTGAGGAAATTGCCATGTTTGAGACCCCAAAACTAGAGTTCAATAACAGAGCATTATTGATAGGCAGGCTGCCACGCTACAGGGCAAAATGATGTTCAAGAATTTCTTTGATTGGGTTTGACTTCTGAGGAGAGATTTGCCTCAACTAAAGCTATCCTCAAGAGTGCGGAGTTATAGGAAAGATGTATGCAAGTTGGGGGATTGGTGCAAGGACATTGAGGGAGGCTGGCTCCGTAATAACCTTCACGGAAGCTAATAGACAAGTAGGCTATGTTACCCGGACCCTTCATAATGCCTGGAGTACCCGTGCTCGGCCCGACCCCCCGGATAAGGGTAATCTTTGAAAACTGGACGAACCCGACACTTGGATAAGTGTCCGACCTGACACGCGTACCCGAGTCTGGGTAACATAGCAAGTAGGTCCCTTTCGCTCATAATAGGCCTTTATATGTCCCTGTGGAGGAAAATGGAATCGAATTCCAAAGAGGATTCCTAGATTGCGGCTCCTCTCTTAATACCATTTCACAAAGTGTCTTCAGAGTTGCAGTATACTCTGTGGTTGACTTAATCAAGCAACCTAGTACCATCATATCTCAGCGAAGTCTGGGACATATACTTATGAATTTAACAGTGGACCTATCACATGCCATACCCGATTACATGTGATTGACGTAGATATCTCTCATCATGCACTTATAGCAAGACGTTGGATTCATCATTTCGCCCTAATCCTCTCTCCTTGGCCCTAATGGGCGAAGGGAATTGTGGATGACTAAGGGTTTGTTTGATAAAACTGAAAATTAAGTGCTGAAAATTAAGTGCTGTATTCTAAGTACTGAAAATTTTAAGTGATTGAATTGGTAATACTGAAAACAGTGCTTCAATTACTAAAATGGAATGCATTCAGTGATTATTTTCAGTAGAAATTTTTCACTTAAAGTTTTCACTGGTTTTTTGGCTGCTTTTTCAATTAAGTGGTATGTTATCAAACGCACTGAAAAAGATACAACTGAAAAAGAACAAGTGCTGAATCTTTTCATTTTCAACACTTAATTGGGTTATCAAACATACCCTAAGTCGTGACAATCATTGTATCCAAAAGCCATTTTGCTCGACATGAATCGCATTACATGGATTCTGTTTTCTACACAAAGTTCGTAGATGAGGGAGGCGTAAGATCTTCAGTGTGCTCGAATCCCCTTCCCTGATAGGAGAATCTAGGGAGGGAACGAGGAAGGAAAGACTGGCGTAGAACCTCAATGCTATCGTGTTTGGCCCCTGGATGGGATAAGTGTATACCGTTTATGGCGATGATAAAGGTTATCCTCAGATCCCAAGGATGACCTTTACTACTTGGTGGAACAAAAGCAAGTAGATCCTATGCAAGGGACAAAGAGAAGAAATTGGAACAAGTAAATTTGGTGTACTGAACTCCTTATCTAGAAATTGGTGTAGACGTTCAGACTCCCCTTTCTACATCATCTCTCTGCGCGGGGTTGATTGTTTGGAACATTGGGAGTGTTTCTCGATCAGTGATTGAATCTCTTTTTGGTGGCAGCAAAAACTATGGGCCTGGGTTGCATACTTAGAAAATCTGTCAAACAGAACCATGGAAAGAAAAAAGGGGCACTCAAATAGTTTGAAATGTCATATTGCCTCACCGAACGTCTAGCATCTCGACGAAGCATGTCTAGCCTCTGATACAATGTCCCAGGAAGAAAGGGACGAGAGGGATGGAATGACCCTTAGCTAACTTCACCGCTAAAGGAAACACTCTCACATTGATCCCATCTTCGAGAGACATGGGCAGTATGTATCGCGATATAGGCAACCAATACATTAGGGCTCCTACAGTGAGGACCATCCACAGCCTCACGTTTTCCTCATTCAATAGACTAGCCTGAAAGTTTGCGATGGAGTTTTTGTCCTCTTTGCTCTCATGGGTCCTTCCAATCATTAATCACTAGATATGGACAAACTCATCAAAGCGATAACACCTTCCAAAGTTGGGGTAAATTCACCCCAAGCAGTGATAAAAGTATTGAGTATCAACACTCCATTGCGAGGCCAATGCCCTCAAGCTGTTCATATCCTTTATACAAGTCAAGGTTTACAAACAAGTATAGCATCTATCTAAGAAGCACCGACGCGGACATGCAACACGGACACGATGCGACGCGAATACGTGGAGACAATATTTCTTAATAAAGCGGGATACGAATAAGTCTGGGGCACAGATATATATTTTTTAAAATATATAAATTTTACCATGTCCAACCAAAATTGGCATAAAAACACATAAATTACAACAATATTATGACATTCTTAGGCTAATAACAAAGCCAATAAATAAAATTCTAGAACATCTTCATTAATCATCATTCATCAACATTTTATCTTTTTTAATCCTAAAACTTTCTTTTATGTTTGTTTTAAACCCATCACCAATTTAAAATTTTCATAAACATCCATAATGTGTTAACAGTTCTAGAAAAATGATAGTTTAACCCCAAAATTTCAAAACATTATCTAATAATTGCAACTTAGCATGTCCCGCACATGTCCTATGTGTGTCTTGTGCATGTCAGTTAGGTGTCCAAAAAAAAAAAAATTAAACAATTCAAACATGATATTTAGAGTATCCGACACGTGGCCAGAGAGTGTCCATGTCGGTTACACTGACGACACCGATATGATGGCCAAAATAGTGTCGGTGCTTCACAGGCATCTATTATTCCCGCATTATTCAACAGCTCAATGTGTCGACTGTTAGTCAGAACATATTTGGTCCACTCGTCTCAATCTGTACATGGAGCTTGGAACTCCATAAAGGAATAAGGGTCATCACCCCAAGGAAGCACACACACATGTAAGAAGGTAGCGTGTCGCTTGTCGTGTCATGTCCGACATGACACTTTGCTGACACTTTTCTTGCAGTGTCGACGTGCGATTTTTTTTTAAAGATTTGTTGTGTTGGCTTGTTTGTGTTTTGTCGGCGTACCCGTGTCCGTGCTACATAGGTCACCTCTCGCAACCTCTAATCACGAGATTGCCTCGGGGGGACTTAATTTGGTGTCCTTAATAGAAGCTCCGGCAATTGGAGCATAGCGCCCTGAAGTTGAGAGAACCCAACCTTGAACTCTCTAACTTCTTTTCGAAATATGTCTCCATCGGAACCCGTATAAGGATCTCTCTTCCATTCTTCCTCAGGAGGGACCCCCGCGATATCCCATCCCCTAGAGGAAGTACTACATTATTGGTTAAGGACATTGCAAAGGAATTATTTTCTGCGCAAAAAGATTGGGAATTTCGTGAAGAAGTTGGTTGGTGTGCTAAAAGAAAATTAGGAAAATCTTGGGTAAACGAAGAGAGATAAGAAGGTAGTAAATGTTCGCTTTGGACCCCACTATACCTCAAGAAAATGACCGTTGGAGGGGTAGTTATGCAAGTGGTTACTTCAGAGCTGCAATTCTAAAGCCACTTCAGCTGTATCATTTGATACTGACAAGACCTTGGGGCCAGTTCAAACGGTGCTCAAGTAGTACTCACCCATGGAGTATACTCATGGGGTAATCAGTAGGTACCTAGTTTACATCGCCTATGGAATGCCGCCATGTGTCACCTTCAGCAAGAAGCTTCCCTTACAATATTGTTATTTGAACTGTAAGATCAGCACGATGGTCGTGGTACTCCTGGCTAAGGACGAATGTCCTTAGGAAATGGATTACACTTTATATTCATTAACGAGAAACTCTTAGTAAGTTCCCTGGCTCGGATAGGCTTTGTGGGGGTAAAGTCTTGGTAATAATCTTTAACTCTGTCAAGACTGCTTTCAGGAGCTCTTGCGATGGAGTTACTCGAGATTCCCAGGATAATGTGGTTTGGTGGGCTTAAAGAGGACGTTCACCAAGGATAGCGCGACTGTATCTTCCACGGTCGTTTTATGGAATGATGATAGGCTTCTGGTTTCCGCTATAAGGAACATTACTCATGGCACCTATGGTTGACACGTGGACATGTTAGACCAAAAGCGTGAAACCTCTTAGAAGTTATTTATGACGTCATTGGCTTTCACGCTTTTCATTTGATTGGACTAGTATAAATAGGAACAGTACTCTTTGACATGACAAAGAAAATTATCAGCCATTTTCATGGAATTTCGTGCATCATGAGCACAGCTTGATTATCCGCTTGATAGTTGTGCTCATTAATTTTCATACGGTCTTTTTGCAAGATACCTGCCCCGTTCATCATTCCTTAGATTGTTCTTATGTACACTTGACCCACTTCTCCTCGAGATCCCTCGCTATATTATGTAAAATTCTACTCCATAACGAACTTACTACCTTCACGGTAAACCCAATACTATAATTAGTATATTTATGACTTTTACTTCATTTTTTTTTTCTTTTCAGACAAGAGTCCAGATAGAACAGGAACAAATCAAAAATCTTCCCACTCAATTGCGGGTACAAAAGATGGACGGAGACTTTGATTTGAAAAATGAGAGAGAATGTTTCTTATGCTTTTACGACTTGCACCTGTCTGCTGCCTGTTGCAACTGTTCCTCCTCGGACCGATTTGCATGTCTTAAACATGCTCACCTTATCTGTTCATGTGACCAACCAGAAAACAGATTTATCCTTGTCCGTTATACCATGGATGAATTGATTACATTGGTCGAAGCATTGGAAGGGAAATCTGATGCTGTAAAAGCATGGGTGTCAGAAGAAGAAGTCAAGGTAGGGAAGGGATGGTGTTTAGATTTAAATCTTGATAGTGTGTGTGAAAAACATGGAAATGAGTCTCAAGCGAAATTTGGTAGTTCAGTAGATTCGGATGCTGCACCAAGAGAAGCAAATATCACAAGTCTCGGAAGTGATTGTAACTCCGCAATTTCACATGTTCTTTCAAACAAAGATCACCACCCTTCTTCTTCTTCTTCATGTTCAATGGATGTTAACAATAAGTTGTTTGGGGTTGATCTATTTGCTCTGCCTCATTTGATTCCACTGAAAACTGAAATAAAAAATGGTCAAACTGGACCCATCCAAAATTTGAATTCTTGCGCTGACCCTATTACTTATGGATCTGTGGTGCATGGAAGGTTGTGGTGCAACAAGAAGGCAATATTCCCAAAAGGTATTGTTGTGTGAACGATTCAAGTTCATTGGTTGATTTTAAATTATATGCGTAGGTGGGAAAAAACCGAATTATATGGTTTGCAATTTTGCCTCGCTGTTACAGGGTTTAAGAGCCGTGTAATGTACTTTAGTTTGCTTGATCCAAGAAAAACATGCAGCTATACATCAGAAATCTTGGATGCTGGCCTCCTTGGGCCTTTATTTAAGGTACGATACCATTTCTTCGCAATTCTAAATATACAAAGGAAAACATAGAAACTTTAAGGCTCTATTTGGTTTGCAAATTTGAAAAAGGATAAGAAAGTGGGAAGCTAGTTTCCATTGTGCTTTCTTCGATTTGTAAAAAAACATTTTAAGTTGAGCATTTACAAAATATCGTTGTAACTTAAGAAAAAGAGTTGAGGGAAGTGACTCACAAAATTCAAAATTTTTAATTTATTTCCAACTGTATTTTCTCGTCCTTCCTGTTTTCCACACTATCTTCCTTATTAACACAACAAAGAAAAGTGCTTTTCTTGGTGTTTTCCTTTCCTTTCCTTCACTGAATCCCTTAACCAAACAGAGCCTTACAATGTTCTCGTTTTCTGGTGAAACTCCTACGGAATTCAACACTCTTGGACATTTCACTGGAATCCTTTTTTTGGGTGCTCACATCCAAACACCCAAAAAGAGGTGTTTGTAAGTAGTCAACAATTTTCCTTCCGTGTTTTCTTTTGGTTCATTTACTGATGTTAATTTTGATGTGGGTTTCAGGTTACTTTGGAGGAGTGTCCCGATGAGAGCTTTGCTACTGTCTCAGCCGAGAAATGCTGGGAAATGGTGCTGCAAAGAGTAAATCAAGAAATCATAATGCAGAGAAGCCTAGGGCAACAAGGAATGCCCCCCTTGCAGCCCCCACAAAGCATCAATGGACTCGAAATGTTTGGGTTTCTCTCTCCACCCATTATTCAGGTAATCCTTTATGCGGTTAAATTACTTAACTAGGGCGAGATTTAACTGATGACATTTATGAGGTAGGCAATGAGAATGTTCCTCTATGTTACCATCATAACCACCTTTTTTTTTTTTTTTGGGTTTTCTTTTAATAGTGGGGGCATGGGGTAGAGGGTTAATATACCGTTTGTTGAATTGATTGATTTTTATTTGCTTCTTATCTCTGTTTTATTAAAAGGCTAGCTTCTTTGATGTTGAGCTTTATCTCATCGTGTTGAAATTTGCTTTTACTGCTTTATATGTCTTTGTTGAATTGGAGCATTTAACCCAAAACCAATTGGCAATGGGTGGAGTAACCCCATGATCTTATATATTGACTAGCAAGGCTTTAAATTCCTGACGTGGGATTATAATCTCAACACACCCCCGCACGTGTGGCATGAATGAGAGTCAAACATGTGGATTGCTGAGATATGGTAACGTAGAGCACAGGTGGCCAAACTGGGCCGGACAATAACTTGCTCAAATACCATGTTGATTGGGGCATCCAACTCAAAACCAATTGGCAATGGCTGGAGTAGCCCCATGATCTTATATATTGAGTAGTAAGGCTTTAAGTTTCCGATGTGGGATTATAATCTCAACAATATGTTATTATGTAATTAGATTGTTTATACTTCCCAAACTTTTATAGGTTACTTAATCATTTTGCACCTTTTTCCCTCTCAGACATATTTTATGTTTGCTTCGAGTTATCATTCCGAGTGCAACTAGTTTCCACATTGAGTAGTTCCGTCTAATTTGTTTAGAACATCCCCTTTAGGCTATGTCTTCCCATGTTATTAGTGAGAAAACAGTAGAAGAAAAAAGGTTTTTCCTTAGTTAATATTATAACAAAACCTACTGACAAAAGTAGGAATAAAAGGAAATAGGGTGAAAACTAAGTTTAATATTTTTTTTTTGTCACTTCCCTTACTCTTTTCTTGTGTTTCTGTTATATTTGAAAGTTTAAATTTTTTGTGTTATTTAAGCATGGAGAACAACGTAGGTAGCACCGGTGCGGGTGTGGGGATTCGGATACGGGGATGCGGGTGTTAGGGAATCGCCAATTTTCCAAAAAGTAAGAGTAAGGGTAAGGGTGCGGCGGGAGTACTTGGACAAAATATTAAAAATATATTTTCAAATAGTAGTATATACAAATTGTTTTATAACTCGTACTACCTTAGTGTATACCCTAGATAATTGCTATTATTATTTTCTATTATTTATCTTTTAAACCCCCAAAGTTTTCAAAATTGTACGAAGAACTTGTGCTCTTTTTCAAAAGAACACTACAAAAAAGTCCTAGCCACACTCCAAAAGTCGAAAGAACTCAAAGAATCCACGGAGCACCCAGTTAGGGTGCGCACTAAGTGCGAGTGCGGTGGCCTTTTTGAAGAGTCTGTGTTTCATAGAGGAAAGCACTAGTGAAACAATTTTTCTTCTCGATTTCCTTTTACTTTTCCAAATTCCCAAAATTGGGTACCACATTGGACCTGGCAATTACCAACTACAGAAAGCTATGAATGTGATAAATCCTCTCTGAGCTTGACAATGATAAGCTAAAGGTTATGTTGCTTCCTTCAGGGCTGTTTGTTAGTTTTTATTTTTTCCTGTTGTATGTTTTGTGTCTGTGGGAATGTCTGTGTACCCTTTTTTCTTTTGGAAGCACAGCTTCAGCCAAAGGGACTTCCTCACCCGGAATACCCTTTTAAATGGAAAAATGGTGGTAATTTATGTTTTCAATGAGAAGAATCATCCCATTGGATTAACTATTAAGCTTCTGAATCTGCAAAAGCCCAAGCTTTCGGAGCTGAAATAAAGAGAATTACTCAGTATAAGAAAGGGCAAACCCAGTGCAAGAGGCTTCCGCCACTGCGGGGTGGAGGATTGTATACCTTTGCCTGATGGAAACTTTTTTCTTGTTCTAAAAAACATCAAGGTCTCTGAGTTTGACATTTCACATTGTTTGTGCTCTCTCTCTCTCTCTCTCTCTCTCTCTCTCTCTCTCTCCCCCGGTAGTTGGACTTCTGTGCTCCAAATTCCAATATGTATACGTGCGCGCCCTCCGCGGGCAGTTGGACTTTTGTGCTCCAAATTCCAATGTGTGCACTCTCCATCGTATGATGTATTGATCCTTCCCATGACTCTGCGTAGTGTGTAATATTTAAATCCCACATTCGGATGCTAATAAAAAGAGTATTTAACAGGCTATTGAGGCTCTTGATCCAAATCATCAATGCATGGAGTACTGGAATCACAAGCCTACATCAATGGCGGATCATCATGATAACTCCCCAGAAGTGGCTGTAATGGACAAGTTTCATGCAACTTCAATTTACTCTGCAGCACCAACTGAAATGAAGGCAAATTTTTTTGGGTATAGTCTAACAAAGCAGGATGAGCAGCAGGAGATTTCAGTTGCAGGAGGTAGTGGCAACCATTTAGTGGATGATGACGAGCTACAATCCGTGCTCCGAGGATTGTTGAATAAGGCTAATACCGAAGAATTAAAAATCATGCACAGAATATTGTGCAGCGAGTCCAGAAGCCCCGAATGGAGATTGGCACTCAACACATTGACTGAGGAGATCCAAAAAAGCATGTAAAATATGGAAGTCAATAATTGGGTCTCATAATTCTTTCTTGTTCTAGCTAGCCATCTAATTTATTTGTTAATGGGAGAGTTGCTAAATACAACTGCCAAAAAAAAAAATGAAAATTACTTCTCTCTCACATCCATATGTGAAAATTACTTCTCTCCCACATCCATATGTACAATAGGAGATGATGAATGTACTCCTGATTGCATAATGTGGGTGTAGATAGAAATTGGGTGGGTCATTTAACAGCTCTCTTGCTTATTTTATTTATATTAAGCTGATTCTTTCAGAATTTTATTAGACAAGGGAGGGATCCTGAGCTAATGATGTAGAGTTTTGGTCTTGGTTTTATGATATTAACCTTATCACACCAGCATAGGCGGCTTCTTGTACATTGGGAAATTCTACTCACTCAGCATAGCCTAAGATTTAGGCCAATTTTTAGTTTCGAGCTCACTTGTCTTTACCGGATTTTTTCTGTAGTTGTTACTTATATATGGAATATGTGTGTTTTTTTTGTTTTTGTTGATAACATTTCATTCATGATAACAAAAGTAGATTCTAGAAGAAATTAGTACAATCAGATAGAAAGAAAATATGTGATACATGAGCACAAAAATCTTATGATTTGCACTGCAAATCTTCCAAATTCTTAATTTCTTGGACTGTGGTATAGCTTGATCAAAGTCGACTGAGGAGAAAGTTGCAACAACAAAGATCTTTCCAAAAACACTGTCACCGCGAAAAGAGCCCACCAAAAGATTAGATCTGATGAAGAAAGCACCAGCCTCAATAAACTTCAATAAACAGTGTCATTCCAAAAACAGTCACCGCATAGACCAATTAACTGGGAATGATCCTAATGGATTAGTAACCCTATATGTTTACCATTTCTAATTATAAATTGTCTTTTGCTAGTTCTCTTCAATTGGCCCACCAATCCACTGGCAACTATATACACACCCAACTGGATTTCAATCTTTGGGCCAATATACATCATCTTCGTCTCATCTTTTCTTCTCTCCATCTTTCTCCTCCCCCTACATTCTTGCTAACCCCAACTTGATACATGATTATTTTATCTGTTACTTTAGCCAAGTTTTTCGTTAGATTTGGACGGTGGAAATGGAGATTTGCAGCTGGCTGAATGATCATTTTTCAGAAGGATGTTCGGGCGCTGTTAGTTCAGTCGAACAATGATGTTCGGAAACCAAGGCACTGATTTATTTCAAAAAATACCAATAAAATTACATTTCACCAAACAATGTTTTGATAACACAAATTAGGTGGGTGAAATTCGTTAGTATGAGAGAGGAAACAGAGGCAGTGAGTTGAGGTTTATTGATGTAGGTGGGTGGTGATGTTAAGTGGGTGTAGAGAGTTATTTTTGGATATCTGTTAATGGTTTGTCCCTAAAGGTTTGTATAGGCATATTGTTGGAATTTGAAACATTAGTTATGGGAATATCATGTCATTATGTTGACCTGATTTGAGGCTTCGATAATATGGGGCCTCGATAATATGGGGCCATGTGGCTGGTCTTTTTAAATACCGTAATAGATACGTGCATTTGATGTTTGTCATTTTGGTTTATAAAAGAGTGAGATTCTATAATGGATAAACTCGTTGAATTGGGTGGCGACATTGCATGTATGGTGAATAATAATTATTGAGAGAATATACCGCCTGGTTTAGGGATTGATGCTATCCCTTTGATAAAGCTTAAAAGTTTCGATTTTGTCAACCATTGCAAGTGGATTTTGTATTCGACATACCAAATAAGTTAAGCTCTGAAGAAAATTTATGGATGTAATTTAAATATAATTATGAGAAAATTTTTTTTAACGAATATCTGTAATCTTAACGTTGGGTGATAAATAAGCATTTAGTAACGTGAACCTTGAAATATTAATTTTGAGATAAGTGTGACTCGGCCCGAATAGCAAACATTGTGGGAAAATGATTTAATTATATATATATATATATTTTTAACGTAGGTCGTGACAAGTTTGTGATTTATCTGATGTGTCAGTACCATAATGAGTCATATAGATTAGAAAAATTGGAATAAAAACATGCAAAAATGTAAAAAAATCTTAATATATCACCAATCAACTAACAAAGAGAAAGTCTTAAAGTACGCTTAAACAAGTCTTAATACATTACAACTGATAAATTTAAAATAAACTAATTCTTTCAATCAGTCCGTCTCCTGGATCTCTCCAGGAACTTCTACTGAGCCTCTTCACCTACAAATGGTTTTGATGATGCCAAAATTTGGGTTAGAGAGTAAGAAGAAATAGACAAGTGAGTTTGTATGTGGCTCGGTCCTGTTAATTAAGAGGCCTACGTCCACGTTGTGTGTCAGAGCACTTGCACTATGATATGAAAGTTGCTGGGGGTCTTTGGTGAACCAACAAGGGCTTGGAGCTACCAGAGACCGGCAGGGCAGAAGGCGTGTGTGTGCAATGCAATGTTACGATTCTGCGGAATAAGAGTGTCATTCCCTTGAAGGGGGTGAATGGTCTCTTTTATAGATACAAGAGACCATTCGTACAAGGCAAGTGGCCCGATAAGGTAGTATAATCAAATAGGGATTGATCAGCATAAATCATGGGAGTTTACTAACCGGGTTAGGGAACAATCTCCTCTTTACATTAGACTTCCAGCTGAGATAGGAAACTGCCTGGAACCTTGCAAAGCAAGTCACGGGACGTGCCCGGGCTGCGCCTTTCGTGGGGTGAGCCCGCATCGTGCACCAGACCTAGGGGTCCGGCCAGGGCGGTCCTAGATGGACAACCCGGGATGGTTGCATGGATATTTTCGTACGTATCAGCTGCCCCCCAATTCCAAGGCTAAGATGATGCTTCATCAGATGAGCGTTGGAAATTTGCATAGCCCCAGAAAACCGTTGGGAAGAAGCTCGAGAAACTGTTCGGGTTCGGGAAGGTCGCCGCGGTCACCCGGTGCTTGGACCGTCCAGTTGACCCCGTGAGCTTGGGGTTGGTTCAAGCTCACGCTCAAGGTCAGAGGAGATGATGCAAAACCTATGGGCTCCAAATTTTTTGTGGACAGTTATAAGAGGTATACCACACTTTTTAGGAGTTATATGCAAGAAACGATCTTTGGTGTTGGCATTTTCTATAGAGGCCTCTATTTTGTAATACAAGGAGGTGGCCATGGTTCGATAAAAGGGACAGGGTCTAAGTCATGTTCTAATACAGCTTCATTACCCTCCTCTTGTCCTGGAACAGAATCTATGGAGATATGATCATAGGAATTTAACTTCTGTTCTATGTAAATAGTTTTGTACGGGACTTGGATAAAGCTATCTTTTGAGGCCTCAATGTCATTATTACTCAAGAAGGTCAAGCAGTCTAGAAGATTACTAACTTCTTGTTGAAGTTTAAGATCATCTAATGTGGGCCCAAAAGTTCTTAAGTCCTCTCTCAAAGAATTTTGAATAATAAAATTTTGTGCAGTGCATGTGCTAGAATCCTTATCATCCTCTTCCACAACACATTCTTTTTGTTCAATATTGGGGTAGACATGACTTGCAAGCTCGGGATTAGAGCTTTGATTGAAAGTGAGAATAGGTGATGGGCAACTTGGTGACACTACCTCTTCGGCCGAAAAAGGTGAGGGTTCATGAATAGCACAAGAATCTAAATCGGATTTAGATTTTCAATTACGTCCTCCCTAGGGTCAATTTGAAAGGTAGGGGTAGAGTCAACAGGGGACTCCTCATTTCCTAGATGCGTGCAATCCTCTAAACTCTCATTAACCTCATTCTCATCCTTGCAACTCTCATCACTATATATGTCATCTATTGAGGTGCTCTGGACAAAGAGATTGTGTAACTTTATCCAGGCAGTGAGTGAGTTAATGTCTTGGGCTGTATATTGAGGAGAAGATGGTTCTACAACTTCATGCTCAATGGTTTGGTTTTGGAGTTCAGACATCATTATACACCTATCATTATCCTCCAATTCTATTTCATTGTTAGTGTCTTGAAATTCGGGTTGTAGTGTTGAAGAACTAGTGTAGTCTTCTATAGTTTGGCTAGCAAGTGCTTGTTGATATCTAGTTTCTAATTTATTAATTGCACTATCTAGCTTTTTCATTTCACTAAGCAGCAATTCTAACATACCATTATCCTTAACTTGGTTATTCTCCTCATTATAACTATATGAAGTTTCACCCCATTATGGTTGGTAGAAATTCCCATCCCATTGTGTTTGTGGACAAGACTCGCCAAAGGGAAAGTCTTGGTGCGTTTGGTAATCGTGGGAACTGCTACTATATCCTACAATATTATTTTGGTTATATTCCCATTGCGATTGATAGAACTCTCCATATGGAGATTTTTGATATGTTTGATACCATGGGGTACTACCATTATTGTTTTCCCATTGTAGTGGTTGGTAACACTCAGGTTAATAATGCGCGTTTGTAGACAACCACTTTTGACCACACTGATAGGATTTAGGGTGGACAACATCTTGGAGGATTCAGTGACGAAAAGTACCCCGTGGAAGGTACTGGATTTCACATAATCGAAAGATCGAACTTCGGAAAGTGACTTCAAGCTCAGAAAAGCCATTTTCTATGCATAAAAACCCAATTTTGTCAAAATCGTCTCTCAGAATTCATATTCACTCAGGGTCATATGAACATAGAGTGTTCTAAATGCAGTATTCTAGGTATCCAGAGATTCAATTTTAAAGAAAAACCCGAAATCAATGCACATTGAGAGGCAATTTTGAAAAAGAAGTCGTTTGATTTCAAAAAGACGACGAAGAAATTTCGGGCTTCAATTGAACTTTAATTCTCATTTCAAATCCTCCTGGAATATTTTTGTACTAAAATTCAACTCGACAGCTTTCCAATGGTATGTGAACGGACGATTTCGGACACCAAAAAATATTTTATGAAAATCTGGAAAAGTAGTGCACGTAATATTTGAAACAGGACATAAGGGTAACCAGGGGAACAAGAAAAGGAAGTGGTGGGTCCCACTTATGGGGTGGCGGGTCCCCCCTTAGCCGCCACCTATAAGTTGCCCCCTCCATTGAGCTTTTCGAGTTCCAGACCCTTCCAAAGACTTCCTACTGCGAGGAAATTGCCCAAAAACTGCTTTTAGGCATTGAAATGGCCATTTTAACCCTTTTCTGATCTTTAAAATTCATATTTTAAACCTGAAACTTAAGAGTTAAATTTTCAAAAACTCTATACATAGATCCCATACATCTTATATGAGAGAATCTTGGATCATCTTGAACCATATTGAATACACCTTGAATATACTTGAAGATACAATCACATATACTTTAAATTTGAGAGATTTCAAGAGAGAGAGAATAGTGAATCATGAATTGATTTATTCTAAAATGAATCTTAAGATAACTAGATAAGATAATTGAAGAGAGTTTTGACATCAATTGTCTCGCTTAACTTCTACTATGGATGAGTGCTTGAAGAACTTGAAGAATACTTGAAGAAGATCCTTCAAACCAACTTTGATTACATAATTGAGAATCCTCCAAGAGGTAAGCATCACAATTCATCTCTAATTATTATTTTTATATAGATCTATAAGACTTGGATCCAGTTTAGCTTTGTTTTCCTTGCTAGAACACTCTTCTTCTTCTCTTGTTCCTCACACACTCACATAGCTAGATCCAAATCCTCTTTGATTTAGTTGATAATTTATAATTAGAGATTGATTTTTACTTTGATTTTCAATTTTGATTTCATTATTCTATTTTAGTTTAGATCCATGCATACACGATTGTATATATGTATCTATTTTGAATTCTATGATGGTTTGGAAGTATGATCTATGAGAAGGATGATTCCTATGTTCATACCTTTCTCTTGATTGTTCCTATTACCTAGAATTCCTATTGAACTTCATCTCCAAGAGGATATTTGTATGTTCGTTTGATCCATGATCTAAAGTTCTTCATAGAACTTGAGGGCTAAATTGATTGGGAATCATGATAATCAAGTTGATTCATGAGTTTGATCTCTCTAAATAAGCTTCAACCAACACCTAAGATGTTTTTCTCACACTTTAAAATAAACTAGTTAAAATTCAGCAAAACAGATTGGTTTTGTCCATAAGATTTAGTCCATCGAAACCCATAGTTTGATGGATTTCAAATTTTCTGGGTAAACTTTGATAAATTAGCTTTCATTTGATCCGTTTTGAGAATCATTAGGATCTATATGCTATTTTTAGATCGGTTGACAGATTTGAACATCATCACTTTGTATTTGAATATCAGAAAATCTATAATAGTTATCGATGATCTGCTTTTTGGCGATGATTGCTAACTCATGTATCTTTATGCCTATGTAAAATCATGAGCATACGATCGAGTTAAGATCGTTTTTTAAGCGTTTGAATTTGATACCACTATTCTGTAATTTTCTAAAGTTTAACTACAATCATGACTATGTATACAAAATGGTCATACCTTGATCACTCAACAACAATTGATGACTAAAACTTGGTTTAGAAATCATCTAGGATAAATGAATGAGAGACTAAAAGTCTAGATCAATTTGATTAACATGATTCATGAATTTCTATTATGTCTTGCATTCCTTTGTCAAATGATACCAAATTTCCAGAATAACAGAGTTTGGTTAAAACAATTTTTTAGAGACTTTATGTTCATAAAATGCCCATGGGATTATTTTTGTCATAAACTAGAATGAAATAGATTTCTTTTGACACCAAAAAAAGCTTTATGTGATTTTTTTAGAATTAATTATGATTTTTACAAGAATAGTGGACAATCATAATCCACTATTCCCAAAACTCTTATTCCTCAAACTTCAAAAATGCTAATGAGGTCCTACTTTTTGTAAAAGTTTCCTAAGGCATGTATCTAACTTTTTGTAGAAGAGCTTTAACCTAGCTCTTGTTTAAGATCACTTTTGATAGGATTCATTAGAGGTTGCTGATTCTGCAAATTTGATTGATGACATCTTCTTCTTATTTTTCATGCATATTATTTGTTTGCTTGCATTTTTGCAATGCTTGGGTATTCCTTGGTGTCTTAGTGCAGAGAATTGAATGCCATGGATCTGGACTTCGATTTGTGGGCTTGCCTCGTCTACATTTGGCTTAGTGCCCATGTATCGTACTATCTCTATCCTTTCTCTTAGAATTTTTATAGGCTTACAACTTTGTTTTCAATGATTCAATTCCTTTAGGATAGTCCCCGTTTATGTGCTTTTATATTGGAGACATCTTTTCTAGCATTGTTGCATGATTGCATTGCATGTCTCGTTTCTTTTGCTTTTTCCGACTCCGCTTGAGTCAACTCAATGTAAGTCTTCTTGTTCTCTTTTGCATATCATGGCACATTTCCCTTATTTGCATCGGTTTCAGGCGGGACTAGCCATTGTGAGTATACCTATCTCTTGTATTACATGTGCATCCGATTGCTATTCTAGTATGTTTGAGGAAACAACACCAATGAATTAATAACAAGGATATTTGAATCAAGGCCTACCGTTCGGTAGGGCGAGCAGGGGTGCTTTAGTCCTACTCGGGCTCCTTCCCCTCTCGTACCAAGACCCTCGAACCTAGTTTCTGGTGATGAAAGGCGAGTAACCTTATTCAAATTTTGGGCGAGTCAAATTTGGTTTCCTAATTCCCGATAATAATTAGGTGGTGACTCTTTGTCACTAGGACAGTGTGAGGAAGTTCTAGTTCCTTAAAGTGTGCTCCTTGGATCCGTCCCGAGACACTGTTAAGTAGACGACAGGACTCCCCGCTGTCCCCGCCCGCGTGGTCCACAATCTGGCGACTTCACTGGGGGTTTGAACATGACACTTATGGTTTCTTGTTCTTCGAGGGTTTGACTTGATTCAATAAATATCCTTGTTATTAATTCAATAATCAGGTTGTTTCTGCCTTCATTTGCACTGGCATTGTTCTTTCACCACGATTGCTTGAGACCATTATCTTAAGGGTGGAGGGCCCCCTTTCCTCCATTTGTCAAGAGACTTTGGTAACATGTAGTCACCGTTAGCCTTGTACCGCGCGTGGTATATAGAGCCCATGTGTGAACGACACGCCCTCGGGGAGGCGGTCACCCACATTGCTGAGCTTGCTAATGGATCCTTTATGAGACTAAAACCTGGCCTTTGCATATAGTTTCTATAGAACCCTTCAATTAGGATCTTGATTATCATCTTTGATTAGGATGATGTGATGAATTATTTGCGTTTGCCCGTAAGGGATTATGTGGATGATAAGGATGTGTATGCGACGACATCATTAAACCTTGTATGGTAGATTCTTCTAGGGTAGTTTGGTCTTTATCCAAACATCCAATCATTATTCGAGGACAATTTTTGAAAAATTTGAAAATGCTAGTACTCCTTTGAAAAACCCAAGTCTTTTTAAAATTCCGGGAATATCCCTTATGAAAATTCGCTTTGAAATTCACTTTCACAAAATCATTCCAAAAATTTCTCTCTAGATTTTAGAGAATTTTAAAACCTTGGTTTTCAAAAATCATGATTTCACACTTTGATGATTCAATTTCAAAATTCTCCCTAGATTTTAGAAAATTTCAAAATTTATACCTTGGTTTTTTTTATTTTATTTTATAAAGAATCATGATTTCACACCTCAGGCATTAATGGTTCAAAAGTGCTTTTGAAAATTACAAATCTCCCCCTCTCTTTCAAGGTTTTCATGAAAAATTCAATCAAGAATTTCAAAGCTAGAAATCCTTGGATAATGATTGGATTAGTAGGGTGATTAGCATACTTAAGGAATCTTATTTGTTTATGTGCTGATATGCTAGGTCTAAGCTAGATTAAGGTGCATTGCATTTAGATTAGATTGTATTTCATTTGCATTGCAAACACTACACGAGCATTGCATATACAACTCACGAGTGGGACGCCTCTAAAATACTTTCAAAAAGAAAAGAATTGTTTTCCTCAGAGTTTTGAAACTTGAAATGAATTTTCTTAGAAATATTTCTTTGATTTTAGAAAATATTTTTAAAAAGGAAATGGTTTTCCATCTTTGATTTTCCATCTTTGTACATCCACTTTTGTGAAAATCATTATTTAAAAATTCTTTTGCAATAAAGATACCCGATTATTTGAAAATTCCTAATAAACCATAGAGAAGAGAAGATAAGGACCTAAGGATTGAACTCCTTGAATTTTAGCAGAAAGAAGTAATGTTGCAGACAGATGGCTCCTCTTGATTCTCAGGCTCTTTTTTCATGGATGGATGAGGTCACCGGTATTGATCATCTACATTTAAGATATTTTGGCCTTAGTACTCTCTTTCAGCTGAGAAATGCGAAATTTGAAGAAGATATTATGCGTGCTGCCATTTGATGTTGGGATCCGAAATTCCATATATTTCGGTTTGGACATCAAGAAATCTCACCACTATTTGAGGAATTCAGTGCCATTCTCGATTTCAGCCCTTACTCCGATCTGATCCTTCCCACCTTTCAGGCTGGATATGTAAAGGACGTAGCATCACTTCTCAGTTGTTTTCCTTCTATTGCCTAGTCTATGATTTCTGATCAAGAGATTGATTTTCCTCGTTTATTCGCCTGGTATTGTACTACCATGGGAGGACATTTCGATCATTCCATATCTGGATGGGGTACCTTGACATTGGCTATGATTTCGCACTTCTTGTTTTATTCTTCATCTCATGCCCTCACACCAGTTGCCTGTGGGCTCCGTTCTCCGCAAAACCCCATGATGTTGGCCCTAGCAGAAACTCTAATGGGTTTAGATCAAGCGCATACTGATGGGACAGTGCTCCTTTCCGGTGCCCCTTTAGTGCTACAAACTTGGCTTCTTGAGCGGCTCAGTTTACTAGTATACCCTCGCGATTTTTGCAGAATCCCTTCCTTGGATCAGAGGCAGGTACAAAAATTTTTCAGCAATTATAAGGTTTGGTTCGTTTGGCTAAGCGGTCTCACCACTGAGGACATCTGTTGGGTCTGTGCTCGTTGGGACTATTGTTCAGTTACTGTTAGATTTCCAGGGCGAAGCGGGATATGGCTTCTTGGTTTAAATGCTACCACTTTTTCCATCTCATATCGAGTAACCAGGAAGTATGGCTATAGACAGGACACTTCTGAGGATGCCATCGGAGTTATGAGAGATTCAATTCTGTGATCTTCATCGATTACTGCTTTCACCACTTGTAGACACCCCAATTTTGACCAAACGTCGGGTTAAGGGGAGTGTTACCTCTAAGATCCGATGATGACAAATGTCTAACTAATCTAGGTCCAAAGGTGATTCAAGCTCCTCAAAAGGTTCTTCAATCCAAACAAAAAGAAAGAAAGAAGAAAAAGAGAAAGAAAAAAATAGAGAATAGAGAAAACAACACATGGCACCTTCTGCGGCACTCTCGGGTTGCCGGTGCGGCACTCTCTGACTGCCGTCCAGCACTCGGTAAGTGCCGCAATGGCGGTTAGTAAATACCGCCAATTTCATTCAAGTGCCGCAAAATTTAAGAAACGGCAGTTCCTGGAGTTGTCCACAACATTCAGTGAATGACGGCGCGACATTCATTGAGTGCCGTGCCGGCTGTCACTGACTGCGGCTTCCATCTCTAGTAAGTGCCGCATTTTCAGGCTGACAGCTGTAATACAGAACATTTTGTACCATCAAAAGGACATACGAAATTAGTATTTTTGCCCTTGAAATGACTAAAATACCCTTTTAAATTTACCTATATAAAGAGGGTGAATATCCCATTTCAAGGGATGAGCTTTTTGAATCTCCCAACCTTATCTTGGTTCTCTTTCTCTTAAACCTCTAGAAAATTTTTCTAAATATACTTAAGAGTTGCGTTTGTAGTTTGAAAAAAAGAAGTTTGTGTGTGAGTTAGAGTTGAAGAGCTTGATTAACTTGTGGAATTCCTCTAAATCACCAAGTTGAGAATATTTAGAGGTAGACTCTAGACTAAATCATCCTTTAAAATACATGTTAACTTAGCTAATGTTTTAATGTTGAGTCTCTACTTTTGGTTGTGTTCATCTCTTGGGACTTATGAGACTTTCAATGTCTTATTCGAATCCTTTGATTTGAAATCTCTTGGTCTTCTTATAAATTCATAGTTTGTAAGAAGATTAGGATTGATAATGAGCATTTTGGTTGACAAGTTCAAACCCATCTCCATGGTTTGATTTTGTTATTCTAGGACTTCATGAAGTTTCTCCATTCTTCATTGAAGTCTATCACTTATCAGAGTCATTAGTCTCCCATGACCATCAAATGGTAGGAGGATTAGTTTAACTAAGGCTAAGTTTAATGGCTTTGTAGTTAAAATTAATAAATGAAAGACGAACTAGACAAAAGATGCAGTGAGTTCATCGACCACTTTTCATCAAAGATTTTTAGTTAAACATCGAATCGTTGGAACTGAATGAAACCGACACGAAAGTGTGTCATACCCCGATTTTTTTACAACTAAATATTCAATCCAGAGCATATATCTAGACTAATATTCAATTTCCAAAACACCGAGAGTGACACCCTCACACAGGCTAATAGATAATTATTGAAAATTGTATTTTTTACTCATTAAATA
Organism: Hydrangea macrophylla; assembly: GCA_033977485.1. Classification (NCBI taxonomy): domain Eukaryota; kingdom Viridiplantae; phylum Streptophyta; class Magnoliopsida; order Cornales; family Hydrangeaceae; genus Hydrangea; species Hydrangea macrophylla. The sequence continues at coordinate 5,747,194 of CM066998.1, read as the reverse complement.
TGGACATGTGATTTTGTGTTAAAAAAAAAAAATTTCTTTATTATTAAACTTGAATTCCCAAACATTCATTTTCATTATAAAAGAAATTAAACTCCATTCCACATATTATATCCTTTCGATTTACAAAAGAAATATTATGTTTATTCAATAAAACCCTCTTTACAGAGTTCAACGGAAAGAAAAATAAATAAGCATAAAATCTATACATCCATTGGTCAGAGCAACTACAACGCTCCCAATACCCAATATATAATCCTTATTATAATTATACACTTGTGGCCCACACTGCCAGAAATAAAATAAAGTACAAAAAAAAAAAAGTACAACTCTAATAATAAACAACACTGCGACAATCTCTTCACCCAAACAGAAGCTCCAAAGAAAATCTCCAAATACTAAACCTGCACATACATTCGACTTCGTTTCATATAGAAACGCACCCAAATGCATAACACACTCGGGTCAGTCACATGACTGGTATGAGTTAACAAAAAAAAAAAATATATATATATATATCTATATGAAACGAGTCTTAGGGAACAACGATGTCCCATAGACTCCCAAAAGTACTCACAAAGAAAAACATAACCACCTCACATCATACAATATCGTTGTATAGAAAATAAACAATGTCATCACACATAATTCATATCGGGTTAGAACAGTAGTTCCATGCACATTTCAGGACAGAACGGTAGTTTCCTTCAATGTGGTGGCAGTGGCTCCAACCCCGAATAAACACAATTGAATACTTACCGATCGGATATCTATGGTGAGTCAGCCCTGCATAAAAGTTAGTAGACCCACCATCTTGTAATATTTAGTTATCACAAACCAAGCAAACAAGTCCGTAAACAACATTTCCACATTCTAACTTGAACGTCGCATTCATTATTCCAAACTTATCAGTCTTATGAAATTGTTTGGTTGGAAAATTTATAAGTGTGTGCGAGCGTGCCAGGCAAGTAAATTGCCAATGTGTATGTGTGATGTCCAAACTGCGCCTCACCAAGCAAATTGTGGTGATGTTCGATGCCTTAAACAGGACTTTAACCGTGTAAAGATGCACTTAATTGAAACACTTCAAACTGATTCTAAGATAACTACTCCTAATAAAATAGTAAAGAAAACAATAAAGTAAAAGACTACTTTGATTAAATTAAACAAACTACAATCTAACCTTGAAGATGACTTCAAAGGTGTTCTATTCCTAAGTTTAAATACCTAAATAACAATACAGTAAGAGTATTGAGAGATATATGTTGATGTTGATCGAAAGATCACTTTCGAATGCACAATCCTTCTATTTATAGACGTTGAGGGTCCCCAACAACTCTGTTTGAATACTCCCTCCTATTTTCAAACTGATAACTGCTCTGACACCTGTTATATCCTTGAATTGACACCTGTTCTTTAGTTACTTCTTGATGATCAACACGTGTCTTCTAGCGGTTAATTATTTGAACAACGTGAATCAGAAACAACTGCTCATACCAGTTTCAGTATTCATTCGTGTCCACCAATTATCCTGCCACATAAACTCTAACGTGTCAATTCTGCATTGGCTGGATATTTTTATCACAAACATTACCCCCCGCGCCATTTTCCTTTTGGTTCCAAAAAGATAATGGTGATCATGGACAGATCATGCCGGGTAGTTAACATATTATGTGATCTTCGAATGTTTATATATTGCACAAAATATCATATCTGCTTGATCCTTGAAACCTTCTATCTACTTTGTTCTTTCGAATCTGCTCTATTAATCATGTCTTCTTCTCAATCTTCTTTCGACACCAATAACAACTTTCCTCTAGATCTTCCTGAAGAAGTGATGTTATCAACCAAACACCCTGAAATTTCTTCTCGAACCAATTGGGATCTCCCTGAAATTCCTACTGAACCCTTCACCTACTCGAAGTGGGGAAAGTGGCATGAAATGTTAAACAGACCAAGTGCTTCTTCAACAGGGAAAAATTCTTCTTCGAGCTCTTCCAAATCGATTTATAATAACCAAACAATCCCTCCTGCTTGGGAACAACCTATTTCCTGTGGTGAAGGAGTAGGATATCATAAAGGTATGAAGCTCGAAACCCCAGTTACAATGCCTTCAGTTGTTCATCCAAATTTTGACTACCCTGAAATTGAAGGGATTGTTCGAAGTAGGACAATAAAACCATACTATCCATTTTCGAATCGTCTATCTCGAGAGAAAAATCTATTGAATGCCTGGTTGATCTCCTCAACCAGTCCTCCTGGTGAGAGGCTTCAAAGAGGTAATATCTTAATTCCTCAAGGCAGACCCCCCATTCACACATATGTAAGAGCATCTCATGAGGATTTTTCTAATGAGCACTACTCCTCAGCCTTCCTTTCTAAATGCAAACTTTTTGAGAAAGATTATGAAGAGAGAGTACTTCTCTTCGATCATTCTGTACTAGGCTTTCCTGACACCAAAGTTCAAGTGGTGGATCCTACTGACGATATTGGTGACCCTTTTTTGAAATTAGACCAATTATGTAGGTATGGTCCTATTTTCGAACATACTCCACCCATTCTGTCACCTTCTCCCTGCTTGACCATCCAAGCTCAAAGGATTCTAGTTGCCTTTTCACATCTTCCTTTCTCCATTTTACAAAATCCAAAAGCTCGAATTAATTTTGAATGGAGTTGCCACATCTTGTGCTATGAATGGAATATTTAAACCCTTGTTCGAACCCAAATAGATTTCACCCTTCGAACCTCGGCTCCTCATATAAGATGGTATTCTCATCATCAAGAAAGTGTCCATCATTTGAATTACTTAATTGATCTTTATGAAAGCCTTAAGGAAGTACCCAATGCACTTCTTGATGAAGTCTCAGAGTTCAAGGAGAAATACATCTATGGTTGTGGCAATTCTGATGAAGAAAGCAGTGTTTCTCATTACTCGAAACCTGACCTTGAAAGTCGAATTGCATATCTTAAAGAAGAAGCCAAAACTGTTGGCATATCTCTTCGAGGCAAGACTACATTAGCCAAGGAACTTCGAAATCTTCGCAAAGCTTTGTTCAAGATCAACTCGCGGCTAAATCAGTATAAAGAACAACTCAAGAATGCTTATCTCACACTTCGAAGCGAAGATAAATTAGCTTTACAAGCCAGGAACCTATGCCTTGAAATAGAGCTAGAAGCAGAATACTTTGCCTATTACTGGGCCATGTTTCACAATTTAGTTACCTATGGGTTTCCCCATTTTTACCAATTATGTTTATGAATTGCAACCGCATTTCCTTTTTAATGAAATGAATTATAAAAAATTCATGTTCTTAGTTCATTCTGAACCAGCATGTCTTTTCCTTTGATGCAACGGTCCAAAAAGAGTAACCGAATCTAACGGCTATTTTTCAATAAATGCATCTTTTTCCAAACGTCACCAAAGGCTATAAATAAACAAGAAAAAGGGAAAAACAAGCCTTCTGACTTCTACAAATTCATTTTACTTTCTATTTATTCCCTTCGTACTTTACTCTCTTTTCTTACCATTTTCCTTGCAATCCAACCTCTTCACTTCTAAAGATGACAAAATCTGGTGATAAAACTCAACTTCAGAAAATCTGTGATGACTTTGAACAAATCCTCAAAGACGAACAAGAGCGTTACTTACAAGGGCAAGAGACTTCCCTGATCCATGAGATTCTCGTTCCCATTAGTTTTCCTAACCATGAATCCTCAATTGCTGTAGGTCCTTGCCTGAGCACACCGAGCCTGAGACTCCATGTCTATTACCCCAGATTAGGAGAACAACGCCTGACTTACCAACAAGATCTTCCAAACCCCAAGTATGACTGGAAGTTTCGACATTGGCCTAAACCCGCAAAGGATTGGCCTGAATGGGTAGATAGAATCTTAGAGAACAAAAGAGAGATTCTAATCACAACGGGGATTTACCATGCTGTTAACCTTTCAAAATTTCCCATCGAATCTAGTCCTAACTTATTAGCTGCAGCCCTCTATTTTTGGAACCCTATTTTTAACCACTTTCAATTTTGATTTGGTCCAATAAGTCCAACTGTCTTGGACATCTGTCACTTATTAGGGTTTTTATCTCATGGGGAAGATGCTCACCCTTATATGGCTGAATATGATAGTCCTCCAATCAACACTGATTCTAAATCATTAGGGTATACAAACTTCCTGACTACCCATAAAAAATCATCAGGAACAGTGACAGACAAGGAATATTACTGCTTCCTCTTATATTGGCTTTTGAAGCATCTGTTTTGTACTTCTTCTCAGAGGGTTGTCCTCGAATTTTCTAACATTGCTAAAGCTCTGGCTGCTGGTCGAAGGTTAGCCTTAGCACCTTTTATTCTAGGATCTCTCTATAGGTCCTTTTCTGATTTGTGCTTCGACCCCTTCATTCTTACCCGAGGTAGTCCTTTCTGGATTTTACAACCATTGCTATATACTTACTTTCCAGAAATTCATAACTTAGGACCCTTATCCTACACTGTTGCTCATGGGATCTTTTTTGCCTTATTGCCAAATGTTGAGAAGACCTTCAAAGAATCCATCTCTTTCTTTTTCAATCTCTCTGCAATAAGGCCAAACAAACTGTTCAAACCATTTGCTGTCCTCTATAGCTCTAAAGACAAATCTCCTCTTTCTCCCCATTGGCTTTGTCAAATTTTGGACAGAACAGCAAGTGCTCTTGAACTAAAAGCTGCATGGGGAAGTTTCTTGATCAGTAGGGATTTATTCTTTGGGAATACCCTTAGCATCAAATCTCAGAGTGAACTCTACCTTCCCAATCAGTTTTCGAGGCAATTTGGGCTTACTCAGTCAATTCCTTTCCCAATCAGGAGTCAAGCCAATATACTTATGGCTTATAAAACTCACTTGAAGGTGCCAGAATCAGTGGTAACTACTGCATTGGCAGTTTATTAGAACAAAGTTAGCAATTTGGAATTCACTTCTCTACCAGTTTACACCACTTGCACCCCCGCCTTTTCAAGTTGGTGGGAAAATTTGATGTCAGTAGAAATGGACAAGTGCCAACTTTTGAGATACATTGATTCGAGGCAACCAGGTAATAAAAATTCAAATTTAACCCTTCTCCTCTTAAATGATGAAGAAAAACCTGATTTATACTTGTTTTGAATTTTACAACACAGGAGTGGCAGTTGGGGAAGGCTCTTCACCAACAACTAGAGCTTCGAAGGTCAAGCCAAACATTCCACCCTCTTCAAAGACCTCAAAAACTTCAGCTCCTGTTCCTCCACCCTTAAAGCCAAAAAGAAAATTGGTCCTTCCAGCAGAAAGCTCACCTCCCCAATCAAAAAATGTTGAGTCTGAAGGAGAGGAAGAAGTTAGCCCTGTCCCTGCTTTATCTTGAAAGAAGAAAACCAAAATAACAATTGAACCATCTACTGGTTCAATAATCAACAAAGAAGTTCCCATTCCAGCCATTCCTATTTCGAAGGTGGAACCTGCACCTGAATCACCCCAAACTATTCCAGAACCATCATCCCAGAGTTTTGACATCCCAGAGGTTCATAAGTCTCCTTCATCCAGTGTTCAACCTCCATTAATTGAATACCAACCAACAGTAAGTTATTTAAACTTTTCTGATATATATTTTTTATATACACAAAAACATTTTAATTAAAATGTTCATCCTTTGTTATCCAGATTGAATCTGTTCCTGAGACTGAGGCTGGTTCTTCAAAGCCAAGTACAAGTTCTGACCCTAAAACTGCTCCAACATCAGCTTCATTCGAACCTCAGGCTGCCCCAAGTGTCTCAGGTTCTGAGGAATTTCACCCGTCTCTTCCTCCCAATCTGAGTCCTGAAGAAGTTAAAAACTTTAAAGAAGGTCTAAAGTCTGTTTTGAAGATGGGAGATACCACTGTGACCAATGTCCAGGAATTTTTCCAACAGATGACATGTCAAAGCAAACCAAAGATACCCTCTATAGATCCAGTAGTTGCACTTGCTACATTGAGACTATTCAGTAAAGTCTCTTTTGAAGTATTCGAGGACAAAGAAGTGCAAAGAGCTATGAAAATCTTGTGCCAGTTTATGCTGGATAGTTCAGCCATAACTGTTCCTGACAAAGAAACCATCTCTGCATTGATGTCTACCTTTGATTTTGACTACTTTTTGTTAGAAAAAGTCATCGAAGAAAGAAAGAAACTAGAGGTTGACATGGAATACACAACAGAAAAGACTCTCGAGATGGACCAGTTGTTTGCAGAATTTGGTGAGACCAATACTGCAATTGAAAAGCTTTCAAGCAAAGTTGAAAAGCTTAAAAAGAAGCTAGAGATTGCAGAAACTGTACTAGCCAAATTGAAGGTGAAGCAAGGGAATGCTAAAACAAAGCTGCTGGCTCTGAAGACAGAAATTGAATCGAAACCTTTGAAGAACCAAGAATCAATTTCAAGGCAGAAATTAATTCTTAGCCAATCAAAATTGTACACTAGGTCTTGGGACAAATTCAGATTAAAAGCCCAATTTATAAGTAAACTGGTATGAAAATTTACACGAATAGGACTCTGGAATGTACCCACATCTGGTTTTCGTACCTTAATTTTGAATGTGGAATACATGTTCTTACTTTGTGAATGCTGCATTCCTTTATTCTAGATTCCTTGCTTCCCAAATAGTGGGATAATATTGCTTAAGAAACTTACCATTGATTTTTCTAACATGAACAAATCCATTGGGATAATATTGCTTAAGAAACTTACCATTGATTTTTCTAACATGAACAAATCCATTCAAAAATTTTAGATGATAAAATCCACCCTTGAAAACCTTGTGAATTTGGAATGGACCTTTTCATTTAGGGGACCATTTTCCATACTTTGGATCTTTAGATCCAATAGGCAATATTGTTTTCCATACCAAGTCTCCCTCATCAAAGGTTCTTGGTTGTACTTTTTTATTATATCCCCTTAATACTATTCTTTTCTGTATCAAAATATTATTAAGAGCTTTGATTCTTTCTTCATCAATATCTTCCAATTCAATATCCATGGATGTTTGATAATCATCCAAAGATAACTGATTCTGCTTCATAACTCAAAGAGAATTAATCTTTATTTCAATAGGCAGAACTGCCTCATGTCCAAAAGTTAAGGCATAAGGAGATACATCTGTACTTGTTCGCTTTGAAGTTCTATATGCCCATAAAACTTCTGGCAAAATCTCATGCCACATCCTTGGATTATTTTTTATAACTTTAGCCATATTTTCTTTTATGACCTTGTTGGTGGCATCAGCCTGTCCATTCGATTGAGCATAATATGGGGTTGATTTTGACATTGTAATTCCCAATTTATTTGCAAATGCAATCACATCTCCTTCAAATATAAAATCATTGTCAGATACCATGGTTTGTGGGATACCAAATCTGTAAATTATATTTTCTAGGAATTTTACAACCATTGTTTGAGTCACAGTCTGCATAGGTTCAGCTTCTACCCATTTAGTAAAATAATTTGTGGCTAAAATAATGAATCCATGACCCTTCGAAGAAGGAGGACTGATCTTTCCTATCACATCTATGGCCCAACCTCTAAAAGGCCAAGGTTTTACCACATATTGAAGATCAACAGTTGGTAAATGCTTCAGAGGACCATGCTTCTGCCATTCTTGACATCTTTTGGCAAACTCAATACAGTTTTTCAAAATAGTTGGCCAATAAATGTTATGTCTTCTAAGCAACCATCTCATCTTAATTCCAGATTGATGGGCTCCACATAATCCCTCATGAATTTGAGCTATAGCTTCTAATCCTTCGAGATTATTTAAACATTCCAATAACAATCCATCACTCCCTCTTTTGAATAATTTTCCACTATATAAGATGTAATTAACAGATTTCAACCTTATACCTCGATCAGGTTTTTCATTGCATCCTGAGAGATAATCAATGATTGGCTTTCTCCAATCATCATGAACTTCTACATTTAAGATATCAACAGAAGATAATCTATCTACCAATACTGGTAATAATTTCCTATAAGTCACTTGTTCCATTTCAATATTTTCATCATTTGTTTTAAATCCAGATGCCTTCTGAGCTACATCATTGGCTTCTTCATTAAAACTTCTAGGAACATGCAACAGGTTCACATTGTCGAATTTAGATAATAAATCCAATGTAGTTTCATAGTACTCTATCAATGCACTACTCATACATTTATATGTCCCATTCATATGATTTATGACCAACTGGGAATCTCCAAATATATCTACGAATGTAGCTTTAAGATCCAACAAGGTTTCGAGACCCATGATTAAAGCTTCATACTCAACTTGATTGTTGGTACATTGATTCGAATATAATTTATAGCCATATTTGGTTTTAATCTTTTCAGGTGATTCAATGACAAAACCAATGCCAGTAGCAAATTCAGGTTTTGAACCATCAAACCATAATTTTCATGGACTAATAGTTATTTGTCCAATTTCATAATTCCCCTCTGTTTCGAGGCAATTTGGATGATCAGCCAAAAAATCTGCCAAGGCCTGACCTTTTACTGCCTTTTGTGGCACATAAAACAAATAGAATTTTGATAATGCCAAAATCCATTTACCAATTCGATTTCTCAGAATAGGTCGAGTCAACATATATTTAATTAAATCAAACTTAGCAATCACATAAACTTCAGTAGGAAGAAGATAATATCTTAATTTCATAACTGCAAAATACAAAGACAAACACAATTTTTCCATAAAGGAATATTTGCATTCAACAGAATTTAAAAACCTACTAAGGTAATACACAGCTTGCTCTTTCTTATCATCATTATCCTGGGCTAATAAAACCCCAATCGATGCTTCTGCTGCTGAGATATATAACTTCATAGGCCTATCTTTCCTTGGAGGCATTAACACTGGTGGCTTTACCAAATAATCCTTCAAGGCTTGAAAGGCAGTTTGATGTTTATCTTCCCACTTCAACTCTTCATAATCCTTTAATTTCAACAAAGGAGAAAAAATCAGAGTTTTTCCAGCAGTATTGGAAATAAACCTTCGAATAAAATTGACTTGTCCTAAGAATCTTTGTAATTCTTTTTTGGTCGAAGGGGGTTTACTTTGAATAATTGCTTGTGCCTTATTCTTATCCACCTGAATTCCCTTTTCATGTACCAAATATCCTAGAAAATTTCCAGTACTAACTCCAAAGGCACATTTTAGTGGATTTAACTTGAGTTTGAAAAATCTCATTCTTTCGAATGTTGACTTCATGTGAATAAGATGATCATCGAATGTTTTGGATTTAACAATTATTTCATCTATATAACATTCTAAAAAGGTTCCAATCATGTCATGAAAAATAGCATTCATGGCTCTTTGATAAGTAGCTCCTGCATTCTTTAAACCAAAAGGCATTTGTACCCATTCGAAGGTACCTATACTACCAGGACACCTGAATGCAGTCTTATGAATGTCCTCCTCAGCAATACATATTTGATTATACCCTGAATGGCCATCCATCATGGACATTATAGTATTTCCAGCAGATCTATCAATTAATAAATCAACTATTGGCATAGGATATTCATCCTTAGGAGTGGCCAAATTAAGATTTCTGTAATCAATACAAACTCTTAATTTACCATTTTTCTTCATAACTGGAACAGTATTCGAAAGCCATTCAACATACCTGGCAGTTCTAATGAATCCTGCCTTGAGCAATCTTTCAATTTTTTCTTTAATCTTCATAGTGACTTCTGGAGTCATCCTTCGAGGTTGTTGCTTTACCGGTTTGTAGTCAGCTTTGATAGGCAACCTATGTTCTACTAAACTCCTTTCGAGTCCTGGCAATTCATCATAATCCCAAGCAAAACAATCTCTAAATTCCTTTAACAACTCAACCAATTTATACTGGTCATCCTTTCCAAGTTTGGAACTTAAATAAATAACTCTCTTTTGTTGATCTGATCCTAAATTGATTTCTAATAAAGGGTCTTGTGACACCTCTTGTATTGAATTTTCTGGCAATACAGATAGTTCTTCCTTGCCAATATCCTTTAACTCTTGTGAATCTTCCTCAAAGACATAGTCTGACCAGTTTATGGTCGAGTCTTTCTCAATTCTTGACTCTAAATTTGCCATCATTAGCTTGTGTAAGACCAGTCGAATGGTCTCTTCTATATCTCCTATTTCCATAGATGTATGAGTCATTAAATCATTTTATCATGACCCAATGGTTCCAAAGAACCAAATGGCATTTCAGCCAAAATGTCCCAATTTTCTTCTGGAGATTCATCTTCTGATTCTTTTAGTTCAATTTGCTTGACATTATCTTGGTACAATTGAGCTTCGACACAATTAGAACTTGTATGAAAAGGCTAAACATCAGCTTTTACTGTTTCCACTTCACAATTTTCCTTCACAAGCAACAATTTCTGATGCATTGAAGAAGGAACACATTTATTAGCGTGAATCCAGTCTCTTCCTAATAAGGCGTGATAACTAGGATTAGCATCTACCACAAAGAAAGCAGTTTTGGATTTACTCGAACCTACTATGGTTTCAATTAGTATTACTCCTTTGGTGTTTTTCTTATCACCAGTAAATCCTGATATCATAATATGAGTCTGTATCAATTTTTCATTTTGTTTATTGATCTTTTTCAAAGTATTTTGAGGAATAATGTTAACAGCAACACCATTATCAACCAGTATCTTGTTTAAAAGAACACCATTCAAAAAAGCCTTTATGTATAATGGTTTAAGATGCTTAGTCATATCTGTTGATGGTTCTTCGAATGAATAAACAAAATTACAATCACTAAAAACAAACTCAGGAAGATTTACCTCAGATATATCCTCAGTAGATACTTCCATTTCCATTTCTCCATCCATTTGTTGATCTTCTGTTGCCTCAAAGATTTTTGGTAACATGAATGTGGTAGTGTTAACTTCCATTTGTTCTGGAAATGTACCAAATTGAATAAGCATGTTCTCTTCCTTAATCACTTCATTTTCAGGTTTTATTTCAACATTTCCCAAAACTTGGGATTCTACCACTGTCATTGCTTCATTCCCATCATCAATACTCATTGCCTTTTCCAATTCTAATACTTTGGCTTTAATGATACTTTCCTCAGACATAGTATCAGTATCTCCTTTGGTATTTCGATCGAACCTGGGATTAGGCTTTGAAACTTCACTGGAGTCTCTTTTGACTTCATTTCCTAACTCTTGACTTCGAGCTTGCATATTAGAAAATTCTTTCCACATGGTGAACTTCCTCTGCAATTTCCTTGTTGAGTTCTGTTTATCATAGAGACCATATTCTGGTTCTTTCCCTTGGGATGTTGAAGTACATGCCATGTATTCTTTTCAACCAGAGGAGGTTTAATCATCCTATTTTTATTTTGAGGGCCTTGTTGTTCCATCATATTTTTTATCCTGTCATCTTGCAGAACAAACCAATTTGGCACTCCTGATACCAATATAGGTTCATATGATTGTGATGTCTCACCAACTTCTGATGACTCTTTTAATGCCTCCATGTCTATTTCAGCCTACACCACATGTGCTGGTACCAATTTTGATGGTATGAATTGAGTTTGCCTTTCTCTCTGTCCCCCATATTGTTTCTTTGGTGTATGAGAGAATCATGGCCTCATATATTGCATGTTCCTTGATGGTCAAACATAATTATCAACATGGAAATTCCTTGAAAAATTGGCTTTAAAAGGAGCCACTGGTCTTGAGGCATACCTTGCTGTCATAGGTCCAGTATATGTTGAGGCTTGATAGATTGGTCCTCTAAACTGCCCTCTCCTAACATTCATGATTGGTTGGAAAGGAGGTCCATAAGGAGTGCTCACATTCTTTTGTTCGAACAAAGGCTGTTTATTCTTCCTGCCTGCTTTGACTCCAACCCTTTCATCATAGATTTCAGCATATCTCTTCCCACAACCAATGCATAAATTCTTTGCATATTCATGGTTGAAAACTGATAACTTAGGGGTTTTCCTTGTTATTTCTTCGAGTCTCTTCATCTGGTTCTCTGACTTTGCATTTTCTCTTTCTTTGACCAGAGCCTCGAAGGAAATATCATGGACATTGATTGACACCTCTTGAACTGCTGGGAATGGATCTTCATCAATCCCCATTTGTTTTTCAGGGAATTTCAATTTCCCTTTCTTGATCAGATCTTGAATCCTGTCTCGAAAAACAGTACAATTATTAGTTGAATGGGTCCAAGAACTATGCCATTTGCAATATTTCTTACCTTTCAATTCATCATTAGAAGGCAATTTTGTCTCATCAGATAGTTTAATGATTTTCCCTTCTAATATATGATCAAAAATTTCATCCAACTTATAAAAATCAAATGAATATTTTTTAAACGATCCTTTAGATTTATAAACTTCAGCAGAAACATTTTTCTTCACAAGACTCTTACATGTGAAAGGTTCTTTTCCTATTGTTTCTGCAGCATCTATCTCATAATTAGGATCTTTATAATATGTTTTTATTGAAGAAGCATTTCTTTCACTTTCTTCTTCCAACAAGGCTTCATATCTAGAGACTCGAGCAGTCAATTCAACAAGATCTCTAAACTCTAAAGCATCAAATTTCTTTCTTAGTCTAAATTCGAGACCATTCTGAGCCAACTTAACAAATTCAGGTTCAGGCAGAATGATTTTACACTTTGTTCTAGCCCTTTTGAACCTATTTATGAATTGAGTAGCCTTCTCATCAGGCTTTTGACATAGTCTGGCTAAGTCAGCCATTGATACTTCTGGTTCTGTTTGGTAAAACTGAGTATGGAAAGATTCTTCCATTTGTGCCCAATTATAGATCGAATTAGGGGCTAAATTAGTAAACCAAGCAAATGCAGTATCTGTTAATGAACTAGGAAACAAACGAAGCCTAAGATATTCATTATTTCCTGCATCAGCACACTGACTGATGAATTTTGCTACATGTTCAACTGTGGATTGGCTTCCATCTCCTACAAACATGGCAAAAATGGGGAATTTAAATCCCCTGGGGAATTCGATCCTATCAACCCAGTCAGGATAAGGCTTCCTATAAACTGGAGTTTGTACCCCCCGAGCCATGGGTCCATAAACCTCATGGATTATGTTAATCATGTCATTCCTATCAACCATATTAAATGGTTGTTGATGACCTGGTTGACCAAAAGGGGGATTCATTGGTGGTATTGGAGGCGGTTGAGGATTATTATCCATCCTCCTAGGATTTTCATTCCTTCGACCCACTCCTATTCCAGTAGGCTCTGGTTCGAATATAGGATTGTTGTTTATTCTCCTATTCTGGTCTGTTATGTTTTCTCTAGGCCTTGGTTCTTCAATATTTACTGTTCTATAAACATGATCCTGACCATTCACATGGTTTCCTTGCATCCCTACGAATACTGGAAAAGTATTATTAGGGATAGACATATAAAAACTTTCTTGTGAATTAGGCCTAAAAGGAGGCCCATTTGTATGATTCATAGGATTTGACTAAAATAAACCATGACCATGACCTCTTTCATTCTGTCGAATCATAGAGGGATTTCCACTCGGTACCATCGCTGGTGAAAATTGCGGTAGACTGTTGTTAAGAGAAGTGATTAGAACATTAACATTCTGAATCATATTTCCCAAGTGATCAAATATTGGTGTTAATTGACTCACCAAATCATGTTGACTTTCTGAACCAACATTCCCATTATTTGGAATTGAATTTAAATTTTCAACTCCTATTTATGGGTTTTCACTGACTGCATGATTCCCAGTATTGCTACTCTGAGGATCTTGGTGTGGAGAACCACCAGTTTCAGCAATATTAACACCAACATTGGCGTTATCAACAGACCTATTACTTCGAAGGTTTCTGTTTGTCATCTTTTGACACTTAGGTCCCACCGGGCGTGCCAAAAATGTTTGGTTGGAAAATTTATAAGTGTGTGCGAGCGTGCCAGGCAAGCAAATTGCCAATGTGTATGTGTGATATCCAAACTGCGCCTCACCAAGAAAATTGTGGTGATGTTCGATGCCTTAAACAGGACTTTAACCGTGTAAAGATGCACTTAATTGAAACACTTCAAACTGATTCTAAGATAACTACTCCTAATAAAATAGGAAAGAAAGCAATAAAGTAAAAGACTACTTTGATTAAATTAAACAAACTACAATCTAACCTTGAAGATGACTTCGAAGGTGTTCTATTCCTAAGTTTAAATACCTAAATAACAATACAGTAAGAGTATTGAGAGATATATGTTGATGTTGATCGAAAGATCACTTTCGAATGCACAATCCTTCTATTTATAGACGTCGAGGGTCCCCAACAACTCTGCTTGCATACTCCCTCCTATTTTCAAACTGATAACTGCTCTGACACCTGTTATATCCTTGAATTGACACCTGTTCTTCACTTACTTCTTGATGATCAACACGTGTCTTCTAGCGGTTAATTATTTGAACAACGTGAATCAGAAACAACTGCTCATACCAGTTTCAGTATTCATTCGGGTCCACCAATTATCCTGCCACATAAACTCTTACGTGTCAATTCTGCATTGGCTGGATATTTTTATCACAAACAGAAATACTCCATTGTCATTATTTATTAGCCTTTAATTCATCTTTGTGTTCCCTAGGTTCACTACTTGGCCACCCTCCATGGTACAACCCACACATATATCCCATGTGTGCCCGGACATACTACCAACACCCACTCCGGTGCCAGTTTGGTTGGGGTATCAACCAAACCAGGTATACACAACGGACCGTTAGTCAATATGTCAAGACGTCTATACAATATAAGCCGAGCATAAGGCTTAGGCCAGCTTGATCACACAGCCACTGGAAAAAAAGTATACTCAACAAGTCTTAAGCCAGCTTGATCACGAAGCCACTGGCAAAAGAGTACACTCAGCAAGTCTTAAGCCAGCTTGATCACGAAGCCACTGGCAAAAGAGTGCGAGCTACCAAAAACACATATCACACAACGGGGAGTAGTGAACACTAAGGAATTATGTTGCGATTATCACTTATCGTTCGTATTATCCTAATAATTGTGAATTTCATGTTTATCACAAAGTTCTGTCTCATCATAGTCAAATCACATCTCTAACTTTTAGATGCATTCCAATTTCTTACAATAAAGGGCTTTATCAATTAACCCATAACAATCTTTCCTCAATAATTTCCAATCAAATTACAAGATCCCCAATATACTATTCAACGTATCTAATTTACTCCTGTTTATCAAATGACTACACAATAAGGTCAGTTATTTCAGGTACAATAACATCAACCCAACATTCAATATTAGCCTACATGAACCCATAATAAAAATTCAAATTCTCATAACGTAAAGTATTATAACAATCGATCCATAATATTTTCATCGGACTCAACGTTAATGACTATCACCCCCTTTTTTTTTTATAGCTCAACATTATATGAGAATTCATGCATCTCTAAGTAATTTTCGTTAAGTCATACGAACGAATAAAAAAAAACACAACGAATCATATTTCTCCAATTTTGTACATTTTAATATACTAAAAACTGCTACTGAAATATTCAATTTCTGCCCAAACGGTGCAGAATCATGAACAATACCATTAGACGAAAAGTGTGCAGAATCGCGTTTCCTACAGGCCTACGCGGACAGAATGTTCAAATTCAAAGCCACGATTTTCTCATAATTTTCTCAAGTTTCTGCAACTGTATAAATTATAAAAAAAAAACGAATTTCACATATATTTCTTAATCACCATGAATATTTCACATATGGTTTTATCAAACTAACTATTTACCTAACCCTTTCGAATACCCTAATGTCATAATCACAAAGTCACACGAAGGGAAAAGAAAATATCTAGATTACTTCAACAATAACAACGTATCCATTACAAAGATTTAACCCTAATAATTAAATTAAACATATACTAATTTAATTTACTCCCGTGTACATATATATATACAACGTGTATATATATATACTCGGATACACAAAAATTTAACTCACCTCGTTGATCAAAAATCGACAACCACAAACACCCCGCGATTCCACATGTGACCACGAACCCAAGACCCTTCTTCCTTCTCTCTCTCTCTCTCACTCTCACTCTCTCTCTCTCTCACACACACACACACACACAAACGTCTGTTCTCTCTTCTTCTCTCTTTTCTCCTCTCCTTTTTTTTAATATGGGGGCTAGGGTTTCAATATAAGTATATATGTACTACACACATAGTATTGTTTGCACCCAAAAACCGTCAATGGTTTTTGAGCCCGATTCGTGTTAAGCTGAATGGAGGGGAGGCCGGGCTAAGGAATGGATGACTCATCGGACTCAAGCATAGAGATGAGACCGATGATATGAACAAGGCTGTTGGGTATGATAAGGAGAGCCCGATGGGAACATTGAATAGGTATAAGGATTATCGGGCTTTAGGAAAACATAACCCAATGCGCTGATAGCCCGATGGTGGAATGAAGCAACAGGAAGCCCAATCGGACACCGTGTAGTGAAAGATGGGAGTTACAGTCCGATTGGCCATGGGCGTTTGAAGAAAGGTAATCAGGCATGAGGGAAGGCATGAAAATAGGTAGAGCCCGATTCATCCAGGAGAATCAGTGACAAGGCCGATGGACTGAAAGGAGAAGGCGGTGCTATCCACAGCTGACAGGATGACGTCATCTCAGAAAGTTGGAAACAAGAGTCCGTTTAGGAAAGGATCTGATCATGTCCAGCTGGGTTTAGTCGTCTAATCCCTAAATTAAAGGGATTTATTCAATCAGAGGCTGGATAAGGTAGGAATCAGAGATAAGAAAGGTCTTTTCCCAATCAGCCAGTCAATCAAGCAGCTTGGGGCGCAAGCTAAGGAATTATTGTCCAAGTAGAAATTGTTTAAGGCCACTATAAATATTCAGGCAGGCCATCCAAGCAAAGGACTCCGCGTCATATCGAAACAGCATACACACTGCATTCGAAGTATTCAAAGCATTCAAAGCACTCTCTTTAAAGTCTTTATATTTTTCAGCCTTCATAGCAAATAGGTCTGCCTTTTTGTTATTTCTTTTTGTTCTTTTGAATAATCAGCCTGTTCTGGTTTGTTCTTTAAGATCTGTTTTATTTTTTCCAAACACTTAATAAAATCAACATTTTATTAAACCGTTTGTGATTGTTTACCTGTTAAACTTTGACACTTTTTAGCTTGTACGCTTCTGTACTGCTAAAGAATTTACAGTGAGGGTACTTTTCTACTCACTATACACAGTCACCCTGTTTAGAAGTTAGATTCAGCAAGCCTTGTGTATCACTCATATAAGCAGATAGGAAATTAGTTTGCACGCACACACACACACACACACACCGAACCACTGCTGGTTCTGGCACGCCCGCGTAAATTATAGCAAACATTTTTGGCACGCCCGGTGGGACCCACAGTGTCAAACCATGCCTCCAAAGAAAGACAAGCATACAACGAAGAATGGCCAAGACGATCCTCCCATGGACCCACCTGTGGAGGAGAGTACCGATCATTCTCCACAAGATGGCAGTATCACGTTTGAGGCAATTTCAGAAGCCATGAGAGCTAACGTTGAGCCCATGTGGTAGGAGTACAACACGCTCATAGGCTCAATGGGTAATCTTAAATCGGTCATGAACCAAACGGCCGATGTTTATAAAAGTCAAGCTGAGCTGGTCCAAGAAACGAGGACCACCCATATAAAGCTGGACCGCCTGACGAAAACGGTCGGACGGCTGATAGAAACCTATAAGGCTGAAGGAAAAGAGCAAGTCAACGGATCGGGCTCTGGCGCGTCGCTTGAGTCCGATAAGCCGAAAGTCCCACCCTACGTCTGTCCGAACCTTAGGGACGGTAATGGCTCAGGCAAGCAATCTGAGTCACAGACCGGACTGGCTAGCGGAATGATAGTCACCGATCCCAACGGATCGGCGATACCAGGTTTTGGCCGGTCTACAGGCCATACTGAAAGTTCATTCGGACAAACTCCAGGTCACGCAATCGGGGGGCAAAGGAACAACGGTGGATTTTGGCCCCATCAGGCCAATAACAACCAATAGCAATTTCCACCGCCGTTGGTACCCTCGATGAGGAATGTTCAGTAATTAGCTCCACAACCCATCAATAGGGAGGAGTTGGTGGCGGCCATACACAAAGAGTATGGCCCGTTTAAGCGAAGACTGGAAAGGCCGACGTACAGACGGCCGTACCCTCCTGAAATTGACCAAGTCATATTTTTTCAGGGGTATAAAGTACCAAATTTCACTCTATTTTTTGGAGAGAGTGAACAGTCTTCAGTTGAGCACATTGGCCATTTTATTGTTCAATACGTCCATGTGGGTCACAGCGACCCATTAAAGTTAAGACTATTCCCAAACTCGCTAACGGGCATGGCATTTTTGTGGTATGTTAATCTCCCTGCCAATTTGGTGTTAACTTGGCAAGGGATGGAAGCGCTATTTCACGGCCAGTTCTATAGGACTGAGCCCGAAACATCACTGGCAGATTTGTCCAGGATGATGCAACTAGTAGGAGAGACCGTAGAAACCTACATAGCCCATTTTCGTAAGGCAAAGTATCGGTGCAAGACAGTTTTGCCTGAGGAAGAGTATGCTAAGATGGCCATGGGGGGCATGTCCTTTGAACTTTGCAAGAGATTTGAGGGAACTGACTTCCGTGACTTATTCGAGCTGGCCACACGGGCCGGTCGTTACGAGCGTATCCTTTTGGACGAGCAGGAGAAGAAGAACTCCTCCAAAGGGACATATTATAAAGACCCTAATTATGAGGTCCACTTAGCAGAGTGTGACCTTGAAACAGAAAGTGATATAGCCGAGTTGATCTGCAAACGGCCAATCGTATGCAACGCCTTGAATAGGCCTATTAATAACAATGCCGCTGCTAAGAAAATGGCGTTCGAGGCGGGAAAAAACTATACTTTTGATATAACCATGGCTGATCAAATATTCGATGCCTTGTTGGCCGATAAAGTGATCAAGCTAAGTGAAGGTCATCGGATCCCTAAGGCCGATGACATAAAAAATAAAGAGTACTGTAAATGGCACAATTCCTGGAAGCACTCCACTAACAATTGTGTTATTTTTCGTAATTTTATATAGGAAAACATGGAGAAAGGAGTTTTCAAATTCTCGGACAAGGCTATGGGGATTGATGCGAATCCTTTTCCTCAGATTACGGGCACTAACATGGTTATGCCCGATCTAACAAAGCTTTCAAGGCCGAGACCGAAGATAGACCTGACTGATAGAGAGCTGGTTCCAAAACAAAGGAAAGGGAAACAAATCGCTACTTCGCCCACTGATGGGCCGAAGGTGACGATACATGACCTCCAGAAGAGCTATCAAGAGCATAAAGAGAAAAACCACAAGGTCGAGGAAGAAACGGCTAGGTCCAGCATCGACAATTTGATAGCTGATCTCCGACGACAGCTGGAGTTCATCGAACAAGGCCTTTGCCCGAGGTGCAAGGCCGATGTCAAGAAGGAAGTCTCGAGCCCGAGTAAGAGGCCGAGAAGCCATGAACATCGGGAATCAAGCCCGAGAAGGTTTGTTTATGAGAGATTGTCAATACCGTGGCAAGGTCAGGCGAAGCCCGAGTAGCGGGCAAAACTTGCGGTGGTTCAGCATATCAGCCATGGTGAATCCAGCTGATTGGGGGCAAGAAGCTCCCGGACAGTTCCAAGGCCTCAGATGCAAGCATCAACTGCTAGCAGGAGCCCGAGGATGGTATTACCACCCCGGGTGGAAGATCAGAAGTGGCATAGATCTGAACATTCTAAATTCCCAGCACAACCACAATATAGCAAGTCTCAAAAAAGGAGATATCAGAGAATGAGACAGGCCGAGCGAGAGCGCCAGTATTGGAAGAATCAAACTAGAAACCCTCCTAAACCCACATCGCCTGCAGTGCCCGATGAGCAAGGAGAAGCTAGGGCAATGCGCATTGCTACTAAGGACCCAAGGAAAATGGTCGGACGAGGAAAATCACAGGACGGATGTGGAGGAACATCGGACCAGATGAGTATGGAGTCTGATGGAGATTTGTCAGATTCAAGCGCGTCGCCCATTCAATTCGGGACAATTCCGGTAGGCCTGTCATTCAACATGGTGTTCACACTACCTATGTCTTTCATGGCCAAGCCAGACCAGCCATCGGCCATGGAAGGGGATGTGGTAGAAGGCCTAGCTAAGGACTCGACCGTGATAGAAGAAGTTTTTTGGAACGGAGGAGAGACCGTCAAACCTAAAGTGGTGGAAGTCACGAGCAAAAATGTGGACGCCACTGACTCACAGACCGATCGGCCTAAGATCACTATCTTGAGGCCGAAAGGACATCAGACTGCGGAACGATCAAAGACCGGACTAGTCAAAGTGGTGTTTGAAAAGCCAACATACCAGATGTCACAGCATCTGAAGCCCTTGTACGTGACAGGACATATTGAGAGCATCCCAATAAACAGGATCCTTGTTGATGGGGGGTCTACCATTAACATCATGCCTCAAATAATGTTAAGGATCCTTCAGAAGTCCGAGTCAGAGCTAATTCCGACCGAGATGAATGTCCAAAGCTTCATGGGGGCACCTTCAAGAACTAAGGGTATCCTACCCCTTGAACTGACCGTTGGCAGTAAAACGGTCATGACTGCTTTTTTCATTGTGGAGACCTCGGCGGCCTATAATGCATTATTAGGCCGAGATTGGATATACCCGAATTACTGCATTCCATCCACACTCCATCAGTTATTGATTTTCTGGAGAGGTGATGAGGTAGAAGTGGTTGGGGCAGACACGAAGCCATTCGTTGCCCGTGTGCAAATGGCTGATGCAGTCTTGTATAAAGATGACATCGGGCCAGTCAAGTTGCTGGGTTGCAATAAAATGGGAAGACCGAATACAGCGACTTTCCTCAAAGGAAATTCGTCGGACATTAAAGCGTATTTCCATAATCTCAGTCGGACAGAAGAATCAAGGCCGATTGAGATCATCGAACAAGAAGATGTCCATGGAGACTCCGATAATTGAAGAGCAGAAGCTGCTGGCCTTGAGGGCCAGCATGGCCAGATGGTGTGCATACCTGGCCGATAGAAGATTGGAAATCGGCCCTGTTGACGGAATGATTAATCTGGCCGATTGTATCTACGAAGAGGAAGCGCCAAGGGAGGAAGAGATTCAAGTAGACGAGTTGGAAACGGCCACGACAAAGCTTGATGATTTAAAGGCCAATGTCCAAGACCCTCTATTGGAAGTCAACCTAGGCGGAGAAGGAGAACACAAACCTACTTATGTAAGTTAGATGCTGGATCCTCAGTGTCAGGCCGAGTTGATTGCACTCCTTCACAAGTACAAAGATTGTTTTGCTTGGGAATATGACGAAATGCCTGGTTTATCTAAAGAATTGGTGGAACACCGATTGCCAATTAAATCGGGGTTCAGGCCATTCAAGCAGCTACCTCGGCGCATGTCACCGGAGGTAATACTAAAGGTAAAAGAAGAGATTAAGAGACTACTAGACGCTGGCTTCATTCGGACAACCCGATATGTTGAATGGGTCTCGAATGTGGTCCCAGTGGTAAAGAAGAATGGGAAGCTGAGGGTCTGCATTGACTTCAGAAATCTAAACTTGGCTACCCCGAAAGATGAATATCCCATGCCCATGACCGACTAGTTAATCGATTCGGCCGCTAAACATAAAATTTTATCCTTCATGGATGGGCACTCGGGATATAACCAGATCTACATCGCCGAAGAGGATGTCCCAAAGACTGCTTTTCGGTGCCCGGGGGCAATTGGAACTTTGAGTGGGTTATCATGCCTTTTGGGCTAAAGAACGCTGGAGCTACCTATCAACGGGCAATGAATTCAATCTTCCATGATATGATCGGACAATTCATGGAAGTTTACATAGATGATGTGGTGGTAAAATCAGGAGGTAATGCCGATCATTTGAGGGATTTGGAGAAAGCGTTTGAGAGAATGCGGGCTCACAGACTAAAGATGAATCCTCTCAAATGTGCATTCGGCGTTACAGCAGGGAACTTCTTAGGTTTCCTAGTACATCAAAGGGGGATAGAGATTGACAAAAATAAGGCTCGGGCTATCCAGGCAGCAAAGCCACCAACTAATAAGAAAGTGCTTCAGAGATTGCTCGGACAGATCAATTTCTTAAGAAGATTCATATCAAATTGTGCAGGGAAGACCCAAGTATGGACCCCATTGTTGAAGATCAAGATCGATAAAGACTTCAAATGGGAAGACAGCCATCAATAAGCCTTTGAAGGAATCAAACAATATTTGTCAACCCCTCCAGTATTAATGCCACCCAAGAAGGGTAGGTATTTAAAGTTGTATATATCGGCCTCTGACTGCTCTATAGGAAGTATGTTAGCTCAAGATAACGAGCAAGGCAACGAGCAGGCCGTTTATTATTTAAGTATAATTTTGACTCCAATCGAGCAACGCTATGCGCCGATTGAGAAGTTATGTTTGGCATTGTATTTTTCCTCACAAAAGTTAAGAACATATATACTGCCTATTTCCACTTACATAATATGTCAAACTGATGTGATAAAATATATATTGTCAAGACCGATCATGAGAGGCCGAATTGGAAAATGGACCTTGGCCTTAATGGAATTTGCTATCCAATACCGATCGCAGCAATCGATTAAAGGCCAAGCCATAGCCAATTTCTTGGCTGATCACCCAGATCCTACCGATTTGGGAGAACTGCCTCTAACACCCAAAATCTTGAGCACGTCCCTAGTCCCGTGGACGTTAATCTTTGATGGTTCCAAAAATACAGAGGGTGCTGGGGCAGGTGTGGTAATTGTATCACCCAAGTACAAAAAGACAAAAATGTCATTTCGGCTCAATTTCAAATGCACTAATAATCAGGCTGAATACGAAGCGCTTATCATCGGACTAGAGATACTCCTTGAAATGGGGGCATCGTCCGTGCACATAAAAGGAGACTCAGGGCTGGTTATCGGACAGATTGCTGAAGAGTTTCAGATACGAAGTTGGGAGCTCTGCCCATTCCACGCTGTGGCCACTCAACTCATGGAGGCATTTGATGATATTAGCGTGGGTTACATTCCAAGAACCACAAATACCAAGGCTGATAAATTGGCAAAAACAGGAACAACATCATCTTCCCAGAAGAGCGCAAAAGACCAACTCATCACTGTTCATGTCCGATCATTACTGTCTGTTGCAAAAAGAGGTTGGTATGCTACTGCCAATTCGGTTTTAATGGAGGATGACGATTGGAGAATCCCCATTATTGAATACCTGAATCACCCAAATGTCAGGGTAGACCGAAGGGTTAGGTTATTTGCTGTCCGATTTGTGGTACTCGATGGAGAATTATTCAAGAAACCAATCGATGACGACTTGGTCCTGAGGTGTCTTGGGAAGGAACAGGCCATGCAGGTTATGGCCGAGGTATATGAAGGGATTTGCGGCGCACATCAGGCCGACACAAAGATGAAGTGGTTGCTGAGAAGATACAATTATTACTGGCCCGGCATGTTGAAAGATTGTATCAGTTATGGTAAGGGTTGTCAACCTTGTCAAAAGCATGGTCCGATCCAGCATGTGTCGGCTAAAGAGCTGGAACCTATAATCAAACCATGGCCGTTTAGAGGATGGGCGATGGATTTAATTGGTAAAGTCCTACCGCCATCATCGGGCCAGCACTATTTTATCATAGTGGCTACGGACTACTTTACTAAGTAGGCTGAGGCCATACCTTGTAGAGCGGTGACTCAGGCCACTGTAATAAGGTTTATTGAAGAACACATTATCCATAGGTTCGGCCTTCCAGAAACAATCAAGGCCGACCAAGGATCTGTGTTTATAGGAACAAAAATGTCGGCCTTTGCTGAAAGTAGGGGGATCAAAATTCTTAATTCTACGCCCTATTATGCACAGGCCAATGGTCAGGCCGAGTCCACGAACAAGATCCTCAAGGGGATTATTGAGAAGATGATTGTGGAAAATCCTAGGGAATGGGACAAGCTTTTGTCCGAAGCATTATGGGCCTATCAGACATCTAAAAGGTCAAGTACTGGGGTTACACCGTTCATGCTGACTTATGGGCATGACGCTATGTTACCCATGGAAGTAACAGTCCGATCGGCCAGAAGAGCTTTATAAAATCAGGTAGAGCCCGCTGAGTATACAGAGGCAATGATAGCTGAGTTGGAAGGGCTCGATGAAATGAGGCTCACGGCCTTAGATTCATTAAAAGTGTAAAAGCAACGGGCCACCCGAGCTTATAACAAGAGGGTGAAGGAGAAGTCTTTTTGCACAGAGGATTTGGTATGGAAGGCCGTGCTACCCATTGGAGATAAAGATAACCGTTACGGTAAATGGTCGGTTAATTGGGAGGGCCCGTTCATCATCCATCAAGTCAAGAGAGGTGGTGCCTACAGGTTACGTGATTTAGATGGAACAGTTCATGTCCGATTAATCAATGGTCAGTATTTGAAGTCCTATTATCCTACATTATATGAGACCATTGACCTGGACTATAAACCAAATCCTGGGTTGGAATATGATCAGTTGATTAATTATGAGCCTGAGCCCGAGTGATTTAAAAGAACATCATTTTATATTGATAGGCTGAGCACAACTTACTTACAAATGATGAAAAAAGAAAAATTTTCTATATAGTACAAATAGGAGTCGGCCTCTAGGCCGACCCAAAATTCCTAAGCTTAGCCTTCTGGTCCTCCCAGGTTTTGATGGCTCCAGACCGATCCCGTTTGCCTTTTCTAGCTTTTGGGCCCATGCCTGGGATATCGGAACACTGGCCTGCAGTTGATCACTGCACTTTTGGGCGTCGCCACCAAGTAAGGATAGTGCTTCGTCAATTTTCCCAAGGGCGGCGTTGTTGGTGACCACCTCGGCCTCACATTGGGCGAGTTGAGCTTTTAGTGCAGTAATACGGGACTGCAGCCAGGAGTCCTTTGCTAGTACTTAAGCCCGAGAGGCCTTCCCCGCTTCAAACTTAGCTTTGGCCCCTTCCAGAAACTTCAATGCCTTCTATCGTGAGCCCAAGTGAAGTTCTGCATCAGCCTGAATCTTCAAGGTCGATCGATCCACAAGACGGGCGCTGGGGAGTCTTTCTTGTATATCGTGAAGTAAGGACAGCTGCCCATCAGACAGTGAAGGATCGGCCATGAGGGTGTTCAAGGCTGCTTCAACGTCAGCAGCAGCAGGAAGGTTACACAGCTCCTGGTCAGCAAGCCCGAAGAATAGATCCTTGGCTTGTTGAAGGCGTGAAGGCGAGACGGCTTCGGGCTCCAGGGGGCCAAGGTCAAAAGCTCCTAGGTCCAGGCTGGAGAAGAAGTCGTTGAAGGGAATGTGTGGCACTGGACCTATGGGATCGGCCTATTCAAGAGAATGAACAGTCAGAAATGGTCTCTAAAATTTTATGAATGAAGTAAAGTAGACAGATTTCAATACCTGGGTGTGAGAACCAAGTGAGGCCGAGATCTCTTCACGAACATCGGCCTCACTGGGTTGAGAAGTTGTTGGTTGAGAAGAATATTGGGCCAGTACAGAAGAGGAAGAAGTGTGGCCGGTCTCTACCCCTGGACTGGTTGAGGCCACTGTCGCTTGTAATACTTTAGTCTCTAGGACTGAGCCCGATTCATCAGCATCAGCATCGGCTTCAACCTGTAAAATTACAGAATCTTCAGGAGGATTGACCTCGGCCACTATCGGTTCCACTGTTACGGGAACGGAAGATCCGGTGGTTAAAGGAGGTTCCCCTTGCCCGGAGAGAGCTCCAACTTCAAAAGGGACGGCTTGGTCCACTTCTTCCCCAGCTGCATCCGTAGTAACTCCAGCATCGGCCATGCCCTCACTGCTGGAAGAGAGGACGACTTGCTCAGGAGCTTGGCTGGAAAGAGCAATGTCTTCATCTCCACTAGAAGAAGTTAGCGGGGGCACGATGGGAAGTGGCATTACCCTCACGGCAACCCATTCCAGATAGGCCGCCGCGGACGCCAGTGATGCAGGAAGAGCTGGAGGAAGAGTCTGAGGCTGACTCGGGGGTGGGAGGTCCTCTCCGGAGTCCTCATTAACAAGCTGCAAAATAGAATAAAAGGATTAACACTGAATAGGCAAAATCGGGCTTAATCGCTAAAAGATGTTGGAAATCTAACTTGAGTAGAGGCCGGTGTTGTTTTTTGTTTCTTTTGGAAAGGACCCTTGCCCGGAGCTGGCTTGCAGGCCGGTCTCTTGGCTACCTGCTTGCGCCGGGTTGTAGCTGCTGCTGGAACAGGAGCATCGGCCTCAGTGGCCGATGATGTAGTGAAAGGCACAAGAGCCTCAACAGTAGTGTCTTTAAATATATTGCTTGCCCGGTTACCCCACCACTGGGTGAATTCTTCTAACACAACAGGCCGGGCAGAGAAGGGCATGAAGTTGAATGCTGCTTTGAGCCTTTCTGACCGTTCATTTATTTTCTTCACCTGTTCGTCGTTGACAAAGAGGCCGCGTTCTACCCAGTCAACATTGACAGTGATGCCAGGAGGATCGGGCACGGGTTGGGTAAGCCCGAATTGGAGGGCGTATAGAGGAGCGAAGTAATATTCGGCCCCGCACTTATTGTTGGCAGAAGGAATGCTCGGGCTAAAAATAATGTCTCTAGCTACTAAGTAGCTAGAGAAAATCTCATTGTAAGTGGACTGGGTACCCGACCCCCAATTGGAAGGGTTATTGGAGAGTTGAAGAAAAGAAGAAAATTGAAGTGAGAAAAAAGGGGTGAAGAGGTTTACATCCCGAGGAGAGCAACCCTGGTAGAAGAAAGTGAAACACTCCTCAAAGGAGTATGAAGTAGGTGCTACGTGCATGAATCGGACAGTAGAGATAGGAACATCGGTCAATTGGCGGATAGCTGGTTGGAACTCAGGAAAGTAAGAGTGCAGCCACAATTGAAGCACCCATATCGGACTCCCACCAGCTCCAAAGCCCGAATGGACAAAATCGGTTATGCCTCAAACCAAGTGCACCCAAACAAGCGTAGCCATGGCCAAGGGCTTTCTTGATGCAAGAGCCAAGGCCAAGGTTGTGTATTCTTTAGTAATGGCTTGGCTGGCCGAGCAGAAGAGGTACTTGTTGAGCCAATAGATGAGGAAGGAGGTATGCTCTGCATCAGACACCTCCGTCTCATCTGCACCAATGCAGGCAGTCAGAAAGCCTCCGAAGGCTGTAATCGGCCTGTGTGAAATGGCCCCATCCCTGACAATTTCTTGTTGAGGATAGGCAAAATTGGCCATTTCGACGTTGAGCCCGGGAATGATCTCTTGTCCATGGGGGCGAAGGCCGGGCAGATAGCTAATGTCCTTAACGGTGGGAACCATTGGTCTGCAGCGGAAGAGAAAGCTATTGAAGGACGAGGACCAAAATAGCAAGGCAGAGAGAAGAAGAGGTCGGTCTATCTCTATTCTAGACCGACTAAGCATTATGGCATCATAAATGCCCGTTTGTCTCCAGACTGTGGCCTTAGAGGCCGATAACCTGGTCACCCACTTATCCCAGTCTGCGGCGGGGGTCGACCAGCCTCGAATAGGCTGGTTAACACTCTGAACCTTGTTCCAATGGGCAGGGACCTGTTGGAACGCTTCATTTTCAACCGGTGGGAAATAAGGAAGAAAAGCCGCCGGAGGGTGGCCAAGAAACGCCGCTCCCAGGCCTGGTGCTACTGGAGAGCCATCGGAGGAGCTGTAGGGGGTTAAATAGTCGGTGGAGATCTCAGCAGCATGAGCTTTGGCTAAAGTCCTAACCTCCCTGCATCGGTTTTGCGGCGGTGGGGCGTCAACAAAGGTCTTCTTTCCTTTAGAAGTGGCCGGAGCAGTCTTAGGAGCCATGTCTGCAGGGGAGAAGAGCTCGCCGGAGAAAATGGAGGTTTAGTGAGAGAGGCTTTGTTTCGCTTGAACTGTAGAGAGAGAGAGTAAGAATGCAAATGGGCGTGGTAAGGGCTTTTGAAAATCTTGCTATTTTTAAATACCACGATGCTATAATCATAACGCATTAAATGTGGAGTGACGGGTGGGATTCTCCATAATTTGACAGTTGCTGAATGCTTGACGCGTGACATTTTTAAAATTCAAAACATCACATCAATCAAGGCGGGACGTTTGATATGACCTTTTGGGGGGCAATTGTTTGCACCCAAAAATCGTCAATGGTTTTTGAGCCCGATTCGTGTTAAGCTGAATGGAGGGGAGGCCGGGCTAAGGAATGGATGACTCATCGGACTCAAGCATAGAGATGAGACCGATGATATGAACAAGGCTGTTGGGTATGATAAGGAGAGCCCGATGGGAACATTGAACAGGTATAAGGATTATCGGGCTTTAGGAAAACATAACCCAATGCGCTGATAGCCCGATGGTGGAATGAAGCAACAGGAAGCCCAATCGGACACCGTGTAGTGAAAGATGGGAGTTACAGTCCGATTGGCCATGGGCGTTTGAAGAAAGGTAATCGGGCATGAGGGAAGGCATGAAAACAGGTAGAGCCCGATTCATCCAGGAGAATCAGTGACAAGGCCGATGGACTGAAAGGAGAAGGCGGTGCTATCCACAGCTGGCAGGATGACGTCATCTCAGAAAGTTGGAAACAAGAGTCCGTTTAGGAAAGGATCTAATCATGTCCAGCTGGGTTTAGTCGTCTAATCCCTAAATTAAAGGGATTTATTCAATCAGAGGCTGGATAAGGTAGGAATCAGAGATAAGGAAGGTCTTTTCCCAATCAGCTAGTCAATCAAGCAGCTTGGGGCGCAAGCTAAGGAATTATTGTCCAAGTAGAAATCGTTTACGGCCGCTATAAATATTCAGGCAGGCCATCCAAGCAAAGGACTCCGCGTCATATCGAAACAACATACACACTGTATTCGAAGTATTCAAAGCATTCAAAGCACTCTCTTTAAAGTCTTTATGTTTTTCAGCCTTCATAGCAAATAGGTCTGCCTTTTTGTTATTTCTTTTTGTTCTTTTGAATAATCAGCCTATTCTGGTTTGTTCTTTAAGATCTGTTTTATTTTTTCCAAACACTTAATAAAATCAACGTTTTATTAAACCGTTTGTGATTGTTTACCTGTTAAACTTTGACACTTTTTAGCTTGTGCGCTTCAGTACTGCTAAAGAATTTACAGTGAGGGTACTTTCCTACTCACTATACACAGTCACCCTGTTTAGAAGTTAGATTCATCAAGCCATGTGTATCACTCACACAAGCAGATAGGAAATTAGTTTGCACGCACACACACACACACACCGAACCACTGCTGGTTCTGGCACGCCCGCGCAAATTACAGCAAACAAGTATACTATATACATACACAACATATACAAATAACTCATATATACATATCAAATCCCGTTTTTTGTCTAATAGGCTCACAAAAGAGACTCATGTGGGCCCAAAATATAGTACAAAGTGTTAAAATGAGTAGCCCAATGGGTACCCATGACCCTAGTACTAAGTTTTAATATTAATTACATTATTTAACACATTCGCGGGCCTGTAAACACTATATAACAAAAATGCATATCAATCCTTCACTTTTTTTTAACAAATATAAATTAATAGAATGTAACTCTCAAACTAAACGTGCTCACTCATGATTTAATTTATATGTCCACCAAACACTTAAAATTTTCCAAACACATGTCTTACATAGGCACACTCATATAATATTGCTAACTAGAAATAATAATTAAAATAATTATTTACATAGAAATTTTAGGGTTATTACAAAGTGTCTATAACTCAAAATTCTACCACTGCAATTTTTGTTTTAATAAGATTCTATGCTTAAGAGTGGTTTGGTCATGGGTTTTGGGAAACAACAACAGTCTGTCTAGAGTTTCAGAACATCAATGCCTTTTGAAATGATTAAATCAGAACCCTAATCATCGAGTGTTGATGATCCCAAATAATTTTTTATATGAAGTTTAATGTGTTAATAAGACCCCCTAAAAAGATTAGAGCCTTTTAGATTTTTTTACTATTTTTAAAAAATCATACAAAATTTCTAGACAGAGAGTTGGAAATTCCTTGATTCACGGAGATCTAACCATTGGAACTTTGATTTTCTTTTTGGGTTAGAAACGAGACTCACAAAGGCACATTGTGACCAAAAATCATCAAGATCAAGCAATTGGAAGTATGCTTTTCAAATTCCTAAAGTCTGGGTCTGCTCTCTAGAATTTCTAGAATTTTGTGACAGATTTAGTAAACTTTGTAAATAAAAGCTCAAATGATATTTTCATGAGTTAAGGCTCCAACCATGCTTTGATAATGATTAGTTAAGCTTGAATTCAAAGTTTAAGTGATCCAAATTACTGAGTACTTCAATAATTTGCTCTTGTTCATGTATATATTCATCCATGTGGCTTGATTAGGATTCGTTTGCTTTAGATTTAATTACATTTGATAGATTCAAGCTAGAAGCCTAGGATTATCATCTAACTTTATATCTTGTGTATCATGTGGACTAACCCTTGCTTTGTAGCGCCGAAGAGGTATGATCTCTTGACTCCTCCTTAGTTTAACTATACTTTAATTTTATCAATTTTTCGACCTCATGTGCGACACCTTAGAATTATTGTTTGCCTTATATGTATATGTGTATTAGAGACTCTCTTATTAGGATTTCAACTTTTGTATGCATTGCACGTTTAAATATTCGCGGCTGGACCCCGGGTAAGTTCTGTAGTCCTTAATTTTGCATATCATATCGCTTGCTAATTGAACTACTTGGATTTGAATGACATTTTGTCATTAGCAATTTTACACCATTTCGACATGCTTGTGAAATGTATATCTGTATCTATGTATTAGTTGAGGGCATGCTTAGATTAATATTTTGATTAAAAGGATGTTGAGTAGAGGCCTATCTCGAGATATGATGAGAGAGGGTGTTTCAGTCCGTTGGACTCCTTCCTCTCTCATTCCATAATCCTCGGACTTAGTTAATCTTTGGTTTCGCAAAAGATCGGTTTGCTTTTAAAATGGTTTCTTAATTTTCCTTTTAAAAATTAAGTGGCGACTCATCATTTTAGAATATGAATTTGAAAAAAGTTTTAAACAAAAAGCTGTGGGTAAGAAAAATTGTGATATCCACACCACTGCATGGCATGAGTGGATTGCGGTACCTTTTCCACGGATTCCCGCCTCCATCGAATTATCAGTTGAGTATTTTCTAGAGATCCAGAGGGTGATTGAATAGCAGAGCCAGATTCAGCGGAGATATTAGAAAGGGCATTATAGAGAGCTTGAAGCTTAGAAATAAATGATTGAATAATGATGTTTGTAAACAACTGCTTGTTGAAGCCAAATGGATGCTTAAGAGGTAAAGTAAGCCACAGTGACACTCCACTTAAGATCATGTCGAGTCCAGTTTAGTCGTGTCTATTTTATGTTTTGAATTGAGTCCATCTATTGTCAAGTTGTGTTTGAGTCTATGTCGAGTACTGTAATCTTTCTCTTTCGAAGTAATGAAATAGAATCTTGATTTGCTTGATTAAATGCGCTTAATCCCGAATGAATGAATCTCTAAGCGAAAAGTGTCATTTCTCTGATTATTATGAAAAATGCATTATTGATAAATTTTTGTGTTGAAAAGAATCCCGAAAAGATCAAAGTTGATTTTGCGCTGACGCCGATGAAAGCTAAGAATTGATTAGTCTTACTTTAAGAATCTTGAGTTGCTTTTGCTTAAATCTTGAAAAGATGTGCTTGATAGTAACTCAGGACTAGCTTAATTCCCTAATCTTCCCATTTTAAAATCTTGAGCCCAGAAAAATAAGCCATTCAAACCTGTCTAAACTGCAAGCTATGTACACTTTGTCCTTGATGGTAGCCAAACATTTCAAATGAACTACTTTTATCGAAAAGAAAAAAGAAGCTCGCTAGGATGAAAACCCGAAAGGGCACCTAGGCAAAAGTTAGAGTACAAAAGAAAAAGAAAAGAAAAAAAGAAAAAAGGAGCTCACTAGGATCAAAACCATAAAGGACTAGTCAAAAGTTAGAGCATGAAAAAAAAAGAAAAAATTTTGCGTGTTGATTTCAAGAACCTGATCCTAGCCAGTCAAAACTTTAGAGAGAAAAGAAAATAAAGAAGAGAGGAAGAGGAAGGAGAATGAAGAAGATCGAGAAATCGGGAACATGAATTATCCCAAAGCTTTGATTTGTAATTTCTTGAAGTAACCCCAAAGATTTGAAGGGCTAATCTTGCTTAGAAAACATGTATGATGTATGATGAGAAATGTAAAATTGGCTAGCTAGTGAAAAGGTAAAACGAATGAACCGTCAAAAACAAAAAAAAAAAGAGAAAAGAAAAGAAAAGAAAAGAAAAAAAGAAAGGTAGTTTTTCAACGCTACCACAAGTGGGCTTCAGAAAATCTGTCTGTTCACATGGCTTAAAAAGTCCCCTAATTCTTGAATCCTTGCTCTTTTAAAACCTCCAGCCTTCGAGGAACTACGCTTGACCTGATTCCCACTTGGGGATACCTGGGCAACCTACTCAGTTCAATCACTGCTCCTGAAACACTCAGCCACGTCACAAATACCTTCTTTCAAGACTTGGCCAAACTACTTTGGACCTGGCTCCCACTTGGGGATAGGTAGGCAAGCTTCCCTGGCTCTCGCTCCCTGACCCTTGCAAACTAGGGGCAAACTTTCAGTTTGCACGGAACCTCAAGATATCATTGCCACACTAGGGGCAAACTGCGTTTGTCCAAGCTTTCATTTATCCCAGTCAACTAGGGTCAAACGTCATTTTCCTGAACCCCTTCTACAATATAAGCGAATCCTGAGCCATCAAGTATATCTTTGAAAACATTTGAAATGAATTATCTCTTATTCTATAAGCTAAGGTACTAATTCGAAGCACATTTTAGAGAAAGCAAAGGATTGATTGAGATCCATATGGAGTATTTTCAAAGCATTACTTTATCAGCTGAGTATTATTACGCTAAGATGAGAAGTGCACATGAAAAGCAAAAAGATACATCAAACATGACAAATGCACATTATGTTAATGGAAAATTGAGTCTTTTTCTCCAAAACTCCTGTCAAGAGTGTTATGTTCCTGTGTCAATGTTTGTTAACCTCTGTCGTGGTCTAGTCTATCGTGATATCAAGTGTGTGGGTCCATAGTGATCTACAATGAATTGTAAAACTTTAAGAGCATCCAAAGGTCGATACGAGCAGAAGTTCCAAACACTATTGTTACACCAATTATGATCAGGATGAAGCATTAAGTGGAAAATCATCAGAATCGAGCGATTGATGGAAGTCGGAATTGAATAAGCAGGGTTAAACAACGAATTAAAGCTTTTGTTTGATATTATCATTGAATCAAGATCACCATATAGCCTTGAAAAAGCCAAGAAGCTGTCAAAGTTTTTGTCAAAATCATTACGTACTTGCCTATCAGAACATTGATCAGAATTGGTGAAGTTGTTCTATCTTTGCATATTAAACCCCCCAAAAAATTTAGTATGACCCTAGGATGGCTATCTCTTGACTTATAAGCCTTGGAAGCACTTGAAACTTGGGGAAATCATTTAGAATGATTGAATTTGATTGGTAAAAGTAGTAGAAATCTATCGATTTTGAAGATTTTGACATATTTAGCAGCTTGGAATAAACCTTTGAGCAAAGGTCGGATAAATGGTGATTTGAACTCATTAGTCAAGATGATTAGAGTTGAAATAGATATAGCACTTGTAAGAGGCAGAAGCTGATTGAAGATCACTCAGAAGGTCGCTGACAAGCGGGGGTATTTGTAAAATACAACCGCGCTAAAAGAAGAAAAAGTATGGATTTAGTTTACAATTCCTCCATTTATCTGCAATTTGAATTACAATGATGGTTCATGCACATGTTGATTAAACTATGATAAGTTGTGTGTTTTAGCTGTAATTTGTGCAGACTGCAGTTGCTGTGTAAAGAATTGAAAGACAATGATAAAGGGGAATGCTGAATTCTAAAGAAGAAATGTCAAAGCTGAAATGTAGAGTTCGATCGATTGAAGACCATTCGATCGATCGATCAAAGGTTCGATCGATTGAGATAAGTTCAAGCAATCGAAGTCCCCAAGAGTTCAAGCGATCGAGAATTGTTCGATCGATCGAACATGCCTTTTATCAGATTTTACGCGCACGCAGCAGAAGGGATGTAAAACCCTAGCATTAGGTTTTTGCTTTATATACTCGTATTATTGACGTCCAAAAGGATGCCCACTTTACATTTTATCAGTTTTTACATAGAGAGAGAGGGTTTTACTTTGTTTCTTGTAGGTTTTGGTGATTGAATATTGCATTCAAGTGAAGTTTAAAGGTTATACATAACTTGTTTGTTCCAGGTTTTGATTATATCAGTTTTGTTGCACTCTTTTAGTAGTTTACATAGTTTAAATCTGCATAGATCATAGTTTTACTTGTTAGTAGTTGACAAACCATAGGTTTTTCATAGTTTTAATGTTTAAATCTTATCCAAACACAACCTTAATGAATTTTTACGTTAAGAATAAATCTGTGACACTCCAGACGATGTCTGAGTAGTCCCCGGGTTGGGAGATCACAATGAAACCGTGATCTCAGGCCTCTGTCATGCAGCAGAATAATCCCTGTGTTCGATCGATCGAGATAATTCGATCGATCGAACCACAATCGAGCGATCGAATACAGTTCGATCGATCGAGAGATGAAGATGTTCGATCGATCGAAAGCGCGTCGATCGATCGAACACCCTTTTTCTTGAGGACCTTCTATGCAGTATTCCTAGACTTTCTGTTTTACTAGATTGTTATCAAACTGTCCCCAAACGCTCAGTTTGTCAAAACAGTCTGTGAATTTTAAGCCTTGAGGCATTTTTCTTCAATAACTTTTGCAAACCACCCTCAATGCTAATACCATTGTAGGTGCGAGTCCTAACTATTGAACCAAACTGCTTTTGTGTATTTCAAATTTAAATGTGATGACATAGTCCCGGACATGAAAGGGCTATGGATTCTTTATTCTAAGAAAAAATACGGAATACTGTAGAGAGTGTACTCCACTGAGCTTCAATGTTTTGCATGGTAGATGGCTAGGTTGCGGTGGATTCGTGTAATCCCAACATTCCTTTTTAATTAAGAAAAACACAATTTAAATTATCGCTTTAATTAATTAGTTAGTAATCAGTTTAATTTAGTTTAATTATTTTTAGTAGTTGATAAATTGTGGGACTTTGTGTTCTACATTGCTTTAAAATATTGAATTTTATTTTCCCTTTTTGAGATTAATCTAAGTCTTTAGTTTAACACCTCCCCTGTGGGATCGACCTGGACTTAACCAGATTACTACTTGCACGATCACCTACACTTGGGTGTTGCACAAGAGCGCACAACTATTTAGTCGTGTCAAGTTTTTGGCGCCGTTGCCGGGGAAGGCGACAAGCTAACGCTGCAATTACCTCAATCTATCCTTATCTCTTTATGTTTCTTTTTCTTTTTCTTTCAATCAAAAACTACTTAGGGTCTTTCCCTTTATGTCCGATAATTCCATCGAAGGAATTTTTGGAAATCCACTCTATTCATCCAGTTCATCTAGTTCTATTAACCCCATAGTTACACCGATCGACTCAATGGCCGACAATCAAAGCGAAAATGGTGATAATGTGGTTGTACCAATCGACGATTCACTTCGTCCGTTGTACGATCTCATGACACCTGAACATGCGCCCACACCTTCTTGCATTCTCATTCCACCCCATGCAGGCGAATTTCAATTTCGCAATGGAATGATTCAACTCCTTCCTACCTTTCATGGAATGGAGAGCGAGAAGGCATATCTACATGTCAAGGACTTTGAGGATGTTTGTAAAAATTTCTCACAGAATTGTCCTGTAGATGTGACAAGTTTAATGCTACTTCCTTTCACTCTGAAGGATAAAGCAAAAGCGTGGTTACTCACCTTGAAACCAAACTCTATCTACACTTGGCATGCGATGAATACCGCTTTCTTGAAGAAATTCTTCCCACCTCGCATGACCATCGAGCTTAAACGACAAATAAACTCTTACAAACAAAAGAGTAATGAAACGTTCACCCAAACTTGGGAGCGTTTCAAGGATTTGCTACTCTCATGCCCACATCATGGGTATGAAAAATGGCGAACCATCAGCTACTTTTATGAAGGGCTAAATGGTGAAACGAAAAAGTTGGTCGAGACTATGAGTTCGGGGCCATTTCTTCGTAAAAACACGGAGGAAGCTGAAGCTCATTTTGAGTGGCTAGCTGAACACGCCCATGAGTGGTCAAATTCAGATGATATCCCACGATCACAGATATCCTGCGTAGAAGAGAAAAGTTTATATCAACTAAAAAGTGAGGATCATCTGATGAATAAGTATGAGAACTAGTAAAGAAAGTGGAAGAATTAGGGATGAAAGGAGAGAGTTCTAGGCATTTTTTGCCTGAAGAACCATGTGGCACATGTAACATGCTGGGACACACTACTCAATATTGTCCAAATGTGCCATATTTTCAAGAACAACCCCCCATGGAACTGAATGCCATGCAAGGGTATAGGGGGGCGGGGAATTCCTACAATAACTAAAATTCACAAAATAATAACAATAGATGGAATCACCCCGGATTCGAATGGAAAAACAATGCTGGGACCCAAAACCAATTTCAGCAACAGCCCTACAATAACAATAATCAATATCAAGGGCAATACAACAGGCAGTCCCAGCCATTCAATCAGAATAGAGCACATAACTACAACCAAGCTCAACCTTCTAACAACCAACAAGCAAATATTTACGTGCCACCTCACAAGAAGGTGCAGGAGGAAGATCCACTCTCTAATGCAAACTTAACACAACAGTTAATTCAAATGATGAGTAAAATGTCCGCAACCTTAGAGAGAATGGATGCACGTCAAGAGGGTTCGAGTGGTACATTTCCTGCTCAACCACTTCCAAACCCCAAGGGATACAACAATGGTCCCCCTAACCATGAACAAGCTAAAGCCGTGACTATACTAAGAAGCGGCAAAGTCATAGGGCAAAATATGCCTCATTCTATTCCCGAGGAATATGAAGAGGAGGAAGTGGTAATCAGGAACAAACCACCCACTCAAGAAGAGGAGTCGTCTACTAATGATAAACCAATAGAATCAATTGAAGACACTCCTAAAGAAGTAGAAGAAGTTGAGAGAAGGCCTAGAAAGGAGCCAGTCATTGACGAATTACCTAAGTGCCCTTTCCCTGCACCTTACCCTCAAAGGCTTAAGAAACCCCAAAACGAGGCTAAGAATCAGGAGTTCTTGGAGTTGTTCAAATAAGTTAAAATCAATCTCCCACTCCTTGATGCAATCAAACAGGTGCCAGCCTACGCTAAGTATCTAAAAGACTTATGCACGGTTAAAAGGAGGCAAAGTGTGAAAAAACATGCTTATGTCGCTTGCCAAGCAAGTGCAATCATTCAAAATGAATTGCCTCCAAAGCTTAAGGATCCTGGCACCCCAACTGTCTCGTGTAGAATTGGTAATCAAAGGATAGACAACGCACTCCTTGATTTAGGAGCAAGCATAAACCTGTTGCCATACTCAGTATATAAACAACTAGGGTTGGGTGAACTCAAACCCACCCGAGTTGCATTGGAATTGGCAGACAGGTCAGTCAAATATCCTAGAGGAGTACTGGAAGACGTTCTGGTGCAAATAGACACTTTTGTCTTTCTGGTAGATTTTGTGATATTGGATACTGAACCCGTGTCTAATCCAGGTTCACAAATCCCGGTGATTTTTGGACGTCCATTCCTCAACACCATTGATGCCACAATCAAGATAAGAAGTGGTATCATGACCATCGTATTCGGGAACATGACTTTGAATGTCAAGATTTTCTCAAATCCCCGACCAGAAGAATACGAGGACGAAGGAAAAGTTAACTTCATCGAAACGATCATCAAAGATGAGGCGGATTTTGTAGAATACAAAGACCCTTTGGAAGTAGTTGTGTCGCAATTCGACACTACCTATCAACCTGTTGATTCTACCCCGTTGGATGCTGCCCTAAATCATGCCTGCCTCATGATGGAAACCAAAGAGGAAGATAGAGCTGAATGCATGTGGGTCACACCATACGAGCCCTTACCTCCAAAAATGAAGTTAACTATGCCTTCGAACTTTCAGTTTCCCGATTTGGAATTAAAGGAGCTTCCAAAAGAGCTCAAATATGTCTTTCTGGGAACTGAAAAGACTTATCCCGTTATAATTTCAGCTATGTTGAATTCAGAACAAGAGGATAAGTTGATCCAAATGCTCAAACTGCACAAGGGAGCATTAGTATGGACTATTACCGACCTAAAAGGCATAAGCCCATCTATTTGCACCCATAAGATATATTTGGAGGAAGACGCCAAACCTACGCGACAAATGCAGAGGCGTTTGAATCCAAATATGCAAGAAGTAGTAAAGAAAGAAGTCTTAAAACTTCTAGACATTGGAATAATATACCCTATCTCTGACAGCCCTTGGGTTAGCCCAACCCAAGTGGTGCCCAAAAAAGCCGGTATAATAGTAATCCCAAATAAAGACGGCGAGTTAGTACCAACACACGTCCCCACTGGATGGTGGATGTGTATTGACTATCCAAAGTTGAATAGTGTGACCCGGAAAGATCACTTTCCACTGCCATTCATGGATCAGATGCTAGAACGAGTGGCGGGTCATAAGTATTATTGTTTCTTGGACAGATACAGTGGGTACAATCAAATTGAAATTGCTCCCGAAGATCAGGAGAAAACAATATTCACATGTCCGTTCGGTACGTTCGCTTACCGCCGCATGCCGTTTGGATTATGCAATGCACCTGCTACTTTTCAGAGGTGTATGTTAAGCATTTTCAGCGATATAGTTGAACAGACACTCGAGGTTTTTATGGACGATTTCTCGGTGTTTGGCCATAGTTTCGATAACTGCCTAGAAAACCTTGAAAATGTATTGGCAAGATGCGAGGACAAATACCTAGTACTAAACTGGGAAAAATGCCACTTCATGGTGACCAAAGGGATTGTCCTCGACCACATTATCTCAGACAAAGGTATCCAAGTTGATAAAGCAAAAATTGATATAATTTTGAATTTACCTGTCCCTCGAACAGTTCGAGACATCCGTTCTTTTCTGGGACATGCTGGATTTTATCGACGCTTTATCCAAAACTTTAGTGCGATCTCTCGACCACTGTGCCAACTACTCGTCAAAGATGCACCTTTCGAATGGTCGGAAAACTATCAAATATCCTTCGATGCACTAAAAGAACACCTTACCTCCGCACCGATAATACAGGCACCCAACTGGGGTTTGCCATTCGAACTAATGTGTGATGCTAGTGACTACGCCATTGGTGCAGTCCTAGGATAGAGGAAGGACGACAAGCCTTATGTTATATACTATGCCAGCAGAACACTCAACGAAGCCCAAATGAATTATACAACTACTGAAAAAGAGTTACTGGCAATAGTCTTCACGTTGGACAAATTTAGCTCTTATCTGATAGGGTCCCCAATAGTCTGTTTTACAGACCACTCGACCCTCAAGTACCTATTATCTAAGAAAGACGCAAAACAGAGGCTTATCCGTTGGATAATTCTACTCCAGGAATTTGATATCACTATCAAGGATAAAAAGGGAGTAGAGAATGTGGTTGTTGACCACTTATCTCGGTTAACATTCACGGACAATACTGAGCCCATACCAATCAAAGACGAATTCCCAGACGAGCAAATTATGGCAGTCTCGGGTTTACCCTGGTATGCAGATATAGTAAACTACCTAGCCACAGGAGAAAATCCTAGACACTGGTCGAATCAAGACAGGAAGCGGTTCCTCTCGTTTGTACACCATTTCTTTTTCGATGACCCTTATTTATTCAAGTATTGTGCTGATCAGGTCATCAGGCGTTGCGTCCCTAATGAGGATATAACTGTAATTCTAGTCTCATGCCACTCTAAAGCGTGTGGTGGCCACTTTTCTTCCCAAAAGACCACACAAAAAGTCCTACACAGCGGATTCTATTGGCCCACCATATTTAAGGACGCTTATTCTTTCTGTAAATCGTGCCAACGCTGTCAAAAGCTATGTACTATTTCAAAAAGAAATTCTATGCCCTTAACCCCTATTATAACAATTGAAATATTCGATTGTTGGGGCATTGACTTTATGGGCCCGTTCCCTAAATCAAACAACTGTGAATACATACTCCTAGCTGTGGAGTACGTATCAAAATGGGTGGAAGCAATACCGACGAGACGCAATGACCACAAAACAGTCATGTCTTTTCTTAAGGAAAACATTTTATCGCGTTTCGGAACCCCAAAAGCATTATTAAGTGACCAAGGCATGCATTTCTGCAACAGGCCTTAGGAAGCACTCCTCAAGAAATATGGGGTACACCATAAAATCGCGCTAGCATACCACCCACAAACAAACGGGCAGGCGGAGTTGGCTAGCCGTGAAATTAAACATATACTTGAAAAAACGGTTAGTTTCAATAGAAAAGATTGGGCTTACAAACTGACTGATGCTTTATGGGCATACCGCACAGTCTTTAAGACAAATTTGGGAATGTCTCCATATAGGCTAGTGTATGGTAAGGCGTGTCACCTTCCTGTCAAAATAGAACACAAAGCTTATTGGGCAACATGCTCATTAAATTTTGACATTAAAGAGGGAGGACATCTTCGGAAACTGCAGTTGGCAGAACTGGAAGAAATCCGACGAGATGCATATGACAATGCCAAACTCCACAAGGAACGGTTGAAGGCTCGCCATGACCGAACGATTTTTAGAAAATCTTTCGAGCCTGGACAGAAAGTTTTATTATATGATTCACGCCTTCATCTCTTCCCAGGAAAACTCCGATCTAGGTGGACAGGACCTTTCATAGTTAAATCTGTCTTTCCACATGGGCCGTGGAGTTATTTAATCTTAAGAACGATGGAAGTTTCAAGGTCAATGGCCAGAGGATAAAACCGTTCTTGGACGATTTCCAACCTGAGCTCGAGCACATCCAACTGGATGAGCCCGACTATACGTCAAACTAAAACGCCCAAGTGCGTTCTCCCAATGTTGTTGTATTGTTTCTTTTCCTATTTTTCATTTTGTTTTATCTTTTGTCTGTCTTTTTGAATGTGATCTTGATCCTAATATGCTATTCCACTTTTATCTCGTGCAGGCTGTCCACCATAAGAGATGACGATATTCACTCGATAGGGTCATGGGCTGATTCAGAGTATCAGAATCTACAGTGGACTGCAGATGAAATAGCATTTTTCTTATCTCCATACCAAGGGCTAGGAGCCGACGACATCGTTGACTTATCCCACGGATATATCCCGTATGATCCTGCGCTCCTTCAAATCAACCCATTTGCGCACATGGAACTCCCTAAAGAGGAGGGTGAGCCGGACGGTTATGCTGTGTGGGAGGTCGATGACGCTCTAATGGAACAATGGGAAAATGACTCAATGTGGGAGCCATGGGAAGAAGAGGACTTACAAGATGTGGTGCCTGAACACCACAATGCTGTTTTCACATATGTTGACGACTTCCTGGTCGTCCAAGTGGTTCCTTATATTTATGTCCATTTGAGATATTTGTTGTTCCGGCTTCAATGCCCTCTCCCTGTTAGTGCACCTGGGGAAATCCAGCCAATAGTAAGGTTAACTCTGGGTCACATTCCTTTATTTGTCTTTTCAGCTTGTTTTGTTTAATTCTTCCTGTTGATTTTTCTTTTGCTCTTGTTAACGTATTTTCTCCGTTTTCGTTTTTGTTTCCCTTTGTCAGGAATATCACTATGAATCTACCATTCCCACCGCTATTCCTTCCACATCAACTTTTCCATGGATTTGGACCATACATAAGGTCCCCAGACACCCCGCCGCAAGAGGACAGTCTGATGCGCAATTACACTCCATTATCTTTGTCTCCATCTGGATCTCCTGTTGTCGGTAATATCAATTTCTTAGAGAGTTCAGCCTTGCTCGATGATGTCCTCGCTGCTTTCCTCTTGTTCTGGGAAAGGGAATCATCAAGTTCAGACTCTACATTTGCAGTTCTGGTGGAGGAAGAAGTTGTGGAAGAAGAAATTTTCATTCTCGAAGCATAGTGTTTAACTTCAATTGTTTTCTGTCATTTCTACTTTATTTCATCAATTGAAGTGTATTCCTAGACAGAGATTTAGTAATTTCAGTGTTCTTTTCGTTTTTCTTTTTCAATAAGGTTTTAAACACCAAGTTGGGGGCAGGAAAATTATAAGTGGATGATATTTTAAGGATTTATTTCTATAAAATTTATAATGTTCTATTATGTGGTTGACGTTTTTGGCTCACATATTCTGGCAATGCACTATTTTATCACTATTCTGTATGTCCAGACCAGTGTTGGTTAGTTGGGGGTGGTTAATTTCTCAAATCAGGATTATTGTAGAATTTCTATGTTCGGTCGATCGAACGAATCTCGATCGATCGAGAATTTTGGAACCTCGAACGCTTGAGTCAGGCTCAATTGATCGAATGTTCGATCGATCGAAATATCTCAAGCGATCGAACCCTTCATTCAAACGAGGCATCGCCGAGACACTTCGTCAGTTTCCTCTCTCTCTCTCCCTTACTCAAGCGATCGAGCACAGAGGTCGCCCCCTTGATTTTGGCCCCCCCCATCTTAACCCATCAATTCAGAAGCTCCGGGTCCTCTCGGATCATCAGTGGCATCTCCAGCACCGTCCATATAGTGCGTCTCTCGAGGTGAGCCCCCGAGTCACCCCTCGTATTTCGTTCCATTTCAAATTTATATGGGAGTGCCCCCCATTTGTTCTTTAACACTTTTTCTTAGTGTTATTAACGTTTTTGTTGTTTTCAGGCTATCCCCATTCTCCATCGTTGCCACTGATATTTCGCTATTCTCGATCGATCGAACAAATTTCGATCGATCAAACCCAACATCAGTTCGATCGATCGAACACTCTCGAGCGATCGAACCTTCAATATGCCCGATCGATCGAACAAGATTCGATCGATCGAAGTGTGGCAGTTTCTTTCTCTTTTCTATTTGCCCTGTTCTAATATGTTCTCTCGTTACTTCTTCCTTTTTAGGGCTTTATCATGAATCCGATCACTGGCTACCACAAATCTAAGCCATTCGACCTCGCTATACCCGATCCAGTTCCAGATCACGGGTTTAGAAACAAGGAAGATCGCATTTGGTTCACACGTTATTTCCAATCACGGAAGGTCATGATCGAGCGTCCCCTTGAGACTGTCTGACTGGCTACTCTGTGGTACCTTGCACGGATACGTGCCATGCCATAGTGGTACACGCTTTTCTCTCAGCCTAAGCTCGTTAATCTGTCCTGGATCCGAGAGGCGTGTGCTACGATGATCAGGGATCCAGTTGCGCCGTTCACCCTCTGTTCCTTTTTTCGTGGCCGGGAGATCGTTTTTAATTCGACCACCGTCGCTGCTGCTATTGGGGTACCCGAGGTACCTGATTGTGTTTGTTTGCATCGCCCTGACACGCCGTTGCTCTCCCCGACCATTATTATCAGAGAGATCACAGGGGGTGCTCTTCCGAGCTGGGATGGCGAGGCTCTTATTCCTGATATTTTCCTTACAGATAATTACCATATGCTGCACCTCGCCCTCAATAACTGCCTCCTAGTGACATATCGGGAGAAGATTGCAGCGTGGTATGCTCGGGTATTATATGCGATTGGGACCAGGCAGCCCGTCTGTTTGCATTGTTTCTACATTGATTTCATGCGGCACCCTACTCGCTACATTCAGGCCAAGAAGCACCTAAAGGGTGCTTGGGCTATTCATAGGGTGATAGAGCATGCCGGTCTCATTCCTTTGGCGGGTGATGCAACTGCTCAGTCTCGCAGCCGTTTTGGCGAGACTGCTTCCTGCAGGTCTGAGGCGCAGAAGAGAAAGAGGAGGGGCAAGGGCAAGGCGAAAGTTGGAGAGAAGAGGAGGAGAGGAGGAGGCACCGATACTGAGGGTGCTGCTTCAGGGATGCCCACAGAGGTTGAGGAGCGTGATTCGGAGGAGGAGGAGATTGATCCTATAGAGGAGGTTGCTAGATTTGAGTGGAGACAGAGATCTCAAGCTCGTACCCAGGGAGAGTCTTCTTCTGCGCCTCTACCGACTATTCATGAGTTATTATTGGAGGAGCGAGAGGCCATGATTAGACTTGAGGGTAAGGTGGATGTGATGACTACTCTGCTGGAGGCGATCTTGATACAGATCGGCGTCGACCAGGCAGCTCATGCAGCTGCTACACCACCACCCAGCGAGCCACCTGCAGCTACTCCTATCGTTTCCACCGTCCCACCGACTACATTTGATGTTCCACCATCCACCACCGGTCCATCATCTACTGATCCATCTTACCCGATTGATCCTGCTGCTTCTACATCATCAGCGCCACCACTTGTTACGGAGATACCACTTCCACCTCCTCTTGTTCTGGGGGATGGGTGTTATTGATTGTTTGTGTATTTTGGTTCTTGTGGATGGCGTTGGATGTGTTGGTTGATTGGATATATTTTTGGATATTGTGTAGTGTCGGATGGTGTATATTTTGTATTTTAGTTTGTATGGCGCATATTATCAATGTTCTGTTCTTTCATCTTATTATCTGTCCAATGTTGCGTTCTATTGTATGTTTTGGATCTGATGCTTTATATTTCCTATCTTCTTGAGCTTTGCTGCTTGGAGTTTGTATGTTCTCTGTACAGGTTGTTACATTTGTGTTTCTTACACTGATGTGCCAGGTGATATCTCTCTATCTGTTTTTTTGAAAATCGCCTCCTGAGGACATTGCAATTTTCAGTTGGGGGTGGGTTATAGATA
The DNA here is from genome assembly GCA_033977485.1 of Hydrangea macrophylla. Classification (NCBI taxonomy): domain Eukaryota; kingdom Viridiplantae; phylum Streptophyta; class Magnoliopsida; order Cornales; family Hydrangeaceae; genus Hydrangea; species Hydrangea macrophylla. Next base: position 5,702,226 of record CM066998.1, on the reverse strand, counting down.
GATAATCACCTGTGTATATTTTCTACGTAGCAATCTGGACCACTTTATCTATTGGCAAACAACATACAATCTCCATTATTATTAAAAGTTTGAAAAATAAAAAAAATACAAAATTTTAAAATTTTCAAACTATTAACCAAGTCTTTGAATTAAATGGGTAGAATAATTTTTAATTTTCACTTCTATTTAGCTGTTATCAATAATGACACGATCATTTTATTCTCATCCTTTTATGAATTAAGTTCATACGTTTTTCTAGTTCTCTAGGATGAAAGCATATGTTGACCATTCTTGTATCCAAATCATTTGCACGTGTTAAATGCTATGCAGAAAACTTAAAATAAGAGTTAATACGACTTTTATACTTTAAAGAATGAAGTAGTGAAAACTAGTCACCCTTAGTGAGCTTTTGAATCCGATCTTCATTTCTGAGGGAATTATCACATCATGTTCGAATTGTTTTCATTGAAAATGCTGATTAAAAATTCGTTGACTAGTCTCTATTTCTTTATTTTGGCTGCTTATTAGAGGAGAACATTCAGGATTTACCAATTAGACTCAATGAACATTTAAGTGTTAAAATTAAGAAGTTGAGAAAATGATTTAAGCCATCGTATTTATTCTTTACCTTCTCTACTTACCCATGTTGACATCTCTGAATATGTGCTGTCCTTAACCCCACACCTAATAAATCGTGCCGAATCCATTATGAAGTTCGAAATTCCCGACTTTATACCCTGACCTAAATATACCCCATTGTATACCCAATGTGATTGAATTATTGCAATATAAGGAGGGAATAGTGGTAAGAATGACTGCATATACAAAGGTGTTGATTAAAAAAAATGAGGAAAGGAGAAGAAGTTATAAAAAAAAAAAAAAAAAAAATAATGATATGTATGGAGAGGATGGTTGGACTAAAGTGAAGAAGTTACTAAATACAACCACATGCTGAAAAGATGTGCAAGTTCTTACCCTCTAATCTCTACCCCACTAAATAAAAACCCAAAAAGTCAAAGCCTTAATGATTCTCTACAACTTAGTTTAAACATGAAAGTGTAATTTGAGTTATCCACGGTATTTCGCTCCTCTAGTAAGTAGTATTCCTGTCTTGAGACTATACACTCTAAAATGTTCGTCTTTTATAGAGTCGAGTATGGAAGCATTAGTATCCGAAAAATCGCTCTTATCAAAGCTTCCATGTCCTGTGCGATCATTATTAACCAAGTTCCTGAGGGATGTTCATTTTTGAGGGTAATAACCATGTGAGGCTTGAGTTGAAACTACAAGTTCTGAAAGGTGTGATAGTCTAAACAACTCTAAATAAAGTTTGATGTATAGCTGTTGATTTCACACACACACGGATACATGGATGTGGTGCATATATTATTTTTATCTTGGTGGCATGAGGAGCATGTGTATTTCTTTCATGGTTTGAATGAGGATGATATGATTCGTGGAGCTAAATTAATAGTTGAATAAAAAGGGAAGGTTTAAAAGATTATTCTATATCTTGTTGAGCTTAATCAGAGAATTTTGTGGGTATATTCACTGCAAACCCTCACGAGACAACACTCGTCCACTAGGGGAAACCTAGGGGTTTAACGGCTTGTTGCATTAGCTAAATGCAACCGCGATTCATGCGAAAGCGAGTTAGGTAGTTTTCGTTCTTGTTATTTCAGTGTAGTTAATCTGGATTGAGTTATTTTAGTTTTCTTCTGTAGTATTAGTTTAGCTTGTTTTTATTTTCGCTCTATTGCTAGGGACTAGCAACTCGCTAGTTGGGGGTTGTGACAAGCGGGGGTATTTGTAAAATACAACCTCGCTAAAAGAAGAAAAAGTATGGATTTAGTTTACAATTCCTCCATTTATCTGCAATTTGAATTACAATGATGGTTCATGTACATATTGATTAAACTATGATAAATTGTGTGTTATAGCTGTAATTTGTGCAGACTGCAGTTGCTGTGTGAAGAATTAAAAGACAATGATAAAGGGGAATGCTGAATTCTAAAGAAGAAATGTCAAAGCTGAAATGTAGAGTTCGATCGATTGAAGACCATTCGATCGATCGAAGGTTCGATTGATTGAGATAAGTTCAAGCGATCGAAGTCCCCAAGAGTTCAAGCAATCGAGAATTGTTCGATCGATCGAACATGCCTTTTATCAGATTTTACGCGCACGCAGCAGAAGGGATGTAAAACCCTAGCATTAGGTTTTTGCTTTATATACTCGTATTATTGACGTCCAAAAGGACGCCCACTTTACATTTTATCAGTTTTTACATAGAGAGAGAGGGTTTTACTTTGTTTCTTGTAGGTTTTGGTGATTGAATATTGCATTCAAGTGAAGTTTAAAGGTTATACATAGCTTGTTTGTTCCAGGTTTTGATTATATCAGTTTTGTTGCACTCTTTTAGTAGTATACATAGTTTAAATCTGCATAGATCATAGTTTTACTTGTTAGTAGTTGACAAACCATAGGTTTTTCATAGTTTTAATGTTTAAATCTTATCCAAACACAACCTTAATGAATTTTTACGTTAAGAATAAATCTGTGACACTCCAGACGATGTCTGAGTAGTCCCCGGGTTCAGAGATCACAATGAAACCGTGATCTCAGGCCTCTGCCATGCAGCAGAATAATCCCTGTGTTCGATCGATCAAGATAATTCGATCGATCGAACCACAGTCGAGCGATCGAATACAGTTCGATCGATCGAGAGATGAAGATGTTCGATCGATCGAAAGCGCGTCGATCGATCGAACACCCTTTTTCTTGAGGACCTTCTATGCAGTATTCCTAGACTTTTTGTTTTACTGGATTGTTATCAAACTGTCCCCAAACGCTCAGTTTGTCAAAATAGTCTATGAATTTTAAGCCTTGAGGCATTTTTCTTCAATAACTTTTGCAAACCACCCTCAATGCTAATACCATTGTAGGTGCGAGTCCTAACTATTGAACCAAACTGCTTTTGTGTATTTCAAATTTAAATGTGATGACATAGTCCCGGACATGAAAGGGCTATGGATTCTTTATTCTAAGAAAAAATACGGAATACTGTAGAGAGTGTACTCCACTGAGCTTGAATGTAACTGCATGGTAGATGGCTAGGTTGTGGTGGATTCGTGTAATCCCAACATTCCTTTTTAATTAAGAAAAACACAATTTAAATTATCGCTTTAATTAATTAGTTAGTAATCAGTTTAATTTAGTTTAATTATTTTTAGTAGTTGATAAATTGTGGGACTTTGTGTTCTACGTTGCTTTAAAATATTGAATTTTATTTTCCCTTTTTGAGATTAATCTAAGTCTTTAGTTTAACACCTTCCCCGTGGGATCGACCTGGACTTAACCAGATTACTACTTGCACAATCACCTACACTTGGGTGTTGCACAAGAGCGCACAACTATTTAGTCGTGTCAAGTTTTTGCGCCAGAAGACTTAAGCCATTATGAGACTTGAACAGGCAAAAATCCCGAACTTCAAAGGATTTGAGTTTTGTTTTAAGATTGGGATCTAGATATATGAATTTCCAAGAAGGCCTCCCTAGTCAAGAAAGTTGAATTTAGATTAGACACTGCTAATCATGCTTTACATTTGATATACACTTCAGCAACATTCCCTCTATACTTTAGCAGCATTCTCTGCATATTATCTGTGCCTTTGAAAATTAGCTCTGCTGTTTACAAATTGACTCCACAAATTGTTTTGACCCCAGATTGGACCAATCTTGATGTATAAGCCTTTAGAGTTCTTGAAACTTGTTGGAATTGGTCTAAAGGACCCCTTGGAATTTGGATCTTGGTTGAAATCCATTCAGAGTTAAAGGGAAGCTCCCAGACACAAAGAATCGAGGGCACCACAACTTGAAAATAGCCGAGAAATGATGATTTGCAGCGAACTCCTGTGGTTTTGGGATTGATTATGTGTTGTCTTAGAAAATGGACATTTGGGTCTAGTATCGCTCAAGAATTACATCAAGAAAAGATTTACAGAAGAAGAATCAAGAATAAGGAATCTTCAAAACCATGATCAAGATGTTTAGAAAAGGGTCAGAATAAGCTTGATGCATCGCAAGAATTTTTAAACTGGTCGAAGCACCAATATAAGCCTCAGATTGAACCAGCACGACCTCCAGAATATGAGCCTTTTACTCACATCTCAAAATCCTAGAATCTCCCCAATAGGGAACTTTAAGATATTGTCAAAATTACCTCCAGAGGAAGGGTAGATCTCTCAGCATCGTGTACGTCGCTCAGAAATCGTGTATTAGGATTTCCTCCAGAGGAAGGGTATATCTCTCAGCATCATGTACGTCTCTCAGAATCATGCATTAGAATTACCTCTAGAGGAAAGGTATATCAGAATTTGTGTATTAGAAATACCTCCAGAGGAAGGGTATATCTCATCATGTATTAGGATTGCCTCCAGAGATGGCGTTTCACTCAGCATCATGTATCAGAATTACTTCTAGAGGAAGGGTATATTTCAGAAATTGTGTATAAGGGTTGCCTCCAGAAGTAGGGTTTTTCTCAGCATCGTGCATTAGAATTACCTCTAGAGGAAGGGTATATTTCAGAAATCGTGTATCAGGGTTGCCTCCAGAAGTAGGGTTTATCTCAGAATCCGCATCTCTCTCAAAATTTGTGCATCAGAACAGAAGATTGGTCCCCAGAGGAAGGACCTATTTCAGAAGAACAGAAGATTTATCCCCAAAGGAAGGACCTATTTTAGAAGAACAGAAGATTTATCCCCAGAAGAAGGACCTATTACAGAAGATTCATCCAGCTACAGAAAAGTTCGTCCCGAGTAGAAGTACTCTACATCAGCAAATCGTCCAGGGGCTAGGAATCTTCATTAGCAATCGTATAGGGGTTAGGACTCTACATCAGCAATCGTCCAGGGTTAGGACACTTCATCAGTCATTCGGGTTTAAGGAGGCATTATTTCAGAGATTGTCCAGGGGTTAGGACACTTTATTAGTCATCCGGGTTTAAGGAGGCATTATTTCAAAGATTGTCCAAGGGTTAGGACACTTCATCAGTCATCCGGGTTTAAGGAGGCATTGTTTCAGAGATCATCTAGGCTTTATGACACTTTTTATCAGAAGTTGTTTGAATATGATTCAGAATTCATTCAAGATACTCCGCAGTTGTCCGAGATATAGATGACACCTACAAGCCTCAGACTCAAAAGAAAGACTTTGACAAGACTCTGAGAATCATCCTAGATATATATAGCATACTTCTCTTTAGACATATTCGACTGTGAGAGTGAGACGTTGCATCCCTTGCATTAGATTTTACATCTAGGGAACTCTCGAGGATGATTCCTCCAGCACGTGCACGTTCACATTTCCTTACTGCATCAACATCCTAGGATAGGAGCATTTCACCTGTATTATTGTTTGTGTATGTTCTCTGTCTCCTCGCGCGCTTGAACTATGCCCTGGTCTGATTCCTGGAAAGGATACGTAGGTAGCTCCAGCGGAGCACGACCAGTAGCAGCTTCAATTAAGCAACGTCAACCCAGCATTGCATTGCATTTTTGTATTCGTAATTTCTTGATTTTCTTGATTTTTTGTTTTTCCTAAAACCTCACAGTATGGTTATTGGGTTCCTTCTAGCTTTGGCTTCACTTGCAGATTACGTTGTTCACAACAAGCTCTGCCAAAGTGGGGTAAACTATAGACACCCAATTTTGACCACACCGATAGGAGTTAAGGTGGACAACATCTTGGAAGATTCAATGATGAAAAGTACTCCGTGGAAGATACTAGATTCCACACAATCGAAAGATTGAACTTCAGAAAGTGACTTCAAGTTCAGAAAAACCCTTTTCCATGCATAAAAACCCAGTTTTGTCAAAATCGTCTCTCAGAATTCATATTCATTCAAGGTTATATGAAAATAAAGTGTTCTAAACGCAGTATTCTAGGTACCCAGAGATTCAATTTTAAAGAAAAACCCAAAATCAATGCACATTGAGAAGCAATTTTGAAAAAGAAGTCGTTTCATTTAAAAAAGATGACTAATGTTCTGGAGGACTTCCGGGCTTCAATTGAACTTCAATTCTCATTTCAAATCCTCCTGGAATATTTTATACTGAAATTCAACTCGACAACTTTCCAATGGTACATAAACGGACAAAATCAGACACCAAAAAAGCAATTTTATGAAAATCTGGAAAAGCAATGAACGTAATATTTGGAGTAGGACATAAGGACAACTAGGGGAACAAGAAAAGGAAGTGACGGGTCCCATTTATGGGGTGGTAGGTCCCCCCTTAGCCGCCACCTATAAGTTGTCCCCTTTATTGAGATTTTCGAGTTCCTGACCCTTCCAGTGGCTTCCCATTGTGAAGAAATTGCCCAGAAACTATGTTTAGGCACTGAAATGGCCATTTTAACCCTATTCTGATCTCTAAAATTCCTATTTTAACCCTGAAACTTAAGAGTTAAGTTTTCAAAACTCTATATATAGATCCCATGCATCTCATATGAGAGAATCATGGATCATCTTGAACCATATTGAATACACCTTGAATATACTTGAAGATACAATCATATATACTTTGAATTTGAGAGATTTATAGAGAGAGAGAGAGAATAGTGAATCATTAATTGATTTCGGGTGTGTTTGATAACCCAATTAAGTGGTGAAAATGAAAATTTTCAGCACTTAATTATTTCCAGTGCATTTGATAATGTACCACTTAATTGAAAAAATAGCAAAAAATCTACTGAAAACGTTAAGTGAAAATTTTCTACTGAAAATAATCACTGAGTGCAGTCTATTTTAGTTCTTTAAACAATGTTTTCAATATTGTAAATACAAATCACTTAAAATTTCCAGTACTTAAATTCAGCACTTAATTTTCAGTTTTATCAAACGCACCCTTCTTCTAAAATGAATCTTAAGATAACTAGATAAGATAATTGAAGAGAGTTTTGACATTAATTGCCTCACTTAACTTCCACCATGGATGAGTGCTTGAAGAACTTGAAGAGTACTTGAAGAAGAAGATCATTCAAATCAACTTTGATTACATAATTGAGAGTCCTCCAAGAGGTAAGCATCACAATTCATCACTATTTCTTATTTTTATATAGATCTATAAGACTTAGTGTCTTAGTGCAGAGAATTGAATGCTGTAGATCCGGACTTCGATTTGTGGGCTTGCCTCATCTACATGAGGCTTAGTGCCCATGTATCGTGTACTATCTCTATCTTCTCTCTTAGAATTTTTCTAGGTTTACAACTTTGTTTTTAACGACAAAATTCCTTTAGGATAGTCCTCGTTTATGTGCTTTTATGATAGAGACACCTTATAAAGGATTGTTGCATGTTTACATTGCACGTCTCCTTTCTTTTGCATTTTGCGACTCCGCTTGAGTCAACTCAATGTAAGTATCCTTGTTCCCTTTTGCATATCATGGCACATTTCCCTTATATGCATCAGTCCCGGGCAGGATTAGCCATTGTGAGTATACCTCTCTCTTGTATCACATGTGCATCCGATTGCTACTTGATTTAATCTCTTGAAATGATTTTCATTAGATGTTCCTTTTGCCATGTATATATTATCTAGTATGTTTGAGAAAACAACACCAATTATGAATTAATAATAAGGATATTTGAATCAAGGCCTACCGTTTGGTAGGGAAAGGAAGGGGTGCTTTAGTCCTACTCGGGCTCCTTCCCCTCTCGCACCAAGAACTCGGACCTAGTTTTGGTGATGAAGGGCGAGTAACCTTATTCAAATTTTGGGCGAGTCAAATTTGGTTTGTTAATTTCCGATAAAAATTAGGTGGCGACTCTTTGTCACTAGGACAGTGTGAGGAAGTTCTAGTTCCTTGAAGTGTGCTCCTTGGAACTGTCCCGGGACACTGTCAAGTAGACGACAGGACTCCCTGCTGTCCCCGCGCGCGTGGTCCACAATCTGGCGACTTCACTGGGGATTTGAACATGACACTTATGGTTTCTTGTTCTTCGAGGGTTTGACTTGAGCCAATAAATATCCTTGTTATTAATTCAATAATCAGGTTGTTTCTGCCTGCATTTGCACTGGCATTGTTCTTTCACCACAATTGCTTGAGACCATTGTCTTAAGGGTAGAGGGCCCCCTTTCCTCCATTTGTCAAGAGACTTTGGTAACATGTAGTCACCGTTAGCCTTGTACCGTGCGTGGTATATAGAGCCCATGTGTGAACGACACGCCTTCGGGGAGGCGGTCACCCACATTGCTAAGCTTGCTAATGGACCCTTTATGAGACTAAAACCTGGCCTTTGCATATAGTTTTTGTAGAACCCTTCAATTAGGATCTTGATTATCATCTTTGATTAGGATGATGTGATGAATTATTTGCGTTTGCCCGTAAGGGATTATGTGGATGATGAGGACGTGTATGCGAAGACATCATCAAACCTTGTATGGTAGATTCCACTAGGGTAGTATGGTCTTTATCCAAACATCCAATCATTATTCGAGGACAATTTTTGAAAATTTTGAAAATGCTAGCACTCCTTTGAAAAACTCAAGTCTTTTGAAAATTCCAAGAATATCCCTTTTGAAAATTCGCTTTGAAACTCACTTTCACAAAATCATTCCAAAAATTTCTCCTTGGATTTTGGAGAATTTTAAAATTCAATTTCAAAATTCTCCCTAGATTTTAGAGAATTTAAAAATTCATACCTTGTTTTTTTTTAAAGAATCATGATTTCACACCTCAGGCATTAATGGTTCAAAGTGCTTTTGAAAACTTCAAATCTCCCCCTCTCTTTCAAGATTTTCATGAAAAATTCAATCAAGAATTTCAAGCTAGAAATCCTTGGATAATGATTGAATTAGTAGGGTGATTAGCATACTTAAGGAATCTTATGTGTTTATGTGCTGATATGCTAAGTCTAAGCTAGATGAAGGTGCATTGCATTTAGATTAGATTGCATTTAATCTGCATTGCATACACTACATGAGCATTGCATATACGACACACGAGTGCGATGCTTCTAAAATACTTTCAAAAAGAAAAGAATTGTTTTCCTCAGAGTTTTGAAACTTGAAATGACTTTTCTTAGAAAAATTTCTTTGATTTTAGAAAATATTTTTGTAAAGGAAATGGTTTTCCATCTTTGATTTTCCATCTTTGTACATCCACTTTTGTAAATATCATTCTTTAAAAATTTCATTACAATAAAGATACATGATTATTTTAAAATCCCTAATAAACCAGAGATAAGAGAAGAGAAGATAAGGACCTAAGGATTGAACTCCCTGAATTTTAGCAGAAAGAAGTAATGTTGCGGTGACATGGCTCCTCTTGATTCCCAGGCTCTTTTTTCATGGATGGATGAGGTCACCGGTATTGATCATCTACATTTCAGATATTTTGGCCTTAGTACTCTCTTTCAGCTGAGAAATGTGAAATTTGAAAAAGATATTATGCGTGCTGCCATTCGATGTTGGGATTCGAAATTCCATGTATTTTGGTTTGGACATCAAGAGATCTCACCACTATTTGAGGAATTCAGGGCCATTCTCGATTTCAATCATTACTCCGATCTGATCCTTCCCACCATTCAGGCTGGATATGTAAAGGACCTATCATCACTCCTCAGTTGTTCTCCTTCTATTTCCCGGTCTATGATTTCTGATCAGGAGATTGATTTTCCTTGTTTATTCGCCCGGTATTGTACTACCATGGGAGGACATTTCAATCATTCCATATTTGGTTGGGGTACCTTCACATTGGCTATGATTTCACACTTCCTATTTTTTTCTTCATCTCATGACCTCATACCAATTGCCTTTGGGCTTCGTTCTCTGCGAAGCCCCATGATGTTGGCCCTAGCAGAAACTCTAATGGGTTTAGATCAAGCACATGCTGATGGGACAGTGCTCCTTTTTGGTGCCCTTTTAGTGCTACAAACTTGGCTTCTTGAGCGGCTCAGTTTACTAGTAAACCCTCGCGGTCTTTGCAGAATCTCTTCTTTGGATTAGAGGCAAGTACAAAGATTTTTCAGCAATTCTGAGGTTTGGTTCATTTGGCTAAGCATTCTCACCACCTAGGACATCCATTGGGTCTGCCCCCGTTGGGACTATTGTTCAGTTACTATTAGATTTCCAGGGCGAAGCGGGATATGGCTTCTTGGTTTAAATGTTAAAACTTTTTCCATCCCATATCGAGTAGCCAGGCAGTATGGCTATAGACATGATACTTCTAAGGATGCCATTGGGGTTATGAGAGATTCAATTCTGCGATCTTCATCAATTATTCTTTTACCACTGCATGGCATGAGCGGATTACAACACCTTTTCCATGGATTCTCGCCTCCATTGAATTATCAGTTGAGTATTTTTTGGAGATCCAGAGGGTGATTGAAAAGCAGAGCCAGATTCAGTGGAGACATTAGAAAGGCATTATAGAGAGCTTGAAGCTTAGAAATAAATGATTGAATAATGATGTTTGTAAACAGCTGCTTGTTGAAGCCAAATGGATGCTTAAGAGGAAAAGCAAGCCACAGTGACACTCCACTTGAGATCAAGATGAATCTAGTTTAGTCGTGCCTATTTTATGTTTTGAATCGAGTCCATCTATCGTCAAGTTGTGTTTGAGTCTATGTCGAGTACTGTAATCTTTCTCTTTCGAAGTAATGAAATAAAATCTTGATTTGCTTGATTAAATGCGCCTAGTCATGAATGAATGAATCTCTAAGCGGAAAGTGTCATTTCTCTGATTATTGTGAAAAATACATTGCTGGTAAGTTTTTGTGTTGAAAAGAATCAAGAAAGGATCAAAGTTGATTTTGCCCTGACGCCGAAGAAAGCTAAGAATTGATTAGTCTTACTTTAAGAATCTTGAGATGCTTTTGCTTAAATCTTGCAAAGATATGCTTGATAGTAACTCGAGACTAGCTTAATTCCCTAATCTTCCCATTTTAATATCTTGAGCCCAAAAAAACAAGCCATTCAAACCTGTCTAAACTGCAAGCCATGTACACTTTGTCCTTGATGGTAGCCAAACATTTCAAATGAACTACTTCTCTCAAAAAGAAAAAAGAAGCCCACTAGGATGAAAACTCAAAAGGGCACCTTGGCAAAAGTTAGAGCACAAAAGAAAAAGAAAAGAAAAAGAAAAAGAAGGAGCTTGCTAGGATGAAAACCTGAAAGGGAGCCTAGGCAAAAGTTAGAGCATGAAAAAAAAGAGAAAATTTTGCGTGTTGTTTTCAAGAACCTGATCCTAGCCAGTCAAAACTTTAGAGAGAAAAGAAAAGAAAGAAAAGAAGAAGAGGAAGGAGAATGAAGAAGATCGAAAACTCGGAAACATGCATTATCCCAAAGCTTTGATTTGTAATTTCTTTAAGTAACCCTAAAGATTTGAAGGGCTAATCTTGCTCTGAAAACATGTATAATGTATGATGAGAAATGTAAAATTGGCTAGCTATGAAAAGGTGAAAAGAATCAACCGTCAAAAATAAAAAAATAAAAAAAAAAAGAGAAAAGAAAAGAAAAAAAGAAAGTTAGTTTTTGAACGCTACCACAAGTGACCTGCTTCAGAAAATCTATCTGATGATATGGCTTGAAAAGCCCCCCAATTCTTGAATCCTTGCTCTCTCAAAACCTCCAGTCTTTGAGGAACTACGTTTGACCTGATTCCCACTTGGGGATACATAGGCAACCTACTCAATTCGGTCACTTCTCCTAAAACACTCAGCCACATCTCAAATACCTTCTTTCAAGACTTGGCCGAACTACTTTGGACCTGACTCCCACTTGGGGATAGGTAGGCGAGCTTCCCTAGCTCTCGGTCCCTGACCCTTGCAAACTAGGGGCAAACTTTTAGTTTGCCCGAAACCTCAAGATATCATTGCCACACTAGGAGTTTGCCCAAGCTTTCATTTATCCCTGTCAACTAGGGGCAAACATCGTTTACCTGTACCCCTTCCACATTATAAGCAAATCTTGAGCCGTCAAGTATATCTTTGAAAATATTTGAAATGAATTGTCTCTTATTGTATAAGCTAAGGCACTAATTCGAAGCACATTTTAGATAAAGCAAAGGATTGATTGAGATCCATATGGAGTATTTTCAAAGCATTACTTTATCAACTGAGTATTATCATGCTAAGATGAGAAGTGCACATGAAAAGTAAAGAGATACGTCAAACATGACAAATGCGCATTATGTCATGGCAAATTGAGTATTTTTCTCCAAAACTCCTG